>OU611752.1:11831601-12524101 GCA_914767535.2 Dunaliella primolecta
TCAATCAAGTGCACGTTTGCTGGTCTGTGTTTAGTAATGGGGCTGTCTTATGCAGGTAGCTGTGCTCAAACATGCCACCTACTCTGCAATAGTACAGAATGACGCAGCATTATTTTATGTTCCTTCCAAGATGGTGAGGTCCCATGAGCACCAATCCGTACCCTGAACTTCTTAATGCCTGTTGTTACGGTGTTTGGATGTCACATTATGCTGTCGCTGCTGCCGATGAGGATGAGCGAGGAATAAGGAGGTTCACATGGAGGTATGATACATTTGATACAATTAGAGAAACCTCAAGATCACAGGCAAGGTTCACACTTTCCCACAAAGATACTGCTCCAGCTAGTTTAGCTTTATAAAAGTTTGGCTCCCTCCCTCTTTGACTGCGTCCTCGCAATCCAGATGAATTCATCTAGACATCATCTAATCGTCTAATCATCATCTAACTTCATCAAAGAAGTCCAAATGAGAAAACTTGAATGGTGACAGTGAAGTTGCGCAGGGAATGAATAATGCACCGAGGTCTTCATGAAATTGGTCAAACTATGTTCCAGCCCTTCCAGCCCTCAAGCAAGCAGCACTACAACAGTGTAGTTGTGCCAAGTTGGCAAACAACTCCATCAGCAAGCCGCAAAGACAAGGTCACACTGATTATCATCGTTAGTTGGACTCTATTTGCCCCCTTGTAATTATAATAAGCCACCCTATGCACACACAAGCAATCCATCCAGGTTCTCAATCAGCGCAGCAATTAAGCAATCAATGAAGCAAATAATCCATCAATTAATCTTGTGTTAAGGATAACTACCCAGAAGTTTTGGGTTCCGAGAGTTTATGGGTATCCTTATCCAGCAAAGACGGCAAAAGAACTCCTCTTAATCCAAACTTTCCACTGTTTGTTTACACCTGCTTCCATCCTGTTCCTGCACCGTCTTATCCAGAAAGACTTCAGCCACATTAGTCCCCACCTCAACCAGAGCAGTGCGTGTATATAATCGTAAACAAGTCAGTTATGACTTGATATTTTCCACCATATTAGTGCATAGCCTTCAGCATACCAAACTAAACTCGGATTATGAGGAATTGAGCCGCTTAAGAAAAAGCAATGCCACAGACATCTCTGCCTTGTAAGCTTCTGCCTAACGTCTCTGTACTCAGCACAAAGACGATGTATCTCCAATCAGTCAAAAATAGCGCATCTGGCAGAGCCAAAAGCTCACAGTCTTCCATCCTCATCGTTATCTGCCATGTTTACCTCACTTGTGCCTAATGTACGCCAAAACAAACAGCAGCAAAATCCTTTGTTGTCCATCACAGTCTGCCCAGCCTGACAACCCCCTTCCCAGTCCAGGTCCTCAGGTGCAGCACTCTGCACCTCATTCAATCCAACTTCAGCGAGCACCTCACCGCCATTCTATCGTGCAGATCCATCTCTCTCACTTGGGGTGCTTGCTCCTGGGGACTGGGAGGTGGTCAGGACGTGAGCCCCTAGCATCTACATCATTCTAGCCACTTGATGGCCATAAGGACCAACCTGCATTTACACATTATTCAACAGGCTGCTAGTCAGACACCTAAGTCCACAGTCCAGAGTCCAGAGAAATATCAGAAATGTACAGAAGACATTCTAAAATCAAAATTCTTGCAGCCAGCTTGGTCTCAGGCTAGCTCTGCTCCGTTAGCTCTGCTTTAGTATCCAGATGGGCTGCGCTTAAGTTTACAGCTGCTACAGCCCATCAAACAGGGCTTTGGGCGTAAGAGCAAATCAGCGCCTCTAATCTATCAGCACCAAAGCCAATACTTAGCCTCGTGCAGGCATGTCGGGCCCACAGCACAGCCCACAGCACGAGCCCAAGGTGCCAGGGCTGTACCGCTCAGCTCGGCCAACCCCAGGAGGACGGCTTTGCTACCAATCTGTTATGTTGTTTGGGTGTTACATTCTGCTGTCGCTGCTGCTGATGAGGACGAGCAAGGACTAAGGAGGCGATGTCTCTAACTGGCCGCCTCCCCAACGCTGGCAAGTCCTTCCTGAACCTCAATGCAGTCCGACTGGGGCAGCAGCTCAAGCAGCTACTCTGCAAGCCACACCTGCTGTCAGCAGCAGCAGCAACCAGGCCAACCCTGTCAAACCCCCCACCAACAGCAGCAGCAGTACTCCCAGCCCCCCCACCAGCACACACGCACACACATACACACTCACACACACATACAGCAGCAGCAGCAGCAGCAGCAGTAGTGCCAACACCAACAGCATCAACAGCACCACCAAGCGCAGGAGCGGTTCTGGCCACCCCAACCAAGAGGAAAGCAACAGCACAAATCTCCACTCCAGCACGCCCAGTCACAACAGCAGCTCCGGCAATAGCAACCCCAGGTCGCAAACGGCTCTCATTCCAGTTAAAGAACAGCAGGGAGGGAGAAGCAGCTACAGTCGGAGCACACCAGCCCCCACCCGTAACCCACCCCATCAACAGCACCGACACCATCCTCTCCCAGCAGTAGGAGCAGCTGCGGGAGCAGCAGCACCAGGGCAGAATGTGGGAGCAGCTGTGATGCAAGGACAAGCAGTAGGCGCAGATCAAGACAGCTAAGCTCGAACGCAAAAGATAGCACAGGCAATTAAAGTGACATGGGGCCCTCCCAGGAGGTACAGGACTTCTGGGGGATGTGCCAGGCCTCAAAGCGATGGGCTCCCAGCTTTTTATTTCCACTTGGAGTTATCTAGGGGGATCCTGTAGTTGATATCGCCCAGGCTAGTTAATGCGCCTTTGGAGGAGTAAACATGTGACTTCCTTCATCTGAATGCATAACACTGCCTACCCTTTTGAACATGGAGTTTTGCATGGGCATATTTAGAATAAATGCTTTTGAAACATGTACAGCAATACATTCATTAAGTTACTCATCATCAGATGTTTTTAGCATTTATCTGATCCAACAGCTTTGAAGCCTTTGAGCATAACCTACCTCGTGCTATTCCATCAAAGGTTTGAATGATTGTTAACATCAAACTGCAACAAACACGATTTTTTATCTTTTCTTTCCAGTCCAAGTTTTGTGAGTTGAGCATTGTTTTGGCCAGGTCTGGTTACAGGCTTTCGTGTTTCCACTCAGATGCCTTTGTAGGCAGATATAGCGATGTAACCTTACCTTAAGGAGGAGCTTACATGGAGAAATGACATTTTGATACAAGAAGTCCCAAATCAAGATCACAGGTTGAATTCTGTAAATGGCTGGGTAGTTCAAATATTTGTGATAAGTGTGATAAGTGTGAGTCCAAGACAAGAAAGATGCTCTCTTCTATTGTGATTCCGTTGAGGTGTGTGAGCTGCGCAGAAGATGCAAGGATGTTTTTGTTGATCTTTTCAAGCCATATTTTACGTTCTTGAGCTCGGCTTCCGAACACTGACTGACATCCTTTCTTGGTGAGCTTTCACAATATAACTGACCCTGAGATCAATGCTTTCCTATACCAAGGCCTTGTAGCCAGGTTATGGAGCCGGGTGCTTCCAATCATTGATTACCCTCCAGATCCCCATTAGAATCTTCTTTTTGTAGCTTCGTGGTGGAGGGGATTCAGCGTATGCACGCGGCCTTTGGCCTGCGTAGACTTTTCTTTTCTTTTCAAGGCTCTTCTGAGCCATTGTGTCCCCTTTTCCTTAATTGATGTAGGAGAGTTCCTCCACCTACGTAGTCTTTCTTTCAAGGCTCGTATAAGTTTTCAAATTTTTTTGTCAGAGTTAATTTCAAGTTTGGATGCTGATTGAGAATGTTTCACAAGCAGCCGATCAGCCAGAGTCTTGGGGTGTAGGCCAACCCCGTGTAAACCTATCCTGGTTTTGAAGCCATGGATGTTTTGTATGGCTGGTACAGTCCAGCAGGCCGAGCAGCCAAAAAGTACCTGGTTAGGGATCAAATCCCATTTGAACCTTGTATCAATGATATCCTTTTGAGGCATCCTCAACTTGTTCAAATGAGAAGATTGAGTTGATTCACAGTTAAACAGGGCCAGAACACGCCTGCTTGACTTAGCTTCTAACTACGACCACATGCTGATCATCACGAGTGGGCACCGTGACGCTAATGGAGGTAACGGTCAACCAACATGAATTGAATATTTCCTTCTCAGTAATTAGCTCTTTTCTTTCTACACCACACCACTGGTGGCTCTATCACTTACCCTCTTGGTATACACCACTCCGTGCTTTCAATTTTTCTTGATATCTCCAACAGGTTCACCTCGCACATTGGCAAGCGTATGAACCCTTCTACTACCTTCAATTTTCTACTCCCTGGCCACTGGCAGTTAGAGGGATATTATCTACGTTCCTCATTAGTTCAGTCTTTCCCTCAGGCAGAGGCTCTCCTAGGCTAGCTGTAGCTACTGTAGTTTTGAGGGACCTCCGGATGCCCTTGCTAACTTGCTAGTTAAGGGACCTTCCCTCAATGCACGCGGCCTGTGGCCTGCCTACTACTCTAGTAGACTTTTCTTTCTTTTTCTTTCTTTTTATGTTGGCGCCCTGATAGAGCTACAAGGTTTGCGAAATATTTTGAAAAAACGGGTTCTTCCCTTAATGCACGCTCAAGGGCGTAGACCTTTCTTTTCTTTCTTTCTTTCTTTGAAAATAATCGGTGCACCACAACTTCTGCACCTGTCTTCAAGCCAATGATATGGACCACACATACAGCACTCTTAAATCTTGGATTGTAGAGACAACGTGTCACCCGCATGTTGGTATGACTAAACTCTGCTTGTGGTCAGCAGCTGCTAGCAGATTGTCTAGCTAGTCTACTGGGATGCAGAAGATAGTTGTGCTCAGCTAACTGCCATGGCTTTCCTTGTTTGGAAGGCTGGCAGTGCTAACTCTGCTTGCTGTTGAAGTTCTGGAACTCCAGTCTTTCAGCTACCACCCTGCTCTCTTTCTTGTTGCTGGAATTGTCTTCTTTCTCTGCCTGCTGTGCTTCTCTCAGTCTAAACTTCGTGGTGGGTGGGTAATACGGTCTGTGCACCAATGTGGCCCCCTTTCCTTAATTGATGTATTGAGTGTTCACTGCCTACGTACTTTTCTTTTCTTTTCTAACCTGTTCCTTGCCCCATGCCACCCACACACAATTTGCCAACCAGGGAACCTTTTTGGTTTGATGCTGTCACCACAAGAAAAGAGCTTTCGTTACTGCTGCCAAAACAGGGTTGGCTTGGAATGCTTGCCAACAACATCACAGAGAGTACAGGACACAAGTCCCGCGGGCTAAACGCTGATTTACACAAGCTTGTACGGCCACCTTTCTTAAGGAGCCACCTTTCTTAAGGAGCTGTATGAAAAAGACCCTTCTGTACATGATCTGAAGAAACATGCTTACAAACACACCACGCCCATTTCTAGCACAGCCTGGCAAGACCACTTACACAAAGCTTTCAGACAGCCTCCTACAAACATATCTGCCGGGCGGTGGCCAGGAACATTGTGTGGACAAGACTTTGCTGGGATGCAATCGTACACAGCTGAATTCCAATCATGCACAGCCTTTCCAACTCCCAGATGGGTCCCAACTACACGACATTGTGGCTAAAAGCGTATCTCGGAAAAAATCCCACCTCCTCACTGGGCTTTGACTCCATTTTACCGTCATTTTTTAAGCATGCATGCAAATTGGTGAGAAGAGAGGATGGCAGAAGTTTTTACCATATAAATGCACTTACCCCACTTGTCTCCCAATTGTTCCAAATCCTTGTGCAGCAAGCCACCATTCCAAAGGCTAGGAAGACAACAAAAATCACTCCCTATACAAAAAGATTCTCTTCCGGCTCGTGAGGCGTATTCCTTACATGGGAGGGCAGACCAAAACCGCAAAGACGAAACACAAGCCTGCGTGGCTTCCTCAAGAAAAAGCAAACGGCAGGAGAAGACAAGCAAGCAGGGGCTAGAGAAGAACTCCAAGGAGCAAAAGACACTGAACTGCAACGGAAAGCAAGGACTGAACTGCAAGGACTGAACTGAAGGTCCAAACTGACTGAGTCTGCAAGGCAAAAACCTGGCACCAGGCAAGGGCGAGAGCCAAAACTAAGCTAACCAAGAAGAAAGTCTGATGCCAAGAAGGAAAGAATGGGCATCCTTATTGCAAGCGGCAATAAGGGGAAGCGTCACACTTCTCACTCGCCTACAAGAACCGCAGTTCTACTGCGGGGCAGAGGAACTGTCAATTTCCATGATCGACACACACAATTACCGCATGCTTGCAGTTAGTGGGAATTTCTATCGGCTGTACGCTAATATCCTACGCACTGCGTGGCACTTTGTTACAAGACTGGTGCTTGGACAACAATAAGATCCCTGATTCTCAATTTGCTCTTTTTCTAGGACGCAGCACCTTGCAGCCTCTTTTCATGTCTTAAGAAAGCTTAAGCATGTTGCACAAACTTACAGGCTCTATGGCTCCTCACGCTTTTTCACAGCCCTCATTGATTTCAAACAGGCATATGATTCCTTTCCTTGAGACAAATTGTGGAGCCACTTATAAGAATGTCAGCTGCTCATCTTCTCAAAACACTAAAAAAAATTGTGTCATAACGAGTATTTCCTGATTGATGGGGACAAACATGCTTGGGTATGTCCCACTTACGGAGTCAAGCAGGGCTGTCCTTTATCTCCGCTACTCTTTGCAATCTACCTCAATGATATCAGTAATGTTTCTAATGGTATTGAAGGAGCTTGTATAGGAACACCCCATTTCCATGTTTTTGATACCAGCGAATGTTCTTTGACAAGAAACTCAACTTGCACTCTGCTGCTGAAGAAGCCCGCAGGCCTTGTTTTGCGGGCATGGCTTGCATTGTCACGCTAGATTGGTGTCGTTGCTGGATTGGTGTCAAGACCTCCAGTTTGGCGGTCGGTAGTTGGACCTGATATTTACGAGGTCTGAAAGACTGGCAAAGCCAGTATTGAAGACTTCCTATTTCTGGTATTGACTTTGGTTGTATTCATTACTCACCCTTTTTGAAGAGAACGCCCCCGTGAGTATGTCCGGCTAAGGCCATCAGCCTTTGGGGAGGGGACTGGTGTGGCAGCCCAAAGTGTGGTAACGTATCGTGTTTGTCAGGTTCCAGCCAGGAAATCAGCCAGCAAAAGTAGTATCTAGAGTGTAAGTCGAGCTGCTCAAGGAGTAGCAGCTGTCTTTTGCGCTAGAGTCACCTAGCCTCTGGACATAAAACCCATATCTTCAATACCCTCTTTAATTTTGGTGAATTTCAACAAAGGTTGGTGCGTCTGGGCGCACTGTGCGTGCAAGACTTTGAGCCTACCATCTAGAGCTCCCATCGCTCCCAGCCAACTGTGTGGATTTACCGCAGTATATGGCCAAACCAAGTTGGTAAATCACATGCCACAGCTATGTGGCATGACAGTATGCATACCTTTGCCCATCAGCATCAGCTTACCCATTGCCCCCATGCTTACTTATGGCTTTTTGAGATGTTCATCATCCCGGCAGGCATGTATGCCTGTCAGGTTCAGACAACGCCCTACCTTCAACAAGATCATGAGGTGGACAACTGGATTCAAAAATGGCTATTGAGATTTTTGAAATCTATTTCGGCAATCAGATCTTCAAATCCTTCATGGAGTGTGCTACGCGAGTGCGTGATAGAGCCTTTTCAGTTCAAACAGTTTAGAGCCACTGTGCGTCTTTATAGTCCTCTTATCCATTGCAACAGCCCTCTTTTACAAAAGGATTTCCATGCTGATACCTCCCTCAGTTCCAGGAATCCTTCTTGCTGGACTTCACACGTTTTGTTTGCTATGCATGGCTTACGTCATGCTCATGGCTTTCAACAGAAAGTGCGGTCAGCCAACCCTCTGGATTTAAGCCAACTTGTGATGGACCTCAGGTCCGAAATCTTGCTTGCTGGAGACAATTCAATTTAAGAGAAGTTCTCTGCATATCATCCTCGAGACCTGAACAGTAAAAATTCACGTTTCATCACTGGTGTGCGCTCCCAACCAAGAACGTGCATGTTACATATTCCCTTTATATTCTACCCAAATATCTGTACCTGGGTCTGCCCAAACACATTGTGCGCAGTGGGGCCTGGCTTCGCCTTCGCATCCACACTCTAAAAGTCGAGCAAGCTACATGGAATGATGGCGTTTCTCCTACCTGTGACCTTTGTGATGTCCAAGATGATGTGCTGGATGAACAGCATGTTTTTTTTAAATGTACACAACCCCGGGTCTGCTCTCTTTGGCTAAAGTATGCTTCCTTGCTCTCTGGTCCTCTTCTTTCACTCTCCAGTGCCTCTTCCCAGACGGTCCCATACCTGCCTTCTACTCGCCATGTACAATCCTTTGATATGTTTTCTTTCATGAATCAAAACAACATCAAACTGCATCCTTTTCTTTACAACTCCTTTCTTTTCATGAGCAGGCCGGGCCGGCAGTCAGTCATTTTGACTGGACGCCTTTTTTGCTTAGGTATGTAACCTTGAAACCTTACCCTGAGACACATAGGCAACACATTCAATGTGCTTGATGCAATACACTTTATTTTTAGATTGGTTTGTTGACAGGCACCTTCTTGCTTCAGCTCGGCTGCCCCCGCAGGCAGGTACAGCAATGCAACCCTTTCCTTTCCTTTCCTTAACACAGCACCTCATACCAACATGTTCACACATCATGCAAGAGTGGGCGGTCCCTGTTTTGAAAATTTGCAGTGCATACATGACCAGTGGCGCCAAGACTTGAAGCAAAAAACATATCATGAACAAACCTGACACGGCCTCTTACACCGTTTTTAGAGTAATGCTGTTCTCTACTTCTCTGAACATCATGTCTTTTCTGGAATCTGACATCTTCTGTATCCTGATGGAGTGCCAGTGGTTAACTTTTCATGCTTGTTTCACGAAAAGAAAAGAAAAGTCTACGCAAGCCATAGGCCGCGTGCATTAAGGGAAGTACCCCTAACAAAAGTTAGAGGCCTCACCAGAAGGCCCTCAAACCTACACTAGAAAAAACTAGCCTAGGAAAGAGCCAGAGACAGAGCTAATGGGGATCTGGAGGGTTGTTCGCCATGCCTCTGGACGCTCGGACTCTCCTTCTCCCGTCCTCCGCCGCCGCCGCGCGCCCAGCAAACCCCCTCCAGAAGCCCCCTGAAAGCAAAGAGCGTGTCTTGTGTTAATGATGGTGGATAATCTTTGGATGGCATGGTCCCTAAGCTTAGATGCTAGTGATTTGGCTTTTTGTTTGGTCAGACCCAGATTTATAAGAGGTGTAATTGTATACTCATTGTAAATGGTGCCGCCAACACCAATTAAGATGGTGTGCAGTGACACTTTGTTAATCCTGTTTGGATTCCTTGAGCTGCGGGTTTTGAGTCTAGTAATGGTATGGGAATGTTGGGTCTTTGCGCGTTCTAGGGTGGGAAAGGGATTTGTGTCAGGGCAGAATTTAAGTTCAACAAGGTGGATGTCCCTATCTTGAGGGGGAATCTTGGAAGGATCAAGGTGAGCTTGTCTGTCTGGGATAGGGCGCACAAGGAGAGCATCAGGGCGGCTTTGGTGCCGGGCAGGTGAGCCTGTGCCATTTGGGAAAAACCAATCTGGAATGGCTCGAGAGATGTTATCAGGGACTTGTATGCCCTGATCCAGGAGTCTCTCATTATTGCATCCATCCATGCCAATGAGGGATGAGCCATACCGGCCTTTACTGAGGGCTTTTACACAGAGGTTAAGGGCCGCATGGTGTCTGTTGGTGTGCATCCCACTCATCGTTGGGTTGGTACACCTGAGCAGAACGTGATGAATGTGGTCCATATCATCACAGAGTGGGCATCTTCCAGAACTAGAAAAGTTGAAATTGGAGGCATGACTCTGTGTGTACAGTGTATCCGTTCGTTACTTCATAATGTTTATTTGCTGTTCAAGAGTAATCTCTGGATTTTTCCAGAAGGAGTTGCTGACCTCCTTGTTTGCAAGTTGAGAGATTGGGTTGTGAGTTTCAGTGTTTGCATTGGTGGTGGGCGGTGTGGCATCGTTAAGCTTCTGCCATCTCTGGTAGTGGTAGCCAGAGGTGTTAGCAGAGCCAAGCTTGTGTTTCTTGTGCATGAGTGCTGTAAGTTTGTCGCTCAGGTTGGTGAGGTAGTGTATCGGGAAAGTTTGTGAGTGTTGCATGCCATCAAAATGTGTGGAAGAGGTCTTCAATGAAAGCCAAAAGAAATTGTGGAAAGGGTCCTTGGCATCTGGGAATATAATGTCTATGGAGTCTGAGAGGGCTGCGGTGCGAGCGCAAGCGTCAGCCCCCTCATTTCCTATAATGCCAGAGTGGGCTTTGACTTTGTAGAAATGGATAGGGTGAGGGGAGTGCTCTAATATGGTTGATATTGCATGAATGAGCTCTGCATGTAGATGATGCCTCATGCGCATCGGATTAAGGGTTTGTTTAGAAATCTGGAGAGGCAGGATGCACTATCAGAGGCAAATTTTCATGCTTGTTTCACGAAAAGTGACAGTGTGCGATTTCTTTAGCAATTGGTGATTCTGAACTCAGCTCAAGGACTTGTTTCCTTCTCCAGTTGACATTTGCTCACAAGTTTTGGTTTGGCTTGGTTACAGGCAACTTTTTACTTCAGCTAAGCTGCCCTTCTAGGCAGATACAGCTACATAGCTTACATAGTATGTAACCCTATCTTATCCTATCCTATCCTACAACATAATATCAACTCTCATTAGCACCTCTCACTGTTCATCAAATGTTTGGAGCATTTATCTGATCCAACAACTTTGAAGCCTTTGAGCGTAATCTACCTCGTGCTTTTACAAACACCAGAATGCAACAAACGTAATGTTGTTATCTCTTCTTTCCAATCAAAGTTTTGTGAGTTGAGCATTATTTTTGCCAGGTCTGGTTACAAGCCTCAGTGATTTTGCTCAGCTGCCCTTGTAGGCGGATATAGCGATGTAACCTTACATTAGCACCATCCGCTGTCATGTTACAGCAGTCCCCGGTCATGGATCTATGGGGTGCACTTGCAGTGCCACCCCACACAATAAGAAATTCCCACACACTACAAGAGTTGGGGTACAAGCACTGGCGCCCTCGCAGAGCAGGCAAGATTGAGTTCTCAGTGGGAGGACAGGACAGAACCTAGCGAGATGAACAACTGACCTGCCTGTGTGCTGAACTTACATGCCTGAGATTCCTGAATGGGGTGGCCTACAGCTTAGGAGATGGTGTATGCAGACTGAGAGAAGTCTTAATTTTGTATGTGCTTGCCTGTGCACACGAGATTATTTGCACAGTGAATATTCTGAACATGAGGTGCTTTCCCTGTGTGAACAATCATTCCTTGCTGCGAGGCGCACCAGTTCTAAGACAAACCCTAGTATCCTATTCTATCCTATTCGAGACACGTGCAAAAATAAAACCTACGTGCAAATTAAACATATGGTGAGGCTCATCTAGCAGCCGTGGGACGCCGCCGCAGCAGGAAAGTGATTAACCCATACTAAAAAACACATCTCCTTGGTTTAAGGGGTTACAAGGGGTTACAAGGGGAAAAAGGCCTCAGTCAAGACGTTTGACTGCTAGCCTGTTCATAAATACACATGAAGAAAAAAAAGGAACGTTGTTGTTATCCTGTTTAGAAAAATATTGATATCCTGGGAATTCACATGGTGAATGGTGCCTAGACAGGGCATCCTGTGGGAGACGTGAGAGTGTAGGGAAGAGAAGTTGTGCTCAAAAGCATACTTTTGAAGGAGAGATCAGACCTGGGGATTGGAACATCTGAACAGCACATGTTTTTCATCTTGTATGTCATCAGAATCACAGATATCACAGACAGGAGAAGTACTATTGGACCAAGTAGCCTGTTCAACTCGGAGAGCGTGTATCCGCAGCCTGAATCTGGCAGTGATGCGAAGGACATGATTGGGAAGATCCAAGTACATGTATTTAGGCATAGTAAAAGGTGGGTGACTGGCATGTGCATTTCTGACAGGGAGAGCGCACCATTGATGGCAAGTCAGCCGCTTACTGTTGCTTACTCTTGGATCAGGGGCTGTGAAATGGTTCCAATAGCCCAGGTGTCTAGATCTCAGGTCCACCACAAATTGACTGAGGTTCACAGGGTCACACGCCATAATTTAACGTTTCATCAGATCCGAGTGTGCCAAACCATCAAGCGCAGATAAGAGGTGTGACGTCCAACAAGATTCAGTCATGGAGCTAAGGCTGATGTCAGCATAAAGAACCTTTTTGAGAAGGAGACTGTTGCACTTAGTAAGTGAGTTGTAGAAGCGCATAGTGGCACGAAACCAATTGAACTGAAAAGGTTCAGTGCCACATTATCGTAAATTGCTCCAAGATGGTGTTGTGAATTTCACTCCAAGAAGGTTCCGCAAAAAGTCCAGGATCCACTTCTGCAACTGGTTGTCCATTTCTGTGCCCTGCCGTAAGTAAGGAGTGGCCCATATCTGGCTGGCATACATTCCTGCCGGGATAGCACAAGTTTTCAAGAGCCAGATGAGCGCATGCAGCCGATTTGTAAGGCTGTGGTCGTGAGCAAAGGTTTTGGCACGACAAGTCCCCTGCTATGCATGGCTTCAGAGCAGCCTCAGCAGCAGTGGAAAGGTTGAGACGTTTGTCACAGACCATACCCAGATATTTGAATGAATCAGTGTATGGAAGGGTGTCACCATCATACAACAGTTGGGGAAGAGTGTCAGCTCTGGAATTGAAGCAGACGACCTTAGACTTTTTGGTGTTGACCGTCAGGCATTTTCTGGTTGCATAACCCTGCAACTTGTTTAACATGGCTTCAACCACGCCCACGTGCAATTTGCATGTGGGTGTGGTTGTTTGCAGTCAAAGCGAGGTCATCTGCATAAAGCATATGAGAAACATGCATGTTTCATATGAAAATTTGGTAAGCCTGTCACTGCGCCTGTTTCCCCATTTGTGATGCAGCCAATGTCATTGAAGTAGATTGAAAATAGGAGAGGTGACAGTGGGCACCCTTGTTTAACTCTGTGCGTTAGCTGGACACTTGCTCGTTTATCTCCGTCAGTAAGGATGTATTTGTCATCTCGGTAGAGGTCTTTAATGATGGAGATAAGCTGGCTGGGCACCTGGCATTTGTGTAAGTATTCCCACAATCTGTCTCTGGGTAATGAGTCGTATGCCTGTTTGAAATCAATAAAGGTGGCATATACTATATTTAGCAGTTCAGTAAACGTGGGGAGCCTTGAGGTTGAAGTGTCTGAGCTGCATGCTTTAGGTGCCTCAAGATAAAGAGTGGCTGTAAGGTGTTGCAGCCTGGAAAAAAGCCAAATTGACTCCTTGGTTCTGCTGTGCTTTTGCTGCTTAGGTACTGAGCAGTAGGAGAAGAAGGAGAGTGCCACCATGGCTGCAATTGTTTTTCTTATGAAACTACCTCTGGCCTCTGTGCACAGGGTGTCAGAACAGGAGTGCTCCAGCAGGAGACCAAGTCTGGACTGTGGTGTGGAACTGTGCTTATTCCTGTGGGCCTCATGATTTTTCCTGGTTGGTGGAAAATCGGCTGAAACATTTTACCAAGCCTTGTTCCGGATGGTCGTGGTGGGTTTTGGGACAATTGCTACCTTATCCAGGTTGCTCTGCTGAGCGCTTTCCAGGTTTGCTACAGGTGCTTTACCAGGTCCTTATCAAGACATCAACACTTTTGCATCATCATCCATGTTTGGCAGGACTTTTTCTTGTCATTTCCCTAATGTTCTCTAGTGGGTGCTAGGCATAAACACTTGTAGAAACTTGTCTTGTTTACTTGTTGTTAACCTTGTGGAAGCTGGTGAGAATGTTTCACCAGCAACCGATCAGCTAGAGATTTTGGCTCTAGGTTACCAATGTAATCCCATGTAAACCCATTATGAAATTACTCAGTTTAAGCAAGGCAGGTGCTATCCATGCTTGGTATATTTGACCCTCTTATTGCATGCGCTCCTCCTCATTTTTTTATTTCTCTGTCCACTGGCAGCTCCTGCTCTGTCTCACATTTTTTGGCCTCCCTGATGCTTGTTCGCACGGCATGGCAGTCAATATGCTTCTTACTTTGCCAAAACTCTGAAGTGTTGCCCACCTCCTCTTTGTATGCGGTCAGTTGGTCCTGGCAGGTTCAGTCTCGTCTTTCATGTGCTGCATTGTCGGTTCAGGCTTTGTGCCCACTGCTTGAAGGTCGAGTCCTGTAAATGGTTGGGTGGTTCAAATATTTGTGATAAGTGTGGATGTGCTGAAGTCCAGGACGAGAAACATGTTCTTTTCTACTGCAATTGCTGTGAGGTGTGTGAGCTGAGCAGAAGATACAAGGACCTGTTCATTGATCTTTTTAAACCATTACATACTTTTGCCCAGCCTCCAAACAATGATTTAATTCCTTTCTTTGGCGAGCTGAGAAAAAGGCTGCGAGGTGTGTGGAATGCTGATGCCTTGGCAGAACATGGTGAACACACGAGCAAATTAGCCAAGTATCATCACCGGATGGCACTTCCTTTGAGACCCTTGTCTGTTCATGGTGCGCCCTTTTCTGTCCCCAGGTATTTGCATCTTGATTTGGGCAAGCGCGTGCTAAGAAACATAGCACGTTTTCACTTACATGCTCATACTTTAAGAATTGAGACATCACTTTGGCAGGAGCACACATCAACTTGTGATAGGTGTGAACAAGGAGGACTCCAAGATGAAAAGCATGCGGTGTTCCGTTGTTCTTGCGCTTCTGTGTGTTCTCTTTGAAGGACTTGCACAGATATTTTCTGACTTCCCCTCTTCTCATAGAAGTTTTCTGGACGATTCAGGCAAAGAAAAAGAAAAAGAAAAGAAAAACTAAGGAAGAGTAACTCTCCCTACATCAATTAAGGAAAAGGAGGCACATTGGCTCATAAAGAGCCGTGAGCCTCCTCCACCACGAGAAAAGAAAGAAAGACGAAACAAATGTGGATCTGGAGGGTTATTAGAAGCACCTGGCTCTAGAACCAAATGGCTGTGGTAGGCACTCTTGTTTTCAATACCGCGGCGTGTGTAGACTAGTTTATGGGCATAATAAACAGAATGGGCATGGAGTTTTTTAGCGAGCTTAATGGCACGTTGGTGATCCAGTCCTAGTTTCTTTAATTGCATCAGGGTATGTTCAGTGTAAATAGTTCCACCAACACCCAGGAGAATTGGGTGAATAGTTTTAGCTTTAGCGCTCATAAGATTACAAAGGTTAGCATGTTGTTGCCTAGCCGCGCTTAATTGATGCTCTGGCCTTGTATCTTCACAGAACTTAATTTCTATGAGATGCACATGACGCTCGTTCACATGGAGTTCATGTGGGTGCTTAACGCGGCTAGCTCTGGTTGTCCTCCTAGTGGACCTGCGCAAAGCGTGTTGAGAATGAATAGAAGGGACACTGTGAGAAGTAGGCTTGGCATTACAAGGAGTAATCAAAATGGCATCGGGTCGACTTGAATTTAGTCTTTCCCTTTCTTGAATGTTACGAGGGAACAAGTAAGCAGGAATTGTTCTGTTTGAGGCATGTGTAGGGAGTTGCAAGTTGTGTTGTGCAAGTTTGAAATCACTCCCTATGTCAGTGTAGACAAGGCCTGCTCCCACAGGGCTTTTGCTGAGTGCTTTTGAAATCATTCTGCCTGCAATGTTATGGCGTTCAGTTTTCATGTTGGAGATGGTGTGATTCTGGCAGCCTGAGAGCATGTGGAGAGCACTGTCCAACTGATGGCAGCCTGGAAGGGGGCACATTGGGTCAGTAGACCTTTTAAAACGAACTGCATGTTTTTGATTGTAGAAGGTGCCTGTGCGGTATTGAAGGATAGTACGTTTCATGTGTGTGGAAACGCTTGACGTATTTCTGAATGCGTTGCTAATTTTGTTTTCTACATGCGGTAATAAGTTTTGGTAGTAAGAGTAGTATCCTGATTTGGCATTGGCATATCCAAGTTTGTGTTTAAAATGCATGTGGGATTTGAGAGCATCTTGGAGGTTGGGGAGATAGGTGAGGTTGGGAGCAGGAGGGGGACCTGTACATGTACCTGCGGGATGCACTTTGTTTTCTTCCTTGGCTAGCCTAAAAATATGTGTGAATGGAATGGATTTCCACCAGGCACTTTCTACTATTCTCAGGTTAGCTCTGAGCATGCTATTCATTTCTTGCAGAAGCAAACTAATGAGACTTATTGTCAGGCTGAGAAAGTGACGCAGCCATAACAGTGTCTTAACATCCCATGACTTGCAGCACACTCTCGTTGCTGCAGACTCTCGTCATGACATTATCGTTTTATTTCCGATCTCATGTATATTTTTTGTGCAGTTGGAACAGTTGAGCAGACCGAGCAGCCAAAATACCTGGCTGAAGGTCAAACCCCATTGTAACTTTCACATTTTGACTGATTTCGAGGTCAATGCTTTCGTTAATCAAGACTCATACAGGTTTTCAAAATTTTTGTCAGAATCGATTTCAATTTTTGATGCTGGATGATAATGTTTCACCAGCAGCCGATCAGCCGGATTCTCGGGGTGTAGGCCAACCCCTTGTAACCCTGCATTGTCTCAAAAACCATCCAAAGTGTATGTGCTACACTAACTGCATTCCTCTCTTTATTGCTAAAACTTCAACTCTTTAATTCTCTTAATGATCTGTGTAGCAATCACGCCTGAACTACTACTACCACAATTACGCCCAAATCATTACTACTTTCTAATTACAGAAGAAGTGCTTCCTCTGTAATTATGCCAGAACTTCAACTACTTTCTGAAGTGCCCGGCAGAGGGCCTCTTTCAATTAAATTTGATTGCGCCTGAACCACTATTGCTTTCTGAAATTCCTTTTTAATGCTTTCTTTCTTACTTTGGCCTAGCAGTCAGGAGCCTCTGCAGTTCTTCTGGTTCCGTGCCTCCATCAAGTTTTTTAATAGCATGCTTGACTCCAATAGTGAAGTCTTGCGTCGTGTGCTGAGGGCTGATTTAAGTCTGGCTTCTTTTGATTCCTCTTGCTGGGCTGCTGAAGTCTATAATAATTTTGGTGGGATGCGGAATGGTGATTCGTTCAAACAGAACATGCTGAGAGCTGAGAAAATCCCCATGCAAGAGTTCATTGGTGATTTGCGATACAGACAGCAGAAAGTGTGGAGAGGGGCCGATGTTTTTTGTCCTCGTGCAGTTAACAAGAAGGCAGTGACGTACCATAAGTGGTGTGGGAACTCTGAGAGTGGTCCCAGAGGTGCTCCTTTTTGTATCCCCTCGTATCTGTTCAAGGATTTGGACAAGCATGTTTGAGAAACATTAGCAGATTTAGATCGCGTGCTCATCACTTGAGAGTGGAGTCTGGTAAATGGCTTGGGGGTTCAAGTATCTGTGATAAGTGTGAGTATGGGGAAGTCCAGGATGAAAAACATGTGCTTTTCTTTTGCAAATGTACTGAGGTGCGTGAGCTACGCACGAGATACAAGGACCTTTTTGAGGAGATGTTTAAGACTTTGCGTGTGTTTGCTCCGCCCTCAAACGCTGACTTTATTCCATTCTTGGCTTGCCATCATACTATGATTATGATGATATGAGTAGTACTATCACTGATTCTGAGATCAATGCTTTCCTAAACCAAGACTCATACAGACTTCTTAGATTTGTGTCAGACTTGGTCTCAATTTTTGATACTGGTTGAGCTTGTTTCACCAGCTGCCATCAGCCAGAGTCTCGGGCTGTAGGCCACCATTGTAAACCCTAGCAGTCATGCGTTTTGTCTGATGGCTTCTTTGTGTAAACCAGTATGGGGTGCACCAACCTGGAAGTTCGAGGTTTGAATCCTGGGTCGGGCTCACTTTGGACCCCTTCGGTGGGAGTCAATGGGAAGCTCTTTCCTTGAAATCATGCGGCCAAACGGCAAGCGTAAATCTTTATTAGTTAAGGGACCTTCCCTTAATGCACGCGGCCTTTGGCTTGTGTAGACTTTTCTTTGTAACTCATTGTAGACTTTTATTTTCTTCTTTGGCACCTCTCAATCCACTGGGCACTGGGTGGCACTTTCCCAGTCCAAAGAGGAAATCCCTGGATTACCTACTGGAAACAACGCGTCACTTCCACATCCGCCCAATCAATTCCCCGGCCCAAGTGGAAATGCAGTCTTTATGAACCATGACAACAACAAGCTGTATCCTTTTTACATGAGGTCGTCCTTCTTTATTAACAGGCTAGCAATCAGTCCTCTTGACTGATGGCCTTCTTTCTTCACGAACTGATTGGTGCGTTCAACATAGGGTCAAGGTGTCTGTACTAACTGCCTTTCTTTGCCATATGTCAATTACAAGAATCAGCGCGTCCGGATCCTGAACTATATTGCATTGTAAACAAGTACTGGCGACTAAGTCCTTGGCAGGAAAAAGTACAAGCCGTCAAGCAATATTTCAACTTGAGGGCCAAGAGGCATAGGAAAGGGGTTGAAAGGCAAGAGGGAGAGGACGGGGGTTGAAGGTGCTGGCAAGCTTCTATAAGTGGTGGCAGGCAGGTGGGCCAGACTTAGGAGGTCTGAGCGTAAACTGTTGGGCAGGGGCTCACTTCTTGCGCTCCATGAGCTTGACACCATCAGGAGCGGCAATGATGCACACATCAACCATGTTAAGGAACAAACCATGATCTACCACACCCACGAGGTCCAGGATGGCCTTGGAGGCAGCATGCACATCCTTGATGGGCTCCTGCAGGGTGTCAGAAGCCACATGCATAGGGATGGCCAATTCCGTACGAAACACGAATAACATGGCATGTACATGATTTTTTTGCCACTGGATACATGCATACGCGGAGTAGATCAGCGGGTTTAAACTAAACATGTAGCAGTTAGCACCATTGAAGCCTGACTGGCAAAGGAAGTAGAAACTGCATCAGTCCAGGTCAATTCGACAGTGAAGCAATGCTAATTGGGGACATCCAGGTGCGTCATGGCGACCCTTAAAACTGACGTGAGGCAGTGTCAAGGCATTCTCAGCTTCTCTTTTCCATGCACCAAGGAACTAACATGCCACGAGCTGCCACGCTGGCAGCGCACCCATACCTGGAAGTATAGGTCCACAATGAAGTTTGAGTTGTCAGTCACGTACGGCTTGTCACCGTCCATGCGCAGCTTAGCCTCGCAGCCTGCCACCTCTGGCAGGTTTTGTAACCGCTCCAGGGTGTACTTGTGGCAGAACTGCAGCCAACATGCATGAGCAATGGTGGAGATGCCAACAAGAGAACTGTTACATGTTCCTGCTAGAGCGTATACATGCATTGTGCGCAAGTACGCATGTGTGTGTGTGTGCGCGCGTGCCTGCGTTTTTTTGTGCCTGTGTCCTGCCATAATTTTAAGCAGGGAAATTATCAAAGCATGCATTTTGTAAATTACTGGAGCGCACAGCTGGTTCAGAATCAACTGAAGTGTCAATGCCATGATTGAGGTCTGGGTAAAGTTATGCATATTTTAGCCACAATCAGGGGGATGCACTGACCGACAAATGTGAGCCTCTGTGGTGTGAGTTGGCTCGGAAGCTAGAAGTGTCAGAACCATCATCAATGAATTTTGGTTCATGATGATCAGTCGTCATCGCCAACACTGCCCAGAGCACAAGCAGCTCAAGTTCAAGGCAGCTTGTCATGCAATGTGCTGTGAAAATACAGCCTTTCAGAGTGACTGAAGGTATGGGAGCGCAATATGTTCGAAGTGTTTATGACAAAAGCACTGCAGTATCATCAGTGCATGCAGAGAAAGGGCACAACAACACAAGAGGTTGATGTGTGACATGAAAAGAGAAGAGCAGGACAGCTGGTGTCTATCACTGCGTGAATCAATTTGAGCAGACAGGCTTCATCTGCATGCTGTCTGAGCTGAGAAGAACTTGGTAGGTTTTGTCAGCACGCACACTGGGACAAAGAGATGTATGGATGCAGGAAAAAATTGCATGTTTGTAGGCATCACGCTGTACTTGCAAAGATAGCTTTCAGCGCGCAAACACACGTGCACACACACATGCATGTACACATTCACGTACGCAGACGCGCACGCGCGCACCTGCACGCATGTACACATTCACATGCGCAGACGCGTCGCGCACGCACATGCACACACGCGCACACACACACACACACACACACACACACAAACACACACACCTGCACAATCTCCACGGGCATGGCCAGCTTGGAGCCCCCCAGACCGGACACCATCTTGGAGTCGTCCACGATGCACACAAACTTGTCCGCGGCCAGCTCCACCATCTTCTCGCGCAGCAGGGCACCCCCGCGCCCCTTCACCACATCCAGGTTGTTGTCCACCTCGTCAGCGCCGTCGATGGCAACGTCGAGCTTGGGCTGCTCGTCCAGAGTGGCCAGCGGGATGCCCAAGGCCTTAGCCTGCTCCAGCGTGCGGATGGAGGTGGGCACACCGATGATGTTTTTCAGCTGCCCCTCCTTCATGAGCTGCCCGATGCGGTCCACGGCGAAGGCAGCGGTGGAGCCGGTGCCCAGGCCCACCACCATGTCCGACTTGACGTACTCCACGGCCTTGTGCGCAGCCTGTATGTGTGTCAGGTGGAGAAGAAAAGCAGGCTGCAGGGTCATGGGGACTCCCCAGGGTAGCATGCAGATGGATAGGTGGGCATGGAGTGAGGGTGTGTGGGAAAGGGATGCCCGGCAATCTTGTCCTGCTGTGTGCAAGCAATCAGTTCCAGGTGGGAACTTTATCCCAAGGAGGGATCAGGAAGCGTGCAAGCAAGCACCAAACCAGAAAAATCACCTGGATCTTCAGCTCATCCTGCTTGCTGATGGCCTTCATCGCCACGCTCCTCTTGGCAGTCGGGGCAGCTGGCTTGATGCTGCGGGCGAATGGAGCGGCAGACAGGCCCTTCGCGGTCAGGGATGCCATGTTCTGTCCTTTTTTTTCTATTTTATAAAAGTGAATGGGAGCAGTCACACAAGCACTCAACAGACAGCAGCCAATCGTCTGCCCTCAACCCCACACTCACGGCGTGTTCAAGCAAAGCCCGTGAAACTCAATTATTCAATTGTTCCCTTACTCATCAGCCCCGACTAATACCTACTTCACATCATCCGCCTCTTTCTTTTCCAGCCCACTGCTCGCTTGGAACAATTTGAACCTACATATAAGGCAAATTTGTCCGTATTTTGACTCAAGTTGTGGGAAAGACGAGGGGGTTCAATCATTACCTTCTGAATCAACTGCAACAAGAATCTGAGGTGGGCAGAACATAATTGTTTTATATTAATTCTGACATGCTGGCAGGAGGCAGGAAACTGACTCAGAACACCACCTTCAAGCTCACCTCGCGCACAAGTGGCATGGTAGGGGCTGGAAATTTGCCTCCCAGACGGGCTAATTGGCCTGGATCTGCAGCCTCACTCCTTTGCTTAAACTGGCGCTTGACTCATCAGATACATTCCTGTCGCACTCTCTGCTCAACAGGTTCCTTGCGCATCAGCAGGCACCCCTCCAGGTCCAAACAGTAATGCCCCCTCGGCAGCTTCACCATCACCTGCGGGCGCTCTCAACTTCTTGCTTCTGGCCTCCAACTTGAAGGTGTGTTGTGGGGACTCCGTTTTGAGTTCCCTTAGGTGAAGAGGTCATAAACGAGCATAGCTTCAGAGTGTGGGCAAGCTGCTGATGGCTGAGCCAGGAGTCATGACTCCTGAACCTTGCTGTCCCTCCACGCAGACAAGCAAGCGCACAGGTTGGGTCCTGCGCAACGTTCACGGTCCGGAATCCATAGCTGGTAAGCGAGATGGGAGTGACGAGTTGTGGGCAAATGAGTTTTGCCAAGAATGCACATTTCATCTTGCCTGATTTTACCATGCAAGCTTGTCACGTACACGCTCTCTCACCTTACAATTTGTTGCGATCTTGCTCCCTACATGCATGCGAACCTGTGCGAATGCAGGGCCAGTGCACAATGGCATGGATGCAACAAGTTGCCTAGTTTTCACTGTGTTGGGAACAACACACATGTTTGCCGTTTATTAACTCAATTTGCTCCCTTTTTTTTGGCTGGCTGGCACATGTAGACCACATGTACCGCATGAGTTTGATGTCTCTCATCGCCGGAGACGCTGGGGTGGACCAAAATAGGTACAACTCCCATAATCTCCTGCAGCACAAGTCTTGAGACCCGTACTCCTCGCAGTCAAGTGTAAAAATGCGGTCTTTTTATTGTGGCAGGTGCATTAAAATGGCGATAGTTCATGATGTAGCAGAAGCAATTGTGGGCGATATCACCCCCCATTGCAAGGTAAGCTCACCTTGGCTTACCAAATACCAGCACAGCCTGTACAAACGCTCCACTCTTTTCATGTATCATTCGGCTACCATGAAATACAATGCATGCACATTCTGCACCATTCACGCTTTAATAACCTGCTTGCAAATGGCAACAGGTTTCAAAAGAGGAGAAGAAGCGGATGGAAGAGGAGGCCATCAAAAAGATAGAGCAGATGCTTGGAACTGGCACTGCAGCAGCAAGCGAGGTAGGGATGTATTGCTCATCTTTGATGGGTCTCCATGACGCCATAAGCAATCTCTGTCGCTTTTGAAGGGGCGTGCTGCTCTTGTGAGCTGCCTTCTGGTCAACTTGTCGTAATGTAGTGTGCCCTTTGAGCGCGCGCCAAAGCTCGTTAATGTTGGCATTGCACACTGCCGTCCCTTCTGATGGATCCTTGCTGAGGCCCCTCTGAGGTTGAGCTCTCTCTAGGTCAGGCCCTCACACCCCTGACTGAGTCACGTCTTCAGCAGCCTTTTTGCTCACAAAACTATTCTACTTTGCAAGGTCAAAGGCTTACCTTAGATAGGGCTGATTTGCCCAGGGTATATGGTAATGATACAGATGATGAGGGATTATCTCAGATAAGGCTAATTATCTCATTGGTTTGTATCAAAGCTTTGGCAGAAGGGGCATGCTCTGTGCCATTTTCGGTGCAAATGCATCATCTGACCAGTTCTCTGACCAACTGGAAAAGCCATGCATTAAACATTTGCCAGTTGCTTAGCATACTCATATGTCCAACCAAAAATTCACTGCTATACATATTTGTTCAGAGCAGCCCAAAAGCACAGTTTGCCAGATTGAGTCCACAGCATTGCTAGTCAGCAATGGACAGCAATGGTGACCAAAAGAAGTGTTGCTGGAGCTCGGGCCTGTCTCATCTTTCGATGATGGACAATCAAGTTCCTGTTCATAGTGAGCTTGAGTCATGGTAGATGGAAATTAGGTACTGTATGTTTTTGTCCAACAGGTGGGCACTTTGTGGCATGAATATGAAGAGGCACAGACACCCGAAGCACTACTAGTCAAGGACTTTGACAAGCTGGAGATGATCATTCAGGTGAGGTCTGCCGTGTGGACCTGCTTGTGCCCTCTATTCTTGTAGCACTTGACAGCAGGTCTATTGGGTAACAGCTGGAGCTTTTTCCTACATTTTCATATCTCCCACAGGATGCCATGTCTTGGTCCCATTCACCATGTGAATTCCATGGATATTAACATTTTTGGGGGGCGTAGTCCCCCTTATGTTTACTGCGGTCAACGGGTGTTGACCCTGAAAGAGAAAAGCTTTGAGCCACCCAGGCCACCTCACGTCGTAAGAATTGAACCATCAGAAAGCTACTTTTGTGCTCATTCCAGAGCTGCCCTCGGATGCTCGGTCAAGCTTCCCTGCCAAGCCGAGGTTACTCTCCGCCGATGAAGCTTCCGTCCATGCAAACTTAGGTTTCAATTAACATGATTGTTACATCGATAAAATGTAATCGCTGTTTGCCATCTTCTTGGAATAGAGCAGGCATGGAGTGGCGGAGACCAGAGCTTGCAGGCAGGGATGGACTTCGCAACAGGCACCCTGGAGACATGGTGTCTTGGGTTGGTTAAAGCAGGATGAAAGGAGAGCTACAACTCCAAGTTGGCCCAACTCATTTGACTGTGCACTCAACCCCCCCCTGCACATCTCCTGCACTGCATGCACACTTCCTCCACTTGCCCACAGGAGTTCTGACCTGCATGGCAATGATATGCTCCAATGCTCGAAGATGTGAGCAGGAGATGAGAGGTGCTAATGAAGTACAGGAGGGGGGGGTGCAGGGGGGGCGTAGCATGCATGTCTCATTTCAATTATTCTAAAGCTTGAGGTGTGAACCTTATCCAGGTGCGATACACACCTCTTCCACCTGCCCGTGCTAATGAATGTAAAAAGGAGCAGGGGGGCGCAGGGGGGGCTGCATTTTACATTTCAGTTAATCAAAATGGAAGCATAGGCTTTGCCCCCATTTTTTTGTGATCCAGAGGATCATACCCTACTTGTCTAAACCAGGCTAACAACAAGCTCCCTTTTTTCCTTCATGGTCTCATGTGCATTTATGACCAGCCTAAAGTCAAACGTCTTGACTGAGGCCTTTTTCCCTTGTAACCCTTGTAAAAGCTGGAGGACTTGACCAGTGAGCATTTGTGTAAGTTTTTGCAGGCATACGAGTACGAGAATGCACAACCTGATTTGAATTTGCAAGAGTTCTTTGACTCCACAGAAAACGCCATCAAGACACCCTTAGGGTAAGTGAGATGGCTCAATGCAGTGTGAGTCAGCACAGTCTTTTTCTTGTTTGCCATGTCCTGTCAAAACGCACTTGCTTCGTGCACTGCCCTCAGGAAAGCCTGGGCCGACGAGCTGAGGGCACGCAGGAAAGCCAAGAAACAGGAAATTGGGGCAGGGGGTGATAAAAGCTAAAGACGACCTGTAAATGGTTGGGACGCTGCATTTTTGCTAAATTTAATGAGAGGAAAATCCTGGAGGCCGCTAGTTGTACTGAGTGTTTATTAGCCGCAAGTTGTTCTTTAGAATAAATGATTATAATAACTTTCTTTGAAAGAGAATCTGAATGCATTTTCACCATTTTGCTATGAGAGAATGCGTTTCTTGTGTAATCATTGGTTGAAGGGAAGGTTGCTTCTGCCGGTGGGCCCTTGATCTTGATCGATGGAGCTCGGCAATGGGTGTCCAGAAATTGCAGTTTGAAAACAGCACATATCAAGTGTTTAAGACGATCTGTACTCTGGTCTGGCCTGGTCATTGTTTCATTGGCTACTGTATTAGATTTTAATGCAGCTGGACATGACGGAAGCCGGCTTAGAATCTGTTTAAGAGCAAGCTGGAAAGAAGGAAAGCAGAGTGTTACAGAAGGTTACAGAAGCAGGTGGCCTCCAGTTAAAACGACCGGCTGCTAGCCTGTTCATGAAATAGAACAAGGTCACGTAGAAAAGGAGAAACCTGTTATTCTTCTGGTTCTTAATTGATGTAGGGAGAGTTTTCTCTCTGCCTACGTAGTTTTTTCTTTTCTTTTCTTCTGGTTCGAAAATGCACACACATCAAAAGGTTGTACATGGTTGGTGGAAGACAGGTAAGGAGCTGTGTGGATAGAGGAGTTGCAAAGCAAAAGAAGAGGGCCAGAGAACAAGGAAGTATAAACTAAATTGAACTTTAGCCAAAGAGAGCAAACCTGGGAGCATTTGGAAATAGAGCCTCTACTCTAGAGCCTGAGGTAAGTCTACAGGTTAGGTAACACGGTAGGTTGAAGGAAAAAGAAGGCCTCTAGTCAAAACGGTTGACTGCTATCCTGCTCATAAAAAGCAATAATTCATGTAGAAAAGGGAAAAGCTTAAAATTGCTTTGATTTAAGAAAGAAGAGATATGATAAGACTGTACATGGTGAATGCCAGGTACGTAGGGAGCCATACTATTGGAAGAGTGAGATAAAGAGAGGAGAGGACCAGAAAATAAGGAAGCATATTTAAGCCGAAAAGAACAAACATGGGAATGAGTGCATTTGAAAAGAACGTGTTGTTCATCGAGGTAAGTCAACATTGCTCAGCTAGGCTATATCCGCATACAAGGGCAGCTGAGCAGAAACACTGAGTCTGAACTCATGAACTTGTACCTTGCATTTGAAAATAGCATGCTGCTCATCTTGCACATCATCTAGGGCATCAAAAAGATCACAGATATCATGACGTTGATCGTCATTCCAAGTAGCTTGTTCAATTTTGAGAATGTGAACACAAACACGAAAATGAACCACACTCCGCAGAACTTGTTGAACATTTTTTCTGTAAGTCCAGATGAAGGTACTCGGGTCAAGGGTAACTTACCTTACCTTGAAGGGAAATACGTAATGTGAGCGTTCCTGGTAGGAAGAGCAGACCAATGAGGGAATGTGGATCCCTTGCTAAAAAATGAAGATGGCCAATGGGGGGGGGGGGACTTTTTTTGAGTGTGACGTCCACAACAAGTAAACTCAGGTCCACAGGGCTTGTAGAGCGCATCTTTTGCTGGTGACTACGAGCATGATGTAAGCCGTTCATAGCAGGTAGTGGGTGGGATGCCAACAAGAAGGATTCCTGGAATTGAGGTGGATATCAGCATGAAAGAACCTTGCGTAGAAAAGAGCTGTTGCAATGGGTGAGGGGATTGCATAGACGTACTGGGGCTCTGAACCAAGAGGTATTCTTAGCAGTACCTGCCTACGGGGCAGTTTAGGAAAGGAAAGGGTTACATAGCTGTACCTCCCTACAAGGGCAGCTTAGCTGTAGAAAAAAACGTGCCTGTAACCAGACCGAACCATCCTAGACAGGTCATACAAACAGGAGGCTTCCAGTCAAAACGACTGACTGCTAGCCTGTTCATAAATATACACGAGATCATGAAGGAAAAAAGGAAGTTTGTTGTTATCCTGATTTAGAAATATGTTAATATCCTGGGAATTCACATGGTGAGTGGTACTTAGACAGGGCATCCTGTGGGAGACGTAGAGATGTAGAAAAGAGAAGTTGTGCTCAAAAAGTGAGGCATACTTCTGACGGAGAGAGCAGACTTGGGGATTGGGACATCTGAACAGCACATGTTTTTCATCTTGTATGTCATCAAAATCACAGCTATCACAGACTGGAGAAGTACTATTGGACCAAAGAGCCTGTTCAACTCGAAGAGTGTGAACTTGCAGCCTGAATCTGGCATTGTTGCAAAGGACGTGATGGAGAAGATTTAAATACGTGTATTGAGGCAGAGTATAAGGAGGGTGAATGTCATGAGCAGCTCTGACAGGAACTTCCTGAGCTTGAAGCTTTAACAGGTTACAGGTTATAGAAACAAAGAAGGCCTCCAGCCAAAACGACTGACTGCTAGTCTGCTCATAGAGTAAAGAGTTAAAGTTTATGCTGGGCAACAGCCAGCGTGCTATAAGGAAAGACCCAAGAGTCAGCGCTGGCACTAACAGTGAGTCCCACCAATTAGAAGCACAGCTAGTGAGCTAATCAAACTAATGCGGATTCGGCGGGTTGTCAACCATCCTTCTAGGCTTACGTCCCGCCCTCCTGTAAGCAGCCCGTCCAGTAGCCTCCCCCCCCCCCCCAGCCCCCACTCTCACCCCCCCACATAAAGTGAAGAAAGTCTATAAAGAAAAAGATTACGATTTGATGTTGTTTTGATTCATGAGAGCTAACATATCAAAGGAATGTACATGGTGAGCGGAAGATAGGTATGGAACCGCCTGGGAAAAGGCACTGGAGAGTGTAAGAAGAGGACCAAAGAAACGGTAAGCACACCTTAGACGAAGAGAGCAGAATCATTCTAGGATAATATTTCAACTACAGAAGGAAAAACTTTGTGTGTTCTGAAGCCAACAAGCTCAAACAGAGGAAGAATCTTAATGGAGCAGAGAGAAGTGCTACGTCAGTACCAGCCAGCAATGGCAAGCCTAGCCTTTTCCTGTTCTTCACGTGGGCCAATTAATGGAAAATACTCCTGGGGGAGAAATGAAGTTCAAATTGCTTGGAGCTTGTCCGTAGGTGATTATACATTTCCCGCACCATAGTGAGACCTTCCATTTGATGTCAACATATAAACAAATCGCTTTGCAACACCAAGCTCTCCCAGATGAAACCACCAACCTTTCTTCTCAAGTCAGTGTGTTATAACACGCAATGTAATTACAGGGCGCTAGCCATTCAAAGGTTGGATCTTTCAACTGCTAACTTAGTTGAATTAATCTTTTTTATGTTGATGCAGGGAATGCTCCACTGCCTATGTAAAGGAAAACTGCAGGCAGTGGCCTTATGTCTCAGGTCTGGAAGTAAATTTATCATGTAACAAAAAGGAGGCACATGGCTCATACGGCCGCAATTCCCATTCCCCAGAAAACAACTGCCTACATGGGTTTCCATCTTCAATTACACAAACTTTGCCTGCATCTTTTCAGCTTGCATAAAACCTCTCGCATTACACTGTCAGCTTCTTTCCGTTTGCATTTTCTTTTCCTCCTCTTTTTCATCAGCTTGCAATTTCTTTTCCTTCTCTTCTGCACCATTCTTCTCGCCTTCTTTCAGTTTGCTTCCTTTTTTCCGGACCACCTTTACTTCCTTTGAAGGCTTTTGCACACCATGAGCTGTATTTGGTGTGCAAGCACATAATGTGGTGTGTAAACACAACACATAAGTGTATGTACGTATACAGGACTGTCGGCACTTGGGCCCCTCATGCCCATCTCAAGCCTACTGATATTGTGCTGGTGAGGATATAAATTCCTCTGCTAATGAAAGCTAGTTGGTACTGCTTTAGGAACGGGCGTTGTGTGTGTGTGTGTGTGTGTGTGTGTGTGTGTGTGTGTGTGTGTGTGTGTGTGTGTGTGTGTGTGTGTGTGTGTGTGTGTGTGTGTGTGTGTGTGTGTGTGTGTGTGTGTGTGTGTGTACCGGGTAGTTCCAAAGTCAATGCTTTCAGTTAGCTGATTCGTAAAACGAATAGTTCAGGCAATAATGAATAAATGTTTTCGGAAGCAGTGTGTTGAGTTGTTATCGGTGGGAGGTGGAGTGGAGGGGTGATGCAGGCCTCAGCGGAACAACAACCGGGGAAGGGTCCTCCCCTCAGCTCTCTTCTTGTCCTACCAACAGGATTGCACCATGGCCACTTCCGAACATCTTTCGAGCTCGAGAGTCAGACGAAAAAGCGTAAATGTGAGCGTTGACCGAGGTTATGCTCTGTGCACACACACACACACACACACACACACACACACACACACACACACACACGCACACGCACACACACGCACGCACGCTCGCACGCGCACACACACACACACACACAGGTAAACACGCACACGCAAGTATGCACGCGCCCAGGCACAAACACATGCGCGCACACACAAACGCACACGCACGCACACATAGACACACAAACACATACGCATGTGCCTGCATGCATGCCTTAAAATGAAACATGTCTGAAGCGGAATCACTTGGAAGGCCTGCATGCAGGCTGGCTTGCCCACCTGAACCAGATACTTTGCAAAGCTCACCATCAACTCTGTTTCCTGTAGCTCCTCGCAAGGTGCGTCAATCACAGCCAAGCCATCAGGAGCCTGACCTGTACGACTCCAAAAACTACCTTGTACGTGGTGGGCAGCGTGCTTATGAACAGAAGATCCAGAACATGAACAGGGCAGCCATCCAGGTGAGGGTGCATCTGTGCTCATGGTGGCACAGGAAGTGAGAGATTACCATTGCATCAAGCGTGCATTGTTGAGCGTTTAAGGCCAAGGCATGGAGGTTGCTGGCCCCTTGCTGCATGCAACACGCTTTGTAGCAAGCGCAACTGCTTGGTGTGCAAGAAAGAAGGAACCCTGTAATTGTTATACGTGTATGTGTCTTGCAGGACCTGCGAGCTGCAAATGACGCCCTCGCCTCTGAGCTGCTCAGGCTCCGAAGTGCATCAGAGGAGGTGAGGCGTGAACTCCGGTTGAGGGTGTTGATTAAACACAATCACAGGCATGTGCTCCAGCAGCCAAGATCAGGTGCATCCCTGCTTGTCTGCGCGCTTGCAAGTGTGCCTGCGTTTTTGTTGTAGCATTTAGCGGAGAGATCAGCCAAGCAGCACATGGAGGTGTGCCATCTAGGCAATCGTGGATTAAAGGCAGCACTGAGGGTGTGCAAGATCTTTTGCGCTGTGCAGGGATTTGAGTCACTGCGTGCGAGCAACACGAGGCTCGAGCTGGAGCTACGTACTGAGCAAGAAAAACTGGTGAGCAAAGCTGCATGGAGGAGGCACGCATTGCCCCCAGTTTGACTGCTCACTCATGCAAATGCATACAAATTTCTTGATGGAGTATTGGGTGGGCTTCAGAGACACACGCTACTCTCCCTCAACGTACTCTTCCCTTCAGAAACTGATGACCGGGCGTTTGGCTGAGGAAGCCAAGGCACGCGCTGATATGGAGGCATCACATCAGTCTAGGCTAAAGGAAGTCACGAAAAGGTGTGTGTGTGTGTGCGTGTGTGTGTAAAACCTATGTCGGTCTCCTTCCAGGCTTTGACCTATCCCCTTTTGCATCATGCATGCTACGATTCACACACACTCATCAGATCTAAAATTCAACATTTGTTTCCTCAAGACCACACCAAATTGGGTGCCTACCCTTTTTAACAAACCCTCATCCCCAGTGTGTCAGTGCAATGTCTTTTGCTGCAAGACATCTGAAGCTGCATTTCAGGACACCGCGGCATGCCTTGTCTTGCCTGCATCGCAAACCATGCAGCATCAGGCGTGAATGCATGAATCACAGCAATGCGGCATGCCCTTGCCTCCCTTGGCACCAGGCGTCGCATGGCTACATCACAACCATGCGTGCCATGATCTTGCCTACATCACCATTATGCGGCTTCCCCTTGATTGCCAATCAAACCTATGCGGTACCAGGTGTCGAGACGAGCACAATGGGCGGGCGGCTGCTGAGGCCTTGGCAAGCCAGCTCAAGCAGCAGGTGCGCACTGTAGCCAACTCCTTTGTTTACAACAACAGGCTAGCAGTCAGTCATTTTGGCTGGAGGCCTTTTTGCTTCTGTAACCTGTAAGCCGAAGCTATCAGGCTGCATGGCAGCTTACCTTTGAGGTGAGTGTGGGTGGCACGCCTGATCATGCCCTGCAGCATCACTGCTTCCACCAAACATGGTCCACGCAGGTGACCTCCCTGGAAGGCACCACCCAGTTGGTGGGGGAGCTGCGCAGTGGCCTAGGCAGGCTTGAGGCCACAGTGGCGGGCGATGCAGCCATAATCTCAGATCTACGCTCGCGCCTGGCCACGGCAGAGACAAAGCTGGAGACGGAGATGGAAGCCAAGGTGAGCTTCCTGACATGATGTTGCTTGTGAGCACCTTGTAGCGTGGCCTGCACCAGCGGTTGTTGCCTTGGCGAGCACATGCCTGCTCATGCCAGTGAGCTCCAAGGTAGATTTTGTTGGATGATGTGTGTGTGTATTTGGGTGTGTACGCATGCTTGCAATACGATGTGTGACGGCACCATCTCTCTGGAGCAGCAAGGCGCCTCAAAGGTAAAGGTCCTTGTGCACATCCTTTTTGGATGCTTGGGGACCTTCACTCAGCTGAGGAAGCCATGAGCTCAGCACGCACAAGCGCGGCCAACCAGGTTTGGCTGCTGCTCCTGCTTGCCTGCATCAAGGAGGCAATCAACAGCTCTATCAGTACTTTTTGGCTGGCTCTTGACAAGCCGAACAGCAAACACTCGCGCCCATGGTCTTATGCTTACAGGGTGACCTGGCCGGCCGCTACCGCAGCGCAGAGCTTCAGCTAAGCAACCTCAGCGAGCGCAATGCTGAGCAGTCTGCGTCGCTGTCTGAGTCTGAGGCACGTGGACGTGCGGCATGTGCGAAGCTGGAGGCTTTGGAAGATGCCCAAGAGGCCACCAAGCATGCACTGCAGCAGGTGGGTTTATTAGATTCAAAACTAGCACTAGCTTGTCAGCCAAGGCATAAGTCCATTTCATAATAAGTTGACTCCAACAGGGTATGCGCAAGCGAGAGACGCACCTGTAACGAAACTACTCCAAACGAGGCAGCAAATGTTTGTCCTGATGCCTAAAATAATCCCTTTTGAAGTTGACCAGGTGGTGGTATGCCTTGCTGTTAGTAAGTTGCTCGGAAATCAAAATTGATTCACACTCTCACTCTCGTTCACACACAAGCACACACACACATGTGTTTGCTCACACACTTGTATGTGGTGCTATCTTACAGGAGCGGGATGCTCATGGCAGGCTGCGAGAGCGCTGCAGCCGGCTGGAGGCCGACCTTACAGAGCTGCAGGCCTCCTCTGCGCTGGCCTCTGCACAGGCTGCAGCGGACAAGGTGTGCGCCACTCAGTGTGCTTCTGGGCCTTCTCCGTTACGATGAGAAAGTCGGTAACAACGAGTTGCTACCTTCCTTGCAGCACCGGAATAGTTGATGGATGAGTGCCTTTTGACTGTTGAAGGTGTCCACATTGACAAGCTGCATCCGAGGGTGCCTTGTTCAGGGCCTGTGCTCTTGCAACGCTGTCAGTCAAAGCATATTTTAGCTTCAGTATCTCTTTCCGCGGTTGCAAGCTGGACGTATGTAAAAAACCAGACAGGCAGAAGCTGACATGCAGAGGCAAGCTCACACACATACTTGTATTTGGTGCAACAATGAGCACATTTGTAGCTTTAGCAGAAAGGCAAGCTTGACTAGCTCCTTGGCTAAGTGTCCATTTGAACTAATGAACATTGCTCTTTCGGCCTTGCAGATTCATAGCTGCTCTTGCTGCATCTGGTCTCACAGTGCGAGTGCGCCTGTATTGATTCACATTATTCATTCAAGTATTCACACGTCTTCCTATAAAATTACAAATGCATGAGGTGCAACCGGGGGCAAGTGTTACATTTTCTGTGGCGGTTGTGAGGTTACAGAGGCCTTCTGCAATACTTGAAATTGTCTTTACATGTCGAGAAACTCCTTGTGCATGAACCTCTGGAAACTCTCTTTAGAGCCAAGCGCGCCGCTGTGCCTGGGATCTTGGGACTCTTGTTTCTGGCAGCGGCTTGTAACTCCAAAGGCAGAGGAATCTCTCCCTACATCAATTGTGGAAACTTTCCATTTTATGTCTGTTGGGTGCAGACTGAGCTAGAGCGCCTGCGGCGCGAGTACTCGGAGGCCACGCAGCGCGTGGTGTCCTCTAGCGAGGAGATAGCAGGCCTCCGGGAGGAGGCGATGTTCTTGCGCTCGGAGGCGGCGGGCCTGAAGCTCAGCCACGACAGCGCACGTCAGGAGGTTGAGCTGCTGAGGTGGGTTGTGCTGTACGTGTCAGGTTCGCGTGTGTGTATGTGCGAGCGCACGTCTGTGTGTGTTTATGTGTATGTGTAGATGACGTAAGCAAGATCTTGCTTGCACGGCCTGCATGCGAGTGTGATCCACATGTTGGGCAAGTGATTTTCTATTCGCAGAGTATTTGGTGCCAGATGGAAGTATGTTATAATGTGTTTTTTAAAAGTAGTTGAAAGTACATTTGAAAGATGCAAGATGTTTAAAAAGCTCATGGCTTGCAATTAATGGATGGTCGCCGGGCTTTCAGTAACAGGAGGAAAAGTGCTAGCTCACAGAGCATTCCTTTGGTGTCTAAGCTCCTGCTTTGCTTTTATATGAAAGCACGCAACAGCTTCCAAATTAGCTTGCATGCACAGCGCAGTGCTCTCAATAAACTACATCAGCCCTCAAGCTTGCGGTGATCTGACAGGTTCTCATTGCGCTTGGCCACAGAGTATGGGGCCCTTGCGAGGGATGTCCTTTTAGATGGCGTGACTGAACATGGCCTGACGGTGGCTTGACTTGACGTGGCCTGTTAGGTGGCGTGAGTCAACTTGGCTTGTTCGGTGGTGTGACTTAACATGGTTGTGTGATGCCTGTGCAGGGAGCGCGTTGAGCGCATGTCCACCATGTTGTACCAGTCAGAGAACCATGAGCGCGTGTTTGCTGAGAATGAGGCGCTCATGGCACGCGTGCAGCGGTCTGAGGTGAGCGTGGGCATAAGCGTGGGAGAGAACGCGCGCAGATGCTTTCACAGGGTCGCTCGCAAGTCTCATGAGACCCTTCGCCTCTCAGAGGTGTTCGCAAGGGCATCCAGTGTCCCTAAGAAGAGTTCTGCCTGTTTTTTTTTTTTTTTTAGATCCCAGAGGTGGATAACTCCCCCCCAAATGGGCAGGCTTATTGCGTGCTCCCAGCGCGTGTGGGCCCCAAGTGGGTTTATAAGCTTGGGGATTGAAGATTAAAGCTTACTGTACACAATGTGGATCATTCCGCACCACTTAAAAAAAAATTTATGAATCCTGCCTTAATCCCACACCCCCCTCAGCATTTCTCGTTAAGTGCCTTGCTTGTTCCCGCAGGGGCAATCAGCCCCCTTTTGCCCTAAGAAATGCGTTTACATGCTCCACACTGCTCCTGCATGTAAAAACTTGCAAGGATTGGCCAGCATGTAAACTTTGCAAGGACTGCAAGGATCCCTTACACTCAAAGGAAGGATGTTGTTAAACAGCAAAAGCAAAAATGAAAGATGCGCACACTGCTCCTAGCTTTTGAATGTGAAGACCTGCTCGAGACGCTCCCTTTCAAGCTCAGTAAATTGCAGCTGTATAAAAAAGCATGAGGTCCAACTGCACACACTGCTCCTGCATCCCAGAATCTGCTCAAGAAGTACTTGCATCCCAGAATTTGGTCATGAAATACTCGCACCCAAAAAGGCCGCACACACTGCTCCTAAATAAGAAAACTTGCTCATGAAACACAATCCCTTCACTGCTTCAAGAGTGTTGCTGTCCACTAATACCCAAAATGCACCTCAAAATTAATTAGTCTTCACTTTCACGCGCATTCCCGCATGCTCAAAAATAATAATTTTTTTCCGGTGTCCGCAGTCATCCCACACCCCTCAAAAACATTATTTTTGTGATGATGTTGTATGGTAGCTTGCTTTCTAGAGCACTGATGATTGATGTGTACCCACCTAGAGCCCATTTGCCTGTCAAGTTACGTCATGACTCTCATCACATTTTGAAACCTGTGTGCCCGTATCTGATCAGCCAGGCCACGAGTTGGATTGTTCTTGGTTTTGTTCTTGGCTTGATTTGTTGCTTCCAGCAGAATATGTAATAGCATAAAAATGAAATGGAAAGGCCTTAAGGCTGGTCAAACAGAATTCCAGCCATTTCCTTGGAGGAGAATCAGGCCCTGTGCAGGAAGCGTAACTTTCTGAAATGGAAGGTGCATCTAAATTTTGGTCTGGACCCCCTTGACCCATCCTCTCAACCCCAAAACACCTTCCGGTGTCCCCACCCGTCGAGCGAAAAGGGTATCAATCTGCTCCTCTATATGTTCTGCATCCATCATCATACTCACTGCAGTCAGATGAACTGCAGGATAACTCTGAAGCAAAAACTGAGTCGTGGGCGCTCGTGCATGCTTGTCCTCCTAGGCACCCACAGGAAGCTTGCAAGTCCACAAAGTGCCTTCCTGACTTCATAATCCAATGGAACACCTTGAACTGTCACTATCCTGAAAGTTTGGTGGTTGATTTGCTGCACCTTTGCCTCCATGCCACCTGCTGCCCACACCCTTGCTCGCATGGCACTGACTTTAAGTCGTGCGCAGACTCCTCTTTCATCCAAATTAAACCGGAATGGGTGCCAATCGGCAGACCTTGAGCCCAGGAATCTGATAGTGTAATTAAGATCTCGTAGAAATGGCCCAGGAAAATCCTGGATGGAGGAAGTTCTGCGCTGCTCCCTTGTTTGTGCCTGAGAAACAGACATCCGCGGCCCCACCTCAATTCTCAGGGCATTGCTTGCTTGGCCAGCGAGCTGGCTGACAACAGCTACTTTTGCACTGCCCAAGCGCGCCACCGCTGAGATCCGATCAAATCAGATTAGATCAGATCATGCATAACCTCGCCAAAACGCACTGTGCTTCCTACCCCTGATCCCTTTAAGGCTGTCTGCTCTGCAGACCAGGTCCGTTTGTAAGCCACAGTGCCGTGCAATGTGTAAAGCGCGCAAGGCTGGAACGCAAGGCTTAAATCTCGGTTCCTGGCGGAGTGTAGAGCACAGACAAGGTATGTAACGCAAACCATATGCCATGGCATTATACAACGCACAGGAAACAAGTACTAAGCCCAAGGCATAAGCCACAATACCATGCAACGCGTTGAGCATAAGGCACCAACGGCCTCCCTTGGGATGTACGCCGTGTGTATGACCCACACACATTTGTGCCCCACATCATGTGACATGTATCGACGACCACCACCTTTTTTGTGCCGCTGCCTGCAGAGCTCGCTGCGGCAGAAGGAGGCAGTGCTGGCAGAGGCAGTGACCAGCCACAATGCGCAGCTGGAGATGTGGAGGGCTGAGGCGACAGACGTTGCGCAGGCAGCCAGCAAGTGGAAGCAGCGGGCGCTGCTGCTGCAGCAGCAGGTGTGGAGCGTTGCACGAGCGCGCTGCACGTGTGTATGTTTGTGTGTAGGGGGGGGGGGGGAGTCCTTCTGCTGCTGCTCCACCTGCACACGCCTTAGAGATGAGTGGAGCTGCTGAGGAACTGGTCTTGTGGAGGTGTGCACAGTGCTTTTAAAGCCGTCCTCTTACAGGATAGCCATAGGTCATAAAGGTCGGGGCAGATGGCAGGGGCGAATGAAAAAAAACCCTTTGACGACAAGCAGCAGGCACCACTGCAATGTGTCGACAATGCACGCACAAAAATTTCCTTGCAGATCACCCCAGCGCATTATGCAACATGTGCTGGCATAACACACATGCACACACACATACACACACACTGTTGCACGCGCGCAGGTAGATGAGCAGGGGCAAGAGAGAGGGCGCATCTCGGATGACATGCAGGCCCTGTCTAGCCGCTGCGTGAGTGCAGAGGCTGACCGTGCACGGCTCACTGAGGTTGTGACTACCTTGGAGGGCCGCTTGGCTCAAGCTCAGCAGGAGCTGACAGTGTTGAGGTCGCAGGCAAATGTGAGTGCAGTGTGGTTGGCTATGCCGAGATCACAGGCAAATGTGAGTGCAGTGCAGGGATGAAGCATTCTTGTTTCAGTATCAGGATTTTAGTTCCTTCATTGTATGCAACACACTCAATAGCAAGCTGTTTGTGTGTGTAGAAGCCAGTGCGTGTGTGGAAGCCTGTGCGTGTGTGTGTTGGAAGCCAGTGTGTGCGTGTAAAGCCTGCGTGTGTGCGCGTGTGCGTGTGTAGGGGGGGGGGGGGTGCCTGTGTATGTGTGTGAAAAAGGGTTTACGCTTGTACCCTTAAATGCTTGCATACGTCTGTATGCAAAACGTGCATGTATGGCTGAGCAATTACAAGCACATATAAACAAGCACATCGTTTTCTGCCAAAAATAAGCACAGACCATGCGCGGATCTCTTCACACGAAATCTGCGTACCAACTGCTAAATTGTGTTGCTTTGGTCCTACAGAACAACCTCATGACTGCATCCAAACCTTTGTGCGTCACACCCACACACACACACACACTGCCCGCGCGCGTGCATTTTTGCAGGAATCCCTCGCATCCCAGGCCGCTGCTGTGCGCCAGGCAGACAGCGCCACCCACGAAGCCGCCGCCCGCGAAGCCTCCCTGGACCGGCTCAGCGCCAGGCTGGCAGAGGAAACCGCCAAGTCTTCGTCGCTGAGGCAGGACCTGGCTGCCTTGACACAGCAGCACGTGAGTGGCAAATCCTCGGACCATAGGTCTGTGAATCTGTGGCTGCATTTCCTGGCTGCCTTGACACGGCAGCACGTGAGTGGCAAATCCTCGGACCATAGGTCTGAATCTGTGGCTGCATTTCCTGGCTGCCTTGACACAGCAGCACGTGAGTGGCAAATCCTCGGACCATAGGTCTGTGTATCTGTGGCTGCATTTCCTGGCTGCCTTGACACAGCAGCACGTGAGTGGCAAATCCTCGGACCATAGGTCTGTGTATCTGTGGCTGCATTTCCTGGCTGCCTTGACACAGCAGCACGTGAGTGGCAAATCCTCGGACCATAGGTCTGTGTATCTGTGGCTGCATTTCCTGGCTGCCTTGACACAGCAGCACGTGAGTGGCAAATCCTCGGACCATAGGTCTGTGGCTGCATCTGGGTGCCTGGCTGGGTGTCAGGATGTTTGATGTGATGTGCAACGGGGCATCTTTGTGGGGTAGCAGTGTCGATGTTGTTGCAAGGTGGAAGGGATGCAATAAGTTAGGCCAGGGCGTTAAAAGAGGACTGCTGAATCGGTCAGCCTAAGCAAGTCATGATCCGTCCTGTTTACCTGCACTTTGACACAAGTCGAGCAAACTTGACACGAATGTGCTTAAACGTCTGTGGTTTGTGCAGAAGCAGCTGAGCAATCAGCACCGCCCAGGTGAGTGAGCCCTTACTCTCTTCAGCAGGCTCTCTGGCAGCGCCCTGCTCACAATCTACCGTGTGTACATGTGCGCGTATGTGTGCCTGCGCACACCCTCTCACCACTCACACACAAGCACTGGTAAATCACACACCTGACTTGTGACTACTGCAATGAAACTTTGCCCAATTGTGGCCTCTGAAATGTGCGTGCAGGTCAAAGAGCTCAGAGCCAAGGCATGCTTGCTGGATGAGCTGACCAAAACCCTGTGGCCCCTTAATGTGCGCGCAGGTCAAGGAGCTCGACGCCAAGGCGCGCATGCTGGGTGAGCTAACCATGGCCCTGCAGCGTGAGGAGCGTGCGCGCAGCGCCAGCGAGCACGAGGCCACCAGCCTCAGGGGTCACCTGCAGACCTTGGAACGGGAGCTACGCAATGCACAGGTGGGAGCAAGAGGGCCTTGTGCCGGCACTATCTTTCCGTGCAATGCTGAATCTGCCTCTGGGGTCACCTGCAGACCCTGGAACGGGAGCAACGCAACGCACGGGTGGGAGCAGGGGGGCCTTGTGACGGCTGCCGCGTTTGCTGAAAACTTTGAATTCGACAAGCTAACGTATTTCAGAGTGGTTGGTGGTTTGTATGCATGAGAGCATGTGTGCTTGAAGGTTACGGAGGGGCGGACTGAAACCCAGGCTTCGATAGCTTTGGTTCATTGACGTGAGCCTGCAGGGATGGCCAAGGCGGGGGTACCTGTGGATGCTGATTCCTCATTTGAGTACACCAGCTTAACGTTCCGTTAACTGCGCCACTGCCCATATTGCTGTCCCCTTTGTGTCCTTTTTTTTGAATGGAATGTTCCTATGCTCCTAGGGGCTAAACTCAGGCATAACATTGTTTTGTTGACAGCATGGCCTGTGCTGCATTCCCCCCTCCCCCCCCCCCTCCCTCACACACACACACACACACACACACACACAAACACACACACACACACAGGTGGCCTTGTCGAGCATAGGAGATGAGAAGATGCGCACGGAGGAGGCCTACGAGGCAGCAGAAGCAGCGCTGCGCAGCGCACAGCGGAGGGCGAAGCACTACAAGAAAGAAGCCAAGGTGTGAGAGGACGCAGGTGGGCACAAGCAGAGCAGGGTGCTTCGAAAAGGGGGTGAGCACATGACAGTAGGAGCAGCACCACACATGTGTGTTTCAAGGCATCCGGGTTGCATATGCGCGCTTTTTGCAGCATCAAAGCAGAGGAATGTCGTGGGAACAGAGAAGGCTCTGGTCAATCTTGTTGGCTGCCATTGCGGGCATAGCGTAATAAGGATGGCACCTGAGGGGTCCCAGCAGCAGTTCCTGCCCTGAGGCGCAGAAGCGTGCCATCAGGAGGGAACTCATCAACAGAGGTCAGCGAGGAAGAAAGCAAGAGCGAGAAGGCCAGCTGTAGCAAGGGCCTCGAAGGGAAGAGTTCGAGAGGGAGAGGGATGAGAGGTGTTGATGTCTTGAAGGAGCAATAGACCCAGGGTTGCTTAGCCATAAGGGAAAGACTTTCTCCAGCTGATACAGGAGGGAGAGGGATGAGAGGTGGTGATGTCTTGAAGGTGCAATGGTGGCAGCAAACTGCATTCAGGCTGGACTCCCTGCCAGTACGGTTAAGGCTCTGCGCAAGTTGTGAATCCGGTGGCACAACAAGGTAATAGCAGCACGCACTTCAAACTATGTGTGACAAGCTCCGCTTTGTCGGTTTTGTCACCCATCATGATGCAGATGCTTGTGGGAGAGTACGATCAGTGGATGGGCCACTTGCTCAAGCAGCAGCAGCAGCAGCAGCAGCAGCAGCAGCGACAGCATGGGCATGGCCCGCCGGCAGCGGCACCATTCTCGTTCCTACCTGCCACCAGCCAAGCCTTTTCAAGCCCTTCCTTCCCATGCAGCAGCAAGCCTCCTGCACCCAAGAGCCACCGCTCAAAGGACACCAGTCACACCAAGCAAAGCTACCAGCGGCCCAGCAGCAGCCATCAGGCCCAGTACCAGCCATCAGGCAGCGGCCCAGCAGCAGCCTCCAGGCACACCAAGCAAAGCCACCAGCAGCCCAGCAGTAGCCATCAGGTCCTATTCCAGCCACCAGGCAGTGGCCCAGCAGCAGCCACCAGCCTCACCAAGCAAAGCCACCAGCAGCCCAGCAGCGGCCATCAGGCCCTGAGGTCGAAAGCCCCGCAAGGAGCCACCCCAATGCGACTTCGCCCACGAACCCTCACCGACCCCGACCACTGCACAGAGCCGTCCTTCTCGGACCTCATCCCCGATCCACACCCCTTGAGCTTTGTGGACCTGGACTTCACCTTGTCCTCTCTTCCTCCGGCAGACCTCTACCCGCTCCCCCTTGATCTACAGCCCTCGAGCCCAGACCTCCTTCCCGGCTCAGCAGATGATGACCCTTTGGGATTGGGCGGTATCGGTGCTGGAGACATAAGGCTGCACGACTCCCAGCGATCAGTGTCACAAGGGCAAAGCGAGAGGAGAGGGAGAAGGGGGTGCAGGTCTCACAAGCGGAAGCCAAGCCTCTCATCGCAGTCAAGAGGCAGTGTTGGTGGCAGTGGCAGCAGTAGTAGCAATGAGAGCAGCAGCAGCGCAGTTGAGAGGCAACCTGGTGCAGAGAGGGAAGTGGGGACAGGCCTTCCCTTCGCTTGCACCTTCTCAGACCCCCCTCACTCAGATTTCCATCATCACGTTGGGAAAGGTAGGGAGGAGCCCTACAAAGGTGGGGATGGTCAAGCGCTTGCGTCATCACCATGGGATGAGGGGTGTAGCAATGATGTCTCCGAGTCGTGTGGCTGTCAGGGAGGTCCAGAAGCACACCTGGGCAGCAGCTGCAGCAGCAGCAGCAAGAGCAGCAGTCATGCCTGGGGTGCTGAGGGCGAGTTCTTTGCTGGTAGCACTTGCAGCAGCAAGGGTGGTGGCAGTGACAGGGATGATGGTGATGGTGATGGTGACGATGACGGTCTGCTCGAGGAGCTTGGGCCAGCAGGCAGCAAGAGCAGCGGTAGCGAGCTGAGGTAGCAGCTGGGAGGGGATGAATGCGCAGTGGGCTGCTGTTTTAGGGGATAAAGGTTGTGTGGTGATTCAGGTGGAGATTTTGATACCTACATACCTTATGAACAGAGAAGTATCGATCCAAACTATGTACTTACCATGTTCCGCACGGCGCATGCTTAGCACCTGGGACGACCCATTGGCAACTTGCCAAGCTCCACTGCGCATCATCCGCTTGCCTGTATCCTGCTGTATCTATATACGTCCCCTTTATTCTAACATTGCTTTTAACTTTACTGGCTAATCCGAGCATTGTCCATTTGTGTGACATTGGCTTGACAGTTTATGCTATTTTCAGTTGGTCATTACCTCCCCTTCCAACCCTTCCAACTTAATGCCAACTGCCTCAAGGCTTGTTTTCTGTGTTGCAGAGGTTTGGCTCTAAGATAAGTACCCAAAGGAAAGAGAAAGGGTGGATTACAAGAATCTGAACTGAACTTGTGCAAGAATGAAGGGCGCTCGTGATCGCCAGGAGCTTCAACAGAAGCATCAGTCTGAGCTCGATACCAATCAGCTTGCATTGAGGAGAGAATCACAATCCAACCATCACCAACGCAAGGAAATGGGTACTCCTGTAGAACATATGTCATTACCAGCATTAAGGATTCTTAACGTTCCCACTGATTGCCTGAGGTACGAATTGATTCCAGAACTTCTTGGTTTGGGAGGCACACGTCCTTCGCTGCAGTGCACAATAGAAGAACAACTAGTTAGCGTCAAGCCAAGTGTCTGCAGCAGGCAATTGGTTTCCACCAACATATCAGATGCCCAACCGACTTGCAGCAGACTCTTGTCACGACGGCTTCTCTGCTTTACCATGCAAGTAAATGTAAATTTAGAAATCGCGCAGACAGTAGAAAAACTCCTGCACCATTTTAGGAATAGGAGGCACAGTAAGAATTATAACGAATGTATTTGTCTTCAATGGCACATCTGGTCGAGGTAAGTTTGCACATATTGCACAGAATGGGCTTGGAGCTTTCATGCAAGTTTAGTGTGGAGGGTGGTCTTGGCACCTTGGAGTTGTTTGCACGGTTCACTGCATTATTGCTGTGAGGCTTCTAGCTGGGCACCAGCCTGAGGCCTCGTATCTTCACAGTATTTAAGCACTATTTAGTGGATATGGCGGTTTTTGATGTTCAATTCATGAAGTTGCCTGGCTGGAGTTGTGCTGATCTGGTGAGGGAGACTCACGGCTCTTTGAGCCAATGTGTCTCCGTTTCCTTAATTGATTTAGGGAGCGTTCTCACTGCTTTTTGTATTGTATTTTTCTCTCCTTCTTTGCTGCTCCTTACCTATCCGTTACCTCTCATACTGTGGAGTACTACTGAGGGGGAAGTAAGTGCCACCAGTGGTCTATTTGGGTTTGTAGGGGAAGGAGTGACCAAGACAGGTCAGGGCGGCTGGAGTTGCGTCTAGCTTTACACATTATGCGAGTACAAAGAAAACAAAAGAAAAATCTACGTAGGCAGAGAAAACTCTCCCTACATCAATTAAAAAAAGGAGATACATTGGCTCAGAGAGCCGTGAGTCTCCCTCATCAGAAGATGAGAGGGGAGTTAATGTGGATCAGGTGGATTTCTGGCAGCACGCTGCTCTAGGGCACCAATGTTACGATGAGTGTTTTTTATTTTCAATGCCACGTCTGGTAGAGGTAAGTTTGTGCGCAAATTGTACAGAATGGGCATGGAGTTTTCTTGCAAGTGTTTCAGCTCCGAGCGTCTTTGTGAGTCAATCCCTGATTTTTTGAATTGATCAAGGGTATGGGCAGTGTAAATAGTCCCACCCACTATGCGAGTACAATTCGTGCCTGGTGTTAACAGTGTTCGTCAAGCTCTAAGTTTTTGTCAAGCTCCTAGGCTGAAGCACAAATCAAATCATTTAGAAACCGTCTTTTCTGCATAATCTGGCAAAGCCTACTAGGCTAGTAGCTTCACCAACTTTGAAAACTGCAGTGGTGCAGTCATTGGAGATAGTGCCTGTGGTACCTGGATACTTCAAAAAGATGCAACACTCAAACTCTGCCTTCCTACAACGAGCCACCCAGTAAGCACACATGATCCAACTCGCAAACAAGCTCCTACCTCCTGCCCAACCCATCAAAACAAGGAGCACCCTACTCCACGACTTCACAACAGCAACACATGAACCTACCATATAAGGCTTTCTATAGTGTCAAGCTTGCGGGCTTGCATGGAACCATAACACCTGCTCCTACTAGCTTAGCATCTGAGCTGCAGGGGCTTTTTGCTCCGAGCGAGTTGCAAGATTATGCTGGAATACAAGCACGCTAGCAAAAAGATTAAAGAGTCTTTTTTGCGGGCCATGCCAACCCTCATCCATACTGCCCTCCAATAATGGGCCCTAGTAACTCAAGAGAAAATGGCCTCCCCGCTGGATCATAACCCATAATACCAGCACTACTGGAGCTCAGTGATCCCTGAGACACTCCTGTTGGTGCCAGTCGTAATTCCTTCTCAACCAAAATTTCAGCTCCTTCTCAACCAAAATTTGGTTATGCATTCTCCTTATAGCCTCCCCAAATACATGTTCCTTGACCTCCCCCATGATATCATTCGCAGCGTGGCTCGGTTTAGACTCCGCATTCACACCCTTCGCTATGAGACAGCAACTTGGAATCACAGCTCTTCCCCAAACTGTGACCTTTGTGAGGCTGATGATGATGTCCAGGATGAACAACATGTCCTCTTCCATTGCACACATCCCCAGGTGGTCTCTCTCCGCAGGAAATATGCTCCCTTGTTCTCACAGGCAGAATCTCATGATGTGTCTGCTTTTTTGAACCAGAACAACAATAAACTTCCTTATTTCCTTCATGAATTGATTGCCTTTTATGAGCAGGCTAGCAGTCGCACTTCTTGACTGAAGGCCTTATCATTGTTAACCTTGTAAACCTTGCAACCAAAATTTCAGCTCTCTCTGCCTGCCATCCCATTTATGACAAGGACGCTATGACTGAGGCCTTGCGTCATGCTATCTCAGGCTCATGCCCTTTTGGTGTGCAGAGACACAGATGTTTGTGCTTTGAGAAGAAAGTATGCTTACCTGTTCAACGGGCCGCTTCTCTGGTGATTTTGCAATGGAGCAACCTTTTTTACAACAAGCCAGTGTCCAGGATGTTTCTGATTTCCTCTTGCAACGCAACAATAAGCTTTCCTCGTTTGTTTCTGAGCTTATGGATATTATGTTGATTGGCAAGGACTAGTCACAGGCCGATCAGCCGAACAGTCTGGCTGAAGGTCCCCCCATGTAAATATCTACCTTTTTGCTGCATCAAGTGAGTTTTCAAGTTATTTCTCAATTCCTTCATCGGCAAAATACTAAGCTTTTATTTTTTGTATAAACTTATGGCTTTTTTTTGGCTGGCTGAGGCCAGCCACAAGCCGATCAGCCAAACAACCTGGCTGAAGGTCACCCCCAATTGTAACCATTGTAATCACTGAATCCAAATTGCACCACAAGGGAGCCGGTTGACAGCCTGAGGGCTGAAGCTAGAAAGAGAAAAATGAACTACGTAGCAGTGAAAACATATCCCACAAGGAAAAGAGGAAACCCAGGGCCGAGGCACCGTACATCCTCTCCACTAGAGAAGAAGAAAAAAAGAGTTTAACGGGGGTAGGGTTACTAGCACTGCTGGCAGTACCTCCGAGGATAAGCCATGCTTAATCTTGGTGATAAGAGTCGAAATTAATCCCTGAATGCAAGCAGCCTCTTGGCTGGCGGACTTCCTTTTCTTTGGAAAATGATCAAGAGGGCGACTGGTGCTAGCAACTTGCATCAAGTTGAAAGGCATACTGGATGGAATGAGCATAAAGCTTCAGAGCAAGCTAGAAGAATTCTGGAGGGAGGTCCCAAAAGGTCAAAACCCCACCCCTCCACCCCAAACCGCTCCGATTGCACCTATATGCATATCATTAGCCTGTTCATTGAGGATTACAGCTCTCATATGCCAAATATCTCGTGACCCCAAAACATCAATAGCATTCAAATAAACCAATAAGTACCGTCCAGTATTCAATTGGGGTGTACACAGGCAGTGAAATGCTCACTATATAAATAGACTAGAAGGTCACACGTTTGCCCAGAGCGCAATATTAAATCTAAGCCAAACTAAATAAAAGCAAAAAGCATGGTATAGATAATATTACTGAGACAATCTGGAGCAAAACTAATTGACAAATCGCAAGCACATGCCCATAATGAGAATGTAGGCAAGCAATGCCCCATATTGTGGGGCCCACACTGCAGCTGAGATCCTGAGATTGCATCATTGATTTCCTATCTCCTCTCCTTCGAAATTCTTTCTCCTCTTTGCCGGGCACCTGCACGCTCTGCAATGATGATACGGTTCCTGCAGGCACCATTCATGCATATAAGCTCAAATTTTGAACAGAACTATCAAGAAAGAATGAGATACGGGCCCTTCCTGGTCTTGTGCAAAAACGCTAGTCACAACCTTGTTGCTTGAGCTGACCATGATCGATATCAATCATGAGGATTGACAAACACACCAGAACAGCCTCACGTGCAAATCCAGCAATCATTTAGCCTGCTTTTGAGCTGGACAGGCAAACTGCCCTGAGCAAGAGATGGTCCCCTATTTCTTGCAGGTGAGAGCTTGGTTGGTGTGATCAGTGACGTCTGGTGTAGGTTGGAGGAGACTTAGCTCATGAGAAGGGGTGAAGAGCATGGTCGGACTTGCAGAGAATGCTCGAAATAGACGCTTGAGCAGAAACACCAAAAGCAACATAAATACAGCACATTATACACCATATAGCAAACGATGAAGCATAACAAGAAGACAAAGGCAGCACTTACATGGGCGTGATGGATGCTGGAATTGCAGCAAAATCCACACATGTGTAGCACTTTGATGCAGACAGGCGATATACCCTGCAACAAACAAGATAGAACCTTTGAGGGGCTGGCAGGGGCCTGCAAGCACTGTTTGCATTGACAATCTGCAAAAGCAAGCAGAAGCTGAAGCAAGGCTAATTTTTGCTTTGCAGTAGTAATATAATTTTACTTCAAAAAGCTTGCTTTAGAGTGCAAAAGGATTGTCAGGTCAGGTGAAGAGCAGGGGCCTCAAGCCAAGATATTGAGGTTCAACAGCAGCAGTAGCAGCAGTGGCAGCGACAGGAGGGCTCCAAAAGATTGGAGCAGTTGACCATGCGACACTTATCTGAGAGAGATCTGAGAGATCATTTATGGTCTTCACACAAATGCGTTGCAGTGAAGTGTGGCAAGTTTGATTATGCTCATGGTAGACGCCTGATCTGGCATTAAACACCATTTTCTGAGCACTTGCAGCCTACACAACTCGGGAGCACCATTCCACAAACTATTGTAGAGATGCAGCCGCTGTCGTGTTGTCCCTTTTTTGGCTTGATATACATATGGTATAGCACTCAATCCACCCATTCACACCTGTGCAAGTCGGCTGCCATGCTAACCCCGAGTGCCCTCCTTGCTGCCTGAGGCACGCCTGCAGAGGTGCCACTGCAACGCAAAGGTAGAGGATGGAAATGCAAAGGCTACATGAGGTGCTACTGCAATACAAAGGTAGAGGAAGGAAACGCTGAGGCTGCATTAGGTGCCATCACAATGCAAAGGTGGAGGAATGCTGATTCTACATCAGGTGCCACAGCATTACAAAGGTTGAGAGGAAGCACTGAGGCTGCATTACAAGCTTCAGAGGGGAGAGTACAGCTCACAGGTCCCATGGTCCTAATTTCAGCGTTTAGGTGATGTAACACTCTCTCAACCACCAACAAGATGCAAAAGCAGCAGACAGCCCAGGCCCCATCAAAAGGAAGCAGGAGCATAAGCTTAGCATCCAGCTCCAAAAGCACAGGCATGGAAGTCTGCATTCTCAGAAAAGCCAGGAGCAAACAGAACAGCTCCTACTTCAAGCCTACTACGATCGTGTCACTGGCCTCTTCTGCCTCTTGGAACTACAAGTTTCCCAGAAAATTTAAAGCTCCGCAATCTGTCTGCTTATATACTTGGCAAGTATAGGGCCACTTTCCCACAAATACTACCAATATCCATGCTGATTCCCGCTGTCACGACAGTAGAATTTAGCCAAATACACGTACGACCAAACATGTGTGAAATTACAGAAACATTTGGAGTGCGTGCTTTAAAATCTGTCCCATTTTGCCGACAGCAGGAGGTAAAAGTGCAACAAACTGCATGTTCCAAGAAGACGCCAACATTGTCTATGCTGAAGGTTAGCAGAGCAGCCATTGCTTGTTGCATTGATCATGCACCTCCCCAGACAGGAGTTTTGGCACTGAAAGTTGCAGCAAATGGCACATGTACTCTAGACAAGCAAAGTCTTTTCGAATTCACAGCTGCGTCCTACAAAATGATTGACCTGAAGCTTTTCTCTAGACCAGGACCCGCTTCTCTAAATCAGGATTTGTTTTTATTGCTTTCTTCCAATTCTGTTTTTTTGGTGCTGGTTGACATCGTGGTTAACATCGCTCCTCAAGGCAACTGTTCAGCCAGAGTGTGCAAGCACTACTGGGACTAGCTATGCTCCACACCTGTAACAGCAGGGCATGACTGCTATTGGTGCTTCCAACATCACTGCCACATCCAGGCATACGTCCGTGAGGGCTCCACACGCATGCACTGCCGTGATGCCCACAGCCCCCTGTGCATATAGAGCAGCATACACCCTGACCAAATCAAGAATTCGTGGTGCATGAGCTGGCCAAAACAGGACACTGAGGTGGATGCAAAACTCCTTCCTTTCCAAACCTCCTCCCCTAACCATTTTACCAAAGAAGCATTTGCTTCCACGCAATAAAACTTAGAACATCACAGATCATGTTGAGGCCTCAGAAGCCACAAAGGAGCACTCAGCTTGATGACAGGGCCCATTGTAATTACCAAGGCAAGCAGCTGGCTAAGTTTTAATCACGTTTCACTTGCATGCTGCTGACACCACTTAAAGGCCGTAAAACCCGCTCTAGATGCACTTCAACAAACAAAGATCTGTTGTTTAGCTCAATGACTTGCTGAACAGCTATCCTGTCACAATCCGTGAGAGAAGTGATAGGCAAATGACAAGGGAAGTCGTTGCAAGCAATGCAGAAAATTGGCAAAGCCCGCGCGTGCGTGTGTACATGCATGTAAGCATGCTTGTTTGAGCGTGCATGCAAGCATGCATGCATGTATGGGTGCATGCATGTGTGTGTGTGTGCTTGTGTGTGTGTGTGTGTGTGCACGCGTGTGTCCGTGCATGCGTTCGTGCATGCTTGCGTGCGCGCGCGCGCATGTGTGTGTGTGTGTGTGTGTGTGTGTGTGCGCGCGCGTGTGTGTGTGTGTGTGTGCACGCGCGAGTGCATACACAGTGCAGCATGCTGCACCACTGCGCTAATTAGCATACCAGCAGGAGTCCAACAACATTACAGCAGCACTTCAGCTGCAGCAAGTCTAGGCCAGGCTACCTTTTTTGCTGCACCTTTGGCTTTGTCAACCAGCACTTTTACATCGTCAAATGGTCCAGCTACTTAGGGAGCATTTCCAAATGAATTAAAAAGTGCACTCGTGCTATTAAATTCGACCTTGCGCCAAAGACAGAGATCCCTTTGTTATTGCTTTTTAGCCGCAGCACAGCATGTAACAGTGGGCACCATACAATTTTTTTCCTGGCGCTCCCCAGACACATGCTCTAGCTGGTGCAGCTGCAACATGGCAGCAACGCCAATTGAGGGGAAAGGAGCTGCTGGGGTGCCTTGGACAACGCTCTGGAGCTTGGTCAAACACTTGTTTGGGCCACTTGGTGCACCCTGTTCTGAAGTGAACATGCAACATTCTTAAGCTGTTTTCTTTGTTGACAATACTAGCTCCACAGAACAGCTGAGGGTCATCCGCAAGTTTATGGATAAGTTGGCAGAACTCAGCACTGTGTGCCCAGGAGTTTTCTAAAACCTGGCAGGCGTTCTAACGACTTTTTTGTCGGAGCATCCCAAATCTCAGAGCTTGAGGTGGCGTGAGTGAGCCACGCCAGCCTTGTTGAGAGCAAAAGTGTGAAATGCGCAAACCCACAGGGCTTGCCCCACGAGGCAACACTTTAAAATCGCCTCTCAATTGGGGCTTTGCCAACAAGCAAGCTTAAGCAAGAAAGCCGGAACCTCAGACCCTCAAATTGGATTCAATTCTTTTTTATAATGGACTACTGCGTCCAATTGGAGGCAAAAGATGTATCCTTTGTGTCTAATTGATACACAGTGCACTTGGATTTAACGAAGCAATATCTTGATCCATGGGCTAATTGCATTATTGCAGCACCACTGCAGTAGAATATTAAGGCAAACAAAAGCTGCAGTAGTGCTTTCAGTTAAATCAAAACAGACAGCATGGTACTTGCATCAAAATTTTGGACACCATGGGCAAGTCCCATGCATAAATGTGTAACTGTGTTTTCCTCTCCCTCACACGCTCGCGCGCGCGCGCACACACACACACACACACACATACACACACGCACGCACCCCACGCACGCATGCACGCACACACACACACACAGACACACACACACACACACACGTGCACACACACACACACACGCACGCACACACACACACACACACATAAACACTCACATGTGCCTGTGTTTGGGAGACACATACACATTCAAGCATGCAGATACTAAAGCATAGCTCATCATCTTTTTTTATGGGGAAAGATATATGCTTATAGGCATGCTTCTTCTCATGAAAGAAGCCTCAAATGAGAATGAGGGATCAGCATTGGTAGCCAATCCCCAGGTTTGACCAGAACCTTCTGATCCTGTGACACTTTCTTTTTTGCAAGCCTATCCTCTTTCTCTTTGCAATTTGTTCCACCTTTATCTGTCTGTCTATAGAACATGGACATGCATTTGCAAGGATCACCGCGCCAGAATTCTAGAGATGAACTTGTGTGATTGACGAAGAGCACGCTGCAGAAAAGGTGCGCGCAAATCACGCTTACCTCTGCTGCTGCTGCAGATACTTGAGCCACAGCCTTGTCGAAGGTGCACCGAGCTCCTGGGTATGGATCTTGCTCGGGCCCATGAGAAATGTGTTGTTGCAGGTTTTGTTGTTGTTGTTGTTGCTGCTGCTGCTGCTGCTGCTGCTCTTGCTTGAAATCTTGGAGCTCGTCCTTAAATGAGAGCAGGTCGCAGCCTTCCAAAAAAGTAACACGCGGTCTAACCCAGGGAGCAACCGGCTCTATTGCCTGCAACAACCTGTCAAAGGCTGGGGGCCGCTTGGAATCTAAAAGACAGACGCGCTGGACCTTTGAAAATGGGAAGCGAGAGTAGGAAGCAAGACAAGTTGAGGTGCACCAGAACAAATGAGTTTGCTGCTTTCAATGTGTGAGTTGTTGAAGGGTCCTGCATAGCAAGACAGGATAAAGCAGGTGTGCCATGAGCTGCAAGCCAATTCAGCATGTAACAACACAAACTCCTCACATCCGCTGCTGATGGCACGTCCGAGCAAATACGTATAATAATTGAAATTTGATACAAACACTTCATATCGGAAAAAGCAGAATTGGTCCGCTGCCAGCAAGACATAGTATGTGCATTGACTGCCATTAGTGCGACGGCCTTGCACAAGCTCAGAGCATGCTTGAAGCACACAGAGCATCTGTGACTTACAGTGTAAGCAACTTACAGGTGCACATTCCATGATCAGTACTACACTGCAGGTGCTCAACTTGAAGTCCATGTGAAAGGCACTCTGAATCACAAATTGTGCACAAGAGTGCAACTGCAATCAATCAAGGGCAAGGGAGCCACCAACCTTCTCTCGTTCAGTGGCTGCAAGAAGAAGGCCCACCAATCCATGCCTGCTTGCATCAAATCCGGAGAGCACATTGGCTTGAATTGGCAACATGCCACATGCCTGTAGTCTGGCATTTCTCCGTGAAAATGTAAAGCAACCGTAATCGCTTGCACGGGGCAGCTGTGTTTCTGCCCCTTACAAGCTGTATGCACTTGAGCTGCCAGCTTCAACCTATTTGCCTGGATACACCTGGCTGAAGAATGCATGCATCGTCTACACTTACCCAGATGCACAATCCAGCATCATGCTCCGCCGGACTCTCCTACGCACACGCTCTACAAACTCAGCGGCCTCAAATGCCTCCTGCATCCAGTCACGCACGCCCTCAAAAGTTACAAATGTTCCATGCAATGAGCAATAAACACTCAGCGACTGCAAGGTACACTAAAACACGCAATCCATCTCATACATCTCAGTACCAGCTGGATTGGCGAATTGACTCCCACGAAGAGGACGCCCTGTGTTGGTCGCGAGGCTACTTACAACATGTCCAAGTAGAACCTTGGCAGCAGGGAAGTGGCACAGAGCATGTCCTGCCATGGCGCAGCTAATGTCCAATTCTGGGCCTACCTTAACATCAACAGCCCCAGCTGCTGCTGCAGCATAGGCAGCACGGCGAAGTCTGGAAGTAGCATTGCCCCAGCTGGAGGAGGCTCTGCCTCCAGTGCTTTCAATGCTAGGGCTGGGCGATGTTCCCTGTATATTGGGACTGTCAAAGCCGAAGAGCGCTGCTGTGGCCGGCCCGGCCCTGTGCCTTGCACCCACCCCACTTACGCTACACAGGCTGGCTTCGCCTGGAATCCCCACAACTTGGGTGCTTCCCATGGTGCTGCTGGAGCAATCAAGTGAGATGAGGGCCGGCCTTGGGCCTTTTGCATCATCCAGACGCTGGGCATTCAGATGCTTAAAGACAGCAAAGCCTGCAGGAGAGGGAGAGGCCTTGAAGCTTGCAGCGTTTCAAAGCACTCACTTTGCATGCAACAAAGCACATGTACATGGCACACAGCTCATGCAGTGCAATAGGGAAGTGCAATGCAAGGCCATGAATGTGTATGTGTGTGAGAGAGATATGCAGAAGCACCATCGCCGTGAATCTATAAATATTTTGTCATGGCCACGCACCAAAAGGGCGCGCTGCATGCCCTTTTGGTTCGCGTGTGTACGTGTGTGTGTGCGTGCGTGTGTGTGTGTGTGTGTGTGTGTGTGTGTGTGTGTGTGTGTGTGTGTGTGTGCGCGTGCGCGTGCGTGGTGTGTGTGTGTATGTGTGTGTGTGTATGTGTGTGTGTGTGTGTGTGTGCTCGCGCGCGCTTGCTTACCTGGGTCTGAGTCAAATGCGGCAGGGTGAGAGCCCGGGACTCTCGGGCCAAATGTGCTGGTGTGCCGTGCGTAGGTGTTTGGTGCTGCTTCACATGGCTCTCCTCTTCTAAGGACTTGACAACGGTGGTGTGCTCTTATTTGAGAGAGGCAGCTCAGCATGGCAGATCAGTGGCATGATGTTTCATCAAGATTTTTTGAATTAGCTGACTAGTTGGTTTGGAGGGCCACGCAAAGTAAGTCCATCATTAGCTTTTTAAACGTAATATTTTTTTGTTTATTTTACTGAATAGCACGGTCAAGTGTGCTTGCAACCTATATCCAAGTCAGCAGTCCACGTTGCCTTGGCAACACCATGACCAGCGCCCTGGCTGCATTCGGTGCATCCATTAACGAGTTTGAAGGGGGATTGCCTCTGCCCGAAGAGGTAGGATCGGCAGTTGCCGCTGATTTTTTTGTGGTCTGCAGCTGCGTTATCGTTGCCAGCCTGCGAAGCTGATCAGCGAGCAAGATAGTCGCTTCCCCTGTGCACCTCAGGCTGCTCCTATGGAGATTAACCGGCCAGGCCTGCGCAAAGCATCGACCTCCAGCCTGCTCTCCACAAGCCCTCCATTTGGGAGAAATTATTCCCATTCCGTTGCCGCTTACGAGCCGGCAGCTCGTCCTGGTCTGGAGCGTAGAAAAACTGCAAACCTAACTGGTTTTAGCTACGCAGATACACACGCCGTGAGTCTGGGGAAGAGTAGCTGCCGAAACAGGGTTTCTAGGGTTTTTGTGCGAGTACCCGGTGTGAACTTCGGAATACGTGGCACCAAATTAGTCGTGATTCTCATGTCACACACACACACACACACACACACACATGCACAGGCACACAAACTCGTACACTCACATGCATGGTGCAATGTTATAAAGTTTGTGGCCTCACCAGGAATTTCCTTGCTTGCGTTTCCTCATTAAAATGGAAAGCTCCTTCTGTACAGCTTATCCTGAGATAAGCGCGTCCTATCTCCCACATGCAGACACCGCCAAGCTTGAAGGGAGGACCAGCTTGGGACACAACAGACAGAGGAAGCATCTGGGATGAGGTGCTGCGGAGGTAAGCGAGGATTGGGTTCTGCACGCCAAATGTACATCCCTGCTGCTTTGAAACCTTTACTCAAGAACTCGCTGATGAGGGCTGCTACAATTGCTCCTCTGTGCGAATCCATCAAGCAAAGTTTCTGGATGTCCCATAGCAGGGTGACCTAGTGTGACCTAGTGCTGCATCTTCCGTTATGCGCCCACTTGCAGCCAAGAGCACATGAAGAAGAACCCACCTGCGGGGGAGGTCATCATGCCACACGTTCCAAAGGAGCTGGATCCTACCCAGGCAGCCGTGCAGGTCAGCGACAAGCTTGCTTTGGCCAAGAGATCACACCACATGCGTCTGTGCTTAATTGATCTGCCAAAAATTTCCTGCAAAACATGTGTGTTTGACAAGCACGCCATGACACCACCTTGATTTCAGACCACCATTGGGAGCCCCAAGTACACCTTCTCCCCACCTCCGATGAGCAACAAGCGCGACGGCATGCCTGTTTTCGAGCAAGGAGGCGCAGACCTGCACAAGGTGTAGTCCTTGACAGTGAGGAAATACGCTTTTGATCGTGCTGATGTCTTGTTGTACCTTGCTTTGGCCCGCCATCAAAAACCAAAGGTTTTGAAGTGAGAGGCTGAACAGTGTTTCAATGCTGATATGTCACTGTGCAGAGGTCATGGCCGGCAGAGAAGAAGGGTGGTTCGAAGTGGGATAAAACGCCTGCAGGGTCAATCTGGGATGAAATCATCAAAAGGTGAGCAAGCTGCGTCAAAGAGACCTGTGCTTGCAACCTAGTATGCAATGCTGGCAATATTGATTCAGCTTTGCTGGCCTTCACACAGTGTTCTCACCTCTCCTACTTTTGATGTTACCCTTCTTCCACCATGCAGCCAGCAGTACATGGGCAAGAAGTGAAAGTGCCGCAGGAAGAGTGGAGGGAGGTGTATGATATTGGAGCATCTTGCTGCTGCTTTTTGTATTTTGCAGCCTGTATTATGTGTCTTTGGCCCAGGACCTTATTTGTTGGAGCTTATCTCTCTGTTTTGCAGCTTTGCTCCCCTTTCATTTGTACATATATGTTCCTAAGAAGAGATGTGCATACGATATCCGTCTGTCACGTTGTCCCTGGGCTTTCTGTTTGATTGACCCAAGCATAATGGCCCCATTTTTTGAAATGCCAGAACATGTATCTTTCGATTAGATGCATTTATTTCATTTTGACTGCTAATGCTTGATTGAAGAAGGGCCTGTTAATATTGCAGGTGCTCAAAGGCAAGAGTCGTTTGACTGCAGTTCCTTGAGAGAGAAGACAATTGTTGTTGTTCTGATGAAAGAATGCAATGTTTATGCTGATGCGATGTCAAGAGTCTACATGGTGTAAGAGGCAAGTGACGGAACGCCTGTGAAAAACTTTGACGGGAAAACAGAGTGCCTGCAAAGGGTACTTTCAAGGAGAGCAAAATTGATACGTACTCATCCCTGGTTTCAGTCTTGAGATAAGCGTTTTTTATTGGCCAATTTTGGTAACAGGGCCTGTAACCAGGGGCGCCTGTGACTGAGGTGGCCTAAGCGTTTCTGCTCAGCTGCCCTCATGGGCGGATAGTGATTAACGCATAGGTTACAGGAAAAAGAACTTCGCCTAAACTTAACTTAGCCTTGAGGGCCATCAGCAAAACGACTGACCGCTGGCCTGCTCATAATAAAGAACTTCATACAGAAAAGGATACAGTTTGTTGTTGTTTTGATTCATGAAAGTGAATATATCAAAAGGAAAAGAAAGAAGAAAAGGAAAATATGTAGGCAGGGAAAACTCTCCCTACATCAATTAAGGAGAAGGAGACACATTGGCTCAGCAGAGCCGTGAGTCCCCTCCACCACGAAGCTATAAAAAGAAGACTCTAATGGGGATCTGGAGGGTTACTGGAAGCACCCGGCTCCAGAACCTGGCTGTGAGAAGTATTCTGTTTTTAATAGCACGTTTAGTGGTGACAAGCTTGTTGGCGTACATAACAGCACGCCTACTAGTGTTGGTAAAAGATCCACTGGCCTTACATGCCCCCTACATGATTGCCATCACATGGATAGCACTCTCCACATCCTATCTGGCTGCCAATGCCCCGTCATACGCAACATGGTGACTGAGCGTCACAATATTGCTTGCAGGATGATTTTGAAACTGGTCAGTGAAGGCTCTTATGGAGCCAATCTTGTGCAGTTAGATGCGGGCAACACAAACAGTTTGGCCCAGCACGACCTGCAAGTCCCTGAGCAAATCTCTAATCGTGCTGTACCTTCCTACCTCTTCAAACCCACGATTCCTATTCAAACCAGACACAACTCCAGCCGCCCTGATGCAATCTTGGTCACTCCTCACGTGACCTTGGTGCACTCAACTAACCCAAACAGACCACCCACTCCACCCTCACACCGGGTACTTCGCAGTATGGGGAGTAGCACAACTCCAGCACGCCATATCCACTTGATATAAATCAAATACTGTAAAGATACGAGGCCTAGCCCAGCTAGAAGCCTCACAGCAACAACACAGCGAGCTGTGCAAACAACTCCAAGGTGCAGAGATTATTATCCACCCAATCCTCCTGGGTGTGGGCGGGACTATTTACACTGCCCATACCCTTGATCAATCCAAAAAATTAGGGATTGACTCACAGAGATCTGAAACACTTGCAAGAAAACTTTATGCCCATTCTGTACAATTTGCGCACAAACTTACCTCTACCAGACGTGCCATTGAAAATAAAAACATTCATCATAACACTGATGCCCTGAGGCAGCGTGCTGCCAGAAAAGAAAAGAAAAACTACGTAGGCAGAGAAACTCTCCCTACATCAATTAAGGAAAAGGAGACACATTGGCTCCAGAGAGCCGTGAGTCCCCTCCACCACAAAGTTTTAAAACAAAAAGGGTTAATGGGGGTCAGGAGGGTTACTGGAAGCACTTGGCTCCAGAACCTGGCTGTGAGAATTGCTTTTGTTCTCAATTGCACGCCTAGTGGTAACCAGTTTATGAGCATATTTAACAGAATGGGCATGCAGGCTGCGAGCAAGTTTCAAGGCACGTTGTTGGTCAAGTCCCAGTTGTTTCAACTGGTTCAGGGTATGCTCCCTATAGCAGGTCCCACCAACACCCAGAGGGATGGTGTGCAGGGTAACAGCTTTAGCAGAAATAAGTCTGCAGAGGTCTGCATGCTGCCGCTGTGCCGCCTCCAACTGTTGTCCAGGCCTTGTATCTTCACAGTACTTGATTTCAATTAAGTGTACATGGCGCTGGTTGACATTTAATTTGTGGGGTTGTCGCACGCGGTTAGAGCCATTGATCCTCTGTGTTGGGTGTCTGCTGCGTAACGCATAGTGTGAACAGGAGGAAGAAGGAGAAGAAGAAGTGGGTTTGGCTTGGTAAGGAGTAATCAGTATAGCATCTGGACGGCTAGATTTGAGTCTAGATCTCTTTGGAAAATTACGTGGAAAGAGGTAAGGGGGGATAATTCTATTGGATGCACGTGCAGGAATTTGGAGGTTGTGCTGCGCCAACCTATCATCTTTTCCTATGTCCGTGTTAACCAAGCCTGCCCCCCAAGGGCTTTTGCTAAGAGCTTTGGTTATCATCCTTCCTGCAATATTGTGGCGTTCAGTTTTCATGCAGGAGATGATATGATTTTGGCAGCCAGAGAGCATGTGGAGTGCACTGTCTAATTGGTGACAGCCTGGGAGGGGGCATGAAGGGTCAGTGGACCTTTTGAAAAGTACCGTGTGTTTCTGATTATAGAGAGTGCCTGTGCGGTATTGAAGTATGGTGCGCTTCACAGGAAAGGATATTCCAGACATGTTCCTGAAGGCATTGCTAATATTCTTGTCAACGTGAGGTAATAGGCTCTGATAGTAAGAGTAGTAACCTGTGTTGGAGTTAGCATATCCAAGTCTGTGTTTTGTGTGCATGTGAGACTTGAGAGCATTTTGAAGATTGGGGAGGTAGGTGAGCTTGGGAGTAGGTGGGGGGTCTGTGGATGTGCCCTCAGCATGTTCTCTTTTTTCCTCCTTGGCTAACCAAAATAAATGAGAAAACGGGTTCCCGCCGGGACCTGCGCTGGGGATCCCAGTATCAGCCATGCTATTATTGGCTTGTTTAGCCTGATAATTTGCTATAGCATCTGCACATTCATTACCGGCAATACCAGCATGAGATTTTACTTTGTATACACAAATATTGGTTTGTGAGTTGCTAATGAGGGTAGATATGGTTTTTAGGATGTGTTGTTTGTGTTTCTCAGGATAAATAATTTGCTTACGTATTTGATGATGAGAGGTGAGACTGTCTGAAGCAATGTGTGAGTAAGAGTGTGTGATGGCAGCAGCAATTGCTGCCAGTTCAGCTCGGCAGATGGTGTTAGTAATTCCAGCACCGTTGGGCTCAACAAATTTTATATTGTTTGTGAGAGGGCAGTAAACACCTGCTCCAATTTCTTGTTTGCCATTTCTGGTATGACAGCTGCCATCAGTGTACGCCCATGTCCTCCAGTCTGGGACTTTGAGAGCAAGGGTAGGATTGGATTGGCTAGGCACAGAGACTACCTCATAATTGTTTATGAGCGGGCTGTTTGAAATTCTGGAAACTTGCTGTTTGTCAGAAGGGAGGCGCTTACAATTCTCGAATCCAGGCATGACAGCGTGCATGGAATTGAGGATGGCATGGCTGCTGACACTGAGCAGTTTCCAATTGGCTTTTGTATATTTATCTATATCACTAGCCAGGCTCCGTAGCCAAGCTGAGTTATGGTTGTTTAGATGGACCCTTGCAGCAGTGTTCCAAACCGCAACAATTTGTATGTCCCAGGTGTGCTGAGGAAGAGGTATTTCTTGGTTGGGGCATGATTGGGGAGCCTCGTAAGTAAGGTTGGTGCGCGGGATGGTACCAAGTTCATAGCAGAGGTGGGGGAATGCAGAAATGAGTTTGGAGTAGGGGTTAGTTATCATTTGTATTCCCCAGACAGGGAGGAACATGAAAGTAGCAGTGGCCTCTGTGTTGAGAATGGCTGAGTAGAGAGCATGACGCAAGGCCTGAGTCATGGCATCCTCGGCGTAAATGGGATGGCAGACAGAGAAGCCTGAAAATCTGGAGGAGAAGGAGTTATGATGGGCACCAAAAAGAGTGTCTCGGGGGTCAGCGCTCCAGTAATTCTGGTATTGTGGGTCATGGTCTAGCGGGGAGGCCATTTTGTCTTGAGTTACCAGGGCCCAACGCTGGAGGGCAGTATGGATGTGGGTTGGCAGGGCCCGAGAAAAGGAGTCTTTAATCTTTTTGCTAGTGTACTTGTTTTCTAGCAAAGTCTTGCGAGCAAGGAGCCCTTGCAGCTCAGATGCAAAGCTAATGGGAGCAGGTGTTATGGCTTCGTGCAAGCCCGCAAGCTTGGCCCTACAGAAAGCCTTGTAAAGGATTTGAAATCGGCTAGGGGTTATCATCCCAACACATTTACCTTGTGTGTTATAAATGCAGGCCATGTATGATTTGTAAATTTCTGGGAGGATAAGGGGAGGTGGAGCACTAGGGTGGGGGCTTTGTGATTCAGTGTCTTGTGATGTTTGATCAGGGTTTTGTTTAACTGTGTACTTGACAAGGTCAATGTCATGCAGCCAGAATTCGCTGCAACCAGTGGGTTTTATGTCTACTTGTGGGTTGGTGGGGTGTATGTCAAAGGTAACTTTATTGCGCAGTATTGTGTCAAGCTTTTGCTTCCAAGTATTAGTCGTATCAATTTTTTCAAAGCCTTGCCTCTCAAGGTTGGAAAGAGCAGAGTCTGCTGTGGTTCAGGAAAGGTCGGGTTCGCTCTGTCTGGCTTCAAATTCAAGCAAACACTGTTGGAATTCAGGCCAGATCTCTTTAAATTCCTCATGATCCCCCCCTGCCACTGCGGGGAGAGAGGGGGGAGGCTAATTTCAAAGGTGCCTGAGGACAAAAAAGGGGTGGGGCATCTAGAGTGAGGTTTAATCCGTGAGAAGGGACGATTGTAAAGCCAGGAGCAGTCAAGGGCTTGCGCCTCAGATGCTTTTCTTATGGTACCTTTGGGGGCGTTGTCGGCAAACAGCTGGAGCTCCTCGTTGGCAATCAGGAGGATGCCAGCAACATCAGCCATGCTACCAGGGAAAAACAGCCACTTGTTTTGAGGGGCAAAATTGTGCAGGATGAGGGGGCTGCCGTCAATAGCCAAGAAGGCATTCAAGAAGGACACGGCCTGGTGTGAGGGAGAGGCTAAGCCAGAGGTGAGGTCAGCAAACCCACCTGATCCACATTAATTCCCTTCTCATCTTCTGTTGAGGGAGAAGGGGGATGACGGTGAGGCACCTCCATGCGTCCCGGGGGATGACGGTGGCACCCCCACGCCTCACCGTCATCCCCCTTCTATTGGTATCGAGTTTATGGGCACACTCAACAGAATGAGCATGAGGTTTATGAGCAAGCATAATGGCACGTTGGTGGTCCAGTCCTAGTTGTTTGAATTGGTTTAGGGTATGCTCGGTGTAACACGTTCCACCAACTTCAATTGTAACTTAATAACAGTTGAAGATTTACAGGTTTAGATGGGGGGACCTTCAGCCAGACTGTTCGCCTGATCTGCCTGTGACTGTCCTCGCCAGTCAACATAATGTCCATAAGCTCAGAAACAAACGAAAAAAGCTTGTTGTTCAAGTTGTGTTGCAAGAGGAAACCAAACACAGCCTGGAAACTGACTTGTTGTAAATAAGGTTGCTCCATTGAAGAATCACCAGAGGAACAATTAAACAGGTAAGCATGCTTTCTCCACAAAGCACAAACATCTGCGTCTCTGCACCAACTTCAACGGTATGAAGAGTAATAGCTTTACATATCAAAGGGTTGTCTTAATGAGTAGAAGACAGGTATGGAACCGTCTGGAAAGAGGCACTAGAGAGTGAAAGAAGAGGACCAGAGAACAAAGAAGCATCCTTTAGCCAAAGAAACATCCTTTAGCCAAAGAGCCTCATGCTGGTATTGCTGGTAATGAGTGTGCAGATGCTAATGCAAATTATCAAGCAAACCAAGCCAATAACAACGAGGCTGATACTGGGATCCCTAGAGCAGGCCCCGGCAGAAATCCATTTTCTCTTTTTTTTTTTGTTAGCCAAAGAGGAAAAAGTGACATACTACTGGTACATCCACAGCTCTTACACCCATTCCTAAAGTCACCCACCTCCCCAATCTTCAAAATGCTCTCAAGTCTCACATGGGAAGGGGAAGGGGAAGGGTTATGTAGCTGTACCTGCCTGCGGGGGCAGCTTAGCTGAAGCGAAAGTCTCACACACATGCATGCAAGACATAGACTTGGATGCGCTAACTCCAAAACAGGCTACTACTCTTACTATCAGAGCTTATCATTTCATGTTGACAAGAAAATCAGCAATGCCTTCAGAAGCATGCCTTGTACATCCTCGCCTATGAAGCTCACCATCTTACAGTATCGCACAGGCACCCTCTATAACCAGAAACATGCGGTTTGTTTCAAAAGGTCCACTAACCCATTGTGCCCTCTCCCAGGCTGTCATCAACTAGACAGCAAACTCCACATGCTTCCAGGCTGCCAAAATCATATCATCTCCAACATGAAAACTGAACGCCACAATGTTGCTGGAAGAAAGATCATCAAAAGCTCTTAGCAAAAGCCCTTGGGGAGCAGGCTTGATTAACATGGACATAGGGAGTAATGATAGGTTGGCGCAGCACGACCTCCAAATCCCTGCACATGCTTCAAACAGAACTATACCCCCTTACCTTTTTCCAAGAAATTTTTCTAAGAGATCTAGACTCACCTCCAGCCGTCCTGATGCTATACTGATTACTCCCTATAAAGCCAAACCCACTTATTCTTCTCCTTTTTCCTCTTGCTCACTCTATGCGTTACGCAGCAGACACAACCCAACACAGAGGACCGGTGGTGCTAACCGCGTGAGACAGCCTCACCAACTAAAATGCAAACCGGCAACACATGCACTTGATTGAAATCAAGTACTGTGAGGACACGAGGCCTGGACGACAGTTAGAGGCGGCACAGCAACAGCATGCAGATCTATGCAAGAATATCAATGGAAAAGTTGTCATGTTACATACCATCCTTCTGGGTGTTGGTGGGACCTGTTACACTGAGCATACCCTTCACCAGTTTAAACAAGTGGGACTTGACCACCAATGCGCCATTGAACTTGCTCACAAACTTCATGCCCCTTCGGTTCAGTATGCCCACGAGCTTGTTATCACTAGGTGTGCTATTGAAAACAGTAATACTTCTTGCAGCCAGCTTATGGAGCCGGGTGCTTCCTATAACCCTCCTGATCCCCATTAAGAACTTCTTTTTGTAGCTTCGTGGTGGAGGAAATTAACGGCTGTTTTGAGCCAATGTCTATCCTTTTCCTTAATTGATGCAAGGAAAATTTCTCTACGTAGTTTTGTTTCTTTTCTTTTCTTAGCCAAGGAGAACAGACCCGGGGTTGTGTACATTTGAAACGAGCATGCTATTATCTTACATATCATCTTGGGCATCACAAATGTCACAGGTAGGAGAAATATCATCATTCCAATTAGCTTGCTCAACTTTGAGTGTGTGGACACGAAGGCAAAGCCGGGCCACACTGCGCACGATGTTTTTGGGCAAACCCAGGTACAGATACTTGGGTAGAATAAGGTACGTATGTAACATGCGCGCTTTTGTTTGGGAGTGCACACCAGTGATGATACGTGGTGGATTTTTCACTGTTCAGTTCTCAAGGTTGATAAGCGGAGAATTGTCTCCAGTAAGCAGGGGTGGAGAGAAGATGCCCTCTATCGGTGGGAGCCATTGGGAGGCTCTTTCCTTAATGCACGCGGCCGAACGGCAAGCGTAGGTTTTTCTTTCTTTCTTTCTTTCTTTAAGCAAGATTTAGAGACCTGAGGTCCACCAGAAGCTGGCTTAAATACAGAGGGTTGGCTGACCGTACCTTGTGTTGAAAACATGGGCATGATGTAAGCCATTCATGGCAAACCATCAGTGTGATGCCCAGCAAGAAGGATTCCTGGAACTGAGGTGGATATCTGCATTAAAATCCTTTTGGAGAAGAGGGCTGTTGCAATGGATAAGATAATTGTAAAAACGTGCAGTGGCTCTAAACCAGTCAAATTGCATAGGCTCTATCCCAAACTCGCGTAGCACACTCCATGAAGGAGTTGAAGGTCTGACTCCCAAAATGGATTTCAAAAATCTTAGTAGCCATTTTTGAATCCAGTTGTCCACCTCATGATCTTGTTGAAGGTAGGGCGTTGTCTGAACCTGACAGGCACACATACCTGCCGGGATGATGAACATCTTGAAAAGCCATAAGTAAGCATGGGGGCAATGGGTAAGCTGATGCTGATGGGCAAAGGTATGCATGCTGTCATGCCACATAGCTGTGGCATGTGATTTACCAACTTGGTTTGGCCAGCTACTATGGTAAACCCACACAGTTGGCTGGGAGCAATGGGAGCTCTAGATGGTAGGCTCGAAGTCTTGCACTGCACGCACAGCGCGCCCAGACGCACCAACCTTTGTTGAAATTCACCAAAATTAAAGAGGGTATTGAAGATATGGGTTTTATGTCCAGAGGCTAGGTGACTCTAGCGCAAAAGACAGCTGCTACTCCTTGAGCAGCTCGACTTACACTCTAGATACTACTTTTGCTGGCTGATTTCCTGGCTGGAACCTGACAAACACGATACGTTACCACACTTTGGGCTGCCACACCAGTCCCCTCCCAAAAGGCTGATGGCCTTAGCCGGACATGCTCACGGGGGCGTTTTTAAAGAGAATTCAATACTGGCGTTTTTGAAGAGAATTCAATACTGGCTTTGCCAGTCTTTCAGACCTCATAAATATCAGGTCCAACTACCAGCCGCCAAACTGAAGGTCTTGACACCAATCCAGCAACGACACCAATCTAGCGTGACAATGCAAGCCATGCCCGCAAAACAAGGCCTGAGGGCTTCTTCAGCAGCAGAGTGCAAGTTGAGTTTCTTGTCAAAGAATATAATGTTGTTTGAATGATTCCCAGTTATCAAAAACTTGGAAATGGGGTGTTCCTGTACAAGCACCTTCAATACCTTCAGAAACATCACTGATGCCATTGAGGTAGATTGCAAAGAGTAGCGGAGATGAATCACAGCCCTGTTTGACTCCGTAAGTGGGACATACCTAAGCATGCTTGCTCCCATCAGGAAATACTCATTATGATACGTTTTTTGAGTGCTGAGAAGATTGGGCAGTTGACACTTTTGTAAGTGGTTCCACAACTTGTTTCAAGGAATGGAATCGTATGCCTGTTTACAATTTATGAAGGCTGTGAATAGGCGTGAGGAGCCATGGGGCTTCAAGTTGCACAAGTTGCAAGTTTGTGCAGCATGCTTAAGATTTCTTAAGGTACAAAAAGAGGCCGCGAGGTGCTGCGTCCTAGAACAAAAAGCAAATTGAGAATCAGGGATCTTGTTGTTGTCCAAGCACCAGTCTTGTAACAAAGTGCGTAGGACTGTCATGCAAGATCAGCGTCACTCTTGTCTTATTGTTTCACATAGGCATATCACTTAACGTCCAGGGTTGCCAATAACCATGCAACAAAGGACGGGTACACTCAAGCTGATGGATTGAGATGCGAGTGTACTGAGCTCTGCCCTCTTCCCTTCTCTCTCTTGCAATGCTAGTTCAATGGCGGACCTTGGACAAGGGTTTTGAGCATGTCTCTTATCAAATCCAGAAACAGAGAGAGTTCTCTAAAACAAGGCACGATGCAGCCTTCCAGCAATAATAACCTCCAACCGAATAACTAACCCAAATATCCATGATTCAGCAACAACCATGATTTGACGTGACATAACATTAGCGTACAGCCGGTAGAACGTCCCGCTCACTGCAAGCATGCCGTAGTTGAAAGTGTCGGTAATGAGACCCTTTTTGTATAGGGGGGTATTTTTGCTATCTGCTGTTGTCCTAATACATGAAGAAAAACATATCAAAAGACTATGGATGGTGAATGGCAGCCAGGTACCACCTTCGTAAGCCACCTGTCAGAGCCACCTAAGCCACCTGAGTAAGCCACCTGTCAGCTGCTCATGCCATTCACCCTCCTTATACTATGCTTAAACACATGTACTTGGATCTTCCCCATCATGTCCTTCGCAACACTGCCAGATTCAGGCTGCAAGTTCACACTCTTCGAGTTGAACAGGCTGTTTGATCCACTAGTACTTCTCCAGTCTGTGAAAAGAAAAGAAAAGTCTACGCAGGCCACAGGCAGCGTGCATTAAGGAAAGGTCCCTTAACTAGCAAGCTAGCAAGGGCCCCACCAGAGGTCCCTCAGAACTACACTAGCTACAGCTAGCCTAGGAGAGGGAAAGAGACTGAACTAATGAGGATCGGGCGGGTTGTCGGCCATGCCCCGAGACGCCCAGACTCTCCTTCTCCTTGTATCCACCTCCGCGCGCCCAGCGACCCCCCCCCCCCCCCCGAAGCCCCCAGTAAGCAAAGAGCATGTCTGGTGTTAATGATAGTGGTTAGTCTCTGTATGGCATGACAGCTCAGCTTGGAAGCTAGGGATTTCGCTTTGTGTTTGGACAGGCCCAAATTGACAAGAGGTTTGATCGTGTACTCACTTTAAATAGTGCCAGCCACACCAATCAGGATGATGTGTAGAGTCACTTTGTTGTTCCTGTTTGGATTCCTTGAGCAGCAGGTTTTAAGTCTGGTTATAGTGTGAGCATGCTGAGTTGCTGCAGTTTCTAAAGTGATGAAAGGGTTGGTGTCTGGACAAAATTTCAGTTCAACAAGGTGAATGTCCCTGTCATGAGGAGGGATCTTAGAAGGATCAAGGTGAGCTTGTCCAGTCTGTGATACCTGTAATTCTGATGACATACAAGATGAAAAACATGTGCTGTTCAGTTGTTCCAATCCCCAGGTCTGCTCTCTCCGTCAGAAGTATGCCTCACCTTTTGAGCACGACTTCTCTTTTCTACATCTCCACGTCTCCCACAGGATGCCCTGCCTAGATACCATCCACCATGTGAATTCCCGGGATATTAATATTTTTCTAAACCAGGATAACAACAAACTTCCTTTTTCCCTTCATGATCTCATGTATATTTATGAACAGGCTAGCAGTCAAACGTCTTGACTGAGGCCTTTATCCTTTGTAACCCGTGTAAGCCACCTGAGAGGAAGGGTGGGAGAGAGGGAGGAGAGGGTCAGAAAACAAGAAAGCATGCTTGAGCCGATGTACAGGACATGTGCCTAAAGGCATTGCTGATTTTCTTATCTACATGTGGCGTACTTGTTTTCTAGCATAGTCTCGCGAGCAAGGAGCCCCTGCAGCTCAGATGCAAAGCTAGTAGGAGCAGGAATTATGGTTTCATTGACCTGGTTGTTCTAGCATGGTTGAGTCAGCAGCCCAAACTTTTCCGAAGCTGTATCAACAACTTCGAAGCCTTGGAGCATAATCCACTTCGTGCTTTTTCATCAAACATCAGACCGCAACAAACGTGACTGTAACTTAACTTGAAGTTGTTATCTTTCAAGTCCAAGTATAATGAGTTGATCATTTTTTTGGCCATGTCTGGTTACAGGCTAAGTGTTTCCGCCCAGCTGCCCTTGTAGGCGCCGCCGCGGCGGATACAGCGATGCAACCTTACTAACGTAGTACGTTACCTTCCTTATTCTCTGCCCTCTCCTCCCTCTGACCCTTCTCCTCAGATGGATTTTTACTTGCCTGCCATTCACCATGTCACAATCTATTGCTATCTTTTCCTTCATTATAAGAACAACAACAAGCTGTATCCTTTTTTGCATGGGCTTCTTGTCTGAATGAGGTACAGAATTTCCCAGAGGGGGCTATTTGAGCATATGCCCAAACATGCTCCGATTTTTGCATTCTAAGTGCCCCCACGCACAGCCACTTCATCTGATTGGGAAATTTTTAGCTCTAAACTGTATTTGGCGATTCAAGCTACCAAGGTATATGCTCAGATTTGTGTAAGCCGCCCTATGTGCTTAGATAGACTGGGCTAGAGCTCACACGGGGCGCGTAAACCCTAATTCGGTGCTTTTTAATGGAACAATTGGCTGAGGTCGCCACATAACACCAACCACTGGGTCTTTTCACTCTATTGTTTTTTGCAATAATCTTCGTTTGTTACAAGGACTACGTGTCACTAAAGATCACCCAATTTGGTGCAGTGGGTGGTCAGATATGGTGTTTCGGTGGTGAAAACTAGGGTTCACGCCGCGACAAATTAGGCATGTGCGCCGTAACTGGGAACTTTGAGACCTTAATGTTGCAGAAACATTCATGAAAAGGCTACCAGAAGATGCCTAGGTTGAAATTTCCCTGTTGGGGGACACCTATGCAGGGAGCATGCAAAAAAGAGGCAATTTTAGGCCTCAAATATCCTGTAACCTTAGGCCTCAAACGACCCCTTCTGGCACTTTTGCAAACAGCTTAAAAGCCAAATATCCTTTTGCAGGACCTCTGCCAAATTTGTGCTCCTATGTAGCAATCAGTCCATATTTGCCACAGTGCTCACCGGACTGCCTGTTCCAGGAGGAAGTGGGGAGCGTGCCGGGCAATACGTCTCTCAGGATAAAACTGCCTGTTCCAGGAGGAAGTGGGGAGCGTGCCGGGCAATACGTCTCTCAGGATAAATTCACATAAATTTAAACCTTCTGCTCTACAAGGCCGCCCATATGGAGATTCAATACAAAACATCATCAAGGCCAGCTGGGAAAAGAAAGGTGGGAGCTGCAGCTAGATTTGCAAGGGAGATTGAGTTTGGTGTGCCACAGTGTGCTCAAGTCATCACTACAATTCATTCAGCGATTTGAGGATACCAGGCCATAAACTTGGTGTGCATGAATATCAAGCATACCAGTAGAAGAGGCATGATGCCGTTGAATTACTCAAGCCAAAGCGCAAGTGTGCTTTGCAGTCCTCCACAAATATCACTGGTGCCCGCTGCTGTCCATTCACTGCACTCTGTGCGCACTCTCAAACTTGCTTGCGCTTGAAAAATGGTGAGGCACCCCCCAAAAACCTCATGAAACCTCCTGAGGCCAATGCCCGAAAAAGATGCATGACCATTGAGTCTGCAATTCAGCTCTGGGCAAACATGAAGTACAAGGGAAGAATCTAAGTCCGAGGGGCTTGGCATGCTTGCAGTGTTTCAGCAGCTGCCTGCAGGCTTGGCTTTGAGCTAAAGTTAGGCCGAATGCCTGAGCGGTCAATGTCGGTGTGGTTGGGCGTCAAGTACTTGCCCACCTGCAGCAGGAAGAAGAAAGAGGCGTCTGCTTATGCTAGGCAGGACCATAAGACGCTGATGGTAATGAATTGGATGTACACCACACATACTTAAGCCACCTTTACTTCTACTCTGCTACACTCGCCCTGGAGGCAGCCTTATCCATCATGCCATGGCAACTTTACTTTGAATTCAATATTCCTATCATCAGCATGGACGTTCTGCCCTGAGGCTCGCCTTTGTGTATCACTTAAAGTTTGTAATTCTTCAATTCATTGCTTATTTATCAGGATGCGCATGATGCCCTTGCATGCAAGACTTGCGCTTGTGATGTGCGTCATCAGCACGCATGCAATACCCCTGCATTGATGACAGATATCCACGAGATTTTGGCATCATGGCTCCTTTATTGCTGATCCAAACAAGCAGTGCATGGAAGCGAAGCTGTATGCATTAAAGTGGGTTGCTCATGTGTATCATGAGACCCTTACAGAACTTTTGTGCTATCATGTTGATAATCCACATGTGCAGATGCAAATCCATGCCATCATGTTGATTTCTTACAGGTGCCAATCAAACGTTATTTGATGCCACAGAGCCAACTGACTTACTGTAAGCACCATTCCAGATCCGTCAGATAACTCATACACACTCTGTATTAAGCCCTTCCCGTATGTGCGATTCCCTGCAAGCAAGGTGCATTCATGATACAATTTATCTGACTAGTAGCATAGCTTAGGAGACAGGGGCAGGGTCAACCCATGAGGTACAATGCAAATTTGCTTCTGAATCAAGGAGAAAAAAGCAGCATGTACCCTGTTAGCAAACATAAAGTAAAAAGGACAGTGCAAACCTTTCCACACAGGCTCGTCCATGAAGCAAAATGAAGTGGGCAACCGCCAATGCTACACAAAACAAGTTACAAGTTTAGGTGTAAGCTGTGGCAAAATGAGGCAAACCAAACCGAACCACACGGCTGTGGCACTTGATGACTTAAGGGAGCTATCAATCACAGACTGTGGACTTTGCAGTGTGCTTGCTGGGAAATGTTTTTTCTTACACAGTTGGAGTTAGCAACTCCCTGCATGGCCTTATTTACCCAAGCAAAACAACAATCTGGAATGGTGCGTAGCCTACATGGTGCAAAAACATGGAATTCCATGCGCAAGCACAGAAACACTGTTTCAAACTTGTAACAGCCCGCTCAAACCGTCTTCAAAATCCCGTTGTACATCAGGCGTGCATGAGCGACAGGCTTGTTGCAAGAAAGCATCATCTACATGGAAGGTCCTCCTGGCCTTGTGCAGATCCTAGTGTCCAATGGTTGCTGTGTGGGCTGTGCCAGCACGTTGATGCAAACCAGCCACAGCTTCCATTCACTTCGTACTCACCGACAAGTACAGCCCGGCAGTTATCCTGGAGTGCTCCAGCAACTATTTCACTTGCACTGGCTGTATGCTCATTCACCAGCACCTGCATTACATGGGAAAGCAGCAAGTACCTCGGCAATTCCTGCATGTTCTCAGCTGTCCTTGCACTCATACAATCATATGGGAGCAAGCTTATGCTTTCTCTGCAACAACGTTGCGCTGATGAGGGGTGTCGCAAGTAATCAGCCCCATTTCCTCCCCAAAACAACTTGAAACGGTTTTGTGAGATGAGGACAATATTGATATGCTCCGCAATACCATGGCAGTCCTTCAGCATTGCGAGCAATAGCCAGCAGCACTGGCCACTTAGCAACTAATTGAATGAACATTGACGTGTGTTGCAATGGCCATGCTTGAAATTGTAAAAAAATCGCATGACTCTGATCTAATGACAGTCAAGTAATTCCATTTTGATGCGGGTAGGCAATGCTTACAGGCAAGCAATCAAACCGATCAATGCCAAGCTGTTGTTATCACACAAATCAAAGATGCCAATGCATACCCTCTTCGTGCGGAGTACTCCTTGTGTTGCACAGAAAGGAACCAGTGCCCTTGCCACATGCATGCAGTTACCAGTTGCCCACCATGAGCGGCAAATGTGTGAGGGCAGGACTCTGAGCCCGGGGGACCCCAGCAGGGATGCTTCGGCTTTCTGTGTAAACGAGCGGTGAAGACCCTGGGAGCATGTGCATAAAGAGGGGCAAATTAGGCAACGCCAGTTAATGCTTGGCCCATCACTGGCCATGCCCCGTAAGGCTCCCGGGGCTCCAATGCTCTGGGCAAGCTCTTGCTCCATGCTGAAGCCCATATAGCAATTGGCCAAAGAAGCTGCAGATCCTGGTACAGCGTGGGTGCAAATAAACAGGAGCCTACAGATGTGCCTTTTTGTGCGTGACTTCTAGATGCCCGCTACACAATGCAAAATTTCCAGCGCTTGCAACGTGCCTTACATCCACTGCTACCCACTGACGCTTGGTTTACCTTGCCAATACCACAAGATGGAGGGCAAGCCTTTTACGCACCTTCTAAAAATAGACGAGCCACCTCCAGACCCTCTGAGACCAGGCCACCTCGGTTGTCCCTCAAGTCCAGCACAAATGACTGAAAGCATGCAGAAAACAAGGTTGGACACAGGAAAGTGGGGATCACCAAAAAGCTCTGATGGCCCCATTAGCAACTATCACACCTAGTCTCAAAAAAGCACTGCTCATTCACATTTCCTGAGACCTCTGGTCAATCACAGGATGCAATGCTGTGCACACATCAAGGTAGGGGCGACTTGTGGAAGTCATCCGCTGACGGTCTGTGATGGCGTTTGTGCAGTATAAAAGGCTCATTCAGCAGCAAGCACAGCAACAAGGGCATGCAAAGACAGGCTTGTGTCAACAAGCTCACCTTTGCCCCCTGCTTTTCCAAGCTCACGATCGCAGATGCCAGATCTCTCTGTGCTCTAGCATTAAAGGAGGTCAGTCGCAGAATGCCCACAGGCTCGCCCCCCATCTGCACTTGCAGGTGGTGTGCATCTGAGGGTGTCAAACCAGGCAAGCACCTGCCCTCTGCCCACTTCATCATACCTATTGGACACCTCAAAAGAAGGAACACAGTTTTTTAGACATTGCGTGTGATGGAAAGTGTTTTGCAAACTTTCCACCGACAGTTTCGCCCAGACGTAACAACCATCGACAAGCATGACCATAGCCAGATCATGATCTTGCAACTTTTTACCCAAGCCAGTTCATGCTCATGCAACCTCAAGGACCAGCAGGGCTGGCAGAGGTGAGTTGCAGGTAGCAATGGGCGCCTCAATACAAGAGGCTTCAAGAGACATGTGGTGATAAGAAAGGCACAAAGCATGGAGTATCCAGCTTGCCTTCCGGTCTGGATGCGTCATGAGGTGCACAGGGACATTGATTTACAAACCAAACAAAATGTTGAAGCCCACTGCCATCAACTGCTTGCTTGCGCAAGAAGGACAAGAAGCATCAGGTGAATCAAAGCAGCGCTCCAGAATGGTAGAAATGTACATCTCAGGCAAAAGTTAGGGCAACATGCATGATGCAAACACTCACTTTTCCAAGGCTGCTGCTAACAGGGGAGCTGATTTGCCTCACAGGGCGCTCCACACGGACATCTGCTTCTGAGCCATCCAGCTTTCGCACCTAAAGGTTAGGCATGGTGAAAAGATATGTTTGAGCTCAACTGCACCTTTTTTTGCCAAGGCCCCCTCTTGTTGCATAACCCTATGCATGGGCAATTAAATAAAACTCACGTCATAGGCCACGTCATACCACCTACACCTCAATCTCTACTTTGCCTCCTACCAGGATATGCTGCACTGTCTCGCAAAATATGGCGGGACCAGGAGACTGCATGCTAGCTAAGGCAAAAACTTTTAGCATTGGATTGAATGACGCAACCAAACAAAACTCTTGCCAGGCTAACCCAACCCAACTTCCTGGCCAGGCTACAAGTCAGGCCTTGAAACCTGGCTGGCGTGCGGGAAACCTTGGACCAGGAGGTTTGTTGAGTCATGGTGGCATACGGAACGCTTAGGACCAGGAGGTTTGTTGAGTCATGGTGGCATACGGAACGCTTAGGACCAGGAGGTTTGTTGAGTCATGGTGGCATACGGAACGCTTAGGACCAGGAGGTTTGTTGAGTCATGGTGGCATACGGAACGCTTAGGACCAGGAGGTTTGTTGAGTCATGGTGGCATACGGAATGCTTAGGACCAGGAGGTTTGTGGATTGTGGTGGCATGCGGACTGCTGAGGACTAGGAGGTTTGTTGGATCACGGTGGCTTGGGATGCATCAGGCAAACATTTGGGACCCACTCTCCCAATGTCTTAAATCACCCTTTCCAGCGAGGGCCCCTGATGTCCCACTCAACCAGCTCCACTGGAACAGACGTGCTCAGCACATTCCACATGGGGGATTTGCAAAGTTTGGGGCCCCCCTGTGGCCTGTGGAAGGACATTGCAGCCCACCTGGAGGCTCCAGTTTTTACATGTGCCTGGTCAAGCTTTCAATGATTGAAATCAACAGTTTGAATACAAAGCTTAGCTGTTGGATTAATTTCAAAAAAAAAAGAGCAAATGCGATGATGGGGCTGAGCATACGCCCCCCCCACGCAAGCAAGGTTTGGTGTATCCTGCTGCATTTTCATGGTTTGTATCCTGCTGCATCTCCAGCTGCACCTCAAGATTCAGAGTGTATTCTGCAAGGCTTGAAGAGTATCCTTTTGCATCTGCATGGTTGGTATCCTGCAGCATCTTCATGGTTTGTACCTAGATGTTGCATGCTGGTGCTGCACAAACTAGTGCGCATGGAGTTGGGGTGATTGGCACCCAGGGACCTGCTGCTTAATTGCGTTTGCAAGTGAACACTGTGTTAAGATTCCAGGTTTTGGGGGGCTCCTTGTAAAGGAAAGAGAGTGTATTGTACTTAGTCCCCAAAAGCTGTGGCCGCAGGCACAATACGTGCCCACGACATTCATCCAGCAACTGGCACACTACAAGCACTCAGTGAGGCACGCTACATGTCCTCAGTGACTGGCAAGGACGGACGCGCTCAGCCTTGCCACGTTTTCATCGTTGCTTGCAATGCTCCTCCCCTTTGTCGAGCCACCTTGCCCAAACTTTTAACCCACTCCCCGCCAGAACAAATGTTTTGAGAATGTCCATGTTGTGTTATTTGCAGGCACAGGAAGTTGGTCCTGAATTCCAAGTGTGCGTCAGGGATGCAGGGCTGGAAAGCCATGGCTCCCTTCGTGCGCACTATGTGGCTAGATTGAATATGCAAGTGAGCATTGGCTTGACACATGGCAATGTGGTAGGTGCATGTGCTTGTGTTTCAAAGAAACGCATTCCACACCTTGAGCTGGACGTAGGAGTTCAGTTGAGCAGAGCTGCTTGTGGATGGATCAGCACCTGCAATGGCTGACGCCACCTGTGTGGACCAAAAGACAAAAACCAAGAACAGGGCATCGACAAAAAGCGGAGGCATGCTGCGGGTAGAGCATGCCAGGTGCCAAGTCCACGTGTTTACGAGACAAAAGAGAAAGTCAGACATTGATTTGCTTGAAGCTGGAGCTGCCCCACACTTCAAACCGCCCGCACAGTGTATGCTCAACAACACAGAATGCAGCTGAAGGACTCATTGGCTGTGAGTGTGTGCACAAATGCACAAATGTGTGGGTCCACAGCAAAAGCTGTCGTCCATCATCTAAACAAGAGGAAATACGGCTCTTTATTGCAAATGAAAATTTGCAATCTCAAAAGCTTGCTGCCCATGAAAAGCAGAAGAAATGCCTCTCCTTCTGGGCCTTGGACATTCCAGGCACTGGGTGCTTGCAATTTCTTTTGAAGAAGGCCAGGACAAAAGGAGGACATGTATAGTTGAGGGAAAAATTAGGACATATATAGTTGAGTCAAGCACAGGAAAAGCTCGTGCCTCTTTTGGTGATTTCGATGCAGGATAGCATAATTCATTAGAGATACCAAGTGAAACTTCCTGTTGTCAAGCAAGAGCTCCATTTCTTTGAACCAGCAAGACTTAGACAGCCAGAACCTGTTAAATGCAATGATGCGCCAATGTCACCTGGAAGGGTGTCTTGTCTTGCAAGGATGCCCCGTCCACTTCGAGTAGCTGATCACCTTGCTCCATCCCAACCTGTTAAGCAAGTCCACGAGTGCCAGCAGCTTTGGGCATCTGCCTGGCGGTCATCACTCTGTTCCTCGCGTTTCCTCTTCCTTGCAATCACGGAAGCACTCCTTTTGATGGCCCCACCCTGAATGAAGGGGGCCCTTGCCCTTGGCAAAAGCTATTGCAATGTCTACTGCTGCTGCATGGCATCAGTGCATGCAAGAGTCCGCAAAGAGCATTTTCACGCGCACCTTATCAGCTGGGCTGTTCTTCGACAGGCCCACGACAAAGACGCCTGATGGCCCAGTTGGGCGGTCGTCAGGCAAGGCACGATTCTGCAGACAGGCAGTACAATCTGATGGGAGCAGCAAGGAAAGGGGGGGCAGCTGAGACATGCGCGATTGCTTCAGATGAAACAGGCCTCGTAACTTTGGAAGCAGAGAGGATGCCTGCTGGAGCCGCTTACATAGTTCCTGCTCGGACAAAATGGCAATCTTATTTGCTTGAGGGCGCCTTGCAAGTACCAGGTAATGAGGCACAGGCCCCTTTGGCTCTGCTTCTGCAACCAACACTCTGAGGATATTGCTTTGATGACTGGAGCTTTTGCGATGATGGCCCTGTAATTGCTGCCGGGTCTGCTGTCGCATGACCAGATGATGCTGCCCACCGCAGGTTTGGAGGGGGGGGGGGGCCCTACATGCATATATATATATACACACATTTGCATGTATGTGCTAGCTACTGTGACCCCTGCAAGAGCACTGGGCGCTTTCACCCACCGTTTTAAGGACATATTCCTCTGCGGTACCCAAGTTCAAGCCGACACCTGTAACGTCGTACTTCTTCATGGACTGGAGCTCGGAGGGCTGGATGAAGCGGCAGTAGGGGTCATTTAAGCCAAAGGCTATCATCTCTCTCACAGCCCTGCCAGCAGGCAGGCAGTTTGGTATGCCGGCTGACCCAATCATTAGACCATTAGAGAATTGGATCAAGTACCACCAGAGGTGACTTGTGAAAGGAAGGAGAATCCATGCGCATAGGTCTGCCATGGTCATACTTAAACAAAAGAAGCTGGCTGCTCCATCATGTGCAGAGAAACATCCACTCCGACACGCATTCAATTCAAAATGTCCACTTTGACCTCAGTGAAAGTAGGCCACACTGACTCGCCTGTCGCTGACATGACAGCTGCTCAACAGGTCACCAAGCTTTGCATCTGTAGCTATGGCGGTGCACGCTTTTCAGCTATAGCGGCACCATATCTGTGATGATGATGATGTGAGGAGTGCAGCATGTGCATGCGATCAAGCCAGGCGGCAGTCAAACACTGCGCTTCCCACGATCCCATGTGACTCATCTACATCAAGATTGATGAGGAGCTAGCTCGCACAGAATACCCGCAGTGCTCTCCTACTTGCATTGCTCCCCTGCTCATGCCAAGACACATTGGATGTACCCATCCCCGAGACACACACAATCAATATATCCATGCCTACCTGTGCGCCGCAGTGGTGTCCGAGTAGTGCTTTGCCAGGGCGCCGTCGCGGATCTGGGCCCAACGCGTTCTGTCCCAACCGGATGACCGGGCGTCCAAGTAATTATCATCCACCTGCGACGCAGCAAACACATGAATGCACGGTACATGTGTACCAAGGCTGCATCCTTGCCATGGAGCAGAGCAGTGTGCCCAAGCACAGAGCTCTATGTTTCAGATTATCCATGATCTGGATGCCAAATATCAGCATGTAGCCTGCCAAGAAGCAAGGACCCAAAACATCAAAGCAAGTCCCAAATGGCTCAAGCTGTCTGGGTTGAGCGTCGTCAGCTTTCACATCGCAAGCCTAGCAAACGCAGACTCACCACCTCCCAGACCTCTCGTATCAGTTGGTGGGCAGCTGCATCAATGGCTTCTCTCTCCTGCAATCAAGGAAAAATACTGGTTTTAAAGAGGGAAGAAAACACTGTTGGTTGCCACTCAGTGAAAGACGAATGAATCCTTTGAATTGAAAAAGGCAGAAGCATGGATCAAGCTTCTCTCCGAGAACCAAACCACCAAAAGACCTGGTGTTCTCGGCCACTTTGATCGAGCTCCAAACCCAGCGAGGCAGCCCCTTGTAAAAATTGCTGCTGGTACCAACCTCTGCGGTAGCTGGTTGGCTGCCAGGTAAGCTCGGGACAAGCTGCTCCACAAAGCCCTCGATGCCTGTCTCAATCTGCCGTGTGACCACCACCAGCCTGTCTTCGATCTGCAGCACGCAGGAACCAGACACAGGAAGACACATGGGGACCAGATACATGGGGACCAGACACAGGAACCGCAGAAATATAAATCTTGGCCAGCAGTCGATTGCTGCATGGATTGCTCAAGCACAAGGCCCTCACCGCGTGCTGCGCTGCTTCTTTGCCTTAAGCTGTTTGTTTACCATGGCGGATTGCCCTCGCTACCTGTCCTATTTTACAGTCACTTCACCTCTGAGGCCTCACCTCAGATGAGACATCACCAAATGGCTCGTCATAAGATGAGTCCATGTGCTGCTGCTGCTGCTCTAGCTGCTGTGCCTGTCCCATGTTGCTAGGCCTGTGGATCTCCAGCGCTATACTCCCTCTGTCGACGCTTACGGTCCTCCCAACATCAGAGGTAGGCACAGCAAGTGCAGAGGGAGGCAACAAGGTTGGTCCACACAGCAGAAGGCTGGCTGCAAGGGCAGCAGCACCCTTTGCAATCCCAAGCCTGTGTTGCCACAAAGCCAGGCCTGAGCACCAAAGGGACAGGGCATCAGGTGGTCTTGAAAAGAGCAAGCATGCCAGGTAAAGCAGCTGTCGAGCGAAAAGAGCGTCAACATGCATCTTTGCCGCCCCGTGTGTGTCCGTGTGTGTGTGTGTGTGTGTGTGTGTGTGTGTGTGTGTGTGTGTGTGTGTGTGTGTGTGTGTGTGTGTGTGTCCATGTGTGTCCGTGCGTGCGTGTGTGTGTGTCTGTGCGCGCGCGTGTGTGTGAGTGTGTGTGTGTATGTGTGTGTGTGTGTTTGCTTGTGTGTGTGTGTGTGTGTGTGTGTGTGTGTGTGTGTGTGTACGCGTGTGCGTGTGCGTGCGTGCGTGCGTGCGTGCGTGCGTGTGTGTGTGTGTGTGTGTGTGTGTGTGTGTGTGTGTGTGTGTGTGACACTGGAGATACTTGAAGGAATACCTGTGCTCTGAAGGGGACTCGGGTGCCCCCCTTTGTCTTGTGTTGCCTGGCAGCGCAGGACTCGAGGTACATGCCTCGTCGAAGTTGCATGCGGCCTGCTTAATGGCAACTTCCGAGGGTGTAGCACTTGAAGCTGCATTGAGCGTGGTATTTGAAGCTTCAATTTCACGTTTTTGAAACCATCTGAGCCTCTTTTTTCGAGAGTAACCTCTTCCTCGAGGAGCTCGATCTGGTGGGAAGCAGGCAAAACTTGAAGGAGGAAAGCCTAAGTCTAAACTCACTCACTATAAATCACCTCATGTTTACCTTTTATAATAGAAGCACGCAGCACAATTTAGTTTTCACTGTTTCCCATGTTCCCATTTGTTGACATCCAAACAATGCCCTTCTAGAAGATGAGATCTCATTCTCTCAGGGTGCAAACACCCCATCATGTCCAATGTGAGGACCGATCGCCACGATATTGCCAACAGGACTTCAGTAAGGTTTGAGGAAAAGTCCTCTCAGGACATGCCCTACCTCCACGAACATATACAGCGCAGATCATCTCGCCCTAAGAACCTGCAGATCCCTGAACACCCAACAAATGGAAATCTCCCTACATTCATTCCCCCTCGTGGTTCCCGAGACAAACGCTCGCCCTGACAATATCAGTTTTCAAATGAAGAAAGTGCAACTGCCTACCATCCGCCACGTGAGTCCCCTACAGTGGAGGGAACTCACAGCTCTTCCGAGCCAATGTGTCTCCTTTTCCTTAAATGGTGCAGGGAGAGTTTTCTCTGCCTGCGTAGTTTCTTTTGCTACTTCACCACGAGTGCACAGGTAATGCGAGCACTCCCTACATCAATTAAGAAAGAGGAGACATATTGGCTCAAAGAGCCGTGCATTCCTTCACTGTTAGATAAGATGGTGGCTAATGTGGGCCTAGTGGGTCTCTAGAAGCACGTGGCTCCAGGGTGCTGCGGTTATGGTGAGTGTTGTAAGTTTTCAATGGCACATCTGATTGAGGCAATTGCGTAAGTTGCAAGTTTGTGCGCATATTGCATAGAATGGGCATTGAGCTTTCATGTAAGTTTGGTAGACCTTTGGAGGTACCTGGACCGGTCATTCTCTCAGGGAAAAAAAGGAAAACCACGCAGGCAGAAGAAAGTCTCCCTACATCAATTAACAAAAGGGAGACACCTATTGGCTTTAAAGAGCCATATTTCCCAACTACCACAATCCCTAGTCTACAGATCTGTCATTGGTCAAGGTTGTGGGCGGGATGGATATTACCATCCACGCTGAAGAAGACTGTGTGGCAAGTGATTTCAGCACCTTGAAGTTGTATGCACTGTTTACTATGTCGTTGTGGTGAGGCCACTAGCTTGGCGCCAGGCCCCGTACCCTTACAGTAGTTGACTTCAATGAGCCTGAAATTTGAAATGAATCTGTTTCAGCTTACCACACAGGTGCATCTTCAATCAAAAGCACGCAGTGCACTTCAAAATGTCCACCAGCCTGCAATGTCCCCTCTGTCAGGCGCCAGACAGCACCCTTCATATTCTTTCAGGGTGTAAACCTTCCATCATATCAAACATGGTAACGGAGCGCCACAATATTGTTAGCAGAAACCTCCTTGAAGGTATCAGCAAAAGTCCTCTTGGAGCAGGCCTTGCCTCCATGGACATAGGCACTGCGGGCATCAAATACTGCAGAATTCTATTTGATAGAAATATCCCCGGGAAGAAAAGAAAAACTATGTAGGCAGTGAACACTACCCACATTGATTAAGGAAAAGAGGATACCTAGAGCCAAGGCACCTTGTACCCTCTCCATCAAGAGAAGATAAAGTCAATGGAGACAGGAGGGTTACTAGCAGTACCCCGTACCTGATCTTGCTGACGAGACTTGAAATCAGTCTTCTCAAGAGTGTGGCAAGTTTAAAGGCGTACTGGGCAGAATGAGCATGAAGCTTCAGAGCAAGCTATTAAGGCCAAGCCCTCTTTCATTGTGTCTTCCCTCCTGATTCCTCTAACAAACAAGGCTCAGTTCTAGTTGCCCTGATCCAACGTTAGTTATTCCAATGAAAAAATACCAAGGACCAATTCCCGGTATCCGTTCAGAAGTAGAGGGGAACAGGGAGCGCTCAGTGCCAGCCACAGCCACTGGCTGTGGCACTTCACCTGCTTCCAAGATCCGTCACCCTAGCCAGCTCCTTCCAGAAGAGAGGCATATCCATCTTGCGAAAATCAAATATTGTGAAGACACCAGGCCCAAGAATCAAATTGAGGCCTCCAAGAAGCAGCACCACAACCTCTGTCGCCAACTTTCAAGGGCCTCAGCTCAAAAAAAGAGAAAAGAAAAACTACGCCGGCAGTGAAAGCACTCCACATCAATTAAGGAAGAGAGTTAACCCAGGGCCGAAGCACAGTGTATTCCCTTCACGAAGAGAATACAGGAAGAGGTCAATGGGGATCAGAATTTTTTTGCAGTGCCATTTGCCTCATCTCATTGATGAGAGTTGAGAGAAATCTACTTAAGAAAGAAAAGTCCAAGTCAGCCAAAGGGCTGCGTGCGTTAGGGAAAGGTTCGACCTTTTCAGAAAATTCTCTAACTAGCAAGTTAGCAAGGGGCTCACCATAGGGCCCTCAAGTTAAGACTGGACGCGGCTAGCCTTGGAGAAAGCCAGAAACATATCTCAAATTAGGCTAATGAGGGTCTGGAGGGTTTTCTGCCATGCTCCTGGACGCCCGGACTCTCCTCTTCCCGCTCTCCACCGCCACGCGCCCAGATATTCCGTCCCAGAAACCTCCCTGAAAATGAAGAGCATGTTGACAAATGTTAGTGATAGTTGTTAACTTTTGGATAGCATGGCAACTTCATTTAAATGCTAGTGATGTATCCTTTTGCCTGGTTGTCCAACTGGATGCCTCACAGCAACAACACAGCGAGCTGTGCAAGCAATTTCAAGGTGCAGAGATCACTCTCCAACCAATCTTCCTGGGTGTGGATGGGACTATCTGTACTGCCCATACCCTGGATCAATAAAAAAAGAGGGATTGACCGGCAAAGGTCTACCACTGGTAAGCTTGCACGAATGCCCCATGCCCACTCTGTGCAATATGCGCATATACTTGGCTAGACGTGCCATTGAAATCAAAAGCACTTCACATAACTCTGGTGCCCGGGCGGGACTATTTACACTGCCCATACCCTTGAGCAATTAAAAAAATTAGGGCTTGAATCCCAGAGATCTGAAACACTTGCAAGAGAACTCCATGCCCATTCAGTACAATTTGCGCACAAACTTACCTCTACCAGACGTGCCATTGAAAATAAATACACTCACTATAACACTGGTGCCCTGGAGCAGCATGCTGCCAGAAACCACCCGATCCACATTAATACCCCTCTCATCTTCTGGTGAGAGAGACTCACGGTTCTTTGAGACAATGTGTCTCTCTTTTCTTAATTGACGCAGGGAGAGTTTTCTCTGCCTACGTAGCCTTTTCTTTTTCTTTTTCTGGTGCCCTGGGGGCACATGCTTCCAGAAATCCACCAGACCCATACTAGCTTCAAGCTAGTAGGAAGTTCCCTCTTCAAGGGGTAAGTTACCCTCTGGTGAGGGAGGACTCACGGCTCTTTGAGCCAATGTGTCTCCTTTTCCATATCTCATGTAGGAATTGTTCTCACTGCCTACGTGTTGTTTCCTTTTCTTTTCCTGGGTAGACCCAAATTGATAAGAGGTTTGATGGCGTAGTCATTATAGATAATGCCAGCCACTCCAATTAAGGTTATGTGCAAGGCCACCCTGTTGTTCCTGTTCATGTTTTTGGGACTGCGGGTTTGGAGCCTGGGTACAGTGTTGGCATGCTGGGCAGAATCTAAAGTGGGAAAGGGGTTGGTATCAGGTCAGAACTTGAGTTGAACTAAACTTGAAGGTGAATGTTCCTAAACTAAATCAAGACTCGCACAGATTTTCAAAAATTTTGCCTGAACTGGTTTCAATTTTTGATGCTGGATGAGAATGTTTCACCAGCAGCCGATCAGCCAGATTCTCGGGCTGTAGGCCAACCCCTTGTAACCCTTGTAACCCTTGTACCAGGGCAGAACTTGAGTTCAACAACATGAAGGTGATTGTTCCTGCCTTCCGATTTCCTCAAGAGCGTGTCTGGTGCCAGCTACTTTATAAGCGTACTGGAAAGAGAAGAAAAACCACGTAGGCAGTGAAAATTCCTTGCATCAATGAAGGGGGCCACATTAGTGCAAAGACCTTATGACCATCCCACCACGAAGTTTAGACTGAGAAAAGCGTACTGGACAGAGTGAGCATGAAGCTTCAGAGCAAGCTTGTGGATTTATGAGCGTCAAAGTAAAGCAATTCAAGGGGCTCTGAAATGTTAAGGGTGAAGATGACCCTGCCTGCACCTAACAAAATAATTATGACGGTGCCCATGATGGTATGGAGGGTGACTTGCACATATGCACATAAAATCCAATGGCCGTGGACCTACAAATACCATCAACAGAGCAGAACTTGCAGGTATTCTTGTGGCACTCCAACAAGGGCAAACTGACATTGCCTCTGATAGTGCATCCTGCCTTTCCCAGATTTCTAAACAAACTCTCAATCCAATGCGCATGAGGTATCACCTACATGCAGAGCTCATTCGTGCTGTATCAACCATATTAGAGCACTCCCCTCATCCTATTCATTTCTACAAAATCAAAGCCCACTCTGGCATCATTGGCAATGAGGGGGCTGACGCCTGCGCATGGTCTGCAGCTCTCACGGCCACCACAGACATTGAACTCCCACATGCCTGGGACCCATTCCACAATTTTTACTGGCTCTCATTGAAGACCTCACACGGACAAAATGATAGCCTGCACCGCTCCCACGCTTTCCCAACCCACTACCTCAACAACCTGACCGACATGTCATGCAAGATCAGCGTCATTCACGTCTTATTGTTTCACCTAGGCATATCACTTCTCTAAAACAAGGCACACCGCAGCCTTCCAGCAATAATAACCTCCAACCGAATAACTAACCCAAATAACCATGATTCAGCAACAACCATGATTTGACGTGACAGACAAACTTAAATTACACATGCATACAAAGCACGAGCTAGGCTCTGCTGATATCTCTGGCTACCATTACAATAGCTGGCAGAGGCTCAACCATGCCATACAACCCACTTCCCCAATCACCACTGCCAATATAGAAGCTCACAACCCAACCTGTCAACTTGCTAACGAGGAAATCAGCAACTCCTTCTGGTCCTATCCAATCCTAAGATTACTCTTAAACAACAGATCATTTAATCAAATACCGCACAGGGACAGTCTACACACAAAAGCATGCCATCAGATTCAATAGGTCTTCCACCGATGGAAGATGCCTGCTGTGTGATGATATGGACAGCATTAATCATGTTGTCCTCAGATGTCCAAATCCAACTATGAGTGGTATGCACACCAACAGACACCATGTTGGCCTTAGCTTCTGTGTTAAAGCCCATAGCAAAGGCAGGTTTGGCTCATCCCTTATTGGTATGGATGCCTGCCGTAATGAGAGACTCTTGGATCAGGGGATACAAGTCCCAGAAAACATCTCACGAGCCATTCCAGACTGGTTGTCTCCTAATGGTACTGGCTCCTCTGCTCGGCACCAGAGCCGCCCTGATGTTATCTTTGTGAGATCTATCCCAGGCAGACAAGCTCACCTTGATGATCCTTCTAAGATCCCTCCTCAAGACAGAGACATTCACCTTGTTGAACTGAAATTCTGCCCTGACACCAACCCCTTCATCACTTTAGAAACTGCAGCAACTCAGCATGCTCACACTATAACCAGACTTTAAACCCGCTGCTCAAGGAATCCAAACAGGAACAACAAAGTGACTCTACACATCATCCTGATTGGTGTGGCTGGCACTATTTACAATGAGTACACGATCAAACCTCTTGTCAATTTGGGCCTGTCCAAACACAAAGCAAAATCCCTAGTTCCAAGCTGAGCTGTCATGCCATACAGAGACTAACCACTATCATTAACACCAGACATGCTCTTTGCTTACTGGGGGCTTCGGGGGGGGGGGGGGGTTCGCTGGGCGCGCGGAGGTGGATACAAGGAGAAGGAGACTCCGGGCGTCTCGGGGCATGGCCGACAACCCGCCCGATCCTCATTAGTTCAGTCTCTTTCCCTCTCCTAGGCTAGCTGTAGCTAGTGCAGTTTTGAGGGACCTCTGGTGGGGCCCTTGCTAGCTTGCTAGTTAAGGGACCTTTCCTTAATGCACGCTGCCTGTGGCCTGCGTAGACTTTTCTTTTCTTTCTTTTCTGGAGGGTCACTTGAGCTGAAGCCCTTGAGAGCCTCAGCTTTGCTATGAAGCTTCATGCTCATTCTGTTCAGTATGCTTTCAAACTTGCTGGCACAGATGCACTCTCAAGAAGACAAGTTTCGTCAACAAGGTCAGGCACTGGGTACTACCAGTAGCACTGCTAGTAACCCTCCTGGTCCCCTTTGCTTCTTCCCCCTCCAAGTTGGTGGAGGGGGTAAACAGTGTTTCAGCCTTTGGCATCCTCTGTTCCTGAACTGATTTGGGAAGTATTGTCACAGCCTGCTTTTTTTTTCCTGGAAATTTCTTTCCTTTTTATGTTGGCTCCAGCGTCTTTGTAAGCAATGATTTTGTGGATGTAGCAGATACTTAATTCTTCTTCAGGGGGGAGGTTGACAAAAGCTGTTAGCCAAGTGCTATTCCACATTTTGCATTGACCTTGTTTAGGTTGAAGCTGAAATGTGATGATATGAGCCCTGCATGGGGATGTAAATTCATGGATCTCATTGATTTAAAGGCTCATCAGGGGTTGCATAATGTAGGTTATGAGGGAGGAGAGGTGGTGGGGAGGTGGTGCACTAAACCACCGGCATAGTATGCAGAGAAAGGGCTTTCTGGATGAAGTTTGAGCCATCATTGAGCACGTTTTCCTCATGCTTCATGAGGTGGAGCTTACTAGTGGATTATGACCCACTGGGCAGGAACCAGCTCGAGGCCACCAAGCAACAGCACCGCGACCTCTATTGCTACCTTAAAAATACTTTAGCTCTCAACAATCCTCCATACTATCCTCTTACTCAGTAAGACTGGCTGTGTTTGGGGTCATCTATACCCCTCACACTTTGGAGCCCCTTGAACAGCTTGGTCTTGACAGTCATAAATCCTCCAAGCTTGCTTTAAAGCTTCAAGCCCATTCTGTTCAGTAAGCTTGTCAAATTGCCAGTTCCAGACGCGCTTTTGAGAAGGCTAAGTTACGTATAAAAAAAGAAGAAAAAGAAACACCGTAACAACTCGTCATACCAATATGATTGTTTGGTATGCGCCAACATAGGAGTCAAACAAATAATAGATTCCAGCAAAGGCAGTTGTGCATTCAATCCCCGGTACCAGTCTCCTGCTCGCCTCGTATCTGTCTCCGCAGGGCATCTGCCTGTTCCCGATAATGCTCAGTGAGCTGCCGTCTGTACTCATTGTATTCATCTCCACAGTCTTTGCAGACGTGCCGCCCTGGACGCAAATACAGTACCAAACAAGATTTTGGGGTCCAAAATTGCTGAAAGGGATTGGAAAAACCAAATGAGCATGGATATCATTAACCCTGGGTCAACCTCGTTAAAAATTGTTTAATCGTAATCCTGAGATTGAAAGCTATTGATTGGTATGTACATGGGTCGAATCGGAGGAGGCGGGGGGTGGTGGGTGGCTTGGAGAAGTATCAACTTTTTGAAAACCCCCGTCCAGAATTTTTGAGGGCCACTTCTACAGAATGACAAATGACTAACCAGATTTTTGGGCTCAAGGCCTGTCGACTGGCACCCTTTTGGTGCAAAATGGATGAAAGGGGGGGTCTGTCTGCGTGACTAGGATTCAGTGTCATGTGCGCAAGGGTGTAGGCAGCAGGTGGCGAGGAGGCGAAAGTGACAGTTAAAGGTTGCTCTTTCTTTCCTTTTTTCTTCACTCAATTGAATGGTGAAGGCGGGAAGGCAGTTTGTTGAATTGCAAACTTCCTATGGGTGCCTAGTAGGACATGCATGCATGGTCCCTTCAATTTGCCTCATAACTCTGCTGCACCTCTTTCCATGGCTGCAGTAAGTATGCAGATGAATAGGTAATTCAAGGAAGAGCATGATGGCACCCTTTCCATTTGGATTGGGGCACTGGAAGGGGTGTTTTGGGGGGGTGGGGGGTGGGTCCAGGGGCCCCCACCCAAGAATTTGGCATGCTGTCCACTACATTCTTTCTCACCCTCCTGATAAGTGGCATGCATGGTTGCCAGCTGTCATCTGTGTGTGTGTGTGTTATTGTGAGGGAGCAACCATATGGGTATTCAACCGCCTTTTACTTTTCTCTTCCTCCACCTCCTCCGAGGAAGACTGATTAAATTGGAATTTCCAGTCTTGTTTGAGGTGTGTACCCTTCCACACCATTTCACGCGCAACCCTTCATCATAACGTGTGTGCTTCATGCTTAGCACGACAGATGAATAGGGATTGGCGTTGGCCTATAGCGCTATTGAAGACCCTCAAATAATGCTATATGCCAACCTATAGCGAGTGACATAGGTGAAAGGCGCCATTACAATGTAATGCTATATAGCGCTACATAGCACTGGAAAATGTGATGTATAGCGCTATATGCCGATCCCAACAGATGATTATACATCAAAGCTTGAGGGCAGCCCACGCAAGTTGTGTCTTTTCGGCACCAAAAGCTTGTCTTTCTGCCATGGACACAGGAGATCAAAACGTAAAACAAGTACAGAAAGAGCCTTTTCGCACCATAAGCCCAATCTGCAGCAGGCGCCAGGACAGCAGCCACTCCAATTGGTTTGATGGACTGCAAGAGATAAAGAGCAAGAAAAACATGGCCAGGTCGCGAGTGGAAAAGGACTGCGAACGCGTGGCAGGGCAAAGGCAAGCACGAGTGTAATGCATTCATCTGTCAGCCTCACTCACCCTCAGGAAATACGTGAGGAACCCGCCAACTGCCAGCCCACCTGTATGGAGAGAAAAATATTTTGGAAGACTGCCATCAGAGCATGCAGGTTTCTGGAAAAGCTTGCAACAAGGCTTGCCTCGCAAGCATTCCCGTACCTGCCGTAAAGTACCAATCATTCTTCATCAAGCACATTTGAAGTTTGTGCTTGAGTTCCCGAGCATGCTCGTCTTCCAAACCCCTTGGGAAAGTATTCCTGAAAACCAGCTCAAGTGTGTGTGTTTGTGTGTGTGTGTGTGTGTGTGTGTGTGTGTGTGTGTGTGTGTGTGTGTGTGTGTGTGTGTGTGTGTGTGTGTGTGTGTGTGTGTGTGTGTGTGTGTGTGTGTGTGTGTGTGTGTGTGTGTGTGCGCGCGCCTTTGCATAAGATTTATAGATTTCCTGATTTATTGAAAGGACTGGCAGCCACACTGTTGGGCTGATAGGTCTGGTGCTGGTATTTGCATTACGTGCTGGAGGGGGAGTGGTGCATCCTATTCTTTACCTGATTGCTTCGTTCTCCAGCTGCGTATAATAGTCATCCCCTTCTTTGTTTGCTGATGGAGCTGCACCCATGGATTGTTACAAAATCAGTCAGTAGTTCAGAGACAGCTGTAAAGGCATCGGCTTGCACATGGAAGAATTTAAAAATTGGGAAGCATTGTCATGGTGTGGGTGCCGCAAATTTTGTCACAAATTAAAATGCGATGAATCCACATTGGTCTGCATGGACGGCTGATGGGGACGGATGCTAGTTGCTTGCTTTACAGCCTTTTGTTCGCGTGCTCTGCGCTAACAGATGCGTTTGGGAGTGTGTCTATTTGGCTCGTTTTACTTGTGTCTGCCGGTAGGTGAACCGAATGCTCGTTTCCAGGTTGGCAAGGCAGAGGCAGGCAGGGACCTGAAAGCTTCATCCATGCTTGCCATCTCCACACTTTCCAGGGCCAGTAACAGCTTCATTGGTGCAGCTGGACCAGCTGGGCAGGAAGACACGTGGGGTCATATGCGTGAGTGAGGCAGGCGTTGAGTATCACAGGACTGCAATTGCTTGTGCCGAAGTGGTGCATACCTTTCCGTCCTCCTTCTCATGTCATGTCAATGAATATCCTGCAGGTCATTCAGCAGGTGCTCCTGTTTATAGTGGGGCTACACAGCTGGCCGAACTGCCGCTCCAGCACGCACCTTGCAGTGTGTGCGGCCTTCTGGCTGCTTGCTCACAAGGTGGGGTCGTGGAAGATGGTGTCCGTTGGAAAGATGGTGGATACTCGCTCTCACAGCAAGCCCTGTGCAAAGCATTCGAGGCACGCCCACAAATGAGTTGCAAGCACAGCTTGCATGCATCTCGCTGCATCTTCTCTCATGATGATGACCCCTCAAGATGGCTTGCATAATGGATTGCTTTCAAGCATCCCCCCGATCGGCTTGCTTGTAATTCCCAGCTGGACTTACAAGTTTGTCTAAATGGAACCAGTGCTCCCTTTCACTGCCTGAGGTTCATTTTCTTTTCCTACAGCCTGGTCCTAGCTAGCTTGCTAGTTAGGGAGCCTTTCCTTTATGCACACAGCCAGACGCGCCAATCTATCATCACTTCCTATGTGTTAACCAAGCCTGCTCCCCAAGGGCTTTTGCTAAGTGCTTTGATGATCATTCTTCCAGCAACACTCTTCCAGTAACACATCCAGTTCTCGTCCTGGAGATGGTGTGGTTTTGGCCAACTGCCTCACCCATCGCAGGAAGTGAAGCTGTCGCACGCCCTCTCCCTTCAAGCAGCTGAGACTGCCATTGCCATAGGGTTTAGACTGAGCCAGGTGCTGCCGGGGCAAGGTACTTGCAGCGATATTGCATGCACTGCAGCCTGCTACTTAGCCATTGGGCTGCTGGCTCCTGCAGCTGTGTACCATGGGAGCAGCTCCTGGGAGGACCCCTTGGGCCAGGCCACTAGGGAAGTGAGCTGCAGCAGCACCAAGAGTAGCAGGGCTGCAGTTGTGCATGGTAAGCCAGGCACGATGAAGCAGGACGCTGCAGGCTCTGCAGACAGCCCCCCCTCCGAGGACCTGCTGCTGCTGGTGTGTGAACAGGTAGCCACAGGAGCGCTGAGCCCTTGCCTGGTGCAGCAGCAGTTGGAACTGGCAGCGAAACGGGCGCAAGACGCAGGGAGCCTCCCCAGCAGTGCGCGCTGTGGCAGCATCAGCAGCAGCAGGTGCCCCAGCACGAGGCCCAGCACCTCCTTCTCCAGCACTAGCCTCAGCTTGGATCCCTCTGCAACCTTTCTGGTGCACAATGGCGTGCACTCTGCTGCCATGCATGGCTCCAGTGATGCCGCCCTACATCACCCTTCCTCAGAGCAGCCCCACCACTCCCAGCCCCACCCCCACAAGGTGCCAGCACCCTCAGAAGCCCTCTCCTTCACACAACACCACCCGTGGTCTGTGCAACTGGAGGCGAGCAACAACCGCACAGCAGCAACGCAGACGGGCCCTGATTTGCACGTGCAGCTGCTGGGCCGCCACCGGCCCGGACGCTCACGCACAGCAGTGAACCTGCTGGGCCCTGCGGAACGGGAGGAGCTGCCCCCCATTGTGGAGGCCGCGCACGAGGGCACCCAGCAACAGCTCAGCAGCCCAACCCAGGATCCCTCCAGGTGCCCCTCACTGCACTTTGAGCACAAGACGTGGCCGCCCACCACGCCGGCATACAGGCAGCAGGGGAGCAGCTGCGTGGCAGCCTCACACGACTCTGGTGCGAGCAGGGTGTTTGTGGAAGGTGGCAATGAGGCAAGGTGCGGGCCTGCGTGTCATACCCCTGTGGAGCATCATTTACAGCAGGCCAGCAGCGCCACTGGCGGCGGCAGCAGCAGCAGCAGCAGCAGCAGCAAGGTGGCGGCGAGTGCGACGTGCAGGCAGGGCGAACCAACAGACAGTCAAGGCGGGAGCTGCTCCATGGCCACAGAGGCCAGCATGCAAGAGCTGGCACAGGTCAGCGGGGGAGGGGGGGGCAGGAGGAGCGGGGGGAGGGGAAGCCAAGTGCAAGGAGGCATGCCTTGCCAGACTGGTGAAGTAGAGGAGGCGGAGGCGAGTGCACGCCATGGCGACTGCCCCAGCAATGCCACTGTGCCTGCCTGCCTGGAGCCAGCTAATGCACTAGCTCGCAAATCCCCAGCACCTTCTCTCACAGAGCAGCAGCAGCAGCAGCAGCACTCATCAGCCTCAGGCAATGAAGCACACACAACTAACACAGCGGGTGTCCAAGAGGAGGCGGTGGAAGGCAGAAGGACGGGCAGCAAGGAAGCATGCAATGAGGCCATGACAGGGACCTCCCTCAAGGCTCCAGACTCTGCAGGTGGGTTGTGTATGAGCTTTGTTACCAGGTGAGCGCTGAACGAGCCCAGGGGCCGTGCATACACTATATTTACGCGTTGCATTTACACGGGAGTGTGTGCCTGCAGAAGAAGTCTCAACTTTCAGCTGGCTAAGGGCTGCTTGCAAGCAGCACAGCGATGTTAGCATTGAACAGCAAATTCTTTGAGAAAGCACCATGAGCTTCGCACAACTGTGTCTCCTTCTCTGTTCCTTCCTCACCCTTTGTTCCTTCACTGCGTGCCATACAGGTGCAATTGGTCCTGCCGCCTTGCAGCAGCACAGACGCAGCTCAGCACAAGACTCCTCTGATGCCAACACCCTTGTACACCCCAAATCCAAGCATAAAAAAGAAGGTTGTAATCCAGCTAGTGGCAATAGAGAAGCCACAGAACGAAGCAGCACTAGCAGCAACGTGAGCGGCCAGGCAGCAGCAGCAGCAGCAGTAGCCGCTGGGGCAGCCAAAGGGCAGCAAGCTTCAAATGCGAGCCACCGCTCCTCCAGCAGCAAAGGGAGCAGCAGCCCCTTGCAAGTTGGTTCCTTGCAACGTGGTGGCTCCCCCACACCATCAGAGCCTGAGCAGCGTGAGGCAGCAGGGGAAGCCCGAGAGGAGCCTGTCAGGGAAGATTTGATGGGCGCGTGGCTGGACCAGCAGGTGCGTTTATGGCAACGTGACATGCACGTGCGGTGCACTGAGCGTGTGTTTAGTTTGGCCCTCATCTCACTCTCTGGAGGAGGATCAGGGGACCAATGGGGCTGGTTGGGGGGGCAATGCATAGCTTAGCTTTGTAGGGGTCTTGCTTACATAGTAGGCTAGATCTAAGATTGTACAACGTGGAACCATAGAGAACCTATATCACTGCACAAAATAATGTGTTATGTCCTGTGTGAGGTGACTGCGCGCACGGAGAAAATACCTGTATTTACTTTGAGGGTGTGTGGCGGTGCGTGGTTTTGGAAAGCAACGTTTTGGCTTAGCTCGAAGCATGAGTGGTCAAAAGCACCCCACCTAGACCTTGCCCGGCCTTCCCCTTCCTTCAGTCCTTTCCTTGCAGCCTCTCTGCAGCAACCCCCTGCACAGCAGCAACAGCAGGGAAAACACATGCAAGGCGAGCAGGGACAACAGAGGAAAAGAAAGTAGTGGCAGCATTCTGCGCAGTGGGGAGCGGAGCACCAGGGTCCCCACTGTAATAATGTCATATGACTTCGTTTGTATGTAAAGGGTTGGAGCACAGCTAGGGGGTGGAAGGGAGCAGGAGACATGTTTCCATGTTCATGACTGGCTAGATAGTAAACTGGACTGATCTTCAGTTGTTTTTGTGGCATGGAGTCTTGCATGGAACCTTTAAGCTGGTGCACATTATGCTTTTCAGGAGCATAAAGGGGCTAGAGGGCCCCTGCACATTTAATGCGCAATTTATGAGAATGATTGTTTTGGGGTGCGTGGTTGATGTGTGGCTGCAAAACTAATCTGCAAAAGTTGAGGGTGCGGCATGAGTCCAACTTTGTACAGAAACTGGATTTGCATGTTTTTGAAAGTGTCATCATTCAAATTTCTGTGGAGAGTCAGTGGTTTTCAAGCCACACAAGCAGGTGCCCCAGCATCTGGGCTAACAGCTCCCAGAGCACATCATTTTCATTTTACATCCACAGCATCCGCTTCAGATCCACTTTGCCCTCAAGTGCTTCCAAAGGTGGTCCACTTCCATCTATGCAGGGGCGCCAAAGCCTTCGAAGCTGTGCATTGCAGACCACACCTCCCCTGCTTCCACACCTGCTGCAGATCCTGCTCTCAAACGAGGCGCAAAGCAGTGAGAGCAGAGTAGAGGCTGACAGCAGGCAGGCCACCAGCAGGGAGCAGGCAGCTCCGCCCCACAAACTGGCAGGCCAGCAGCGGGATGCACAGGGCAGCGCGCCAATGGGCAAGCAGGAGGGCAGCCCTGCCCCTTGGGCCACACCAGCGCCGACACTGGACCCCGACTCTGTCATCAAAGCACCAGCTCCGACTATAGCCCACCCTGTTGGGGGCTATCCACAGTCTGGGGATCCCCCCTCAAAGCCCCAACACTCCACCCCAACACTTCACCCCCCCTCAGAGCCAACCCAGGCAGCTACCAGTAAAGCGAGTCGAGCCGTGGAGCCAGCAGCGTTACAAGCAGCTGCTCCTCTAGCCCAGGCAGACCCGCCTGTGTGGGTGGGAAGCTGCAAGGGGCCGGACAACGGAAGTGGCAAGCAGCCCCAGGCAGCGAGCGATTCAAAGCCGCCGGACGCCTTGCAGCCGACCTGTGCGCCAGCGCAATCGCTTGCCGACCCAAGAATAAGCGATGGCAACAGCACGGTGGCAGGACACAATGCCGATCAGGTACAAGAGGAGCTCACCTTGTCTCTGCCCCCCATCCAGGCTGTGTCTAGCTTGGAGGGTGCCCCTTCCTCCAAGGTACACGTGCAAGCCACTTGCAGTTCCTTGCAGCAGTGGGGTGTGTGGTCAACGCTTGCTTGCTCTTGCTCAGTCCCAGTGATTGTAATGCATGCATATTTTGTACATGAAAGCCTGCTCAGCCAAACCAGCATAAGGAAGGAAAGGGAAGGAAAGGAAAGGGTGACGTAGCTCTACCTGCCTACGAGGGCAGCTTAGCTGAAGCAGAAAGGTGCCTGTGACCAAGCCAAGCCAACCTAGAACAGGCACAGGTCACAGCATGACGAACCACTTTTGCTGATGGAACGGGTGTGGCTTAACAGTGGAGGAGGCAGAAGCCTGTGAGGATGGGGGCATGTGAAGAGTTCCGTGCACTCTGCTTGTGCTGGGTGGCCATGCGCTGCTGCACTGCTTACATGGCCGCCAGGAGGCATGTCTGGTATGGCGTTGTGGCCCCTGTGCATAGGTCTGACACACCCTTGACCTGTCGAAGAGCGTACTTCTCAGTGCCCTCTGCTTCCATGAGGTAGACTTGCGCACAGGTCCAGCAGCATCTACTCAAACTGCTCAACCTTGCTCCATTTCAAACTCACAGGCCACTTCAAAGGCTTCCAGGGCACACAGGAACAATTCCTTCCGCTTTGATCACCCTCGCCCTGCCATAGCCCCTAGCAGCAGCTCTCTGCTCCCACCTAGCCCGCCTGCCCAGCCAAGGAGTGTCCAGGCCTCTCCCGCATCTGCCCACTCGGCAGCCCGGGCCCTTCTAGGCAACAGGTGTGGGCCTTTTTTTTCCCTTCTGTTCAGTTTGGAAAGGGTTCAGCTTTCTTCACTGTGAGGTAGTCCAAGCTCAAGATATGTCCCTGGTGAGCTGCCAATCGTTTGGATGTTTGCACGCCGTGACCAAAATTCTGGCGCAGCCGTGGTCCGCCTCGTGCTCTCTCAAGCGCCTTTTCCCTTTTACTGCCTGTGGGTCTGTGTGGCCTCCCAAGAGTCCCACTCCTCAAGCAAGGCTCACGAGTATCACTGCTTGCTCTGGGCAATGCGATCTGCATGAGCCACTGTTGCTGGAGCACAAAACCTGCTGCCTTGTCTACTTGCTTCCTTCTTCACAAGGTTAAGCGTCCCTGACACTTGTGTGCATGCAGCCCCCACCCAAGCCCTGCCCTGCCCTGCCCTGCCTTCAGAGCCATCTAAAGGCACCAGAAGTGGTGTGAATGCCCTTGTCACTCATGGGGTGTATGCCTTTGCCCTTTGTGTGCACACAGTTCCCACCCAAGCCCTGCCCTGCATCCAGAGCCATCTAGAAGCACCAGAAGTGCGCAGTCCAGCCATCAAAGCTCAGTCGAGCAGCCCCTCAGGCTCAGGAGCTCGTTTGACCAAGACAGAGACAGAGGAAGCCCCCAGAGTGGCACCAGCGCTTCGTCCCGCCGGGTCAGCTTCGACCTACCTCCAGGCAACCCGCCGCAGAAGGCCTCCTCCGCACCTCCTAATGACCATGACAACGCCCTCAACACGGAGGCAGGCGCTACCTCTGCTCAAGAGCCACCCTCGCCTTCTCAGCACCAGCAGCACCAGCACCGGGTCATCCATCCGTCACTGCCAGCCCTGAGTGAGCAGCAGCAACAACAGCTGCCGGGTCAGTCAGTGGGCTCCTCTCCCCTCCCCACCTCTTCACCCTTGCAGCACGCCACAGCTGCTGCTGCTGCTGCCAGCATCAACCCGCACGCTCCCAAGCAACCCACATCCCCCGTGCAGCCGCAAAGCCTGGCTGAGCCCAAGGCAAGCACACCTTCCTCCCCCCCTGGGGCCTCTGGCGGCATCAGAGGGTCAGGACCAGAGCATCAGGAGCAGCACCCTGCAGCGAGTGGCATGCAGGGCACTCCCCCTGAGGAGGCCCCTCCGATGGCGTCTCAGCCAGCGAGTCAGCCAAACACCAACACACAAGGCCATGGGAGCGGCGCCCAACAGGACCCTGTATCCACAGACTGTCCCCCCTGTGATCCATGTGCAACCCCTTCCGGTACCGGAGACCATGGCAGGGATGCTAATTTCTCCAATGCACCTGCCAGCCCGCCAATGATGCAGGCCAGCCCTCCTATGAGCCCTCCCCAACAGCAAAGAGATGGGTCTCTTGCTCGCAGGTAGGGCATTCACGCTCATGACCCCCGGCATGCAAACTGCTATGCAGATGTTGCTAGACACAATCCCCTTTGTCGCCCTTGCGACTATAGCACAAAGATGACAACTTTCTCGGTACATAGGTACAGGTGTGTAGGTGCAGGGGCGCAGGTGCAGGTACTGAAGTGCAAAGACCAGATGAACTTGATGACATTCCTCCAGCAGTGCAACCAGGGTTGTACACAGACAGTTGACGGTTTGGTGTACGATTTTATGGGGCGGTACATTTATGGTCTGGTTTTTAACCGTCAGTTTTAAATCCTGGACCGTCTGATTGGTGAAAGACAGGTCAATGGACGGTTCGATCCAGCTTTGCTGGAATAAAAAACTTGGAGTGTCCAAAACGCTACTGAATAAAAAAATTAAACATAGAAAAGGTTCCAAGCCTGCCAAACTGCAAATGCAAAAACCTGGCTGCATCAAAATTCTGGGCCCTTTCTCCCTCTTGACCCTCTCTCCCTGTCCCCTGGCCCTCCTGGCCCCCTCCACTACTCAGCCATTGCCCTCCATCTGCTCAAACTCCCCTCGTGCTGCTGCTGAGCGACCATGTCCAGCCAGGCAGCATACTCCTCCTTCTGCTCATCCATGGCCATGTCCAGGTACAGGGGCTGCTGAGCCTGCTGCGCCTGCTCCTCTTCTTCACTGTTTGCAGGTCCTCCTGCGTTGCTGCTGTGCTGGCCTTGCTCGCCTGCTTCTTCATATACTGCTCCCACACCCAGGCATTCTTCTTGCCCTTTGTTTTCTTTTTCTGGCAAGGTAACCCTACATTCCGGGGGTGCTATCAAGCTGGGGGGTGGTACTATCAAGCTCCCTGGGGCAGGCATGCTGCAGACCCCCCCAGGCAGGCTTTGCTTGCTTCTTGGCCTTGTCACCTAGCATAATCAGTGAATACATCGAAAGGTGAATTAAGTTCAGATGTTTGCTTGCAGTCACAAAGCTGGCAGCACACAAGCAACGTGTGGCTTTGCAAATCCAAATGGCAGAACCGACTGGTCCATTTGCCACTGTCGTTCTCCTAAAAGCGTTTTTTACGATTTGAACCGAACCAAACCGTTCACCAAACTGTTCAGACGGTCTGATTTCTTTAAGACCCTGTTTGTGTACAACCCTGATTGCAATCAGGGTGGACTTGGTGGAATTGCTGCAGCAATGCAGTCATGGATGAACTCTATGAAATTCGCTTCAGCATTGCACCATATTTCTTGTGCATTGTGTGCACCATGGATGTGTGTTGCTACCACAATCGACATGTGCGCCTGCTTCTTGCCCTCTGAAGCCCCCCCCCCCCCCCCCCCTGCCTCTTTCAGCTCCAGCAAGCTTTCTTTCCGGGCACAAGCAGCCCACCTTCACGGGGAATTTGCATGCATGTACGATGGATGCCAGAGTAGCATGTATGATGTGTGATGGAGAGTATGATGTATGCTGTAGAATATGGTGGATGACAGAGATGGGCCATACCTGTCTGGAGTATAAACGTGCACATCAATATAGAATTTGCCACCAAAGCACGTGTTGCCCTTGTTTGGCAACCCTCAACGCCTTCAATCAGCAGCAACAAGTGCATACGTGATTTGAGAAACCAGTACATACACGTTTGGCAATTCTGGAAGCCAAGTAAGACTCATTGCCAATGTACAATGTTCACATTCAATGTTGTAAATGCAAGAATATAGGAAGGCATTCAGGCAGTGTGTGCACGCCATGTGTGCAGGTTTCCAGCCCCGAAAGAAAGGAGCGGCTTGCTCAAAAATGTTTTGCCGGATAGCGTGCGTGCCAACCTTCAGGTATGTGCAAACATAATATAAAAGCTCCCCAAGCGCAAGCAGGCAGTTTTTTCAACAGTTTTCAACAGTTCCAGTTGAGGGGAACCTTGTGTCCTGGCCACCAAGAATGCAACAAATGCAAAGCTTTGCTGCCAGCAAGGCCCAGCTATGCCCTATGCCTTCAATGGTGGGGGGCAGTACATTTTTTCCTGACAATGGCGATTGAAGCAGGCTCTTGTGTGTTCCTTGTGTGTTGCCCCCAAAAAGGATGCTTGGGTTGTGCTTTGCCTTACCAGTGCTGCAGTAGACCAAGCATGTCGCAGGAAGAGGAGATGCTGTGTCAGTCATTGCGAGAAGCTTATGCATTGCAGATGACTGGCGGTGCGTGCAGCAGGGACGTTTCCTCAACATTTCACAGCAGTCTGTGCAACAGGGCTATTATTCTCCTTGACACACACAGCATTATACAGCAGCATTTAGCAACATACAACCCGAGGCGGTTCCATGCATCCCGTCCTGCATGACCCTACTATCCACAGGCTTATCAACTGAGGCGTTCGTCAGCCCCAGTCTCTTCTGCCTGACCTTGTCAATGCCCAATTGTGATGTATTTTGCCCCCTTTTTGTATTGCAGTCAATCCCAGCAAAAGCTATTGATCAGCAGCAGCCTACTGGGTATGCTGGTTCCACCCAAATTGGGAGCAGGAAGATCCGGCCCACTGGGGAAAGGTATGTTAACAAGCAGCCTGTATTTTACAACAACGCCCTGTTCCAAAAGGTGGCACAAAACCATTTCTGGCAGCCTTCAGCACAGAGCACCACAAGCCAGACTTCTGCGGTGGTCACGTGCCACCAAGCGTTTAACAGAGCACTGGTGCCTCCTCTTTGTTTTTTTTTACAAAATTTGGTTAAAACCATGCCCACATTTGCCTTTTTCTGAAGCCTAGATTTTGGCCCTTTCCCCACATGCCCCCAGCACCCGACTTCTTCTGCTTGGCATAGCTCTAATATGAGACTATACCAAACACTGTGATAAAATCTTAATACTGTTTGCGCAAAAAAGCTGATCTGGTGCTGCCCACAAGTTACTATTGTCAGTCAATTTTCTGCCTGAAATGTCTTCCTGCTTAGCAATCCAGTCCGTAGCGGCCATGCTTGCTGGCATCCTTTGGTATCTGCCTTAGAACCACCATTACTCTGCCTCCTTTTCACCCTCCTCTGCTAACCTCGTCACTTGTTAAGAAGTTATGTAAATGGATGGGCCACAATTGATATCTGTAGGGAGTCTAAATGTTTTATGGCTTTCCAACCCTTCATTCAGCAAAGCCCCTCATTCCCCAATTCACAGGTTTTATGCCGATTGAAATTTCTCAAAACCCCAATTCTGTTTTGACAGACATTAAAAGTTGCAAAAACAGAAGCACTGCAAAGCACACTCTCATGCCGCAGTTGTCTCATGTTGTTTTGCAGGCAAGACCTTTGCTAGCACCCCTATGCTGCTTACATTGCAGCCTCAAACTTTGGACACCTCATTGTTTAAATGTTCAGAACGTGTCTGAAGCACACTGCACAGTACAATGATAAAAAACATTGCTTTTTACGCGCACACATGAAGAGGTCAATGGCTGTTCTTAATTAAGATGCGCGTGCTGCACCTGGCTACTTTTGCAGCACTGAGCTGGATGTGGAGAACACGATCATTGCAAACCGCCGTTACTTGGATGCCAGCAAAGTGCTGTTAGACGAGGTTAGTGGCAAAGACACTTTAGAGTTTTACCCCATCATGTGTGGCATGCACAAGCTCAATGCATTCTCAGCTTTCAGTTGTATGACGGCAATGACAGTGGTAAGGCCATGTGGTTAACAGTCTCTCTGGCATCGTGGCAGCCATTGCTCTTCAGAGGTCAGCGTTGCAGCATTCATTAAGCACTTCAATCATGTCATTCATGAGCGGATTGGTCGCCTGAGGTCCTGTTTTACAATTCAAGAAAAGACGCCGTCAAGCATTCTGTTCAGCTGTTAGATTGAACCAGTCTGCCTGTGCTCTGCTATGCAGATCCAAGTGAACAAGGTCTTGGGCTTCGGGTCAATGGGCATGGTCTACTTCGGTGTGCTCTGGGATACCAAGGTAATCACAACAGAGGATGACTGCTAGCCATACAGCCATGGAGCTCGCACAGGGAGTTGCCTGTGCCAAAGCTTGGTCATGCAAATCGCAGGCCAGGCATGCAAGGTTATCATAACACCATAAAGGACCAAATATTGGCAAACGACTGCAACTATCAGCAACAACCGTAACTGGGATGTGATTAAGTGCAAGCGTTGCAGCAGCCATTTGTGCTTTCTACCTGCAACTCTTCCATCTATCAGGGCCTTCCTGTATCAGGGGACCATTGATTTCACTTCAGGAACATGAACATACAAATGAAGTTGGCACATAAGTTGTAATGGCCATCATTCAAGTGTTTGATCGCCCTGCAATGGTGCAGGTGGTGGTAAAGATGATTGAGCATGGTGCTGGTCTATTGGGCAAGGAGCAGAACAGAGGCAAGCTCGCCCGCACAGAGGTATGCAAGCACGTATGGAGCTCTCCACGCTTGAATAAGTGTAAACATAGAGTATGTGCATGCTTGAGTATGGCCAAAGCAGGAGCAAGAGCATGCGTATTGCTGAAGAAGATGCATGGATGTGGATTGTGTGATAGTGCGGAAGAAGATACATGCTTGAAGAAGAAGATGCATGGATGTGGATTGCGTTTTAGTGGTGAAGAAGATGCATGTGTGTGGCTTGTGTGGTATTGCTGAAGGACGTGTGCATGCAGCAGATGATGAGTGTGCAGGTCGTGCTTGCAGACTTGAAGCTTGCATGCTTGCCATTAGTGACAACAGACAAGGGAGTTGTGCTGCCGTTTAGCAACGTGCTTTGAGCTCTACAGGCAGTCGCCTTGTGTGAACTTGTGTGCGCGCTCAAGTTCTTCCAATAGCACCAGGCCTTTTTTTTTTCTTCGTTTTGGCACAACCGAGATTTCAATACTACGAGGGAAAATCCCCCTTTATGAGAAGTGCCATTTTAATACTTTGCCCCCCAAGCAAGCCCGCCAAGGCAAGGTAACATCTACTTCCCTTACTGCTGCACTGTGCTGTGCCTAAGCGCTTAAATTACAAGCACAACTCCATGTTCATCACCTGCTCATACGCCTTGCATGCCAACCAGTCCATTAAGCAAGAAAGTGTTAACATCTGTGCACCTTCAAATGTTCAAGTTATGAAAATTTAAGGGTCCCATGGTCCCGCCAAGCAGACTTTGCGTAACAAACATCCCCTCCTAGCCTGCATCCTCCACGCTTTTTTGCGTCTAGCCACCTGCCAGTTGCAACAGGGTCTAGGGAGGACATCAAATCAAACTCCATGCTTGTCACTGTTGCATGCACTGGAGCCTGCTTCTTCCATGCTGGCTCATGCTCAAGTGCGCTGCTGCTCCCACTGTGCAGCTGATGCTGCTATCCCACTCCTCAAGCTTGTCAGCATCACCCCTGCACCCAGCAAGCCTCGGTCCAGACTGTTGCTCACTCCTTGCTCAAAAAGGACGACCTGCATTGCGTTGAGTTGCTAAAACGACGACTTTGTTGCTGCTGACCGCTGATGCCCAAATCCAGGTCCCTTCAGAGGTCTAAAAGGGGGCCAGAATGGTCGATGCATCCCTTCGGGGCAAATCACCCATTTTAATACGAATTTCAACTTTCAAAATCCCGGATTTTAATACGATCGTATTACTTACACGCGAAAACAAAGGCCTGAATAGCACTGACCTATTATCCAGCTCATGCTGATGCCTCCTATTCCGTGCGTTTGCAATTCAGGCGTCGTTTTGCACACACAACTGCTCCTACACGTTCCAAGACCCTACCAGGGGCTCCTACCTGAAACGATGCCCTTGCCTCGGTTTGCATGCAGGCTGTCCTATCCCGCATGCTGCTGCACCCCAATGTGGTCATCACGTACGACTGCTGCACAGGCATGATGGATGCCACGCGCCTTCAGGTGTGTTCATGCTGAAAAGAGGCATCTCTGTTGCCTTGCCAAGAATGTGAGTCCGTACATTGGCAGGTCCGGCCTTCAGGCCCAGCAGGTTGGAGCGTGCGCGCTTGTGAACACAAACATGCCATAGCATTAACAGAACAAAACGTAACAACTGGAGCTGGTGCTTTTGCACCAAAAGCCCTTGTACCAGGGCCTTCAACCCCCAGGCCTTTGCAACAAAGCCTTTGTACCAGGGCCAGCTTTTGTACCAAAGCATTTGCAGCAGGGCCTTGCTGTGGGTACGTATGCTTACATATGGTCCCTGCCAGATCGCCACGACCTCTCTGGGTCAGCTCACCATTCGTTCCCATGCATATCTTACCATACCTCACCATGCCATGCCTGCCAGCTCACCACGACCTTTGAGGGCCTCTGGAAGCTGGGTTGCTCATGGGGAAGGAATCCGTATGCTCTGCTGTGCAGGTTTCGGGCACCCCAAGCCGCGCATTGCGTGGCAAAGCAGGCAGGCAGCGCCAAATGACTGTCATGGTGCAGGTGTGTGAGCATGATGCGTTGCAAAAAGCCTGCATGGGTGGTAGGGTTGATCAGTGCTTACATGCGCATGTCACTTGCTTCTCTTAAGGTGCATCGTCATCGGTGCAGTGTACAGCACGCTTCTTGCCTTCCAATTTCATCAAGTGGTAGTGGTGTCAAACACATGTGTTTCTGAGGGTTTCTGTGTCTTTAACCATACAAAGGGTGTCTTTCACCACACATTCATCTAATCGCATTGCTTGGATTACAATCAAAGAGTGCAGAAGTGTTGCGCATGCCAAGACAAAGATTTCCTTTGAGGGTACAGACTTGTGCTGATCATATACAAACTATCTGCTGTCATGGCAAGCCACAGAAGTGGGTGATATGTCAATCAGATTCAAAGGGGCAAGTGACACAAATTGACATTCACAGCACCATGTTGAATACCCAAAAATCCAGGTCAAGGAACTCACTTTCGTTGACTATCCACCCTCCATTTTCTTGCCTCCAACTTTGATAAAATTGGTGGGGTGGTTCCACTGTAGCAATGCAGGCACCTCCTCTGGAAACTTCCTAGGATGTAGGCCTACCAGACCTATTTTGGTCTAAACATGTGTCCCAAGCTTGGACCCGACATATTTGACCCTTGTGTTTTGAAGGGGCACACGCTTCATTTCAAAGCAGTGATTGGATTTCATAAAGCCCATAACAGAGCATTCTTCCAGCCAAGAGTCCAGAAACCTGTTTGGTCATTAGTCATCAGTCATCCGCACCTTGAAAGATGTAGTGCAAATGCTGCTCATGAATTTCTAAAGGAGTTAAATCTTAGCAGGAATTCTACACTATACACACCTTCCTAATGTGCATGTGCAGTAGCTGAGACACATTTTTATTTGAATTTGGAAGCAATAGAGACAAGGAGACCACCGCATTTTTCGCAAGCTGCTTAATTTCTGGATTGTGTCATTGGATATCTTTCGTAAATGCGTAGCACTCTCAGCAGCGCACCTAGTTTCGCCCCTTCCCTGGCAACTCAGTTGCAAAAGATTTAATGGCCTTTGAAACCTTTGTTGATCGGCAGATTTCCAAAATTGGAGGGTGCTGAACAAGCAACTGAGTTGCATGTCTCTCCATTTGCCGCCTATACTCCCTGCTTCCTGGATGTGCACTGCTGCAGGAGTTCTGTGATGCAGGCACCCTCAGCGATGCGCTGCAAAAGCGGAAGCATGGCCTTGACATGTGAGTATGCATGAGGAAAAGTTAGAATGTCCTCCAGGTGGTGTGAATGAGTCATTGCTGCAAGTTTGGTCCATGCAGGCGTGTCTCCCAGTTTTCCCCTGCTGCCCAATTGCAAGTGTGAACACTTGCTTCAAGGGTGTCAATTGTTTATAAGGAGGTGCGCTGCTGCCAAAAATGCTTCATATGAATTGTGATGTCCCAATCTGTAATTGCTCAATCCACCAAAAGCACAAGATCAATGTTTGAGGAAAAGCCAGGCCAAGGCACAAAGGAAGGAATTCCAGGCAGAGAGAATTAAGCACCTTGGCCATTCCCCTCGGCTTGTATCTCACCTGCACTGAACCAAACAGGCGCCTTAGGGCTTATGAGGCTTGTATACAAGAGCTCAAGCGCATGCGCGCTTCCATCTGGCGCATGCACGCTTGATGGATTTGCAGCAGGCCCCGCACCTGCTTGCATGCCGCACATTCTTGTGGCCATGTGACTTGCTGGCTGTGCTGGTTTATGGCCGTGTGCCTGCATGGCCAGGCTCCTCACCTGCTTGCTGGCTGCCTGTTTCTGTGGCTGTGTTGGTAACCTACTGGCTGTGCTTTCTTGTAACTGCGCGAATGCAGGGCCAACCCAGGCTACGTGGAGCTGGTGATGCAGCTGGCGCTGGACATTGCCAACGGCATCAAGTGAGCGGCTGCGGCGTCCTTCCGCTGTGCCTCTTGTTTTGCTGCTTCTGCTTGTTCACCTCATGCAGCATGCAGCATGCGCGCTGTGAATATGTGCTGGAATTTCCATGTGCTCCCGCTCTCAATTAATGCATGTACCGCTACTCATGCTGAGGAATAGTTGTTGCATGCAACAGCTTGGGCAAGAACAATTTTTGGGGTGTAGCAGCAGACTATGAAAGGCACTTCAACGCAAATTTCTGTAATGTTTGCAGGTATATGCACTCCCTGCGCGTGCTGCATGTTGACCTGAAGGCGGAGAACATCCTGCTCACACATAGCAATGCAGGCACCGCACCTGCCCATAACCGCCCAGGGCATCTCACTGCAAAGGTGCTGTGTCTTTTTGTCGCTGAGTGCGCGGGCTCCCCGACATCTTGTCTGATTTTTCCTGACTGGACCGCCCTCGTTTTTGCCAGAATTAAGAGGGCAGCAGCTGCAGTTGAGCCCACTGCAAGCATGAACCCACTACAAGTACAGCAATTGCAGTTGTAGTCAAGCAAATGCTGTTGAGGATTAGTTGCAGTCTAGCCTACTGCGCAGGCAATGTGGGTTGCTTTGCCAGCTTAATGTCGCGCAGCTTCCTCTGCATGCTGCTTCACACACAGCTCTAACTTTTGGAAGATTGTTTTGTTCTTGTTAGGTAAGTTGAAATGAGACAAAATGCCAGCAATTGCTCACCTGCATGTTTTCCTCCATTGTTACCCTCCGCTTGCATCACTTGCAAAGGAATTTCCTCACCCCCTCCTTTTGAATGCTTCTGTCCCTGACCATGCGCAGGTTGCAGATCTGGGGCTGGCCCTGGTGTTATCAATGGACAGCGATGAGGTCCAGTCTGGCATCCATGGGACTGTGAGCCATATGGTGCGTGACACTGCTATTGCCCTTAGATGGACTAATTCATGGCTGTGAACGGCTTCTGCATGTGCATGTGAGCTGCGTTGGTGCTAGTGCAAATTTTATGCCTCTACCGATCTCAACGACGTCGAGTCGGAGTGCTGAACGTGAACGTGCAACTTTGCCTGCAACACCATTCGCGTGTGTAATGGCTTCCCGGCATGCAATGCTCAAAGGTGATCCTTAATTTGCGCTTGGATTGATGTCTTGTTTTAAGCTCTGATAAAGGTTGTGTTATGCGCAATGATGTTTCCACACAAAGGTGGGGAGAGTGGGGAGAAAGTATGAGCCTTTGCAATGAGGCTCCATGTTCTTTTGATCCTGTCGGCTCATTATTGCCTATCGCATCCTGATTCATGACTCATATGCCTGCTCCTCCAGATGCCCTTGCTTTCAAATGAAAGTGAGGGGTTTGCGACAAACATGATTCTGCTTCTGCCCCTTGTGTTATTGAAAGGCTGTGGCCGCTGCCTGTGTTAAAGGCGCTTGCCACTGGCACAAGCTGTCTGCTGCTGCCCCTTTTGTACTTGGGAGGCTGGGTTTTTGTGTGAGATGTGTAGGTGCTTGCCACTGACATGTCTGCTGCTACTTCTTTGTAATGAGGAGCTGACTTGTCAGCCCTATCACTAGGTGTGGTTCAGGCGCTCGCCACTGTGCAGTGGACAGTGTAGACAGCGGAAAGTGTAATGCATGCAGAAAGTTACATGCGCTGTCAAGACAAGTTTTCTTCAAGAGGAAAACAACGTCAAACACACCTGTGGGATTTGTCCAAGAGGGATTTGCAATGAGTTCCTAATTATCTATTTCCTACATCAAAAGAGAATTAAGACAGTGAAAAGTCATGAGCTGTCTGCTGCTGCCCCTTTTGAAATTGGGGGGCTGGGCCATTGTGTGAGGCCAAGGTGCTCGCCACTGACATGCCTGCTGCTACTTCCTGTGTGCAGCCCCCGGAGGCCATGAGAGGCACCACCTTCAGCATGGCCACAGATGTGTACTCCTTTGGAGTGGTGAGTGAAGGCGCTGAAATAAAGGGTTTTCCTGACACTGAAGTGAGGTTATTTCTGGTGCTTGACGCTCTCTTCCTTCCTTCCCCTCTCGTGATCACCCTCTTGGTTTGCTCCATACCTTGGCTTGCTTTGCAACTCAAACCGTCTCCTGCTGCCGTTGATGGGGTGACGGCAGAGCTGGGTGCCCCCAGGATAGGCTAGCAAATGCGCAATGTTAAGCAGGAAAGGTATCAGCAAGGAGCGGGCTCCTGATTTTTAAACTCGCGCTGTGAGGGACCAGTGTGGGGGGGTACCAGTGCTTCTTTTAGCTCGACATACCATGTCGATCGACATGAAACCATGGTTTTCCGACTTTTCACATCGACATGAAAGCAACTTCTGTGGAGTGTCCAGGAGCCTCTGTGTGGGAGGGACGCTGGCCTCCCGGTGCCCCTTCGAGGGGCCCCTAGATGGCCCTTAGAGCACTTTCAAATCCAAAAATTTTAAAAACTTCCAGGCTTCAATCAAATGAGTGATGATGAGAATCCGAACAAAAAGGCACGGGTACCTAAGGGTAAGAGTGATGGGGCCTACAAGCTGAAACTGGGTGCTGTGGGTCCAACCAACAAGTTCCAGGCTCAATGGTTGAAAAAGCCCGCTGCTGACAGACAGCCCCACCGTGAGCACTGGCTGGTTGATACAGGGGCAGGTGAAGCCCCGCAACAGCCCAGCCTGCCACCAATCTCAGAGAGGGCAGCAAGGGCTGCAAGGAGAGCAGCAATTGTAGAGGATGCAAACCCTTACGCAGCAAGCAGTAGTGATGAGTCAGAGGAGCCAGAAGAGAATGCCACTCTCCCATTCCCCACTGCAAGGGAATTTTGGAAGGAGGTAGAGAACTTGGGAGCATGCCAGCGGTTTGGGGAGTGGGTCAAGCTTGCAAAGCTGGTGATGGTGATGGTGCCTGGTTCAGTGGAAGATGAGCGCATGTTCAGCGCCATGAAGTACCTTCGAAACCCCCAACGCAACAGCCACAGCAGCAGCATTTGACCTGCTGCGCTAGGGGTTTCAAGAGTACAGAGTTCAGCATGGAGTCGTTCCCATACCCAGCTGCCATTGGGGAATGGCTCAGTGCTAAGTGGCGTCGAGTGAAGTAGCTGCTGAACAGTATTTAGGGGGTACAGCTGAAGCACATTTCGTAAGAAAGCTTTGCTTCCCATATGCTATCATACGCTGGGAGGCCGCAGGCCTTCCGGCGAGTTGGGCCCATGTGAGAAAAAGACATGAAATAAAGGATTCTGAGATGGCCCTTTTAGGGACAGACATGAAACCAAGGTTTTCCAAAAACCTTTAAAGAAGCACTGGAGGGTACCAAGTTGACTCGCTTTTGCTGATCCTGTATGTTTCCGCACGCTCTGGCTCCTCGTCAGCACTCCTCCACTCCTCTTGTACTGGTCTTCAAGAGCAGCTCAACGCTGACCAATGCTGATGTGCCGTTGAGGTGGAAGATGTGATGCCAGGATGCAGAATTCATACTTGATGGGGAAGCACGCACCCAGTGGTTTTCCACAATGATGGAAACTGCTCTGCCCTCACCTGTTTCCTGCATGCAATGCTCTTGGTGTGCAGTGGTATGCACCTTCTATGTGTTTACGTGCCTATACACACATTAAATCCATCCACACATTCATGCCTTTATTCCCAATGCACGCACTTGTGTGTTTTATGCATGCAGAAGCTGCAGCAGTTAGTGTTGGTTTATTCCATGTACATACGCCATATGAAATATGTTTTTTTATATTTATATATGCCATAGAGGAATGTACTCATCACGCACCCCTAAGAAAGGAATAGTTTATGCAACCACGCATCAACCACGCACCCCCGCAAATATATTTGACACAACTGCGCATCAACCACGCAGGGGCTATTGTCCCATTTGGCACACAAGACTTTTTGAAATGCAATGAATGTCCTGAAACAAGTCAGAACGCTGTAGTTTGAGGCAATCATTAACTGAACACTGACATGGGCTTACTTGTCTCATGCTGTCCCCCTTCCTGGGCTACTCATTTGTTCTGTCTTATGGCTACTTGGGGACCCTGATGCTCCTTTTTACTGCTGCCACTGTAGTGGCTTTCTCCTTCTCCTGATGCTACCACTTCTGCTGCTGCTGCTGCTGCTGCTGCTGCCCTGGCAATTGCTGGCCTTGCATGGCAGCATTTTCCCCAAAGGACACTGCACCTTTGCTTTGGGTATGGGGAAGGCTGTCCAAGGAAAGGGCTTTTCCAGGGGAGAGAGAAGCAAGACGAGGTCGAGCTGGACGCTCCTGACCACTCATCTCCTGGCTGTCTCTAAAATGTTGATTTTCACGACCACACACCATCGCGCACCGCCAAAATAAATAATTATACTTTGGTCACGCAGTCACCGCGCAGGGCAAAAAACGCTATTTTTGCACGGTGATTTACTTTCTCTATGGTATATGTATGCAGGGGGGGGGGTGTCACAGGGCCTGTTTTGGGGGCTTGCACCTCAGGAAACTTTTTAGAGCCTTCCCCGCTGCACCATCCCCAGCATTGTTTTTGCAGTCCTGTTCTTTGTTTAAAGAGACACATTCCTGCATAGAATGTTCTGGAAAAATTGGCTTTATGTGTGCTCAAAAAGGTGAGGAGGGGGCAATGTGGCTTAGAATGGGGATTTTCCAGCTTACCCCATCTTGTCAAATTTACCCTCAGGTACACAGCAGTAATATAACAGACACCATTGCAAAAGAATGGGGTTCAATTGGTGTTTATTTTTTTAATAAACAAAATTTGGGGTCAGAATTTTGAGGTTTTCTTGCACCTCCTGCCAAACTTTGATCTGGCATAGATCACCTGGGCGATCGAAATCCAATATAAAAACTATATCTGATAAAACCTGGTGGTATGTGTTTCAATGCGGATTTCGATCTCCCAGGTTTCTCTAAGGTCTCTTAAGGTTTTTAAATTTTAAGGACAGAGGCCCACACACCTGTGACACCCCCATGATATATATGAATAGATAAATATGTATGTATGTGTCAGGGAAGTTAAAACCCTCGGGTAAACCGAGAGAAATTAATGGATTTGGTCTGCGCCGGCGCAGGCCAAATCCGGTCGGGTTAAACCCGATTTTTTAGTGTACCCGGTCGGGTATGACCCGAAGGTTATTAAAAGCGTCTCGGGTGAATAATGATACATAGGTCAACAGCCATGCCTCGAAGAAGGAAGGGAGGGGGAGAGGAGGGAGGGGGAGAGGGAAGAAAGGAGGGGGAGAGGGAGAGGGAGGGAGGGCAGAGGCCCCCCGCCATCACAGCCTCGGCTCACCTTATGTTAGTCATGAGCTGCTGGCAGCCCTTACCACTGAGCATGCAATGGGGGTAGACTGCATGCCCTGAAGGCCTTAAAATTCATCTGATGTACATGTAGGGGCATCCCAGGCCCCATGCGGGCCAGGTCCCACCCCCTCTCCTAACGCTCAGCCCCCCTCTTAGCCAGCAGCATTCACCCCCCCCAGAAAGGTCCACTGAGTGGATGGAGCAGGCCTCTGACCCTGAGTTCAGGGGCTTGCTACAGACTCTGCTGGATGCAGGCCACTGCTGGCCTGAAGAAGCAAGGGATCCGCTTGAATTTAAATCCAATTTTAGTCAGACAAAGTCTTGCCTCATGAAGTTGATGTTCATGTCAGGAGAACGGTGCAGCAACTTGAGCAGATGTTTGTTACCTGAGGATTAAAAAAGTGTGCATTTGGTTCGCTTGAAGGCGTTCTGTGCTAGAGTGAGAAAAGATGGATGGTGGGTGCCAAGTTCCCAATTGAAGTTCAAAACAAGGAAGTGCAGTTTACTTGTTTTGCAGAAGGAGATAAAGAAGCTAGCCAGTTTCATTATACAGAAGTTTCAGGAGCGTTTTGAGAGCAACAATTGTTGAGGCACTTTCATATTTTTATTCCCAGTTTCTACATAAACGTGCCAGAAGAAAGTTCTGCGGCAAGGAACAAGGTTCGCAGAAGTTGTGTGTGTTTGATGAGGCCAGCATCAGACATGAGTTCATGATGATGAAGCAAGCCATGCATACATTGGTCAATACTTGATAAAATAATTGATCCGGTGTCGGTGTGGGGCATGCTACGGAGTTGCCCTGATGCTGCTGTGTTGCTTAACATGATTCTCTTGGTTAGCATAATGTTTTTGATTCCCTTGCAAATTGCAAGTGTGGAGCGCGGCTTCAGCTTGCATCGCATTCTGAAAAATAAACTGGCTATCTGTCTAATATCATGTCATTGGATTCTTTGTTGCGCATTGAATTGCTTACATTAAGATCTGCAGTCTTTAAATTCTGCTGCTGCTGCTGCTGCTGCTGCTGCTGCTGCTGCTGCTGCTGCTGCTGCTGCTAGGATACATTATGATGTCCCCGTTGGCTCAAGGGAGGATATGAAGTTGCATGCTCTGTGCATGAAAGTCAGTAACACTGAATTGGGCTCATTGTGCGATGGTATTGATGAAGGTGAGGAACCTCATCTTGATTTGTCAAGGGAAGATGGAATTGAGGAAAAAGAAGATTATGCGGGAGCATTGGATAAGTGGTGACGAGGAGGAAGTTGAAGTAGATGATGGGATGGATTGATTTGGAGTTAGCATGAAGAATGAGGGGGATAGCATGATGGATGCAGGTGTGGACGAAGGGGATGCAGCATCAGCTGAGTTGGACAATCTGTAAAAGTAACACACATCTTTTTCTGTGTATTGACTCAGACTTTGCCAAAAAAAACGTTACAAAAAAAACGTTTTAAGTCCTGAATTTTGAAGCAAGAGGAAAAATTGTGTAAGTGGAATAATTCTGTAAATGCTGTACTTTGAAACAAGAGGATGAAGGAACCTTATGTATTTATCTAGCATCATCAACTTAATAAAAAAATCAAAATTCTGTAACTGTTGAACTTGAACAACAACCAGGTTGAAAATTTCTCTGAAGGTGGGTGGGCAATTACCAAAAGCATACATTCATGTTAACATTTCACACACACTAACACCAGGCCGGGGGCGTCAGCCCCCGGCCTGGCTTTTTTTCAGTACCCCAAACCCGAGGTTTTTGAAAGGCAGGTCGGGTAGACCCGAGAGGTTAGTGAGTGTCTTTCGGGCAGACCCGGAAAACCCTGTAACCCTCTGAACTTCCCTGGTATGTGTGTATGTATGTATGTATGTATGTATGTATGTATGTATGTATGTATGTATGTATGTATGTATGTATGCATGCATGTATGTATGTATGTGTATCACAATTTCCCCAGAGGTAGACAACTCCCCTATATCGCTGGATGTGCTCTTACCTGGTTGTATTTGTTGAATCCAACCACGCCAACCATCAATGTTCAATAAAAAATTGTGTTCACCAAAATGTGGTGAGAATTAGAGGACCCAAGATCACTATCAAGCTTACTCTCCTGGCCTCAAATAACACAAAAAACAAACCGCAGCTCCACCCTGGGACCATTGTTTCTCCCAAATTTTTGTGCTTGTGACCTCCACAAAAATTACTAACTTCCTGCATACTCAAAACAAGGAAAAAAGGAGGTCAAAGATCAACCTTTTTGGCACCCTTTGTGCTGGAATTCTCTAAGGGAAATGGCTGAAACTATGTGACTGACCAACCAGCAGATATTTTTAATCCTATTTTTTTAAATGCTATTTTTTTGGGGACTCAGACTCCAAATCGCCGAATTTACCCAATTTGATGCAATGGGTGATCTGGAATTGAAATTCGGTTAATCAAGAAGTAGGGTTCACGCCACGGCTAAATTAGCAGGTGCGGTCAAATCTGGGTCAGTCAAGCTCTAGAGCAAAGACTTCATCCTAAATTAAAACATAGTGTCCCAGATTTGGGCGCGCCTAAGCTGGGAGCATTTGAAAGCATGCCTTTTAGGGGGAGTTACTTGCCCACCTTTGCAATTTCCCTGCAATATAATGGAAATGTGTGGCACATAGTACAAAGTTGGCCAACCCTAATCGTAGGTCCTCTGGGAGCTGGTCACCCAGGGCAAGCCTTTTGCTGGCCTCAAAGCCCATCAGGTTGTGGAAGCAGTCTGCGACTTTGATGAGCGTCCTCCGTGGCCTGAGCAGCTGCACCCCAAGCTTGTGGCCCTCAAGGACTTGGCCAACCAGTGCTGGGATGCCTCCCCCTGCAAGTGAGTGACGACAACTTGTTTGCACACGCACCATGTCCCCCCTCCTCCCCCCCCCCCCTTCTCTCTCTCTCTCTCTCTCTCTCTCTCTCTCTCTCTCTCTCTCTCTCTCTCTCTCTCTCTCTCTCTCTCTCTCTTTCTCTCTCTCTCTCTCTCTCTCTCTCTCTCTCTCTCTCTCCTATCTCTCGCGTTCACACACGCACTCTCTCATACTCTCCCATTCCTGCATGCACGGTCTAGCCTGGCTTGCTCTTGCATTCCAATTGAGCCGTCTTCATTATAGAGGCTTGCATGGCCGAAAGCCCAGGCCTCAAGCCTGAGAGCTGCATACGTCAAAGCAGAATGTCGTGAAGTGTAGGCCTTTGCATCCCTTTCTTGCTGCGCCTGCGTCTGTGGAAGCAGTATGCCAGTGCCCATTGATGTTGGGATTGTTTGACTTTGCTGAGCTAAAGAATGAGGCTTCATACGCTGCATCAGACAACCATATTCCACAGAAGAAAAGAAGAAATATGTTGCTTGCAATGTTTTGCCCAGGTTGACCTTTACTATTTCAATTGGTCGCATTCTTTCTGAGGCCTTCACACATTGCATTTGATAACCATACTCCACAAAATAGAATTTGTTGCTTGCAATGTTTTGCCCAAGTTGACATTTGCTTTACCTGGTTATACTCTTGATATCTGCAGCCGGCCGTCCATCTTCGATGTGGTGGACCACTTGCACGAGATCATTGACCCCAGCCTTGCATTAAAATCCAGTGAAGGAGCCGGCAGTGTGGTATGTTGGTGCTAGAGCTCAAGCTTTCAAGCCTGTTGCTGCCAGTTTTGGGGGGCTCTGCTGCTTTGGTCCGGTTTGGATGCAATGTGAATGAAGTTCACGGTTGTTATGAATTGATATGTGCAGACTAATCTCATGGACAAACCTGTACGTCTGCGCTTATAGACGATTTATAAATTGTTAGAACATGTCGTGCTCATACATGACTCATAGATTATGTCTTGTCAAAGTATGCTGCTACAAATGTGAGGAGCCATTCAAACCTTTTTGACTTCCTGCCTACATGTCCCGGTTTTAATCGCATCAAACAGGCCTGTTGTTGTGGTGTATCTCATTGCTCTTGCCGCTGGTCTGCACATCCTGGACTTGCAGATAACGGACGAGTCTGACGAGCTGGAGCTTGCTCTGAAAAGCCAATCAAAGCTGCCAGCTACGACGTCCCAGCAGCTGGCACATGTGCATGCCAACGAGCACGCAGATCCTTTGCGTCCAAACAAGGATGCAGCTACAGAGGCAGCCGCGCATGCGCAACGCCCGCACACAAAGCGCAGCAGCAGTGGCAGGCGCAGGTGCGTGCATGGAGAGGGTAAAGCTTGGCCCTTTTCCTCTTTGCGCACTGCACAAGCTGCTTCTGGGCATCTGTTCTCCTGCATTATTGCTGCCTGAATTGAATAAAGCAACGGGCTACAACTCTTGCTGCCCCATCAATGATTTGCTGCGCCTTGATCCTGGCAACTGCAAACAAGTAAAGTGTGTTTGTAACCCCATTTGTGCCATAAGGGTAACTGGCTTCTCACTGATACTCTTGCTTGCCAGCAAGCTTGGGCTTGTACACTTCATGAGCATGTTCTGTGTATACTGTGCTTCCACAGGAGCAGCATTGGCAGCAAGCGTGCCAGCATCAGTTCAGGTGTTGGTCATCTACTGGGAGCAGAGAGCCAGAAGCGTGTCACAGGCTTGCAGGCCATTATGGCAGCTGGACCACCACGCGATATGCTCAGCCGCATGCTTTACTACCTTGCACAGGTGCGAACGTGTGGGATGAGGCGTACAGTGCATTGCAGCCTGCAATGCGGGCAACAGATGAAGCAGCTATTTGATAGGAACTTGCGGATAAGTAGGGTACGACATGTAATGTTATTTAGCAAAAAAGTACATTACGTAATACACTTTCCAGCTTGAATTTTGACCTGAGGGTGGGTATGGTGGGGGCTTTGGATCCCAGGGATTGATTGGTCATGTTTATGTAAGGATGTTCTCAATGGTTGGGGGTCAAGCACGCACCGAAACATACAAGCATGCGTGCGCGCACACACACACACGCACACACACGCGCACACACACACACGCACTGCCTGCACACACACACACACACACACACACACACACACACACACACACACACACACACACACACACACACACACACACACACACAGCACGCGCACAGGAAGCACGTGCGCACGCACGCATATGCACATGTGCGTACACACACGAATGCATGCCATGTCTGGAATCCTTTTTGCTTGCTATGTCTGCACTGAGGATGCATGAGCCCTGGAGCAGCTCAAAAAAAGGCAACGACAGTGTAAACCCCTGGCTTGATTGCCTTGTGAGGTGAAACATGGCCTTCTGATGGGTGCACCTGCTTCCGGATGGCCTCCCCACCTGCACCATCAAGCCTGTCACGTCCCACCTGCACAAATCTTTGTTTTGTTTGCACCAGCTGTCAATTTTGCCCTAAATTTGCACTTAGAGGTCAAAGCTGAGCTTCGTGTGTGAATTTTACGAAAATAAAGTAATAGTACATGGGCATGTCGTACCCCACGTATAAGTATTCAGCCATTTGAGCAGCAGGGCAGCAAGGGTGAGGGTGCAAGCCTTGCCTGGAGTTGCTCTTAATCCTTGCATGAGCTGCCCTGAGAGCTGTCCTCTCCTGGGCTGTGATATTGGGTGCTCTATGTCCCAGTTGCCGTTGCTGCGATCGGAAACAACCCCTGAGACCTTGCGTTAAGTGCGGATCTTTGGTCTGCAATGCGCAGGTACCTCCACAGCGTGAACACCTGCAGCAAGTGGAGGTGGGAGGAGGGATTGTGCGCTTTGCAGCCGCAGTGGACATGTCAGGCGTGAGAGCAAGGTAGGCTTGACGCAGCAAGGCGGCAGTCAGGCAGCAAGGCAGCCACAGTGGGCATGTCAGGTCTGAGAGCAAGGTGAAGGTTCAGTTGAAAGCAGATTGGAAGAGGTCAAATTCATGTGTGTTTTTGATGTGAAACAAAGTACTTTTCCTTAAAACAACACTGTTTTGTTTTGCAAGGCACTCCATTGTGCAAGTTGCAAGGTACTGTGCGAAGAACCTTTGATTTATTTGAAGCGATTGAGCATCAACCAAACCCCTCCTAACAAATTATGTCTTGGAAGAGAGAAGTGTGTTTTAGACGCGCTTAGTTGTGGAGAAACAAAACAGATGTCTGACGGGATTGGTGTGCACAAGGTAGGAGCATGTAGAGCCCCATGGAGGTCTGATGCGTTTTTTGATAGCAACCTGGGCTGCTTGTTTAGATTAGCAGCACTGGCTAGGAGGTTTGACACTTGTTTGTTTCTGCTACCCAACACCAGGATGTGCCTTAGAATTTCCCTCACACAACTAAATTTCAAACAATATTTAAGCAGATAGGACTGTCACTGTGCGAGCAGGAATTGCGCTAGCTTGTTCTAGGACAGGCATCTGCTCCGCTTTCATGGTTTATGGCTACCCTTGAATTTTTCAAACATTTGTTACAGTTTTCCCCCTGCAAGCTATTTGTATTGCTTCTTGTTCCAGGCCAAACTTATACAAATCTGATCCTTTTTCTTTTATCCAAACTATTGAGGCTTAAAAAATAACATTCGATACATGAGGCAGAGGCATTAGAGCTCCTATTATAATGTGCCTTGCACTTACTACTATCGTCACCAAACGTTGCAGAGTACCTGAAGACCTGGTTGTGCCAAGTCTGTCTTGCTCCTCAAATGGGAGGATGGCGTAACAGAAAAAAAGAAAACCACACAGGCAGTGAAACACTGCCCATATCAATTAAGGAAAGGAAAGAGGACACCTAGAGCCGAGGCACCGTGTTTCCCCTTCATTAAGAGAACTAAAAGAAATGAAGTCAATGGAGACCAGGAGGGATACTCACAGTAACCTGTGCCTGATCATGGTGATGAGAGTTGAGAGAAGCCTCCTAAAGAGCGCGTCTGGTGCTAGCAATTATTAAAGGGTACTAGACAGAATGAGCATGAAGCTTCAAACCACTTTCCACACAATCCTCCTGGGTGTGGGACTGTTTAGATTGGATCAATTTAAAACGCAAGGGGTTGACCTGCAAAGGTCTGCTGAACTTGCACGAAAGCTCTATGCCTATTCTGTGCAATATACATGCAAACTTACCGCAACCAGACGTGCCATTGAAAGCAAGAGCACTCATTATGATTCTGGAGCCCTGGGTCCGTGTGCTGCCAGAAACCCACCAGACCCTCACTGGCTTCTCTCTTACCCTCTGGTGAGGGAGACTCACAGCTTTGAGCCAATGTGTCTCCTTTTCCTTAATTGATGTAGGGAGCCTTCTCACTGCTTACATATTTTTTCTTGTTCTTTCCTTGTGCGAGTACGTGTGTGCATATGAACTCTCACGTCTTTTCATAATAAGTACATGTGTATGCGTGGGTGGGTTTGTGGGTGTGGAAGTAGGCCCGCAAACTCATTACCACTAGGCGTGCAATCGAAAGCAATAATACTTCTCGCAGCCAGGTTCTGGAGACGAGTGCATCCAGAAACGCTCTAGATCCTCACTAACCCTGTCTGTTACAAAGCTTTGTGGTGGAGGGGAGTTGCGGCTCTTTTGCACCAAAGTGTCTCTTCTTAATTGATGTAGGGAAACCTTTCTTTGCCTATGTGGATTTTCCTTTTCTTTCTAACCCTTGTCAATAAGATTAGGCGTGACACATTATTCTTGACCCTCTACGCCAGCCCTCTCGACACTGCTAGGTACTGCGCCATTTGCATCCCAGCCCAGATACTTTCACCATGGCCAGGATTTAACCATGATGTCGCTTCCACAGCCACACTGGACCTGCTCTGTCCCCCTTATGTGGCGCACCTGATAGCACTTCTCAGGTGCACAAACCCACACGTTGATATTTACATTTACATTAGGGAACCTAACCTTCAGCCAGATAGTTTGGCTGCTCAGTGTTAAGAAAGAAATCCATAAATCCGGTGATAAAATGGTAAGTCTCAGTATCTTGGTTGGTTTTGGGAAAGACAAAAGACATCCTCAGAACAAGCTTGAGAAAAATAGGAAGGACCGGTGTCATCTAACACTAATCTGAGTGCAAACCATGCAGCAAAAAGATGCGCAAATTTTCTTCTAAGACAACACAAGAGGTTGCAAGAGCAGCAGAAGATAACACACATGAATAGGATGCACATAAATCGTCTCAATGAAGCGTTCAGCGTTTGTGGTGAAGAAATCAGCAAGGGACACCTTGGACCTGACATTGTTACTATGGACGCTTGCAACAAAGAAAGGCTTTCCTCTTCGGAGATGGAAGTTCCTCCTCTTGTCCTGAAGTCCTGATGAGATCCAAAGAAGCATTACCCAATGGATATTCCCACCTAGACAAGTCCCCAGAACACAACTTGTGTTGAACTGAATCCATTATAGTACTACCCCTTGAATGCAGAGAGACTCTACCCTCTCCCCAGAACTCATGAATTCAAAAGACATTCACCTCATTGAACTTAAAATTTTGCTCTGATACCAAACCTGAACAACTAACTAAAATGTACACAAAACACTATTGAGAATTAACGCATAAAAACCCTTAAGAGTACACCGCAGTAACACAGTCACATTACAATGGAATGATTACATACTAACCTTATTGGAATGTTTAAAGCTTGGCTTAACCAAAGAAAAGCCCTCAAACTTGCAACCAAACTCCACTACCATGCTTTCAAGACATTAACAAAATCAGCAACACCAAACATGCTTCCAATTCAGCAATCCAAGCAATGGGGGATAGGGGGGTGAGGCTACTGGACGGGCTGCTTACAGGAGGGCATCCAGTTGACATTTGTTCACGTTTGGTTTGGCTACAGGCACCTTTTTGCGTCGGCTAGGCTGCCCTTGTTGGCAGGAACAGCCTTGTAACCCTATCCTATCCTTACAAAGAAAGGAAAAAAGAAAGAAAAAGCTACGTAGGCAGAGAAAACTCTCCCTACATCAATTAAGGAAAGAGAGACGCATTGGCTCAAAGAGCCGTGAGTCTCCCTCACCAGAAGATGAGAGGGAAATTAATGTGGATCGGGTGGGTTTCTGGCAGCACGCTGCTCCAGGGCACCAGTGTTGTGATGAGTGTTTTTGTTTTCAATGGCACGCCTGGTAGAGGTAAGTTTGAGCACAAATTGTACAGAATGGGCATGGAGTAAGAAAAAAAAGTCTACGCAAACCTACGACCCCGTGCATTAAGGGAAGGTCCCCTAACTGGAAATGGAGTTTTCTTGCAAGTGTTTCAGATCTCTGTGTGTCAACCCCTAGTTTTTTGAATTGATCAAGGGTATGGGCAGTGTAAATGGTTCCACCCACACCCAGGAGGATTGGGTGGATAGTAATATCTGCACCTTGGAGTTGTTTGCACAGTTTGCTGTGGCGTTGCTGTGAGGCTTCTAACTGGGCACTAGGCCTCGTATCTTCAAAGTATTTGATTTCTATCAGGCGGATATGGCGGGCTGGAGTTGTGCTACTCCCCATACTGCACAGTACTCGGTGTGAGGGTGGAGTGGGTGGTCTGTTTGGGTTAGTTGGGCGAGGAGTGACTGAGATTGCATCAGGGCGGCTGGAGTTGCATCTGGTTTGAATAGGAATCATGGGTTTGAAGAGGTTGGAAGGCACAGCACGATTAGAGATTTGCTCAGGGACTTGCAGGTCGTGCTGGGCCAAATGGTTTGTGTTGCCTGCATCCAACTGCACAAGATTGGCCCCATAAGAGCCTTCACTAACCAGTTTTAAAATCATCCTGCAAGCAATATTGTGACGCTCAGTTACCATGTTACGCATGACGGGGCATTGGCAGCCAGATAGGATGTGGAGAGTGCTATCCATGTGGTGGCAACCAGGTAGGGGGCATGTAAGGCTAGTGGATCTTTTATATCGGACTGCATGTTTCTGATTGTATAGGGTGCCTGTGCGGTATTGGAAGACGGTGTGTTTCATTCGAGTTGAGAGACTGGACATATCCCAAAAGGCATTGCTCATGCTTTTGTTCACATGAGGCAGCAAGCCCTGGTAATAAGTGTAATAGCCTGTCTTCCTGTCAGCATAGCCCAGCTTGTGCTTAGCATGCATATGGGATTTCAGAGTACTTGTAAGGTCTGGGAGGTGCTTCTAGTTGGTGTGACTCACTGTTAGTGCTAGGCTAGAAAAAAAAACTACATAGGCAGAGAAAACTCTTCCCATACCAATTAAGGAAAAGGAGACACATTGGCTCAGGAGAGCCGTGAGTCTCCTCCACCACGAAGCTACAAAGAAGAAAGGCTCATGGGGATCCGGAGGGTTATTGGAAGCACCTGGCTGTGAGAAACATAACTGTTTTCCATACCACGTCTGGTGGTTACAAGCTTGTTTGCATACAGAACAGAATGTGCATGAAGTTTATTAGTTACAATGAGTTACAATGGGGTTTGACCTTCAGCCAGGTAGTTTGGCTGCTCGGTCTGATCAACTGTTCCAACTGCACAAAAAATATCCATGAGATCGGAAATAAAACGATAAGTGTCATTAGTTTGCTTCTGCAAGAAATGAATAGCATCCTCAGAGCTAGCTTGAGAATAGTAGAAAGTGCCTGAATCGTCCAGAAAAAATTCTATAAGACGAGGGGAAGTCAGAAAATAACTGTGCATAAGCCCTTCGAAGAGAGCACACAGAAGCGCAAGAACAAAGGAACACGGCATGCTTTTCATCTTGGAGTCCTTGTTCACATTTATCACAAGTTGATGTGTGCTCCTGCCAAAGTGATGTCTCAACTCTTAAAGTATGAGCATGTAAGTGAAAACGTGCTATGTTTCTTAGCACGCGCTTGCCCAAATCAAGATGCAAATACCTGGGGACAGAAAAGGGCGCACCATGAACAGACAAGGGTCTCAAAGGAAGTGCCATCCAGTGATGATACTTGGCTAATTTGTTCATGTGTTCACCGTGTTCTGCCAAGGCATCAGCATTCCACACACCTCGCAGCCTTTTTCTCAGATCAACAACAAACTCCCTCATGACTATATATAGGCTGCCCTGACCGAACACAATGAGTAAACACGTTGCACCTGTCCAAGCCTGTGCAGGCAGCCAAAATTTCTGAAGTCCAACATTTATGGGAGAGACTGCTCATTTCAACATCTGCTTGCAGTACCTTACTGAGTGTAGTGCTGTTGCTGCGCTGTAAAGCATTGTAAAACCTAACTGCTGCACGAAACCAATAGAACTGTAAAGGTTCATGCCCACACTCGCGCAGTACAGACCAATTAGGAGTGGTGCGCTTTACCCCAAGGATACGCTTCAATAAGCACAGATGTACAGTTTGCAAAGGACAGTCCATTTCAGCTCCATCTTTCATAAATCTAGTGCCCCAAATCTGGCATGCATACATGCTAGCAGGGAGAGCATATGCTTTAGTCAGCCAGAGCATGGTATGCGGCCTGTCTGTCAGGCGGTGCTCAGATGCGAATTGCCTAATCCGTCTGCAACCAGCTAGGAAAGGGGCACACATATACTCTGCAGTGGCTTGCGTTGTTTTTTGAACAGCATGCCTAAATACCTAAAAGAATCTGCACACGCCAAACGAGCTCCACCTAACGTGAAAGCTGGCACATTATCACCCTTTGAATTAAAATGCACAATCTCAGACTTGGCAGTATTGATCACCAACCCTTTCCGCTGAGCATACATATGTAGCCTATCTAACATCAGTTGGAGCTGATCAGGAAGGTTACTAGTGAGGCACAAATCGTCTGCATACAGCATGTGGGTGACTCGAACGTCCCTAGTGCCTGTAATAGCCCCTTGCACATTTTCTGCCAAGCAGTCCACGTCATTGATGTACAAGGAGAACAACAAAGGGGAAAGCGGGCAGCCTTGCTTAACTCCAAAATGGGGGCGCACACGAGCTTGCTTGCAGCCATCCACCAAGATATACTCATCATTAGCATACATGCTTTTAATGACAGCCAACAGGCACGCAGACATACGTATGCGCTGCAGGTGAGTCCAAAGGGCTTCCCTAGGAATTGTATCGTAAGCCTGCTTGAAATCAATAAAAGCTGCATGCAGCCTTGGGGATGCATTTGGGCGCTTGACCTGAGCAGCATGCTGCAAGTGCCGCAAAATGAAAATGGGCTGCAAAGTGTTACGGCCAGGATAGAAACCAAATTGAGTGTTTGGAATCTTGTTTTTATCTTTACACCACCCAGTGACCACCTCCCTAAGAACGTTAGCATACAGCCTGTACAGGGTGCCCCCTACTGCGAGCATGCAATAATTCCCTGGGTCCAGCACAGATGTGCATGAAGTTTATTAGCAAGTTTATTAGCTAGGCTAGCAACACTGCTAGCGCTGACTGTTGGGTCTTTCCTAAATGCATGCTGGGTGCTACCCAGTGCAGACTTGCCTTTTCACCATGATGGCCATGTAAGGAGTGTTCTCGCTGCCAACGTGGCTTCTTGCGCGCACACACGCGCAAACCTGTACATACATATCAAGTGCGCACACACACATCAGAAGCACACGGGCAGATGACAACAGTGGGAGGTGGTGTTGAGAAACACCGTTGGTTGTTGTTGGCGTGGAGGGGAGGCCTGTCCTGGGGCTCCAGGAAGCTGGGAACCAAGCAGTCAGCATGCCATTCCCCCCCCTTTGTCTCTGAGCTGCTTAGCCTCCGAAGCCGTACAGGGTGCGGCCCTGGCGTTTGAGCGCGTACACCACGTCCAGCGCAGTCACGGTCTTGCGCTTGGCATGCTCGGTGTATGTCACGGCGTCGCGGATGACGTTCTCCAGGAACACCTTGAGCACGCCGCGCGTCTCCTCGTAGATGAGGCCGCTGATGCGCTTCACGCCACCACGGCGCGCCAAGCGACGGATGGCAGGCTTGGTGATGCCCTGGATGTTGTCACGCAGAACCTTGCGGTGGCGCTTGGCGCCCCCCTTGCCGAGTCCCTTGCCTCCCTTTCCGCGTCCAGACATGATCGATCAAACTGTGGATAGTGTCAAAGTTCCAATGATATTGCCACTCGGATCTAAGATGGCATTCAAGTATGCTTGCGTGCAAGCCAGTCAACGCTGGTCCTGCTGGTCGGGCCTCCCTGGATCGCCAGGACCAGCTTGTTTGTGCTCTGTCCTATGTTCCTGATTGATTACAAGAGCGTTCATACCCACTCTGCAAACAGCAGCTTTTTTTTTTACTGAATTGTGCAATTTCCCATTTTATCAACCAACATCAATGGCCCGCACCAAACAGACCGCCCGCAAGTCCACTGGAGGCAAGGCGCCCCGCAAGCAGCTTGCCACCAAAGCCGCCCGCAAGTCCGCGCCCGCCACCGGTGGCGTGAAGAAGCCCCACCGCTACAGGCCCGGCACCGTGGCGCTGCGCGAGATCCGCAAGTACCAGAAGTCCACGGAGCTGCTCATCCGCAAGCTGCCCTTCCAGCGCCTGGTGCGCGAGATCGCGCAGGACTTCAAAACCGACCTGCGCTTCCAGTCCAGCGCGGTGCTGGCGCTGCAGGAGGCCGCGGAGGCGTACCTGGTGGGCCTGTTTGAGGACACCAACCTGGCAGCCATCCACGCCAAGCGTGTCACCATCATGCCCAAGGACATCCAGCTGGCCAGGCGCATCAGGGGGGAGCGCGCCTAAGTGCTGATTGCTGGGCTTGGGGAACGAGCAATAGGGAACGGTCAAACCACAAGCTTGCACACACACACCTCCCCTTCCTCCTGTCTTACTCGCACAACAACAAACGGTGTTTTTCAACACCACCACTCGCTGTTGTATCTACTTCAGGGAAGCACTGGAATGTCCATGAAGTTGTCCTGTTAAGACGTTGGCTTTGTCTTCATATGAACTGCAAAGAATGTTTCCCCACTTGAGGGTGAGACCCTTTCTAGCTTGCTAATTAGGGGACCTTTCCTTAATGCACGCAGCCTCTTGGCTGGCGTAGACGTTTCTTTTCTTTCTTTTCCCCACTTGTTAGCAGAGAAAAATATATGCCAAGGAACTGATATCTTTTCAAGGTGCTCTTCTCATCTGGATCATGCAAATGCGAAGTGCACTATGGTTAAGCAAAGCATCAATTAAAATCCTGCTTGCGGAAAGAAAAGAGGAACTACGCAGGCAGACGAAACTCTCCCTACATCAATTAAGGAAATGGGGACGCACAGGCTCAGAAGAGCCTTGAATCCCCTCCACCACGGAGCTACAAAAAGAAGATTCTAATGGGGATCTGGAGGGTTATTGGAAGCACCCGGCTCCATGACCTGGCTGCAAGAAGTATTATTGTTTTCAATAGCACGCCTAGTGGTAACAAGCTTGTTGGCATACATGACAGAATGGGCATGAAGTTTGCGAGCAAGTTTATTGGCGCATCGGTGGTCAAGTCCCAGTTGTTTAAACCGGTTAAGGGTGTGCTCAGTGTAGCAGGTCCCACCAACACCCAAAAGGATGGTGTGGAGAGTCACAACTTTTGCATGAATGAGTTTGCAGAGGTCTGCATGCTGCCGCTGTGCCGCCTCCAACTGTTGTCCAGGCCTCGTGTCTTCACAGTACTTAATTTCAATTAAGTGCACGTGCCGCTGGCTTACACTCAGTTGATGGGGTTGCCTCACGCGGTTGGCTGTTGTGGTCCTCAGTGTGGGGTTGTGTCTGCTGAGTAACGCATGATGGTGTGAGCAGGTGGAAGAAGGAGAAGAAGGAGTGGGTTTGGCTTTATTGGGAGTAATCAGAAAGAAAAACTACGGAGGCAGAAGAAACTCTCCCTAAATCAATTAAGGAATAGGAGACACATTGGCTCAGAAGAGCCGTGAGTCCCCTCCACCACGAAGCTACAAAAAGAAGGCCCATACCCTTAATCAATTCAAAAAATTTAGGGATTGACTCACAGAGCCTCTGTCTGAGTCTGAGATCTGAAACACTTGCAAGAAAACTCCATGCCCATTCTGAACGATTTACTCACAAACTCACCTCTACCAGATGTGCCATCGAAAATAAAAACACTCATAACAACACTGGTGCCCTGGAGCAGCGTGCTGCCAGAAACCCACCTAATCCACATTAATTTCCCTCTAATCTTCTGGTGAGGGAGACTCACGGCTCTTTGAGCCAATGTGTCTCTCTTTCCTTACTTGATGTAGGGAGAGTTTTCTCTGCCTACACAGCTTTTTCTTTTTCTTTTTCTTTTTCAAAAAGAATGCCCTAATGGGGATCTGGAGGGTTATTGGAAGCACCCGGCTCTATAACCTGGCTGAATAATCAGTATAGCATCAGAACGGCTGGAGGTGAGTCTAGATCTCTTAGAGAACTTTCTTGGAAAGAGGTAAGGGGGTATAACTCTGTTCGATGCATGTGTAGGGATTTGAAGGTTGTGCTGTGCCAACCTATCATCACTTCCTATGTCCATGTTAAACAAGCCTGCTCCCCAAGGGCTTTTGCTAAGAGCTTTGATGATCATTCTTCTAGTAATATTGTGGCGTTCAGTTTTCATGCTGAAGATGATATGATGTTGGCAGCCTGAACGCATGTGGAGTGCGCTGTCTAATTGATGACAGCCTGGGAGAGGGCATAGTGGGATAGTGGACCTTTTGAAGTGAACCGCATGTTCTTGGTTATAGGGGGTGCCAGTGCGATATTGCAAGATGGTGCGCTTCATGGGTGTGGATGTACAGGACATGTTTCTAAAGGCATTGCTGATTTTCTTATCTACATTTGGTAACAAACTCTGATAATATGAGTAGTAGCCTGTTTTGGAATTGGCATATCCAAGTCTGTGTTTTGTATGCATGTAAGACTTAAGAGCATTTTGAAGATTGGGAAGGTGGGTGATTTTAGGATTGGGTGCAGGAGCTGTGGATGTGCTAGCAGTTTGTTATCTTTTTTCCTCCTTGGCTAACCAAAATAATTGAGAACATGGATTTCCGCCAGGGTCTGCGCTAGGGATCCCAGTATCAGCAACGTTATTATTAATTGTATTATTAGGAGAGGCTAAAATTCTACATCATGATGATCTGTGTTGTTTTGCTTGTGGTCTATGTAATGTCCAAGATGATGTGCAGGAAGAACGACACGTCCTTTTCAAATGCACTCATCCCCATGTTTGTTCTCTTTGGCTTAAACATGCTTCCTTATTTTCTGGTCCTCCCCTCTCTTTATCTCACTCTTCCAATAGCATGGCTCCCCACGTACCTGGCATTCACCATGTACAGTTTTATCATATCTCTTCTTTCTTAAGTCAGAGCAATAACAAGCTTTTTCCTTTTCTACATAAATTATTGCTGTTTCATGAGCAGACTAGCAGTCAACCGTTTTGACTGAAGGCCTTCTTTTTCCTGTAACCTGTTGCTGCGGTTACCTTTCTTGAAACATTACAATGCATCTATGACAGTGGATACTGAGAATTGGAGTACTAAGCATATCATGTCTGTCATAGCCTCTTGGACTATTTTTCGAGTTGTGCTGTTCTAATTTTCTGTGTATTTTCTAGTATCTGACACTGCAACCAGGTGGAACTTGCGCTTTACTTCACATGCTCATTTCATGCAGAGTGACTGCGTGTGTTTCTTTCAGCAGTTAACACTCCTGAGCTCAGCTCAAGTCTTTGTTTCCACACTCAGTTGACATTTATACACAAGTTTGGTTTGGTATGGTTTGGTTATAGGGAACTTTTTGCTTCAGTTACGAAAATACTCCGAGCTGTTTTGGACTCTACCTGGTGGTTTTTCACTTGCACAACCTTTCTTGTGGCAACAACTTAGTGTCCAACTGGGCAGCTGGCAGCTGTATCTAATTTCCTCTTGCAACACAACAAGAAGCTTTTCTTTTTTATGTCCGAGCTCCTGGATTTGCTGTGGGCTGGCATGGACCAGCCACAGGCTGATCAGACAAGCAGCCTGGCTGAAGGTCTCCCTTCGTAATCTTTACGCTGTAGCCTAGCAGTCATGCGTTTTGACTGATGGCTTCTATATGTAAACCTGGCTTGGCTGCATCACAAAAAAAAGAATTTTGGACCAGCTCCACCAGGTTTACATTACATCATGGAACGACGATAGGCATAAGCTCATGGACAGAGCAAAGGATGCAGGGGAGCAGGAAGGCAAAGAAGAGAGCATCCAACACATAAAACAAAGTCGAACGACGTATCAGATACTTGCTCCAAAATGTTTAAGCAATTCAACCAAGTTTGTTTGATGAAACTGGTGAGAGGTGTTCAAGTTCTTTGACAACATATAACACAATCAATTTATTTTGTCAAACCAAGCCCGTTCACTCATGCAACCCGGCCAATGTCCATTGATGGTCCTAATACTGTAGAACTTTCCAAGCCTGTCAGGTGCAATATTGGAGCATGCCCCTTCCCCCCTAAAAGGATCCCTGTGATACCACTGATGGATTGGTGAAAGAAATGCAGGATGGTTGAGGCCTTTGCGCAGCCAGCTTCCAGGACGGGGCTAGACTGAAGCAGCCATGAGACCAGCAGCACTCTCACCCAAGAAGGGGATATGACAAGCAAGCAGGGGTGCCGGCAAACCGGGCTCCAAAAAGCAATCAAATTGGTGCATCAAATATGTACAAAGGGGTTGAACCACTGCAAGAGTGGTTGTGCCATGCATCAACCTCCACTTAGCCGAGCATCACCCTCTTAAGACATGGCGCTGTGCACCATCCTTACGAGTGCAACATGCTCCAAGCAGACACACTGCTTTACTACAGGTATACTTGCGAAGCCACAACATGGCGCACATCAATTCACATCTCCCTCTGATAGCAATCAGGAGGATCACACAGAAGCTTGCAGCAGCTCAGTAGACGTTGTATCTGCTAAGTCTGGCAGAGCAAGGGCCCCTGCAGCCCTGCTTGCCCTTATGACACTCTCCCAACCTGGAGGAACTAGTGTCAATGATTGGCTTAAATCGGAAAAATGACTTGAATGCTTGAGCCAAAACCATTCCACTCTATCTGTCTAGGACAGGAAATATCGCCACACATGAGAACCAAAGTAATAAAGGGACACGCAGGAAGTAGCAACTCAGAGCTTTTACCTCACTCTCTTGTGACTCAAACTTGCTTGCCAGCCACTAGGGTAACCAATGCATGATGTCGCTCTGGGCTGTGGGGAACACTAGTTTCCAATGATCAATGCAATGACGTCGCTCTGGGCTGTGGGGAACACTAGTTTCCAATAACTCCATGAAAAAATAAAAGGGTTTGACAATTGCTCCCAACTAATCCTGCTTTTGACATAAGCACAAGGAAAATGCTGTACAATACTTAAAAAACTTGACACCCATTGGACGGCTTACACACTACCAATGCTCAACAGCAGGAAGAAGTGCTTAATGCTCTACACAACCATTTAGACAAGTATGACTAAAGATAAGGCCGTCTTTCCAGAACCCAAGATAACAAATATGCAACTACACAAATGCGCATTTGCGCTCACGAAAATGAGGTAGAACACTGTGTCCTGTTTTACCAGTCAACCAGAACAAACGAAGCAAGGCCTTTCAAAAAGGGTGATGTGAAGGACATATGCACCCCAGCAGCGCATCATAACCTTTCCAGTACGCACAAATCGGCCTACGCAAAGCAGGAGCTGTTTACTATTAGCACCAGCCTTGCGATATTGCGCATGAGTGAGGTATAGAGGCATGCCTACCAGTTGTTGCCAATGCACATACTGATCGTGGGAGCTCTAGTCGTTGTTGATGCTCGTCGTTGAAAGGTGATGGTGCTGTGCATCATCCTCACCAATGGACGGCAGGTGGGAGGAGCGGAGGAATGACTGCAGCGCACAAGGGAAATATGGGGGGATGTGAGCTAGGTTTCCGAGCTGAGCACCCAGGGGGGTGTCACAGGGCCTTTTTGGGGGGGGGGAAGGGATTCAAAACCCTTCTGAATCCCTTCCCTGGCTGCATCTTCCCATAGATTTTTTGCAGTCCCATTATAATCAGAGAGGCAAAAATCTGCACCAGAAGTTTTGGCGAAATTGACTAGGTGTGTTTGTATGTGTGTGTGTGTGTGTGTGTGTGTGTGTGTGTGTGTGTGTGTGTGTGTGTGTGTGTGTGTGTGTGTGTGTGTGTGTGCGCGTGATTCTCAGAAAGGGATGGATGGGGGCAAGATGGTGAAGGCTAAAATTTTTCCAGAGGGGGTTATCTGAGGCCTGCAATGCCTTTTTTTCATGCCTCCCGCACAGGTGCCCCATAATTGCTGTTTAAAGCTTGGTTCTGGTAGCACTACAATTTGAAAGCAGCAGTTAGGGCGCACATGCCTGAATAGCCTCGGCGTGAACTTAAGCTTTCACCGAATCTCCTATCCAGACCACCCACTCCACCCAATTGGATGTTTTTTTTATGAAGTAGATTCCTTGTATCAAAAGGGTATAATTGCAAAGAAACGGAGTGGATAGATCCAGTAATTGGTCAGATGCAGAACTTCAGCCATTTCCCTTGTAAAGAATCCAGCACAAGGGGTGTCAAAGACTTCAAATTTTGACATCCTTTTTTCCTCTTTTTTTAATATGCAGGATGTGACCACATTGTATTGTAAGGCTACAAAAAACATAAGCCAGGGAATGGAAAATGGTCCCAGGATAGAGCTGCGAGGCTTTTTGGTGATTTGAGGCCAAGGAAGTGACCTGGGGTACTGCAATTTCCAACTTTTTTTATGTAGTATATCTTATAAAAAAGTGATAGGTGGTATGGTTGGGTTGAAAAAGCAACCCTGAGAAGAGCATGTCCTGCTATATAGGCTACTTGACCCCCTGAGATTTTTCCGGCCAGCACAATACTGTACTATTCACCCTAGGATGCGTATCAGTGGTATGGTAAACAACTACCGTACTTAAATGTAATCATTCCGCACCCCTGAAAAAAATATTCTTTTGTGATTCCTGCCTTAATCCCGCACTCCCCTCAATCTCTATTTTTTGGTTTCCTGCATATTCACGCAGGGCAATCATCCTCTCTTTGCCCTAAAACTCTAATCCACAAAGTAGCAGCATAGTAGCAGGGTAGCTGCACTCCTTTTGCTTGCGGAGGTGTTCAAGACACACAATCCCATACAATTCTAGAGCTGTAGCTGTAGCTACGGTAGAACATGTTGAAGCACACGAAATCCAGCTGCACACACTGCTCACTTTCACAACACCCAAAGAACACGTTTTCTCTTTAAAATGCCTGAGGTCCAGCTGCACACTGCTTTTACAAGGTTTACAAGGAAAAGGCCACACTGATTTTACATCTGGCTTTCTTGAAAAATCTTCTTCACTTGTTGGCAAGCTGCATTTGCGCTCCGCATCTGTGCGCTGCTGCTCAATGCACCAGCCAGAACCCCTGCCTTCTGCTCCTGCTGGGAGGGGATTGGGGATTTCAGGGAGCTTCCTAATCCCAGTTGTTGACGCCCCTCTTGATGCTTTGCCGCCTTCCGCTCACACTAGAAAATCCTCGAAAATAATCACTTCTGAATATTACGCACCTTCCCGCAAGCTCAAAATAAATTATTTTTTCCTGCGTCCGCAGTCATCCCGCACCCCTCAAAAACATTATTTTTGCGGATGATATACTTATAGTATGGTACATAAATTTGGGGATTTTGGCGGTCTGGCTGGGTTAGGGTGAGTGAAGACTTTACTTGACCCTGCCCCCAATGCTTGCAAAGCATCCCATCCATCGATTGCATATTGCACTAGTTAAAGCGGATAGAAGCCCCATCTGTGCCAATAACCAGCAGCAGCTCTCTGACAACCCCCTTCCCCACACTGCGCCTGATGGCTAGGGACTTGGATGGCTTTGAATGTAGTCATAGCCAGATTAAGACGCATGGTCACTGACAGAAGTGTGGCACACAGAAGCAGGGGGGTTTACACAAAGGAAAAGCTGCACGCACCCCCCCTGGACTCCTTGCTGGCTGGGCTAGAGTGAAGGAAGTGGCACTTCTTGTCGGAGAGGTGTGCATGGAAGAATTATGCATGCTTGGGTCAACAGTCCAATCATCACCTGCATGGAGCATACGCAGCAGCAGCAGAGTGAGTATGTCGCAAAAAAAGCACATGTAAACTGTGGGGGCAGTGTGCATGAGCGTAGGCATTCTGGCTTGGGGAGCAAGTGGTGTGATTGGTTGATTGACCATTGCATTGCTAAAGTCAATGCAAGCTACCTCGTCAGAACACCCAGAAAGAGGGGACAGCCCAGAGGCTTGAAGCATCAAAGTGCAGGAGGACAGCCAGCAGGATAGGCAGCGGAGGATAGGACGTTTCTCTGTCAATACCATGCTGACATTGCCCGACAAGATGCCACATGAAAACCAGTGTAAGCTAGCAAGGCTTGAGCATATGCTGCGCGAAGGCAAAGAGCAGGGCATGCTAAACAGGCAAATTCAGCCCTGAACGAGAGGCGTCCACGAGGGCGCACTGCCTGCATGTGCGTACCTCTGTCCCAAGCACCAGAACCAGGATGCATCGGCTTTCTTCGCCCAGTCTTTTCTTGCCGACACCCTGCTCTGTGACTTTTATCAGCTTCCTGCAAGGATGTCTGTGAAATTGTGTGTTTCAGTCCAGGACCCAAATATAGAATGCAGCTATTGCGCCACTGCTTAGGGTTGGCGGACAACTTTACTCAGAGAAGACCGCCGGCATTGCTGAGTAATTGATTTTGGCTGGTGAAGGCCGTTCCTGCTGCTGAACTAGTTGGTAAGAAGTTGCATTCTATCAGGTCTTTTTAAATTTAGACTGGAGCCCTCAGGCTGTTAGCACAGAAGATAGTAGGATATGTCCTCTCAGCACTCCTTGCAACCTCAGTCGCAGCACTGGCCTGCAGGCAGGTGACGGAAGGCTCTCAGTGTGGAAGCATCAAAGCAGCTGTTACGCAAGGCGCGCCATACCCTCTCTTGTGGTGCAACTTTTCCATTCAATCAGATTCTACCCCCACATGATGTTCTCCTCCCTATCATTTGCAAGTTCTTGCCCCACCTCGGCCATGGGCCCAAACGATCCCTGGTAAGCAGGGCATCCGGCCTGAGAGGGAGTTGAGGGGCCCTTCAAATGGAGAAAATCCCTGCTGTCTATGGATCGCAGCTGTACCAAGGAAAGCTCTTCTTGTCCCTGGGGAGAGGTCCTGTTCTGTAAATGGGGCTGCCCCCTCTGGGGCCTTAGCAATGAGATGGGTTGCAGGGGAGGGGTGGGGGTGCCCAGCTCATTCCGCAGTGCAGTCAGCCTCTGCAGGATCTCTTCGAACGTGGGCCTACATGTGGAGCACAGTGTGTGTGTGTGTGTGTGTGTGTGTGTGTGTGTGTGTGTGTGTGTGTGTGTGTGTGCGTGTGTGCGTGCGTGCGCGCGCGCGCGTGCACGCATGCGTACAATCAGCAAATGTGTCAAAAATGCTCACACACACAGCAAGTGGATGACTGCGTCATATGGAACCTTATCCTACGAAGCCACACTTCCTTTGTGCCCCTCAATACCACAACTCCTCCTGATACCACTGACCACACGAAAAAGCAGCACACATAGGCAGCCTCCGCCCACACCTAGCGTCTGGGTCCTGGTCCCAGCAGGCTTCCACGAGGTCCTTGTAGCCGCTGGGCACCACAGGGGGCCAGTCAGGCCGCTTCAATTCCTTCACAATCAGGTGCCCCAGCAGTGCAGGTGGGACGCCGCGGAATGGCGAGCCACATGTAAAGAGCTCCCACAGCACAATCCCAAACCTGCAGCATCGGATGCAGCAGCAGCAGCAGCAGCGGTACTGGCACCAGCCTGGGATGGACATGTCGGTTGGACTCAGAAGTACTCTGGGCCAGGAAAATGACTTGCATGGGCTGTAGCACAACGTGTTGCATGCAGATCATGAGTGGGTGGCAGGCAAATAGCAGCTTTAGTGTACCTCACTTGGACATCGTAGTCCTGCAATTAGGCAACTCATGACAGTGATGCAACCGTGTGCGGAGAGACCAGAAGCGGAAGGGCAAATAGATCCACCGATGCAGGCTTTGCTCATCTGCGAATGAAGAACTCTCACTGTTCTGCAGCTTAAATTTCAACAGAGCCGCAGATATGGGGCCGTCTGCAAAACTGAAAGCACATGCATTTAGTCATTCAATGACTCTGATCGTTGACCTTTCGGGAGGAATGCACTGCCAGAGCTCTTTGCTGTCAAGACCAAGACATAACAAAACCTGCACACCCATACACACACATCTCTCTCTCTCTCTCTCTCTCTCTCTCTCTCTCTCTCTCTCTCTCTCTCTCTCTCTCTCTCCACACACACCCACACCCACACCCACACCCACACCCACACCCACACCCACACACATACACACACACACACCACATGCACAACACCAGCAAGGCGTCTCAGGAGACGTACACACACACACACAAACACTTCTACAAAACACTCTATGGGCTGGTAGAGAGAGGCACTCACGCGTACACGTCGGACGCCTTGGAGCAGGTGCCTTTCAGTAACACCTCTGGTGCCATATGAGTCAAGGTGCCTTGGAACAAGCTTGACACGTGCGTCTCCATATTCTCCATGCGGACACTCAGACCGAAATCACTGACCTTCAAGCGCATTAAAGGTGGAGTGCGAAATAGAGATAAGTTTGAGAAGTGCACGAGGTACTGGATAGGAGAGGTAGGCTGGCCAGAGTGGCGTCAGCACCATACAGAGTGGTAGCAAAGCACGAATGTATCTTGCGGAAGGCGGGGGATCAGGATGGGGGTGGGAGGGTCAGAAAACGTCACACGTCTTGACATGCCCTGAATTTATGTGACCAGCATACTCTATGCCTGGCATACACCACTACTGCGTGTCTTCCCGCACGCACCTTGCAGATCACACCCTTGCCCTCTGCACCAGAGCTTGACAGCAGGATGTTGCGAGTCTTCAGATCCAGGTGGAGTATCTACAAGTGCAAGCAGAAAAATAAGCTTTTTAGCATGAGGTGCAGTTGATGAGTGTTTGGAAATCATGTTTTGTCAATAGGGTGCGGAACGCCCAACTAATATTATTATTATAAAATATTATATAATCATATTATATAATATTACATAAGGTCCATGTAATATTAGTTTTGCCAGGGTGGCAAAAACTTAAGAGTCGGAGTCTGGGCGAGTCCGGCATTAAAACAAATGGGTAGATGTCGAAGCAAGATCATCGAAAAGGATAAAGATGGCGTTGCCCGCCAGATGTGCATGGGGGCCCGCAGGACCCCTGCTGATGCCAAAAAGCACCTTGAGGCCCACTGCAAGAAGCTTAAGGAAGGGTATGATGTGGTGATATTTTCAGACCAAGAGCATGGGCCATGCATGCTGCAGTGCAAAGGCTGTGGTGAGGCCTTCAGCATCAGCAACCCCTCGCAAACATGCAAGCAGCACAGCTTTTCGTGCAAGCGCCCTCGCGAGATGGAGGAGGTGATCGACCTGGATGATGGTGATGGAGAAGCAGGCCCCAGCCGCCCTGTCAAGCGCCAGGCGCGGTCATTTGTCACCCCCTACATGCCAGATAGAGATGGGCTCTCTTGCCTAACTAAATGCTGATGCAGATGCAGCTGATGCAGATGCAGCTACTTAGCTTCAAGCTTTGGAGATACCTTGTTGTGAATGCTTGTTTGGGCAGCTTTTGAGGTACCCTCTTTTAAATGCTTGTTTGGGCTCCAGCGTGGGCAACATGAGATAGTTTTACAGCCGCTTGGACAAGGCAGTTATTCTGCAGCTGCTACAGTGCTTTAGTTCTGAGGTACCTAGTTGCAAATGCTCTTTTGGGCAGCTTCAGTGTGGATTTGAACAATCGCTTGAACAAAGCAACTTTTGTGCGACTGCACAACTGTGTTTGTGTAATTAACCATCTTTCTGCTCATTTTCTCCTTGCGGGGACTTGACCAATCAATTCCTGGGGTGCAAAAACCCCACCATACCTAATTTGAAATGAATTCTTGAATTCTGGGGTTCATTATATAATAAATAATATTATATAATATATTATATAATACAGAATTTGAAAATATTATATTATATTCCGCACCCTATTTGTCAACGGGGTTAACCAGGATTTTTCCAGAGGGGGCTATCTGAGGCTTAAAATGAGGTGTTTTTGCATGCTCCTTTGCATAGGCGTCCCGTAACGGGCAGTTTTCAAGCTTGGGTTCCTTTCTATAGAACAAGAGTTTGTAAACTGCCAGTAACAGGAAGCATCCCAAATTAGCCGCGGCGTGAACCCTACTTTTCACCACCTAAACTTCATATATGACCAACCACTGCACCAAATTGGGTGATTTCTGATGGTTTGGGGTCCTTGTAACATAAAAATATCATTGCAAAAGAAATGGAGTGAAAAGACTCAGTGGCTGGTGTTATGTGGCGATTTCAGCCATTTTTCCATAATTAGGGTTTACATGCCCCACGTGAGCTTCAGCCCAGTTTATCTCAGCACACAAGGCGACTTACACAAATCTGAGCATATGCTCTGGTGGTTTGGAACGCAAGCTACACTTTAGAGCAAAAAATGCCCCAATCAGATGAAGTGGCTTTGGGTGGACGCACATTAAATGCAAAAAAGGAACATATTTGGGCAATTGCTCAGATAGCCCCCTCTGGGATTTTTCCAGGGTCATGTGAGGCCTGAAAACAGGTGTTTTTTTTGCATGCTCCCTCAGTAGATGCACCTTAACTGGCTCTTTCAAGCTTGGGTCCCCCTGGTTTTCTGTGGCTCTAGGAAAGCAGGCTCTTGGAGCGCGCATGCCTGATTAGCCTCAGTGTTAATCCTGTTTTACCAAACCTCCATCCCAGACCCCCTACAGCACCAAATTGGGTGCTTTTAGCAGGGTTGGGTCATACATGAAACGCATACCGTAAAAAAACGACGTTTAAACGCGTTTGCTCAACATGGCTGTTTGCAAGGCGTAAAGAAATACGTCTGCGGGCAGGGCCTTGCAGGCTCATCCAGGGGCCTCTCGTTTCAACCTTCGCTGCTTCACTTCAACAATTATAATAAGCTGTGCCCAATTTCTACCCTGCATTGTTCTCATCGCCTGTGAGGCAGTCTTTCCCCCCACTGCTGGACCCCTCCTCCTCCTCATCCTCCACAGCCATCCAAGCCTGAGTCTGCCCCAGCTGCAGGCAGGTCCAGAGTGCGCTTGAGCAGGTGCACGTTGATGCACAACAACACAAAGTCTGTGGCATGTTTGTAATGGCACAGCTTGCACTCATCCTTCGCTTGCCGCAAGCTCTCCCCTGCTTCATCAGGCTCTGCCACTGTGACATATTCCCACTCAGAGCCCTTCTTCTCTTCTTAAGGCATGTTCAATGTATATGGCCTTCGGGGATCCAGGGGGCATACTTGGGGGGTGGTTGGGACCCTCTCCGGGGTCCAAAACCACCTGAGACCCTCCCTCCCCAAAATGGCCCTCCAAATACGCGCATATCCACAACATGCGTATTTCACGCGTTATAATGCGTACGGCTGCCCCCAAATCCAAAAATGACCCAACCCTGCTTTTTAGTGATTTGGATCCCTAGCACTAAAGAATATCATTGTAAAATAAATGTGACAGTGAAAAGAAGCAGTGGTTGATAAGGTACAGGGTTCCATTGAAAATTTCAGCACAGGAGGTGCTAAAAAGGCCAATTTTTGTCCTCCTTCTTCCCTTTTTTTGAATATACAGGATGTTAGCATAGTATGCAAGTTAAAAAAAAACATGTTTTGGGGAGTATAAAGTTGGTCCCAGGGTGGAGCTGTGGCCCACTTTGGGTGATCTGAAGCCAGGAGAGTGATCAGAAATCCTCCAATCCTCATCATTTTTTTGGTGAACAGAATTGTTAAGTAGTGATGGTAAGTATGGTTGGATTTGAGAAAGAAACACGCGAAAAAGCAAATCCGGCAATAGAGACCAGTTGACCCCCCTGGTGTAATACCCAAGCAAATTCCCAAGAAGCAAAGCGGGTGAGATCCTCCTACTCACATTGTTGCAGTGGAGGTGCAACATTGCCTTGGCCACGTCCATTGCACAATCCAGCTGGGCAGCATAATTAAGGCCATTGGGTGCCAAGAAAGCACCTGAGATTTCAAAAAGTGTGTGTGTGTGTGCGTGCGTGCGTGTGTGTGTGTGTGTGTGTGTGTGTGCACGTGTGCGCACGCGAGCGAACAGGGGCCGGTATTGTATTAGTGACCCAAGTGTACGAAGTCATCCGCACCGGCATCTCTACTCATGCATGTGTCGGCTGTGCTTTAATGAGCCACAACTGCACACATACCAGCATCCAGCGCATCCCTCAAAGATGAGCGGTCACAGTACTCAAGGACGAGATGCACCTGCACCCGTGTGGTAAAAAACAACCATCAGTAGTGCGTATCCTGTTCTGACAGTCCTCACATCTTTTGGCGTTGGGGAGGAATAAAATCAAAAAGTAGCTTGTATTGTGGATCTAAATATAAAAGGTTACTTTTGTATGAAGAGGGATCAGGCAAAGGGCAGCCATCAACTCAGCACACCTAAGACCCTGGGCCACGATTCACATGTGCAAGCACACACACGCAGACACACACACACCTCATAGCTGTGCACTTCTTCTGACCCAGTGCTTCCACTGTTGCGTTCTGTGTCTGTACGGATGCTGAACCGGGGCTTGCTGCTGCTGTGTTCACTGCATGTCAGTAAAGTTTGCATAGCAGACGTGTCAGCAACAGTAGCATTAGCAACAGGGGTCGCTGGCAGAATCAAATTTCCGACCATGTCTGCATCTGTAATATCTGATGTCGGCAACAGCCCCAGCAGCATAGAGATATCCACTTGCTTTTGCAATAGCTGCCTGCTCGATGGATTGAAGAATATTTTTTAGTACAAGCGGAAAAATGGTACGAATGATGAGGGAGCGCTGTGCATTTGATGGAAGTACTGCATTTGATGAGGGTGTATCATTATATGAGGGCGCTGTGCTCAAGGAGAGAGCGTACCTCACAACAACTCCAGATCCAAAGTTGTCCATTTCCCGGCAGGGACGTGCGCTCTCTTTGACTGGCTTGATGCTGCATTGCAAGGGATCGGCAAGAAGGTTTGGGATCAAATGAAGGACAGATACGCAGGTACTGGCATGGTGAATGAACTTGTGACAAGTCGCAAGCCGTGCGGTTGACACGGAAATAGGAATGCAATTACAACAGTCATGATTTTGGCAAATCCTTAGCGGCTAGTTTCGGTAAAAGCTGCTGAAATCCACACAGGTTATTGCTGCTTCAGACACTTCCATCCTGAGTTCTGGGTGAAAAACAAGCTGTATCAAACCTTCAAGAGGCGTTTGGATGGGCTGATCTGCAATGATCACAAGAGGGTCAGCAGCATTCACGTTGCCCCTTACAAAGGATCCAAGCCTGGTTGCGTTTTTTTAGATGCCCTTCGTATGCGCTAAAAGCATGCACCGACAATTAGCGGTGCACTTAGCGCATGCACCCAAAACGTAGCATTGCTCTTTGCATGCACCGAAAACTGTAGCATTGCACTCAGTATGCACCAAAAACTGTAGCATTGCAAGGTGCTCTGAGCATCCACCAGATTTTGTAGTCTGCACCAGGCTTCAGCACTTATCCCCTGCGCCTGCTGGGTCCTTTTGCTAAGGCCAGCAGGTGCTAGGGCTCAAGGAGGGAGGTTTTCTACCCCCTTCTAAACCCCTGCACCCATTTGCACCTCTTACAAGGTCCAGGGATAACCAAGGTATAAAGAGGCGGAAGTGGCCTGGAAATGGCCACGGCACGCACCGGTAGTGGTATGTTTGGCAAATGTTGGGGTGGATCAGAGAGCTGCTAATGGCTGCCTCCCACACGACCTGCACTTTACAGGACAGTCAAGACAAGTGTCACTAAAAACGAGGAAAGAGCCGGGGGTGTCAGGCTGCCAGGGACCTGAAATAATATTTTCCAGCAAGGGAATTAGATGATATTTCCGGACGGGATCTATAGGCTCCTGAAAAACAAGTGGTGAATTTTGCCAGGCTTTATTTGAAACAAGGTCCAGAAGTTGGTCCTTTTCAGGGGAACCCCAGACTTTTTGCCAAAGCGACTCCGGGCAAGCCAGTAGCGATTATGAGGGGCTAAACTTCTCTGCAGAGAGCGAGTTGCGTAGCATGCCCTGAGCGTGACCTTGTCAAAAAGCAAGCACTTGCTACATTACAAAATTGTGCAGGTATGCAGCAAGCAGGAGTGATGGCGGGCAAGTAAACTTGAGGAACAAGGCCAATAAAAAAGCCATTCAAAGGACACGTTTATTGAGCTCTAGGCGTGTTTGTAAAAAGTGCACCTAGGAGTCAGGTCTTTGCGTTATCATCTTTCCCATTTAGTGCATGCCCACAAAGACAAAATGACTTTCAATACAGATTGTAGACACATGTTTGTAGTTATTGAAAGCAGCGCCTAACAGGTTTCAAGACGACAACTTTGCGTCTTCAACATTACCATCTTCTCCCGTTTCTCCCGTCCAGACATGTTGCTTGGCAACTGCAATGGCGAAGCAAGGACGTGAGCACACGTTCAAATTTTGGATCAGTGCTGTCAGAAATGTACAGCAAGGTGGAAGAATTTTGAGACAGAGTCAACTCTGAGTACTGGGCTGCTAGCTTGTGGGCTAGAGAGGAGCAAGTGGGATAGTCATGGGTCCCCTTGGACGAGCATATTAAGGCCCCCAGGCATTGGAGACTAGTCAATGGCGCCCAGCAAAGAAGCATGCAGATCCTCACGTTGAGTGTGCGTGTTTGCAAATGTGGGCAACGATTAAGACGCTTCCTCGCTTGAGCCATGCAGTAAAAGAATTTTGAGGCAGGCGGACGAAACCAATTGCATCGATGATTGCCTGTCATAGTGATTAGGCTTGACGCACCATTATAACCTTCACCGCAACATCAGTGCCCCTCCATTGCCTGCAAGGGATGCAGGGTGGCAAGAAAGCAAGACAGTCATTGAGGTGTGCTCAAGGGTGGACTGCAGTATAGGTGATGATGATGATGATGATGATGATGATGATGATGCAGACCACGGGGTTCTGTCGGTTCTTGCGTGGGGAAAAAGGCTGTTTGCATGACATTGGTACTGCATGCAGAGCTGTAAAAAATTGTGCTCACGATAGCCTCTGGTAACTCACAGCCGGCCAGATAGTGCAACCGATATCAAGTGCAATTCCTCCACTACCATTAACCATTCATGCCCACAAAGTGCTGAACATGCTCCACCTCACAGGTGCACATACCCCCTGTACACTTTGCCAAATGAGCCCTCGGCCAGCAACTCCTGGACGCTGATGTCCTCATCCTTGCCGCGCTTTACATCAGAAATTGCAGCCCTTGCTTCGGCAATTCGTGCTGCACCGAAAGAGCCAGATTGTGGAAGAACGCGGGACTTTGACAAAGTGACAGCCTCAGTATGCAGGTAACTCACACCACAAAACATCTATAAGTGCCCCAACAAAAGGAAGAATTGGAAAATTTGCGTGTACTGCGCAGTAGCATACAAGCACAGCTCTTTTAGACAGCAGGGCAGGATCAAGTCAAAACTGACGCAGCTTGCAGGATACAAACAGAGTCCACACTTATGCATCCAAAAGCAATGGAGGCAAGCTTTGCTTTTACAAAGAGCCTTTTTAGCTGATGCTCGCGTTCGCACCTAGCGTACTTAGCTGCCCAGCAGATTGCTGAGACTTGCTCGTATTCTTGCTGTGCCTTGGGCTTCGTTCAAAGCATGCAATGAGGTCATACTGCCTGCCCAAGAGCGCTTCTCTTGACACCTTCTCCTCTTGCAGCAGCTTGTTGGTGACCTGGGTCCCCAAGAAAATGGAACGCACACATCCTTTTGAATGGGACGAAAAAAATGTAACCTGTCTGTTCAGGAATCTTTAACAAGGGTCATTGTTGGGAGAAGCAACACTCAAAACAATCACTTGCATAAACAGCCAAGGCTCGCAAAAGAGCAATGTCGTGTATGTGCGTGCGTGCGTGCATGTGTCCGCATGTGTGTGTGTGTGTGTGTGTGTGTGTGTGTGTGTGTGTGTGTGTGTGTGTGTGTGTGTGTGTGTGTGTGTACGCAGCCTTCCAAAGCAAAGCTGCAGCCGCTTGCTGGCCCATGCAAGGTTGCCTGGCACAGCGGCAATTGAGCAGGTCATGGGTTAAGCAACCGGTAAGAGGCTGCCAGCACTCACCAGCTGCTCCCGCAAAAGGACACTTGCCCTTTTGCCAGACACCAGCAGCAGCAACAGCAAGCCTGAGGCAAAAAGGGTTGAAGAGAGCTTGATTGGTCACAATCAGGAATGCCATACTCAGATGAAGCAGGAGGCAAGCAGGATGAGCTAGTAGTCTGTGTAGGCAAACTTGCGTGGCAATGAGAGAAGGACAGCACCCAGGGGACTAGGAACGTGAAAAGGCTTGAGGACAAAGGTCCTGACCTGAGCCAAAAATGATACATCAGTCCAGCCTGAAGGACTTTGGCGAATAAAAGAGGGGGTCGTAGGTGCATTCTCTATTTAAGCCTGAAACAAACTTGGACTACAGCAGATGGTGACAGTTTTGTTAGCCCTTACGAGGAACGTGGCCGCACCCCTCAGGGTACCCCCAGCTGGTCTCACTCAATGTGGTGTTCATGCCTCCTGCGCTTGTTATTGGGCGCCCTGAGCACACCAAACATGTTTTACATCCCAAGCATTGAGATTTGCCAAACATTGGCAAGGGAAGGTGCACTGTACGGCACTGTGTGGATCTGTGACTGCTTTGCACCCATTTACACAGAAAGGTGCATCTGTGCATCTCCAAAATCGCGCCAAATGACCAGCGCTCTGGGACTGTAGCTCCTCTATGGTCGTCTCATCATGCTGTAGTGTTAGATTGGGGGAGGGGGCTTCGGGGATGTGTGCTGGGGGGGGGACCCATCATGACAGGTGTGCAAGCTGACACAAGAAGTGACATCATTTCACAGCTGCTGCATCCCCTGGCAACCTGCAACATTCCCAGACTCTGCCCAGCTTGACTTCTAACCAAAAACTTGAGTCGGCCAAAAGGTGGCCAGTTGGAGAATGGCATGCTGTTGGCGATTCATTTTACACATTAATACGTATGCTTTGTCCTGTGATGTGGGGAGTTGCAGAGATTTGGTAGAAAGCGTTCAGTAACAAAAATTGAGACAATCTGGCCTGACTTGGGGATGGCTTATCGTGGGGATACCTACATGTCACATTCCATGTCAGGACTGTACTCTCATCCACATCCTGGGCTTCAGAACGATGGATAGACATATATCCAATTGGAAAGGTACATAGATCCAACTGGAAAGGGTTGGGAAGCAAAGGTGGGGGGGACACGGGGGGGTCACATTTGTTGTGGAGAGGGGGACCCCAACAAATGTAACCCCCCTGGATCCCCCCCTCCAACCTTTCTACAGACATCTCTACAAAGTTATCAAAATATCAGATTTTAATATCTAAATGTCGGATGATTGAGCTAGCTGTCGTTGAAATAATGTAGGTATAAAGCGTACTCAAGGAGGGACCTGCTTGTATGGCAGGAGGTATGTCCTTTTTGTGCAAGGTGCGCGAGGGTGCGGGCCAAGGGAGTGATGCAGAGGTGCACCTTGTCAGTCCAATCATCCAGGAGAGTGACATGTTAAAAGTATTCAATTGAAAGTTTGTAGACTTGCAAGATGCTTGTGGATGCCAGGAAAAATGTACATGTATGAGCGCCTGCAGTTCAGTCATGGCTCAAATTCTCCGATTTGTTTCACTTTTTGGTAGTCATGGGTATGCAGGTGGATACAATGGATGCAGAATTCAAGAAGAAGTAGATAGGTGCCCTTCTTGTCTTGGGCAGGGGGCTCCCTCCCCTTCCAGGCGAGGGGGGGGAGAGGAGGATGTTTGAATTGAAAATTGCATGCACTTGCATTAAAGTAATTACCCTGCTGCAGCGCCTAAAAAAATGGGGCAAGAGAGTTCAGTTTGCTGATAACTGTGACATGGGAGAGAGCCATGTAATGTTTGCCTGGGCATGGCAAACAAACACCCGCACAGTAAGAGGGTGCAAGGTACACTACTTTTATGGGCTACCAAAACACAGGAGGTTCATGACCAGTTCAAGTAGTCCCCACTTTAAAAAAAAATCAAACTCACGATTTGGTTTGAATGGGGATCCCAGAGTTAGTGCTTTCCTTGGCTGGACGTTAGCATTCTTTTCCCGAATCAAATACCAGTTCATATTGCTCTTGCTGCTGAAGAGGAGGTGAAAGAGAAGGAAGAAAAGAAGCAGGACCTGGCTTGAGCAGGGAGGGTCCAACAACACACACTCACAATCAGCACGCAATCCCCACAAGCCACCATTCTGCTAGCATTGCTGAAGCTCAGCATGCAACAGCAATCAAGCTGTCACTTGAAGGCCCTCTCAGTGGATTCTTTTGCTTTGCCTGCTACCTCTTCCAGATGCCACGCCCTCCATGGCCTTGGCTGCCAAGGCCGGCATGGTGTGTCAAGAACTGCTGGGTTCACAGGCTTCAGCCACCTTCACCTTGAGCGCTTTTTGAATTATCGATCAATTCCTAATCTGACTGGATTTGAACGCCCTTGCAATAAACAGTGTCATTTTTTGAAATCCGGCTTCAGGGCTTCCCAGCCCTCAAACTGGTCGTGAACCTACACAATAAATATGCACACATATTACCAGAGGGGGTTATCTGAGGCCTGAAAACAGGTGTTTTTTGCATGCTCCCTGCATTGGTGTCTCATAACGGCAGTTTTTTTAACCTCGGTTTTTTTAATAGCCTTTGTGGCTTTCTATAGCACTTAGGTTTTGAACCTGCCAGCTGCGGGACACATGCCAAATTAGCCGAGGCGTGAACTCTATCTTTCACCAAATCTCCATTCCTGACCACCTACCGCACAAAATTGGGTGGTTCTATTGATTTGAAGTCCTTATACAACCACAATATCAGTGCAAAAACAATGGAGTGAAAAGATTCAGTTGGTCAGGATTCAGCCATTTACCTTCTGTAAAGAAAATCCAGCACAAGGGGTGCCAAAAAGGTCATAGTTTGACCTCCTTCTTTCATTCCTTGGAATGTGCAGGGTGTTAGCATTGTATTTGAATGTTTAAAAGCATAATTGTGGGAGTGAAAACTGGTCCCAGGGTGGAGCTGTAGGCCATTTTAGGGTGATCTGAGGCTAGGAGAGTGATCAGGGGTATCGTGTTTTCATCATTCTTTGGTGAACATGATACCATTCATCCACGACCAATTTGAATGGTCTACACTGAAAAATTAATAAAATTTTTAATTTTAGTTCGAATGGACGTCCCATAATTAATATTTCGAGTGGGTTCGATGGGCTTATGGCTAGCATTCATTTCTCAGTTCGATACCCAATTCGAACCCTTGCTACTGCTGCTGCTGCTGCTGCTCCTGTGCTCATCAGGATGTTGATGCATGGAAGCTTTACTGCAGGACTGTTGCTGCTGGAGGGGACTGGAGGAGCTCTGTTCAGGAGTGGAGTTACACAAGCAATCCCAAGCTATCCACAAGCTGTCACACGGTGCTAAAGACACACTGGAGCTGATGCATGCAGCACCAACCAAGCTGTCACCTAGAAGACGCCCCAGAGGGTTCTTCTGCTTTGCTGGCTGCCCCTTCTTGGATGCCTGGGCCCTGGCAAGCCTGGCTTGGTCTGCTAAGATCTGGGTGGGGATTATAGGCTTCAGCCACCTAGCTAAGGGGTTGGAGCTGGGGGCATGGGAGGCCATTTTCCGCACAAGCCCTTTTCAGCCTCAAAATTAATTAATGTTTCAACTCGAATGGGTTCGAACGCCTGGCAATACTTAATAAAACAATTCCGAATTTCGTCTCCAGAATTAATTAATATTCGAACTGGTCGTGGACAAACGGTATATGTATGAAAAACAATGATCCGCATGGTTAGAATAAAGAAAGAAGCGCGAGGAAGAGCATGTCCAGCAAAATAGGCCAGTTGACCCCCTCTGAGATGTTACATTATATTACAAAAACAATAATAATACATCACATTATGTTATCATTCATTCATCTATAGACAGACAGAAAGATAATACAAGACCACAACACGAGAAAATTGAAATTAATTCGGGTTGGTTGGGACTTCAAATTCAAGGGGCCCATTGCTGATGTGTTTGTGGCAAAATATTGAGTGGATGAGCCAGCCATTGCACACACAACCATGCTTGCAGGCTGCTCATGCCTAATAACCATAGCCCCAAGTCTCAGTCACCAATAATTCTGGTCGTGGCGATTCTCTGAAGTCTCGCTTGTAGCTAGCTAGGGAAATGTGCACAGAAAGCTGCTCAGAAAGCTGGAAGGGAGCATTCTAGCCATGACATGTACGTGCAGCTTCATTGCAGTGTGATCCCTTCCCCTAGGGTGCTCAAGTCATCCCAGTTGAAGCCACAAACTTGCCAAACTCCTCGTGCAAGTCTTGCTTCTAGTTGCAGAAGGGCACGGAGGTGCTTCTCAGTGGCTGCTGTGCCACCCTGTGCATGATACCATGGCTGTATCCTCCCTTGTAAGGTCTAAAACTTATCATAATTACAGTTTACATAAGATGCTTTTGTATCGTACTGGTGTCCTTGGGATCAATTCAAGCATTTCTCGCAGTTTCTGATCCAGAGATGAATAACTGTTTTGAGGGCCTTGCAAAGCGAACTACATGTGTACAGTCTGCCCTCTGCCAGGCCCCAGGGTGCAAGCCCATGCCAGAAGTTTCACAGGTCCCTTTTTGACATGGGCTGCTCCAAGCGGAAGCGCAAGGAGGGCGATGGTCCGCTCAAGGAAATCCACACCTGCCTCGATCCTGAGGTAGCACGGAAGATTCATGAGCCATGACAAAAAGGGTGCAATTGCAGTCAGGCTTGCTCCCCCTTTCCCCCCGGCCTGTGGGCCGGCTCAGAGTCCACCAACAAGGACATGGACAAGGGTATGAATAGAGCAGCTTGCAGTGAGAGAGAGAGAGAGAGAGAGAGAGAGAGAGAGAGAGAGAGAGAGAGAGAGAGAGAGAGAGAGAGAGGCGCACATGTATTACATTACATTACAAAGGGGATTAAGCCTTCAGAGAGGCGCACATGTATGCAAATGCAAACATGTGCAGATGTTGCACTACCACTCATAAATTAAGTAATGTTATGATTTGGACTCTAAATCATCATGATACTGTGCAGAATTGTATTCATCCCGCACCCCAAAAAAATTATTAGTTTTGCAATAACGCATCAACAGCGCAGCCCAAAATTAGTTATTTTATACAACCGCGCAAGGGCATTCTTGACCACTCATGGCCCTCTCGCTGTCGAGATGTCAATTATTGCAACCGCGCATCTCCAAAACAAATATGCATTCTTCGTGCACGCAGTCACCCCGCAGGGCAAAAACCGATGTTTATGCGCGGTGACATAAACTCTGCACGGTACTTCATTTTGCAAGAACTCTAATTTAGTGGCGTGGTATTGTCCTTGATGGCTTGTTGAAAAGGTGCTGAACCCCGTCTGATACTGTAGCTATACTGGTGCATACTGGTATGGAAATGATCTTGCATTCTTGAAACAGCAATAAGAGTGTGTCTTGACAATTATGAATAGAAAGGAGGGCGTGCCAAACGTACAAGCGCATCAAAATGCAAAAGTTGGGGGAGGGGGGAGTAGGGGCTCAGCCAACTCACTCACGGATGTGCACCCTTTCTCCTTCCTGTCCTATTTTGACCTTTTCTGGAGGGCTCACCTGAAAGGATGAATGCCATTACCACAACCATGGCTAACAACCCATCGCGGAGTACCAAGGCTTCATCTTGTCGGGGATTGTACACGGAAAGCTCCCTGCCATGCACAATGAGAAAGGGCATTTTCATAACTTTCCTGATGCTTCAGAAAGTTGCCATATCTCGTTTCCAGGGCTCCCTAAGAATGTAAAAGGTGCTGAGTTGCTGAAGAATGAGCTGTTGATCTTCATGTTATATCCCCCTTGTGGATGGGCATGTTGCAGGAATCATATGCTGCATGAGGGCGCTAGAGGCTCACTGCAAAAAACTGTTGTTTGCATGTTCCTTCCCTGCTGCTTGTCACGCCCGCAGTGCCCTTAATACTGTTACTGATGTTGTTGGAGCTGGGCTGGCCCCCCTCTCTCTTCGCCCGCAGGCTCTGCATCAACCAGGTTGCTCTGTGCACTCCCAGCAGAGGGGTTGTGCCCTCAACCCCCATGGCGACAGAGTTGTGCGCAAGTTATGGCAGCTCAAGGTTGCACACGTGAGTTTGAACCTGTGCCACTCAACACTGTAAAAAGGAAACGCACGCATGCACAGATTTGATTCCTATAGTTTCTGAGGGATTGGAAAAGGAGGAGAAATTGGGTGAACACAAAAATTTGGAATGGAGAGGTCAAGTACTAAAAATCACCAGAGGGGGTCAATTTGCCTGTATCACTGGAAATGTTCTTCCCAACCTTCTTAAATTCAACCATGTTCACCATTATTACCCCATAAAAAATCATGTCCACCAAAAATCTATTGAAATTGGATGTCCCCAGATCACTCTTCTGGCCTCAGATCACCCAAAAAAGGCCCACATCTCCATACTAAGATTCTTCAGCTCTAATATGATGCTAAATCCTACATAATCAAAAATAGGAAAAAAGGAGGTTAAAAATTGACCTTTTTGGCACCCCCTGTGATACAATTTCTTTAAGGGAAATGGCTGAAACCCTGTACCTGACCAACCACTAGGCCTTTTCACTCCATTTTTTTTGCAATGATATTATTTTGATACAAGGACACCAAATCACAAAAATCCATCCAACTTGGTGCAACAGGTGGTCTGGAATGGAGATTTGGTGGTAAAAAGTAAGGTTCACGCCGCGGCTGAGTAGGCATGTTGTCCCCAACTTGTACGTTGCAAGCTCAGGTGTTATGGATAGTGCTACATCTGTGTGCTAGTCTTTAAACGTAGAAACTGGGGAACCTTATTAAAATACCCCCATTTGGAGCCTCCGTTGCCCCCCTCTGAAAAATTATGTGACAAGTGAGGGAAGCGTCACAAGCGATGCTGAAAAAATGGCGAAGCCAGTCTCTCTTTTGACTGACCGTTGGTGTATCCAGAAATTCAACATGCATGACAGCACAGAGCATGTTATAAAGGTCACACGAGCTTTGACAGCTTGCATTGCAGTGTGCATTGCTGCGTGCATTACTTCATGCCTTGCTGTGCGCATTGCTGCGTGCATTACTTCATGCCTTGCTGTGCGCATTGCTGCGTGCATTATTGTGTGCGTGGCTAAGCACATTGCTGCGCGCATTACTGCAAGCATTGCTGCATGCATGAATGCATGCATGGCTGTGTGCATTGCTTCGTGGATACATTGCTGTGCGCACTACTGCATGCCTTGCTGCGTGGATTGCTGCATGCTTTGCTGTATGCATTCTACTCTGCGCTAAAGCCATGCAAGCTGAACCCCCTCCTCCTAGAAGGGCCATCCACCACAGACACGCCATTCCAAAGCCCAGGGGTAAGGGGTCCTGCTCCTCATTGCACCAACAGCAAAGCGTGCACACTCCTCGTCTCCACTGAAGCCTGCTCCAAAGCCCGCTCCAACACATACTGTGCTCAATGAATGCTCGGCGGAAGGCACCAACCGCTTGCCTCGGACATATGTACATATGTCTGTCTGTCCAATTTATTTACATTTTGACGCAACCAGAATTTGAGCGTCAAAGCTCAGCAAGAGCAATTGAGTCCAGCTTCCTCTTGCGGCAACCCCAATTCCGATGGCACCACCTGCTGCACCGCCCGGCCAAACAACCTCGTATGTTTTGATAAACAAGTTTGCTTGGCCTGCGCGTCAAGTGTCAGGGCAGGGGGTGCACTGGGCGAGCTATGCTGGGCACCTCCTGCTTAGCTACCAAACAAAAGAGTTTCAGAACACTTAGCCCTCAGCCCCATCTGCCCCCCTGACATCACAGGGCTGGCTGAAGAAGTTTGCTTGGCCTGCATCCCGGGTTTCAGGGCGGGGGGTGCGCTAGGCGAGCCATGCTGGGCATCTTCTGCTTAGCTCCCAGCAAACTCGTTCCACGCTCATTCCAGAGCACTTTGCCCAGGGCCCCATCTGCCCCCCTGACATCACAGGGCTGGCTGAAGAAGTTTGCTGGGCCTGCATGCCGGGTTTCAGGGCGGGGGGTGCGCTGGGAGGGCCTGGGCAGCCTAGTGTGAACTTTACCGGGAAACCAGGAAACCTAGGGGCTCACGCCCCATGAATGGGGCTTTGCCAAAAATCAGGAGGGAGGAAAAAATGTTCTTTGTGGAAGGCACGTGTAAATTTTGGGCTGGACTCCCAGACCCACCACCCACACCCAACCCCCCCCTTCCAATGCCCCTATCCAGATAAAAAGGGTACCAATTTGCTCCTCATTCATTTCTGCATCCCTCTGCATACCCAGCATAACGAAAAATTGAGTTGCAAAGTTATGGGGCAAAAACTGAGCAGCGGACGCCCATGCAAACCTGCCCTTCCAGACACCCACAACTGGCTTGCAAGTCAACATACTGCCCTCTTAACTTCACCATGCAATGACACATCATACATTGTTGCTATCCTGGAAGTTTGAACTGGTTAGCTGAATGTTTGCCTCCACACCCCCTGCTGTCCACACCCTTGCGCACATGGCACTGACTTGAAGCCATGCACACAGACCCCCCCTTTCACCAATTTGGACTTAGAGGGTGCCAATCGACAGCTCTTGAGCTCAGAAATCCGATGATATGTCTATGGGTCTGTCAGAGTGGCCCAAAGAAGGAAGTCCCAAAAAGTAGACACCCCCAACCGACCCTCTCCGATTGGACCCATATATATACCAATCGATAGCTCTCAACCTCAGGGTTTCGAAGATATACTTTTTAAATGGATTGACACGTGACGTCCAAAAGCTACACAAACTCTACCCTCCTGAGAAAACGAGTGAAATTTAAAGAATTTCGAATTTCCACCTCTCCCCCTCCCAGAACGGAAGTTTCCATGGCGCGCATGTGCTCTCAAACCATCCTCTTCTTGCTTTTTTGCCTGCATCTTCCATTCCCACCTTTACCTACAGGAACATAAGCCCATGGCCACACCTAATGTCCAACCAATTGCTCACTGTTCCTCCGTCGGCTGCCCTGTGTGCTTACCATGAATTCCCTGGCAGCGCGACAGTGACCTTGGCAGTCACCTGCGCACAGCATGAGGTGTGTAGCACACACATGGAACATCCAAACAAAAAAGAATGTCCCTGTAGTAAGAAAGCGTGCACAGATGGGCACTTTGCCACTACCTCTGGGTGTGCTGCAAAAATGGGGACAATTTGCAACTGCCTCTGGGTGTGCTATAAAAACAGGTCCACAGCTTGTAGCAATGAAGCTCCATTTTAAAACCTATAGGTGCTTTGAACCACGAGCTTGGCCTGCGGCCACCCCACCTTGTCCGGGTGAGAACCTCCAGAGACTATGGTCCCTCCCCTGTTTGCCTCATCCGGACGTTTTATCGTGAGCCTGAGCGCGGCAGTGCATAAACGGAGTCTCTTTGTGGCACAGTGTACTTGCAGGATGCATTTCTGCCAAACAATCAAGAGCACATTTTCACAGAAATTACTTCCAACTAAACATCCAAACAAAAGAGAACAGACGGACTCACATGTATGATAAGTCATCAGATAGGAGTCGGTCCAGGTGCACGTTATTCCCTGCAGGCTTGCAGGATGAGAGATCTTCAGCCAGAGTGCCTAAGTAAATCCAAACATGACTAGTACTGCATGAATAGGGTGTTTCATTTCCCCTAACAAGCTCCCTGAGGCTAGGAGAGCCCACGCCTGTGCGGGCAGGGCTTGGTTGAGAGCTTCTGCTTGTGACTCTGCTTTTCACAGAAAGCTCCATCATGAATGATACCTCTCAGCCTGCTTATCAAAATTACGTATGTACAGTGGACTGGCTTTCCACACTCTGCAATGGGTAGAAATAATTCAGTTCATGTCCTGTTAGCCCCCTCCTGTCCTCCTCCTCCTCACAAAACTAGACCAACTCATCAACACCAGGCATGCTCCTCCTCAAGCAGCCGTGTGCTGGCCTTGAAGTCGTTGTCGGTGAACTCCTTGTTGTTGCAGCATGTATGAGCAGCCTCTTTGTGCTCACCAGAGCCATACAAGCATGGTCTTCAGCGCAAAGCTGGCCCCAACCACATGCCCCTAACCACATGCACTCAGTGATACATGCTGTGGAGTGCACGCACAGCAGGCACACAATAGCTCTCGCTGACACAAATGCCACCATACGAAGCCCTCGGTCTTTTCCTGCTTGCTTGCTCCACAATAAGCATGTTATCTGAGCACCAGCATACTGCTGCATACCCAGGAGCTTCTTTCAAATCCCTGATGAGAAGCAGAGCTACGTAACTACAACGACCTCGGTATCACCCCTTGGGATGAATTCTTAAATATGCTGTAATCCATTTTCCAAGAAAGCCTAGGCTTTTCTTGTGTTTTCTCGGCAAATTTCATAGTAGTTAAGGTGACGCCCTTTTATATTCAGTGTGAACCCATTCTGCCAAAAATCCTCGCATGCTTAGCCTAGGAGTAGGCAAGGCAAGGGGAGTTGGCTACGCATCCTTAAATATAACGCTCCTGTGGCAGACAGTTAAAAGTCGATGTGACTCACAGCCCTTACACGAGGTGCCTTCCACGAGCGCACCCCCCAGAGTCCTCCCCAATTTCAAGATTTGCAATGTTGTTGAGCAACCAAAGAGCAGCTTGGCTTGAGTGCGCAAGCTCTGGCTGTTTGATACAGCATCCAGATTGCATTTGTTCCCCCTAAAAAAATGCAACACAGGCACTGGGCATCACAGGGTGGCCTCAGCTGCTCAGTTTTCAGCCGCTGCCAATGCCAAGGACAGTTGGTCATGCAATACATGCAATACAATGAGTTCAAGCTCAGGACTGCCCCCTGATTCACGTCATGTGCAGCAGTCACACTAGGTGGGTCCAGCCATGGAAACGAGTTCCTGAAATCAGGAGCTTGGACAGTTCTCAAAGAATTTGTATACAGGCAGTTTGAAACATGTACGCAAGGACAGAAAGACAAGGTTGGGTTGCTGCAGCTCAAAGTTTTGCCCACCTCTCAGAATTGGTCCAGCATTTACCAAGGCTCCAGCAGACCCTGTAGGAAATTACCAAATACAGGCAGAGCCCATCACAAAACTGCGATGGTTTGTTGCGCACAGCATATTGTGCAGTAACACAGGAGGAGACAAGAAGCAAGTCCACTCTGGCTGCGCAAATGCTTCATTTTCCATTGCTGCAAGACATGAGCATCAGAGTCTCATTCTTGAGCTTGCTTTCTGATGTAGTTCCTGTAATTGCTATGGCAGTAGCAGCTAGCCTGGTGCAATTAATGTTAGCTTACCCCAGTACCTGCATGGGAACAGAGGAGAGGCACGTGTGTTAGGTGGCCCTGATTGACTAGATGGCAGGTTGCATGCATACATGCATGCACAAAACTCAGCAGGAACAAAAATGCACTCTTAGCAAGTGCAAGCAACGTGTCACCTCACTTTTTGCGCGTCTCTGGGTCGTAGCATGGAGGCCCAGGGCAGCCGGTGGGGTGAGTGATGTTGTCTGCAAGAGGTGCAGATTATTAACTTTGTGCTTGGGTTAGTCAGATCGTATTGAGGATCAACCTTTTTCTTCATAAGAGGACACCAAACTGCAGAGTGTGCTTGCTCGGACCCTTTCTCATAGGAGAGGTCCGAGAGCTGACACTATCAGAGAAAAAGAGAAGTCAAAAAAAAAGTAGTACACATGCGGCACAGAAAAGCACACTCCCCGCTCCATGGAAAAGCACACATCGCCTGCGGCTTTCTGAAGCACATATGGACACGCACCACATTGTGAAAGGCAAAGGCATGCATAATCAAGACAAGCCACCACTGGATCCATACCTGGATGACCCCAGCTCTCGTCCTCATCAGTGTCAGGAAAGAAAATAGGGTACCTGCAGGGAGGGGAGTCAAGAAGCATGGGGCAGTGCGACTTGGCCCTGATCACTACCCAGGACACCTCTTCACTCTCTCCACAGAGGCCAAAAAGCTGCACACAGCCAGCAATGTTCTTTTTGATACAAGAGAGAGCCCTCTACATGTTAGGCACACCACCTATGTGCCAATGGCTGAAAACGTCCATTGCCTCTCTACACTTAACAAGTCACTGAAGGCTTTTTTCCACAAATAACTGGCTTTGCTTGGCTGTGAAGGCTGTGCTTGCAAAGAATCCTGAAGCAAAAAAAACTTGCAAAAGCTGCTCGATGCATCTGGGCACACATAAACGCAGCCTGAAACATTCAACAGACATGCAGCCCCATCCTTATCCCTCCTGGCCGGGTGTGCAATGACTACACGCTACAACCAACTCGGCCATCTCTAGGGCTTGCCTCTATTAACTGGCACTAACAGTTGACCGCATAACACAAGTAATTTCAGCCAAAGAGGTCTGGGTATGGACTTATCAGCATATTTTACGCGACCAGAAGCTTGCTTGCACACCATGTCAAGCCCTGACCTTCTCCATTCCTACAGCTAAAGCGTGCAAACCAGGATGCCACCCACCCAAATGTGAAGGCCAGATTCTTAGAATTGATGAGAGGGACAGGGCCTTGCACATGCAGACCAGAGGCTTCTACGACTTCCCAAGTCTTGAATTCATCAACGTATTCTGAAGAGAATATGTCAGCAGTTGAATTTCGCTGGATAGGCTTGCCCAAGCTTGCACGGACCCTCCCAAACCTGAGGAGCAAAGGATGAGACGGGATTGAGTACCATGCTTATAAGCCAGGAATTATGCTTTATGTTGGCACCGAAATAGAGCAAAACGGCAGCTGGACAAACATATGGCAACAAGTGGATTGAACTTGGCAATAGCACACTCACGGAAGGAGAGTCAGCTCCATCAGCGCCAAGCTACCGTCGTCATTGCCATCCTCGTTTGACTGCATTCAGCAGAGCAGAAAATACCCAATGGTCAAGCAAAAAGGGGATGAGACAGCTGGTTGAGACAACTCCATTGGCTGAACACAGAAAGTGCACTGCTCCAGAGCAACTCACTTGTCTGAACAGCTCCTCAGCGAGCACATGGAAGTTGGACTCCAGAAAAGACCAATTGGGGTTCATTTTTACAACTGCTGCCTGCAGCAAAATACGTGAAGGTTGATGCAGGGCATTTGAGAGCGGCATGAATGACGAAGTGGAGAACTTGCAGCCCTTATCCCTTTGTTGTCTACATGTCCAATAGCACAGGCTTTTTAAAGTGCCATAGACAACTAAGTGGAAAGCTTGTAGCCCAAGTCTACATGTTCGAGCGCTGATACCCACCAGGCTCAGAGCCGCCCTGGATGCGGAAGACAACTGCTTGGCCAGACCGTCGGCTGCACTGAGGGCTGCATCCCTGGCCTGCTGTCCCTCCAATTCGTACGAGGCTTTTGTCGCGTGCACAATGCCAAAGGTGCACAGCGCAACAATGAGGCAAAATAGGATAACTGCGTGCATGGAGTGGTTGTTTGAATGTTTTTTGAGTTTAACAATAGGTATCATGTCAGAAGCAAATATGTGAGCATTTTTAAGTGCACGTCCTTGCCATTAAATTGTGCTGACGAATGCGTGCGTATTTCCTTCACCTTCCCCAAAGTGTGCATTCATGCAGAACGCCTGGACTTAATGTGCATCTGGTTTGCGAATTTTTTTGCAATTGAGTAAATGGTAATGACCATTTATGAACAGAAACATGCATGCACTTGCAGCTTGAAGGAATCCCATGTGCATGCATGCATGCATGTGTGTGTGTGTGTGTGTGTGTGTGTGTGTGTGTGTGTGTGTGTGTGTGTGTGTGCGTGCATGTGTGTGCGTGTGTGCGTGTGTGCTGCATGAAACTTAGCGCTCGTACGCCTTAGCATCAACATGCCTTCACCAACGAAGATCAGCATGACAGTGCCACGCAATTGAAATCCTTTGTACAAGCGCGAATATATTGTGTAAGCGCAATGTGTTGTAATGTTACACATTTGTGTGCTTGACAAGGGGTTGTGCAGCACGTGCCAATTAAAGTCATGCCACAGGTGTTGATTGCAACCTTCCCTCAAGGCCTACCCACCAGGGGCAATCAGCAAATGTGGAAACTCGCGTATCAAGGTCAGGAAGCCTGCTGTGCCAATGTTGCAGCAATGGCTGTTGGCCGGCACTGGTAATGAATCCTGCAAATCATTCAGGTAGGTGGCTTGCGCATGAGCATGTAATAAAGAAGAGTTCGCACACAACAGCTTGTATACATGTGCTTGCATGCAGTCACAGCCAAATTGTTCAGACGTAACAAAACAGCGCTCTACCCAGGGTAGACCAGGAGCAGCATCTTCTTACAGTAAGTAAGAACTCTCTGCCATAGCCTGCCTCTGTGTTCACCTGCTTGCCATCTTTGCCCCGCTCAATCCCTGTTGGGAGGATATCCTCCACATCTTGATTTTGCTTGATCTCATCAGCTGAATGCTTCAGCTCGTCGTGTATATCGGAGGCATTCCATTGCATGGTGTCCGTGTTGCTTCAACCACGAAATCGAGTAAGCGCTGGTGAGAGCATATTCAACAATTTACAGATTAACTAATTTATGCTTCTCACTGCAGGAATAAAGGGCCCCCCGGCCCGGTTGAGGGTCTATCGTCAGGGTGGGATTGCGCGTCGGACCCGTTGGTTTTCTGTGTAAACAACCACTAAATAAATAGAAGTCAAACCTTCCAAATTCAAATGTCATCCTGCTCGTGAAAATATTACATGTGAAACCACGATCCATCCATGCGATCCATCTCATCTAAAAACATTCAAGCCATTTAATCTAACACCACAAATCTACTTCACATGAAGACCTTCCAGAAAGATAACCATTCCGCACCCCTTAAGGAGATGTTTAACTTTGAATCCTGCAGCCGTTTGAATATCTATCATGACACATGTATCGACACACCCTCTTGCCTGCACTGTTCCCCACATGCCTACGCACTCTCCACCTGCCCTCTACTTTCTGTTTTTCCTCCCGCTGCTTGTACGTCTTCCAAAATGACGGGCTAAAAGTGGCCCACTCAAAGCACATACCCAGGAGGCTGGCAGATCTAGATTCTAGAAGATCCATGCTGCCAACTTTGTTGGAGCCCAGTGAGCAAACAACACATGCATGAATCTCAATGCTATGATGTCATGCCTACCTGTGATACCTGTCACCGCACGTACCACTGGGGCTGCCTCATAAACAAATTCAAAGTATGCTTGCTGCAGGACCGGGAATCGAGCAAGCCCGATGAGCACTGGGACTGCCCCGCATGTGCTCCCCTGTCACACTCCAGAAACTGGAAAGACACAACTTCCCAAATGTAGAACACAAAAATATCCATGTGCAATGGCATCCTCGATGGTACTGCTGAGACGCTACAGATGTACCCAGATCTACAAGCCCATGTGAGCAGGAAAGGCCGGAACAAACAGCAGACCCGCCAACCAATGAAATTGACTTGGACAACCTTTAAAATTAAGGCTTTGAAGGCAATCATCAAAGCCTTTCCAGCTCCCGGTGGCTCTCAACTATTGGACGTGCCATTCGTAAGAATGTCACTTTTATTGTCCAAACTATCAGCCCCCAGGCAGATATCATGGCAATGTGAGAAAGAAAAGAAAAGAAAAATGTTAAACTACATAGGCAGAGGGAGCTCCCCCTACATCAATAAAGGGAAAGGAGATACATTGGCTCAGAACGGCCGTGAGCCCTCTCCACCACGATAATGAGATATTTATTAAAAACCGCTAACTTTGTGAAAGAAACTCAGCAACGTGACCGATCTGATCAGGCTCAGTACCCGTACAAATGCCTGAAGTGTTCACTTATGAATCTGCCTGTATTAATAACACAAATGGCAAATGATTTGGCATGCTCACTATTAAAAGGCTCCACGCCCTGCTTGAAGCATATGAAGCAACCAAGAAGGCAGGCAAGCACGCCACTACCTTACCACCCGTCCAGGATACAGCGACAGGAATTATGGGCCTCCCATCACGTCATATGGTCCAACAAAAGCAACTCTCTGCTGAAACCAAAAAGGCCCGCAACTCCAATGCACTGACCACACCTCCCTACATTCGATCAGCCCTGCAAAAATGGTGCATGGTCTCCAGGGAAAGGTTTTCCGACCCTCTTGAATTTGGCTACCGGTATAAATAGAACACTTATTTTAGCACAACTGGCAGTCACCGTGACCAGGTCTTTGGAACGTGCACTGATGCCCTATCTGTGCGCTACTGTGGCTACTCCTTCTGCCATCCTCCTCATGAAGACGAAATCATGTTCCAACTCCTGCGCCATGCAGTGCACTCCTCCCTCCAAACCAACGAACCAGTTGCCACCTTCATGCTCTTGCCTCACTGGAGAGGCTTCAGCTGCAACGTCGACATGAGCTGGCTTAACCATTACCCAGATCTTGCAAAAGTGCTTGCCAAATTCCCTGCAGGAAATATCCAGTTCCAGACACCCCAACACTGGTTCAATACCATACCTTACCCTGCCCAAACTTACTACCCTATGCAACTATTGTCGTCTGGGACCTACATGCCAGAGAGGCACTATATCATGCCAACAAAGACTGCTTCAACTTCTCAAGCGAGACATACAAGAAGCTCACTGGCTACCCCTGCAACATCCAAACTCTGCCAAACCACTGCATACTCACCAACGCCTTGCATCAAACACACATAGACATGTAGATCTGGATGTATTTGTAACATATCAGCAGCTTCCCATTTTGGATGCCATTCCACGTGCATAATTCCACAATCTTCAGAGAAGTTGATCCTTTCCGCTTTTTGGGAGTCTGACAGAGGGGCGCATGCAGGGCAGTCCAAGTGCTCATTTGTTTTGCTCAGTGCCCGGTCATTTTGGGAGCATGCTTTGACATCTATGAGGTAGCCCCAATGGTAAGTGCGGTAGCAGGTATCACAGGTGGGCATATCGTCGTAGCATTGAGATTCATGGGTGTGTTCTTTGCTCACAGGGCTCCAGCAGAGTTGGCAGCACGGGTATTCTTTTATTCTTCTAGGTATATGCTTTGAATAGGCTACTTTCGGCCCATCATTTTGGAAAAAGGGTAAGGCCCACTTTTCAATGGTGACGGGGTGCCATTGGAATTTGTATTGAGTTTGCTGTTTCTCTTGAGAGGATCTCTTGGATTTCTATAGATGTTGCCAGCCCAATATTTTTAGGATGACATGGTCATAGCGGAAGATGGTGTTGCTAACTTGTTCTGCGCTTGATTCAGCAGCCTTATTCTGCTTACAATTCCAGAGCCACTGGGCAGTGTCAGTGCCTGGTGTGTTTGTAGGTAGGGGGCATGGGGTTATAATGGGTTGTGTGTGGTATCCTAGGTACGTTGTTGGATCTCGGCTCCTTCTGGGCCTCGTGCCCCCGGTATGTGGGTTCTGTGTGGGTTCCAGGGGCAAGGCCTGTGTGAGGGGTGTCAAAAGGGGTTGGGTTGGGTCTATGTCATGTGCTTGTGCTTGTGGTTCTTCCGCATAATCATTGTTTCTTTTTTGAGTGCGTCTGTCTTGGCACGTGTGCGCCTCTGTATGTGGTTGACTGTTTGGGGACGGGCTGTCCTGGCTGCGGGAGAGAGCATTTTCTACTTCCATATCCTGAGCATCAAAGAGGGGGTTGCTGTAAGTCCTGGAGTCAGGATGTATGTGTGTGTTAGGGGCATGGCCCCCATTGACTGGGTTGCAGTTGGGGGGGTGGGGGGGGAGCATGTCCTGTGTAGAGCTTTGACCAGTTCCAGCCTGTTGGTGTATGTTCTGTTTTCATCAATTCTGCATATGTTGTGTTATTAATGCAGCATGATTCAGGGGTTTTATTGGGCGAGCTGTCCTGGCTCTGTACGATTGTGCTGATGAGATCAGATGTAAGATTATGAGTGTTGAGGGTGTGGGAGATCTCATTAAGGGCCACGATGTGTCTGGTCCTGGTTTTGCGGCCGGCGCTGAGTGTCCGTAGTTCATTTTGTGACTACCCCTTTTTTTTTTTTTGTACCTGTTATATATATGTACCTGTTATATATATACCTGTTATATATATGTACCTGTATATATGTATATATATGTACCCGTTTTATGTATACGTATACATGTATATATATGTATACATATGTACATATACATATATATATACTTACATGTATATGTATATGTACATATGTATACATATATGTACATACACATATGCATATGTACATACGTATATATGTATGTATATATGTATATATATGTATACATATGTACATATGTATATATGTATATATATATGTACCTGTATATATGTATATATGTATATATGTATATATATGTACCTGTATATATGTATATATGTATATATATATGTACCTGTATATATGTATAAATATGTACCCGTTATATGTATACATATATATGTATATGTACATATGTATGCATATATGTACATATACATATGCATATGTACATACGTATACATGTATGTATATATGTATGTATGTATATATGTGTATATATGTACCCGTTATATGTATACATATATATGTATATACGTATACATATATGTATATGTACATATGTATACATATATGTACATATACATATGCATATGTACATACGCATATATGTATGTATATATGTATATATATGTACCTGTATATATGTATATATGTATATATATAAAAGTACTAGCACGGAGGGGACATCTATGAGTTCCCAGAACTCGAAAAGCTGTTTGGGGATCTGGGTCGTGAACGTGCATAGAGTAGACCCCACATTTCATTCGCAACGTGGCTCGGTTTAGACTTTGTGTTCACACCCTTCGCTATGAGACAGCAACTTGGACTCACAGGTCTTCCCTAAATTGTGACCTTTGTGAGGCTGATGATAATGTCCAGGATGAACAACATGTCCTCTTTCATTGCACACATCCCCAGGTGGTCTCTCTCCGCAGGAAATATGCTCCCTTGTTCTCACAGGCAGGATCTCATGATGTGTCCGCTTTTTTAAACCAGAACAACCATAAACTTCCTTTTTTCCTTCATGAATTAATCGCTTTTTATGAGCAGGCTAGCAGTCGCAATTCTTGACTGAAGGCCTTATCCTTGTAAACCTTGTAAACCTTGTAGACCCCACATTTGTGGTGACAGTGATGCAGTCCGGGAGGGCTGTGAGGCAAAATGCTTCGCAGCTCTTGGGGACGCCGGGCCAGAAAAGGACCTCAGAAAAGGCCTTTGTAGTGGCCCTGCTGACAGCAAGGGTGTTTTTGGTGAGGTGAAGGCGCAGGCAGCTTGGCCGGATTCTGCTGCTGCTGTGCTGGGGAGGGACTTCCCAGTTATGATATTTGCAATGAGCAGATCTCCACGAACTGCAATGCTTGGGTAGTGTAGTGGATTGGAGCTGCCGCTGCTGCTGTCATGGGTGTGGTCTTTCAGGGCCTTGACAAAGCCCTCCCTGTCTGGGTCCCCACTGTTGTAGTGCCTGATCAGGATATAAATGCTGGACCTCAGAATTTCTGGCTGCATGTACAGGCCTGGACAGGTGCAGTGTGTTCACTCACTGTGTTTGGTCTGGGCAGCCTATAGTCATGAGGGAGTTTGTTGTTGACCTGAGAAAAAGGCTGCGAGGTGTGTGGAATGTTGATGCCTTGGCAGAACATGGTGAACACATGAACAAATTAGCCAAGTATCATCACTGGATGGCACTTCCTATGAGACCCTTGTCTGTTCATGGCGCGCCCTTTTCTGTCCCTAGGTATTTGCATCTTGATTTAGGCAAGCGCACGCTGAGAAACATAGCACGCTTTCGTTTACATGCTCACACTTTAAGAGTTGAGACATCACTTTGGCAGGAGCACACATCTGCTTGTGATAGGTGTGACCAAGGAGGACTCCAAGATGAAAAGCATGCCGTGTTCCTTTGTTCTTGTGCCTCTGTGTGTTCTGTTCGAAGAACTTATGCACAGCTATTTTCTGACTTCCCCTCTCATAGAATTTTACTGGACGAATCAGGCGCTTTCTTCTATTCTCAAGCTAGCTCTGAGGATGTTATTCATTTCTTGCAGAAGCAAACTAATGAGACTTATCGTTTTATTTCCGATCTCATGGATATTTTTTGTGCAGTTGGAACAGTTGAGCAGACCGAGCAGCCAAACTACCTGGCTGAAGGTCAAACCCAATTGTAACCAATTGTAATTGATCAGGATATATATCAGGATGAGGGGTGTGGAGAAGGTGAGGTGGAGAGGCCCAAAGCATTGGGATGCTGGATCTACGTCGATAAGAGGGCTGAATAGGTAACGGGCTTATGCAATTAGAAAAGGACCAACTGTCAATACGTCAAAGTCAAGGTCATGCATTTCAGTAGTATGTCGTGTCCTTCTCCGCCTACTTTCATGTATGGAGATGCGGCTCTTCCTGAAAAAGAGCAGTTTAAATACTTGGGTATGCTTGTGGCACATGAATTTGAAGGTGTCTGAGGAGCATGCTGTGCAGCCTTACATGGCTGCGCAGCAAAGGAGTCTGTGCATGAACATGATCTAAGGAATGGGCCACACACTCTAATTTGGCTCTCTAAGGTGTATGGCATTCCGGCTTGGATATATGTGTGCCAAGCGTGGGTTACAGAACATTTACGAGAAGGCAGTGAGTTCAAAAGCCAATCGCATAAAAGGCAACTAAGCTCTTAAAGGCGTCTTCTTCGTGGTGGGTGGGTCATACGGTTTGTGCACCAATGTGGCCCCCTTTCCTTAATTGATGTAGGGAATGTTCACTGCCTACATAGTTTTTCTTTTCTTCAGGATTTTTCTAGGTGTAAAGAGTACTGCCACGAACTGGCCAGTACTGAGAGAGTTTGGCCAAGAGCCTTTGCAGTTCTATTGGTTTAGGGCCACTGTCATGTTATTTTAACGTCATGCTTGACTAAAACAGCGAGACATTACGTCAAGTGCTGAAAGCGGATTAACACCTTGCTGATAGGGACGATTCTTGTTGGTCTGCAACAACTTCAGCAGGGGATGGGGCTGGGGATGAAAAGGAGGAGGCGGAGGGGCAGCAGCAGCAGGTAAAGGGGCAGGGGCAACACCATGCTCGGCATATGTGCAGCATCTGTGGCCAACCTGGCCACAATGCCCGCGCGCACGCCCAGCATGCAGCAACGCACGCAGCAATGCACACAGCAATGCATGCAGCAATGAACACAGCAATGCACACAACAATTTTGCACTAATGATGCACATAGATTCACGCTTGCATGTGCATCATGGCATCCTTTAGTGCTGTGTAGGGCGTCGTGTCTCTTGCATCTTAATGGAGTCATGGCTGATGCCTTCAGTCAGGAAGGGCTGGCTTTGCCAGCATGGCTTGCGACGCTTCCCTCACTTGTCCTTTCCCTTCCTTCCCTTATGCTATCTTCCAAGTAATGCCTGCTCACCCTACACAATCTCCTCAAGTAGGAGGGCTCAGCAAGCCCAGCAGCCTTACAATGCAGGTTTTAAAGAAACAGGAAAAAATTGCTGCTGACAACGTGCAGCTTTACATGCCAGACAATATCCATGGGCTAAGGTAATAAATGATGATTTGTACAACGCATGTCGCTGATGTCATTTTTCAGAACTTGCAGGGAAAAGTTAAAAGGAGATACTGTAATGGAAAGCAAGTGCATGAAATCACTCAAACGTAAGTAAAATAGGTGCAATTAGACCATCCTGTCCTTTTGTAAGCGTCTATCCAGTAGAGCTGAGCTCCGATGAATGGGTGAGAGAAAACAAATGCAGTTCTTAAGCAAGCACACATTTGTCAAATCATCATCAGATCATTCAAGGGAGTCTCCTCGAGGGCTGAAAGCATGGTCACTCGAAAGTCGCATCACGCAAGGGCGTTACCTCAGAAGCATCAAAGCACTTTTCCCAAAGCTTTTTAATCCCTTATCTGCCATGTTAAAGCTTTCTCTTTTTAGCCAGGAAAGCCTTGAATACATTTAATCAACCAAAAAACCATGCCACAAATCTGTGTTTCATCATCAGAGCATTTTTTACTCTGGGCTTCAAGGAACACGCACCCTTCTGACAACAACTCAACCTGCAGTGACCAAAAAGACTTGAGTCCTGCTCCTGTCCATGATTGCTTGAAAAGCGTGGAAGGGGAACCATGCACCTTCAGCTAACAATTAAATTGACTAAAGCCCACTCTGGCTCATTATAATCATTTAAAATTCGAGCTGGCAGACAACTACACAAAGTTGCAGCACAGATCAAACAGCAGAACAGTACACATCAAAGGACATTTGAGCCTTGCCATTCAATACAACCATGCCCATGCTCACTCCAGGAAAAAAATGCATACATATATATGAGGACAAAAGTGCAACTCCTGTCGAATGGGTTAGCTCTTAATAGTCTCAAGTATTGCTAGTTCAGTGTTTCTTAAATAAGTTATGCGCAAGGTCATGCCTACCACTTGCTGCCAATATGATGCACGCCGCGTGCAGGCGGCTCCATTTACTGTCGGAGCTTGTAGAGCGTTGGAGCTGCATTATCTTTGCTGAATGGCACCTGCTGGTATGGGAGCATAATTGTTGGCCTCAGTGAACGAGGGCTGGGCGCAACAAAGGCAGGACTGGCTCTTTTCTTTGCTCAAGACCTTCAGGGATCGGAACATCGAAGATCCTGATGGTATCCAAGGAAGCACTCCAGGCTGGTCGTACCCATCTGGACAATCCCCAAGGACACAAAAAGACCCCCCTGATGGCAACCCTTAGCGTAAACCCTTAGAATTACCCTTGGAAAAAGAGAGATTTTACTTAGCCCCCAAGACACATGAATCCAAGAGAGAGGTATCTCACAGGCACCAAGCCTGAACAAACCCTTTCGGCTTTTTAAAATCAACATTAAAGACATTAAGAGCTTACGCAGCACCAAGATAAAAAACTTTTGAGGCACACACTGCAATAACAGGGTCACATCCTTTTTTTTCTGGTTTTTCATAACCTTGATTTCAATTCCCATCCAAATATGCGCACTTCCAAATCCCCAATTTTATATCTTTTGTCCACTTGCCACCACCCCGCTAAGAGTCATGCAGCCTCCCGGCTATGAATTGCTTGGCATATTCCTTTAAAAAGACCCAACACAATGGTCTCGTTGCTACCTGCAAGCTTGTTACCGTAAAGAATTTTGATCATTCTGCACCCTGGAAAAATATTTATGTTCTGAATCCCGCTTTGTTCCTGCACCCCCCTCAGTATTTATTTTTGGGTTTCCCGCATGCTCCCGCAGGGGCAACCAGCCCTTAAGCCCTGATAAGAGCTTTGAAATGCACATTGCTTGTACAGGCTGCACACTGCTCCTGCATATGAAGACCTGCAGGTACGCAATCCCTTACACAACCCCTCACAAGCTCAGGAGAGCTGCTATCTAAAACCCCCTCCTTACTTCTGCTCCACCTTACTGGGAGGCCCCCTTACTGGGAGGAATCCTTTTCATACCCAGCCCCCTGTCCATCCCCTCTGGCACTTTAGAGCCTTTGATTTTGTTCTTACTCGATTTGAGTAACTTGAATAATTTCGACATGAATTTATTAGTGAACATGAGCGTACATGGCCTGCTCAGAGCACACACAGCATTAGCAGCAGCAGCAGCAGCAGCAGCAGCAGGGTGAGATCGATAAGTTGTAGAATACAGATGTCAGAAAGGACCGGGCAATCACATGTGCGCAGGCAGGCAAGGTGATAGGGGTAGCATACAGGGGTGTGAGTTATGATAAGAGAGGCTCATCCAGGATGAGTGACCACTGCGCTGAATTCCTTACAGCAAGTGTTAGAGAGCAGGAAAAAGGCAAGCAGGGCGCTGCAGCTGATGTTTTTTGTGCGTGTTTAAACTGGCTGGGGCGGTGTCACAAGGTAACCGAGGCAGCTTCTGTCCTGTTTCCAAAATAATAAGCATGCAAGCAAACTCGCTGCAGGCATGTGCATACCTCCTTCCCAGGCGCCAGACTGTGGGTGATTTAGTCCTTCCTGCCCAGACTTTTCATGCACAGGGTCGGTGCTTCCAGTGTTTTCCTTTCCCTGCAGGCAAGCAAGGGATGGGGTAATGATTGCCATTTGTGCTGCGCTTGCAAGCATGCAGTGAGACTGGGCAGGGCCTGAAAGCCAACTCTATTGCATGGACAGTCTTGGGCAAGTTTTGCTTGAGCTGCAATGCGTGAGAATGGAAGCTGTGCTTTTTTCTTGCTGCAAGCATGCAGCGAACCTGGGCAGGGTTTGCTTGTGCTGCAATGAGTAAGAATGCACTTGCTTGGGCTGGGGCAGGCTTTGCTTGAGCTGCACCGCGTGGGAATGACAGCTGCATCTTGCCAGGCTCTTCTGAATGCTGGCAAGCATGAAGGAGCCTCGCAACACCTGTCCCCCATGAGCTGCAGCAGGCTAAGTGTATGCAGGCTGGCGGCACAAGGCGACACTGCAACTTGCATCGTGAAGGCAGGCATGACCAAAAACAAAAAGCGATGCTGTGCCTCCAATCCAGCTGGTCAGCAGGGTGAGCATGCCCTCTTCCTAAGAAATAACAAAAAGTGTTTTGCACTGCATGCCTACCTCCCTCTCCAAGTACGCAGATAAGATGCATTCTGGATTCATCAGCATGACCATGCTTGTGTCGGACAAAGCTTGAGAGGGAGTTGAGGAGCCATTGGAATGAAGAAGCGCTGCATGGGAGGGAGTTGAGCTCTTTGCTTGAGGAGTGCCACCATTTCCTCGTGGCTGCTGCCAGGCTTGTTCCAGGAGCGCTGCCTGAGAGGGAGTCGGGAGGCCCTTCGATTCAGGAGTGCTCCCATTTTCTAGTAGCTGCTGCCAGGCTTGTTCTAAGAGCGCTGCCTGAGAGGGAGTCGGGAGGCCCTTCGATTCAGGAGTGCTCCCATTTCCACGTGGCTGCTGCCAGGCTTGTTCTAAGAGCGCTGCCTGAGAGGGAGTCGGGAGGCCCTTCGATTCAGGAGTGCTCCCATTTCCACGTGGCTGCTGCCAGGCTTGTTCTAAGAGCGCTGCCTGAGAGGGAGTCGGGAGGCCCTTCGATTCAGGAGTGCTCCCATTTCCACGTGGCTGCTGCCAGGCTTGTTCTAAGAGCGCTGCCTGAGAGGGAGTCGGGAGGCCCTTCGATTCAGGAGTGCTCCCATTTCCACGTGGCTGCTGCCAGGCTTGTTCTAAGAGCGCTGCCTGAGAGGGAGTCGGGAGGCCCTTCAATTCAGGAGTGCTCCCATTTCCTAGTGGCTGCTGCCAGGCTTGTTCCAGGAGCGCTGCCTGAGAGGGAGTCGGGAGGCCTTTAGATTGAGGATATCCTCGTGGCTGCTGCCAGGCTTGTTCCAAGAGCGCTGCCTGAGAGGGAGTCGGGAGGCCCTTTGGTTGAGGAGCGCTCCCTTTTCCTCGTGGCTGCTGCCAGGTTTGTTCCAGAAGTGCTGCCTGAGAGGGAGTCGGGAGGCCCTTCGATTGAGGAGCGCCCTCATTTCCTCGTGGCTGCTGCCAGGCTTGTTCACGGAGTGCTGCCTGAGAAGGATTTGAGCCGCAGTGTGCTTGAGGAAAATCTCTGCTGTCTTGGAGCGCCATTGTGAAGGGGGGCTCAGATGATGATGCAAATGTCTCCTGGAAGTGGGGAAGCCGGCCTTGGGGCCGCTGCAAGGGATAAGGCTGTAAGGGTGTGGTGTGGACGCCCAGCTCCTTTCTCAACTTGTGCAGCTCCTCCAGGATGACCTCAAATGTGGGCCTGCATTTGTGCATGTGCATATTCACTGCAACTATACGCGTGTGTGCTGATGGGGAGGGTTGTGGACGCACTTGCAAATTGCGGCACCATACACATGATGTGCATAACCACTGCCCACTCGCTTGCAATTTTAAATGCTAAAATGCCCAAATTCAAACTTTGTTGGCATTAAAACCTCCCCAAAATTCTGCTTGAAAAGTCAAAAGTCAAAAGTCAACTTGAAGGTTGCTTGGACCCACTGAGAGCCCTTTTCCTTGTTCCATCTTGTCATTGAAGTGTTCTGTAGGAAAGAAGGATGAAGAAGCCTTTTTTGATAATTGGTAGCTTTGCTGGCCCTCCTTTCCTAAATGAATACTCAACTTCTAAATGAGTACTCAACTGTACTCGCCCTTCATGACATCTGAGATCTCAAAATGTTGCACCAGACATCCCTGGCTCACACACATCCTAGCTAGATCTCTAGCCTTTGTCACAATCCAACTGTGACTCGAGATGCTTGAGGAGATTCCCAAACCTGCTCTATAGTTCCATTTACGCCACCCACATGTACTCATGTCTTTGCATAGCAATTTGGGGTCAGCATGACCTCTTCTACCCTTCCTGCTACTCTGAAACATCTTGATTAAAACCATGACCCCATCTGCGTATGTGCATGGAGGTGCAGCATGAGGAGAGGATGCCTCATGCCCTTGCTTTGCTGTCAAGGCCTCACACACACACACACACACACACACACACACACACACACACACACACACACACACACACACACACACACACACACACACACACACACACACACACACGCACGCCCACACACCACACACACGCACACACATGCACACACACACACACACGCACGCACGTCCACAAACCACACAAACACATTCAGCATGCGCGTGAAGCCTCACAAGCAGCAGGCACGTTACCAGATCCTGCGTCTCAGTGGGCCAGCTCCTCTGTGCCCTTCACATCCACCTCAATACCATGGGATTCAACCCATGCCCAAGCCAGCACGTGGGAAGCAGCACACCAAGGGCAGCCCTGCTCCGCACCTTGCATCTGGATTCTGGTCCCAGCACGCTTCAGCAAGGTCCTTGTAGCCTTTGGGCACTAGGGCAGGCCAAGTGGGACGCTTGCCGTCCTTCACAATGGAGTGGCCCAACAACATTGGAGGCACATTGCGGAAGGGTGAGCCGCCCGTGTAAAGCTCCCACAACACAATACCAAAGCTGCAGCAGCAACAGCAGCAAAAGAGGATTCTTAGGGGATTGAGATGGCTGGCATTTTAGATAGGATGAGCTCAGAGAGAACAAAGACGCCATGGAACGGAACAAGCACTGGCATACACACTATTTCTTCTCCTCAGGCCAGACAAAATAGTGCTACAATACAGTAAAACAGAACTAAGAGATATCCAGGTGGGGAAAGTGATTGTTGTGCAACGTCTTCCTGGTCTGCTAAGTAAGGCTCCTTGCTAGCCTGTAAGCTGTGCGCCTGCAGAGTCACTGTCATTGAGCCCAACATTACAGGTTTAAGCGTTCAAGTTTGTTCGGTAGATGACTTCACTTGCACTCGTTGGACAAACAAAAGCGTGCGAAAAAATCCACCCTGCCAATGGAGCTTCAAGGACAATGTGATCAAGACGTGCAGGCTGAAAGGGAAACCTCAGGTGGATGGACAAAATCCCAGAATGGATGGTGGGTGGTATACTGTGGTAGGTAGCTACGGTAGGAACGTCTATCTCTGAGGAAGTGCGTGAGAATGAACAGCAAGGACAGGGGCTGTCAGCCCAGCAGCGTAGTCCACATAGCACCGATGTCTCTAAAAACGGGTGCAGACACCGTGGCATTGCAACATTACGTCATCTTTGAAAAGTTGCAGGGTGAGCAAAATTATGCACCGTGCTTATCTTGCCCCTCCCCCCCCCCCTCCTTCCCCTTACACACAAATACACACATCACATGTGCACACTCGTACTGTTAGGAGGTTAACATGGTATCAATAAAGAGCGGCACTCACGCGTACACATCAGATGCCTTGGAGCAGGTGCCCTTGAGCAGCACTTCAGGTGACATATGCGTCAAAGTGCCTTGGAACAGGCTCGACACGTGCGTCGCTGAGAGGTCCATGCGGACGCTCAGGCCAAAATCACTGACCTGGAAGTGTTTTTGAAGGTGATTTGAGAAACAGCGACAGAATTGAGAGAGCAGATTGTTGGATGCACGTGCCATGCAATGGCAAACAAAGCCACAGAGAAGAACGTCAATGAATAGCACTACACAGCGCATAAGAATCTCCAAGCACAGTGGGTATCAAAATCATGATTTGCAAATCATGATTTAGGAGAATTCACGACCTTGGATCCTGAAGAACACCTTCAAAGTACACAGGATCTTGAGAAACGAGCAAGCAAGCAAACACACACCATGCAGGGACTAGATTATTATGCATAAGAAACATCTATGGTATATGTACAAGTAGTAGATATATATTATGCAGAAACTACCGTACAGACCCGTGACCAATCCACACCCCCTTTATTCAGCAATTGAATTTCTCCATTACGCACCAGTACGCACCCTGCTGAAAGTTTTTTTTTGCATTACGCACGCTCCATTACGCACCTTCCAGGAAAGCCTGCACAATTATTATCAGCATTACGCATGTTGAATTACGCACCCTCAAGGAAAGCCTGCACAGAAATTTCAGCCATTACGCCCCCCCATTACGCGCACCCTCCAGCAAGCATAGCCCTCACCATGCACTTACAAGCTCAGCAGTCGCTCTATGGCCTTATAGCAGCTGGGTAAGAGATTAATCTGAGCTGTTTGCCATCCATGCAAATAGTGTCTAAAAACTGTTTGATCCTAAGCTGTTGCTGTTAATGAAAGCACAAAAGCCAAGCAAAATCATCCCATTTAGCGCTAACACAGATAAAGTAGAATCTATTCATTGAAGGTATTGCATGCATTGCTCTTCTTGCTGTTTTGGGGCCTCAAATTTGGCATTTTGCCCCCATCAGCCAATCTTCTAAGCGTTCAAATGTCCTCCCATTCCACCTCATCCTGGCCCTGTGCCCCCCTTGCCAATGGCGCCCTGCCATCCTGCAAAGAGGGCATTACCCCTGATCCTACTGCTCGCACCCTTTGTGCCCCCCTTTCTATCGCTACTGCTCGATCCTCCATCTCACGCTGCTTTTCCCCGCCCAAAAACCTGCCACTTTGGCCAGCTGCCCCCCTGCAGCGCAAGGCCACCAAATCGAAACTCTTGGCAAGAAGACCAGCTGTTTCACCACATAGGTCTGCATCGCTGAATGCAATTTCCATGCTGTCAGCTGCCTCACGCCCTGCTGATTCCCTTGCAAGCTGTCGCACTTCTTGATCCTGGGTTGTTCTCGCTGCTGAAGGGGCATCGGAAACTGCCTGAGCTGCGACACCAGCTGCAGAGGTCTGGAGTGGCTGGCTAGGGGGGTCTTCAAGTACAACCACTTCTGTCTTGCCCTGTTGTCGCTGCGGCTGCTGCTGCTGCTGCTGCTGCTGCTGCTCAGGCACAGGGGAGTCCTCAAGCCCAAACACTTCTAACCTGCCTTGAAGCTGCTGCTCAAGCTCCTGGTGCTGTTGTTGCTGACCTGATCCTCTGATGACATGCTGTGATGTAGCCATGACAGCGGTGCTGTGCGCATGCGCGTCTGCCATGCTGCCCTCCCCTCCTGCACCTACTGCATCTCTGAGGGGCTGTTCTTGCTGCTCATGCACATCTTCCATGCTGCCCTCCCCTCCTGCACCTGCTGCATCGCTTTCATCCTCCTCAGAGTCACTGACTTCTGCATCTGAAGAACCTGGCATGGCTGTTGCTGCTTCCTCAGCCAGCTGAATGTCGGAGGGAGGGGGCGCTGCTGTCTCAGGTGCTGTGTAAGCATCTGCTGAATCGTCTTCTAGCTCAAGGGGCGGCAGCTGCTGACCAGTCGGCAGGGTCTCCAAGCAAGAAATGATGGTCTCAGGGGCCACACCCTCAGCATCATCTACGCCGCCCCTATCCACCTCCACACCATGCAAGACTGCTCCATTCCCTGATGCCTCTGCCATCTCCTGCTCCATCTCAGCTAGCAGCAGGGCGTTCTCCTGGGAGTCTGATTTTGGGAACAGTCTGCTCACTGCCTCCTGCTGCACCCTGTTGTCCCAAGCCTGCAGATACCCCACTTTCTCAAAGGTGCGGCGGATGCTGGGGCCCTTTTGGTGCTAGCTGGCCTCCTCCTTGCTGTTCGCATCCCTTGTCTGTCCATCTACACGACGCACAAACTTGTCCATTGTCTTTCGGGGCGGGGCTCTCAGGATTTAATTTAGCTATTTATTTTTCCCATTTTGCACCAGTTCGCACATTGCTTCAACGGAATAATTTCCTCATTCCGCACCAAATTGCACCCCCCTGACAATCCACATTACGCACTGCGCAGCCCTTGAAAAAAGATATGCATTGCGTAATGATCACGGGTCTGTACGGTATGTCACATATCATATGGTATCACATAATATAACATGAGCAATGAGTAATAATATGATATTAAATATACCGTACCTCCATGACCAGTTCGAAAATTAATTAATTCTGGAGCCGAAATTCAAAAATTTTTTATCAATTATCGCCAGGGCGTTTGAACCCCATTCGAATTGAAAATTAATTAATTTTGGGGCTGAAAACTGCTTGTGCAGAAAATGGTCTCCCAGGCCCCCAGCTCAAGCTCCAAACCCTTAGCTAGGTGGCTGAGGCCGCCCAGCAGCTCTTAGCAGACAAAGCCAGCTTGCCAGGGTCCAGGCATCCAAGAAGGGGCAGCCAGCAAAGCAGAAGAACCCAGTGGGGCGTCCTCCAGGTGACAGCACGGATGATGTTGCATGCATAGGCTCCAGTGTGTTCAGCACTGTACATGTGTGACAGCAACAGCCTGAGGATTGCTTAGGTTGGATGGCTAAGGGTTGGATGGTGATGGTGAGGTGTGTTCTTCTCAGGGAGCAAGAACGCGTCCAAGCCTCTCCAGCCCTCTGCCCCTCTCTTGTGTAACTCCACTCCTGAACAGAGCCCCTCCAGTCCAGTCCAGCAGCAAAGCTTCCAAGCAGCAGCAGCAGCAGCAGCAGCAGAAGCAAGGATCCGAATTGGGTATTCAAATTGAGAGATTTATGCCAGCCATAAGCCCATCAAACCCATTTGAATTTAAATATCAATTCTGGACATCCCGTACGAACTAAATTCAAAAATTTTCATTAATTGTTTTGGGGGGACCATCGAACTGGTCATGGAGGTACGGTGTACCGTGTAAACTTGGACCCGTACCCCCCAAAAAATAATTAGTTTTGCAACAACGCACCCCAGATATAATTGATTACACATTTGCGCATCAACCACACAGGGGCTTTTACCCCACTTTGCCTCAAAGGAGTAGGGAACCAATTCAAAGGTCTTCCATAAGCCAATGAACAGTAAAACATGTCTGGACCACAAACAGGTGCGATCCACTCAGGGGAGTCACGTTCACTTGTCCCACCATGCCCGCCACACCCCCTGCCTTCCCCCCTGGGTCCCCCTACCATTCTTCATCACGCCTCATCACTGCTGCCCTCCTTGCTGCTCCCCTCCCTAGTGCTGCTAGTTCTGTCTTTCACTGCTGCTGCTGCCCAGGGGGGGCGTGGGGCGGGGGGGCTCCTGACCATTCATACCTCTTGCTGTTCCAAGAACAATTAATTTACACATCCACGCATAACTGCGCACCCTTAAAATATATGTGTACTTTAACAAATATAAAGTGCGCGCAGTCAACGTGCAGGGTAAAAAACGTCATTTACGCACGGTGACATAATGTTGCACGGTACATATAGTAAGCACATGATCAAATTGAAACATGAATAACATTTTCAATGTGTGATTTGAAAATGTTACATTTGCAATTCACACATAAATATATGAATAAACTAACTATATATGATTATGATTGTAACATAAATAGCATTTTAAATTATTTTAAATACATAAATATATGTACAAACTAGCTATGTATGACAAGTACTTTGAAATGCTGCTGGGATGGGTTGACAAACGCATGTAACATTTTCAGAAATGAAGCCTGTTCAGGAGAAGGGGACTGCAGGTAGGTTTGCGGACCTCCCTTGTCTTTAAATAATGTTTTTGCACGCAGCTTCGTTTATAGGACAGGACATGCAGGAGGTTTACCCTGAGGGTGCTCCCTGCCTGCGTTCATCTCCTCTCTGCTTACCAAACTAGCAGGTTATCATACCGCACCCCTACACAATTTAATTATTTTTGCAGTCCCGCACCATGCCTGCACCCCTCTTATGAATCATATTACACAACCCTGCACATTCCTGAAGGATCAGTACCTCCCTTATCAATCAATTTCTTTCACTTTCCTGCACTTTCCTGCGGCCCCTATAATAAAAATTCTTAGGTCGTCTTGCAGTTACCCCGCACTACTCAAAAACGTAATCAGATGATCTAAAATTAGTATGATATCAGGGAAACAACTGCAGTTAAGACAAGAGAGCGTCATAAGCAAAGCTAAAAAATGTTCGTAGTTAGCCACTCCTAACACAAAAATGACACAGAAATGCAGCGCCTGGGGCAATAACAGACCCTTTCTGCAGCAGACCATAAATTGTATGTGTACCGTAACGTCACTAATGTATCACGACACTGATATATTACGAGGTACCAAGATAATTTCATTAATGCGAGTAGTAGGGTTTTCGAGGACCCGAGAAACAACTCAAACTTTGCGAAATACTGCGTTTTCGCGTCTCTCTTGCACTGGCTCACTGCCTCTAATCACCCTCCCTTCATCGTCTCATCTGTGGTGTCCTCAGACACCTCCACCGGTTCACTCAGCCCTCCTATCCATACCCCCTGCCCCTGCCCTCCTGGCTTTGTGTAGCAGCTGCGGCAAGCTCCCTTGTGCCCTTCACCTGCCTCTGGACCCCCCTGACCAGGAGCTGTGGCTGTGGGGTCCATCGACTCTTCCTGGGGTCAATCAACTGGTTTGCCCTGCTTCCCCCATGCAAGCATGCTCCCAGTTGCCTCCTCCTGCAAGCTGAGCAGCTCCAAATCCTTCAGCTTCAGTACAGCCCATGTCAGTAAGGGATCCCTGCCCCTTAGGAGCATGGGCTGCATTGTGGGGCCCGATGGATGGCTGAGCATAAACCTGGACCCTTTACGAGGCCTTGAAAAAAGTAATTTCTAAAGACACTTCATATTGCGAACGACCCCAATAATTATTCAATTAAATCGCAAAACTCCAGTGTCGCTACGGTATGCATGCACTGCTGAGTGTGCACCATGCAAGCTGTGCTCTGTCATGTATTGCTGCTAAGTTTTTTGCCTTTTCCCTGAAGGCAACTAGCAGGAGGACCTGCACCAAAGACTCACTTATCCCCATACCAGGCCAGGGGTGCAAGCCCTGCTCCTCATCACATCAGCAAATATACAATGTGCCACCACCTCTCCATCTTCCCCACACAAGCCACGCAGTATTCAAAGTACAAATTTTACATCCCATCGCAATTGAATTTTTTGGATTTTTGGAAATTTGTTGACCCGAAGGCAAACCGTAATGACCCGCAGGAGGACTTCCCTGGGCCCCCCTGCCCCCCAAGACCCCAGCTTCAAACTTGGGCCCTCTCAGGCCCCGGACCCAGCATTTAAACGCACAACATTGTGCTGATGTTAACATCAACTGGAACTTTACCAGGGGCCTGATTGGGAAGGACATGTCAGCTCCTTCTAAGCAACCAAACATAAAAGAAGTCCCTGGAACTTTGCCCACAGCACCACTAGCCACCCAAACATGGCAGCCCTGGTAAAAACTTTTACTGCATATCATGTTAAAGGGTGGTGGTGGGGGTGCCTTAGGGCATCCTGGCCATCTTTTTTGGCTTAGAACTTGAGCTACCAAAAATTAAATTGGTTCCCACAACTTTGGCCACTGCAAATTCAAGCCAAACTGAATGTTATCAGCACTGGCACAAGGATTTGCTGGGCATGCATGTTAAGCTTCAAAGAGGGAGGTGCGCTGGGGGGGCCTGGGCAGCCTGGTGTAAATATAACCTGGAATAGTCAACCAAGGCCTCATGTCCATGACAGGGGCTTCGCCAGAAAAGGAGAGGACTATGCAGGCCACTACCAACTCCATGTACCATGGGGAGAACATTGTGGCTGTATGGATGTATCAATTGTTGTCAGCAAGGCTTGCATCCTACATTACTGAGCCTTGGTTGAGCTCTTTTGGCAAGCATGCTCTGCCTGCTTTTACATGTGTCAACCTCTAAGATGGCATGTGAGGGAGCGCAGGCTCTGTCTTCCTTATTCAGATTTACAGGCTACTTGTTTTGCTTCAACTTTTGCTGGGGAGCAATGTGTTCGGAGCTCCAATAGCTTCTTGGTAACACAATATGATCTGCAAGAGGAGGTCTGGCAACTTAGGCGTCTGAAACACAGCGAGACAGTGCTGCATATCGAAATCATTGCCCCAGACAAACGCCTCACCCATCACATAACATTTATTGCTCCCCAAACCTCTCACACGTGCCCTAACCCAGAAGTACCAGCACATCTGATGGCACTGGTATACGCAACTGGAATTCCTTCCGTGCCCACCTTGCAAGTCACACCCTTGCCTTCTGCAGAGCTTGCCAGCAGGATGTTATGAGTCTTCAGGTCCAGATGCAGCACCTACAAGTGCCAGCAGACGTAGGAGTGAATGCAGTTACCAGCATATGGAGAGAGCGGAGGGTCCTCAAAGTGTCCAAGAAGTGGTACGGTCTGTCTGAATGAATTCTCAAGGAATTAAATCTGGGGAACCTCCTCTTGCAGCATAGACAACGTCCAGCGCATTGTGATTTTGCTTTTGTAGATGGCAAGAAAAGCAACAGAGCACGGTATCTAAACCTCACCAGCTGATTTACAACTGACTTACATATCTCTTTAATGACCCTACTCACGTTGTTGCAGTGCAGGTGCAGCATAGCCTTGGCCACATCCATTGCACAGTCCAGCTGGGCGGCATAATTCATGCCTTGTGGTGTCATGAACAAGCCTGAAAGAGGTGCAGGCAAGTCACGTGTGTGTGTGTGTGTGTGTGTGTGCGCGCGCGCGCGCTCGCGGGCGCAAGCGTGCGAGCATGTGTGTTTTAGAGGTGAGCATTTGTACCAACATCATGCATGGCTGATGACTTGAATGCTCCTGTCTGCTGGTGCATTCACTGAAGCTATACTTGATGAGGCAACAGATGAGCGTGCCATGGGCATTTGACATAGAGCACCGTGCAGAAGAGACGCAGGAGCAGGTTCTTAACACATCGAGCACAACTTTAACATCCCTTGCTTATTGCGTGTGTCTTGCTCTGAAGTCCATAGACGTTCTTTCTTGCAGTCGGCACTTGATTCCAGAGCTCACAGCACCAGTATGGACCCTCCTCCAGTCCCATATATGTGCTTCTCTTTTTATTGGAAGGCTAGGATAGGTTACAGGCCTAAGTAGGCATTTCAAACCCAACAGCCCAGGCATCAAGACACAGAAATACATTTCAATGACAAAATAGCTTGTTTCAAGCATACCAGCATCTAGTGCATCTCGCAAAGAGGCCCTGTCACAGTACTCCAAGACGAGTTGCACCTGCACAAGATGATATGAGCACAGTTGCAAGCAGAAAAAGCTGACCAGCTTCTGAAATATCCTCAAGTCAGCAGGTTGCAAAAAGCAAGAAGAGCTCCATTTAAGATGCTGGATACAGCAACACTGTGAAGGAGAAGGCAAGGGACATGTCTCAAACCCTGCCCTCCCTGCATGCGTGCGCGCAAACACACACCTCGTAGCTGTGCACTTCCTCTGGACCAGAAGTCTCACTGGTCTCCAAATCTGTGTGGATGCCAGACTTTTGTCTGCTGCCGCTCAGGTTACTGCAAGCCAGTGCGGTAGCAGTATCAAATGTCAGCAGCAGCAGCAGCAGCAGCAGGTGAAGCTACCGCAAGCTGCCTGTAATGTATAGTAGCTGCCTGAAGCAAGAAATTGCAGGTTGGCCTTAGTTGGATGCGCGCTTGAAGCAATGAATCATGCAAAAAATGTTCTGCATCACTGCTCCCATTTGACCCAGGCAGACTCTCAAGCATAGGCAGCAGCAAGCTCAGGATGGTAAGGGGGCTCACCTGAAGCGCACTGTAGAACCAAACTTTCCAGTCTCCGAGACAGACCTGGCACTCTCCTTTACCGGCTTGATGCTGCACCGCATGCAATTCATGAAAGGATTTCCAGAAGAGCAAGGTACAAAGCAGGTTATGAATATTGGAGCTCCAGAGTATTGGAGCTTGGGAGCATTACTACAAGGTGGTCGGATGTGAAAAGGATAATTCAAACGCCATTTCAATAAATGGTAAAACATGCAGGCTCCTTTCTTTTCTGAGATCTTTGTTGCTCGCCAGCGTGGGGCTCCACCTTACAGCTAGTGATTTGTCTTATTTTCCATGTTGTTTACACTATTGTTTTTTTGTTTAATCCATGCATAGGCCAAGCAACTTTTGTTTAAATTCAATCCATGTATATTGGTGCGCAAGCAAAGCAAACCTAGCAATGCTTCGATCCTTCATCAAGCCTCCATGAGGCTTTCCTGCAGCTCACAGGACAGCATTATATGAGACACACAATACCCTGTTGCCTTTTACCTATAGAACTCAACCTTATTGCTTACCAAATTGTACAATGAAAGTGGACCCCAGATCACCACAAATATATTCATCAGCACACAGCTTTATGTGAAATGGGTAAGAAGCAATCCACTCTTTTGAGGATGCACGCCTACTTGCACATTTCTCACCTTATTCAAACCCTATGTGTGTGAATCCTCCTCCTTATGCACAAAAGCAATGGACAAGACCCAACCATGGCACGCACCGGTAGTGGTATGTTTGACAGATATTGGGATGGACAAGTGAGCTGCTAATAGCTGCCTCCCAGACGATCTGCACAACACAGGTTGCACACCACAACCATGTCACAAGGGAACGAGCTGTCGCTGAGCGGTGACATAGACATAAACTCGACATAAGACAAAGACATGACATTGACATGGAAATAAATGCAAACTGACACCGAGCGTGCCCAGCAATGCAGGGTTCTTGAGGATGTGCAGATACCTCATCAGTCTTACAATTCTTCTCAATTTGATGCAGCTTGTGAGCAACATCTGAGTCTTTTCGCTTCAAAGTCTTTTGGAGTGTTCAAGATCAAAGAAACAGCAGGATTTCTGCTCATGCCACATTACCATCTTCTCCCGCTTCTCCCGCCCAGACATGTTGCCAGGTAGCTGAAAAACAAAAGCAGAGGCAGAGGCACAACTGGCATCAAATGAAAGATGGAGTACAAGAAGGGGAGGGGGTATGCATGAGAGCTGGCTGGTGGGAAGTTGGTGGAATGTAGAAGCAAATGCAGCAGTCTTGTCAAGCAGATTTGCTGATCTAGTTAGGCAACAAATCTGGCACATCCGCACTTGAGCCATGCAGTGCTGACAATAGAAGGTAGGTGGGGGAAGGTAGCGCAGGTAATCCAATCAATGTAATCCTGGCTGAACAGGTGACGTACCAGTATAATTTTCACAGCCACATCAGTGCCCCTCCATTTCCTGACAAAACACATGGTGGCAAGCAGAGACTATGAGTGAGAGGTGCACCAGGGTAAATGGTTCTGTGTAAGGATGGTATGGGAAGCATCGAGACTGGTGGGCACATCTTAGAAAGAGCAATAGACAAAAAAAATCCTGTGTGTCATGCATGCCTTGTCATGCCGCAGGGCAGCACAGATGAACTCTGCAAGGGTACCACCAAAAACACAGATAAATGAGACAGTCATGTCCTTGATGCACGCGTGCACGTGTATGCACACGAATGGTCACCCGCTGTCAAATGCACGTACCCCCTGTAAACCTTGCCAAACCCTCCTTCTGCCAAGAGTTCTTGGACTTGAATGTCCTCATCCTTCCTGGTTGCCACATCAGAAATTGCGGCCTTCGCTTTAGTGATTTGTTCTGCACACACAAGCAGTCCGAGGGTAAGGAGGTGAGCACCCACTAACAGAGACAGCCCCATTGTGCAGGCCATCCTGTTCACAGCACTTCTTTTGCAGGCTCTCATGGGAGGGTGATAAGGTTGGCTAGCAAAAACTTCTAGATGCCTGCTTGCAACAACAGCAGCATGACAGCTGCAGGGCAGGATGCGTCAACTTGCAGGGTGCACAAGATGCACAACCTTATCAAAGCTTTTTATTTCAGCAAAGGGCCAGTCCCAGCAAGAAGTTGTCCACTCACCAAGCGTATTCAGCTGTCCGCCAGACAGCTTGAATCTGCTCTTGTCTTTGATGCGCTTTGTGTTCTGCTCAAAGCAAGCAATTAAGTCCAGTTGCCTACCCAAAAGGGCCTCTCTCGACACTTTCTCTTCTTGTAACAACTTGTTGGTGACCTAGGGACAAAGGAAGAAAAGGAGCACTGCTATTTCCTGTAAAATGATAATGTTTTATTTCCAGCGGAAGTGAAAACTCAATCAATTATTCTGCTAGAAGAGGTGAATGGATGTTGTACATATTGTGGATCACTCCGCACCCCTGGAATCAACATTTATTTTGAATCCCACCTTAATCCCACACCCGCCTCAATAATTATTTTGGGGTGTCCTGCATGTTCCCACAGGGGCGACCAGCCCCTGATACTTGAGCTTTGAAACCAGCATTGCATGTACAGGCAGCACATGCCTGCGAGGGAGACTTGTAAGATACTCAACCTTTTTTTCTTTTATTGCTGTATTCAAAAAGCCGTCCAGCCACATTGTTGATGTTGCTCTGTCAAAGCAGACCTTAACACATGCTCGGCGTGCTGGTTGAGGTGAACAGCAGAAGGTCTCAGGCCTCCTGCTGCTACCATTCACTCAGATGAGGAGGCCTCACTAGGACTCAGGAAGCTATACATTTCCAGCTGATAAACCCCCTCTGGTGCTTCCAGGTCCTTGTGTTTGTAGTACAAAGTACAAGTACAAACTTTGCACATACCCAATCAATCTCAAAATCAATTAATTTTCCTGTTAATTATTGTCATCACACATGTCCACATTCAAAAATGGACATTTTTGGGGTGTCCGCTGACATTTCGCACCCCTCAAAAACATTATTTCTGCGGGAAGGTACACATTATGTGCGGCGCCAAGCAGCAAGGATCAAGCTATGGCCAATGCAGGCCAGGCACTAAAAAGGAAATTTTCATTTTTCATCCGGGAGGCGTCAGAAAGCATAACTTTTGGACGTCAAGGGTCAATCTGAAAAGCTAAACATTTGGAAAACTCGCGTCGAGAGTTATCGATTGGTATATATATGGGTCCAATCGGAGGGGGTGGGTGGGTTGGGGGAGTTTCGACTTTTTGGGACCCCCCCTCCAGAAAGTTTCTGGGCCACTTACAGAGTTCTAAACATATCATCGGATTCCTGAGCTTAAGAACTGCCAATTGGCACCCTTTAAGTGCAAATTGGGTAAAAGGGGGGGTCTGTGTGCATGGCTGGGAGTCAGTGCCATGCGCGCAAGGGTGTGGGTAGCAAGGGGTGTGAATGCAAAGATGCATCAAACCAATTCAAACTTCCAGGACAGTGGCAACATACAATGTGATATTGCTAGGAGAAGTTAGGAAGGCAGTTTGTGGACTTGCAAGCCAGTTGTGGGTGCCTGAAAGGGCAGGTATGCATGGGCGTCCGCTGCTTAGTTTTTGCCCCATAACTTTGCTGCAAACCAGTATTTCATTGTGCTGAGTATGCAGATGGATGGAAAATTGAAAAAGGAGCAGATTGGTACCCGTATTGTCTGGTTTGGGACACTGGAAGGGGGGTTTTGGGGGTGGGTGGTGGGTCAGGGGGGTACCACCCAAAAATTAGGCATGACGTCCATCACTTTTTTTTTGCCCTCCTGTTTCATCCCCAACAAATGACTTGATGATGAGCATATTGCTCTGATATGATCCCCAGGGGATCAGCCAACCAGCCCATTATGGATCCCACACACTAATCACATAAAAGGAAGCCTGCAAAATCTGGGAAAGATTGCAAAGTAACTTGAAATTAAGTTGGAAGAAGCTGCCAGAGAATGGCAAATTGTACAGGTGTGTGTCGACAAAGCATCAGCTGTGAGCGTGCAGGTGCAAGCCAAAGCATGCAAGCGTACCTTTTGATGCAGCATCTGAGCAGGTCTGGGGATGGAGCATCTGTACAACTGGACACACAAGAGCCTGGTGCCACTTACCAGCTGCTCTTGTAGAAGGACACTTGCCCTTTTGGAAGACAGCAGCAGCAGCAACAGCAGGCCTGCAGCAAAGAAAATCGCAAGGAATTAGGTTGAGAACACCCTAGCGGTTGGATGTTCAAATCTCGTTTACCTTAATTCCAAAGGAAAAAGTCGTGTCATGATCTTGCCAAAGCAATCAAAATATTAGAATTGGGCCTATATCTTTGCACATATACTCATTTATGGCAAAGCTCCTGCCATGGGGGGTGAGCCTTTCGTTTTGAAGGCTTCCGTTAAAGCTCACACCCAGCTGCCCAGGCCCATCCAACGCCCTTGCCCCGCCATGAAACTTAAGAGTAGCCTCCCAAAAGAAACTGCTAGGCAACCCTGCAGTATCAATGCTCCCAAAAGAGGCTGTGGGCAGTGCGTAGAACTGGACAGAGGAGCAACCAGTCCTGGGACCGCCAGTCAGCCCACACAATGGTCTGACACTCAGTTTGTAAACAAAGCAAGACTTTTTACTGGGACTGCCAAAATTTGGAGGCTTACAGTGCAGTGAAAAAAGTTTAGAGATAACTTCCAAGTTTGGCAGCTAATGGGAGCTAGCATGCCTTTTCCAGCCAGGACCCTGGAACAGCACAAGTCAACACAACTTCACCCTTATGTATATGCACAATAATATATATGCACTTGCTGTTCTGGGGCCGGGTCTCTACAATCCACCTGTGGACCATTCCAGCTTGCCGCTGGGTTTACAGATCTCCACAATTTCAAGAGCAAGGAGATTTACGGTTTCTCCTACAAAAATTGCGTGGCTTGTATGGGGAATGGAGAGATGAAGGCATGGGAATTTGCTGACGCAATGAGAAGAGCACGACTAGGACCCCAGGCCTGCTTCATTAAGAATCCTCGATAAGAGGCTTTCCTGTGCGAGGCCTGTGGCAGCAAGTTGCCTTGGGGGAATATGTGAGCAATGCATGGCAGGAGCGGTTTACATGTCACACTTAGTATTGCATCCATGCATGCATGCAGAAACAAGTCATGGTATGCTGCTGCAGGAAGGGTCTGCTGTTACTGTAGGCACTGCAACTCTATGTCACCCCTTTGTCAGGAAGGGCTGGCTTTGCTGGCTTTCTAGCAACGCTTGCATTGCATTTCAGAATGACAGCTCACTTAAACCAGGAATAGGAGTAACGGGACACCAGGGAAAACTTGCTTGGCTTGCCTTTACAATGATTTGTGTGTTCAGCCCTGAAGGCTTTCGATGACCGCAAAAAAGAGAGTAATAAATGCACTTCCAATTCATCAGAGCTTGGAACAAAGCCAGCTTAGCAGCGCTTGGAAACCAAAGAGGCTTTTGCGGCATCTACAGAGGGCCTGTGTTTTCATCTGGCCCACTCATTGATTAGCTTTCTTCCTATTTTCTGCCCCTCTTCCACCTTTCTATCAAGGCCTCACCTGATAGTATGAATGCCATAATCACGACCATTGCCAGAAGCCCATCGCGGAGTTTCAAAGCCTCCTCTTGTCGTGGGTTGTACACAGAAAGCACCCTGTCAGGCACAATGTGACAGAGAAATTCTCAGGGCTCCCTAAATGCAAGGTGCTGCAAATAGGTAAGAGGTGCTGCAAAAGAGGCTGGTGAATTGTGTGCTACCAGAGCAATCTATTGTATGTGCATGTTGCAGGGATTATATGCTACATTTGGAAGCTAGAGGCCCATGTGCAGCCATAAATGAGGCCTCACAGCTGGATGGGCTCCTCTCCAAGAGCTCTGTGTATCACTCAAAAGTTTCCACGGTGCACGCGCGCTATTGATCCATCTTCACCTTCACCTTAACTTTTTGAATTGCCTGCATGCTCGCAAGTTCCTCCCATGCATTGACACATAAGCACATAGCCACACGAAACTTCCATTTATAGTTTCCTGCCAACCCATCAGCTGCCCTGTGTGCTTACCATGAGTTCCCCGGCAGCGCAACAGTTACGCTGGCAGTCACCTGGGCACAGCAGGAGGTGTGCAGCACACAGCGTGATACAGTCAAGCATAAGGAAGCACATTGCAGAGGTGGACTTGCTACAAAGCTGTATGTGTTCCTTCTTGTTTGTATCTTAAATTTAACCATGCCAACAACAACACTCGATTAAATAAAAGCATGCTATCTAAAAATAATGAAGCTTGGATTACTAAAGTCTTGGCCTCAGATCGCCTCAGAAGGCACACAATTCTACCCTGGGAACATTTTCATCCCCAAAACAACTCCAATACATGGCGCTAACACTACACATATCCAAGAACACAAATTGGGGAGGCCAAGAGTCAACTTTTTTGCAGGGGGGGGGTTCAACTGGCCTAAACTGCCAGGCGTGCTCTCTCTCTCACGTTTTTTTTCCTCTTAAAGCTAGCCATGCCAGGAGTAGCTTGCATGGCGCACACTCAGCCATGCATGCATTAACAAGGCACTTTGTGCTGCAGGAAGGCCCTGTTGTTGCCCAAGGCATTGCAATGTCACCTCTGTGCCAGGGAAGACTGCCTTTGCCGCTTTTTCAGCGTTGCTTGCTACACTTTCCCAAACTGTCCTCCTACACTTTGGTTTAGGCTGCGAACTCCAGAGCTTGAAGCATGGATGTCCTTGGCATCGATGACCTTCCCCAGATTGCCGATCCTTGCAGAGCCAGGTTCGTTTCAAGGTAAATGGCTAAAATCCTGTATCTGACCAACCAGGTCTTCTCACTCTATTCCTTTAGCAACAACTTTTTTTGGTGCAAGGACTCCTTATCATCCAGGAGCATTTGTGTGGCTGGTGAAGCATGTTGCCTGGAATTCTGGACTATCAATCTGTAAAGAAGAGGTTGTGTGTTCCATTAAAGCCTGAAAGTCCCAAAGGGGGTCAACTGGCCTACATTGCCAGACATGCTCCTTCTCGTGTTTCTTTGGCAAAGTCCCATTCATGGGGCGTGGGTTTGCCTTTTTCCCGGTTGAGTTCACACCTGCTGCCCCGGCCCGCCCAGCGTAACCCCCGCCCTGAAACTTTGGCCAGCCTCCCAAACAAAAAGTTTAGGCAGCCCTGCAGTGTCCGGGGGGTGTGGGAGGCAGTGACTGGTGCTGTAGAAAAGTTTGCAATGAGTTTTGTAAGCAGTTCTTGGCCTAGGCCAGCCAGCTTGCCATCCGCGCAGAAACTTGGCATGCTTGCCAAGCAAAGCTTTTTACTGGGTCTGTCAAGTTTTGGTGACCTGGGGTGCAGCAGGCAAAGTTTAAGAGCAGAGATTCCACAAACTTTTGACTTTCCCAACCCGGCCACCTCCGGCCCCCCGAACAGCTCCAGACGACAAACTTCATCAGCATACTTCTGTGGATGCCCTTGCTTGGTCTGGGGTCTGGGGGTGCCCGTTCCGGGGACTCCGCAGTCCACCTGCGGACCATCCCAGCTTGCCGCTGAGCCAACGGATTTGCATAATTCCCATTGCGATGGGATACCTAATGCAAGCTCTATCGATGGTGTGAGTTGCTGCGTAAATAGAAAGTTGAAGGCAAAAATTCGTTGATGTGATGTGGAGCATGATCTGCACCCCCTGCCCTGGAATGTGGATGAGGGCGCCTCTGGTGTATGGTTTGCTGCTGGTTGTCTAAGGGGAGCAAGTAAGCAAGGAATGGCAGGAGCACCTTGCAGGGCGCACTCAGCTATGCATGCATGCATGAGCAAGGCATAGTCTGCAGGAATGTACAGTTGTTGCCCCAGGCACTGCATACCAATGCCACCTCTGTGTCAGAAAGGACTGGCTCCGCCAATGTTTCAGCGACGCTTCCCTCACTTGTCAATCATGACCATGCCAACCATTAGTTTTCACAAAAAAATATTAAATTCACCAAAAGGTGATGAAAATTTAATCAGATCACTTCCCTGGCCTCAGATCACCCAAAAAAGGCCCACAGCTCCACCCTGAGACCATTTTCAGTCCCAATTTTTTGTATTTGTAACTCCATATACTTTGCTAACACCCTACATATTAGTAAAAAGGAAAGAAGGAGGTAACAAATTGGCCTTGTTGGCGCCCCTTGCGCTGGATTCTCTCCAAGGTAAATGGCTGGAATCCTGTGCGTGACCAACTGCTGGATCTATCCACTCCGTTTTTTGCAATAATATTCTTTTGGTAAAATTCTTCCAAATTACTAATCATGATCCAACTTGGTGCATTGGGTGGTCGGGTATGGAGACTTGGTGGTCAAAAAGCAGGGTTCATGCCGAGGCTGATTTGGCAAATGTACCCCAACTGGCAACTCTCAAACCCTAGTGCAACAGAAAGGTCAGAGGAAAGGTGCAAGCTGGGGCCCACAAATGCAGGGAGCATGCAAAAGACAAGCAATTGTAGGCTTGGACAAATAAACCCTTCTGTGAAAGTCCCAGGTCTTGGGAGCCTTGTGCTGGAAGCATCTAAGAAATAAACCATTTTGGGAGAGGGGGTCCATCTCTGGAAAGCTTGCAGCATTGAGCAAAGCATGCATGTATCGTCTATCTATCACTGCCTCTGTGTGCAAGAACAGGTCCTCTGCTTACAGCAAAGAAGCAACACTCCAGATCTTCAGGCAGCAGAGAGATTTCCGCATAGCTTTGAGTAACACTCACCTTGTCAGGATTAGACCCTCCAGAGACGAAGGTGCTGGCCCCACTTGTACCATCTGGACTGCTTATTTCAAGCCTGGACGCAGCATGGCATGCATACAACACTCATTGTGCCACAGAGTACTTGCAAAACACAGGTCTGACATCAAAATTGAAGACGGACAAACAAGCTATGTTTCAGCACTTTTTACTCCGAGTCTTAGCAAACAAGCATAGATGGACTCACATGTAAGATAAGTCATCAGATAGAAGTCGGTCCAGATGCACGTTTTCCCCTGCAGGTTTGCAGAGTAAGAGTACAAGCTGAAGTGCCCAACTTACAACAGGTTCAAATGTACTGATCCAGGGGCAGACCCAACATGAGCTTTGCTTTATATTGCACAGCCTCTCTAAGGAGTGGCTCGCACTAGCACATTCCTCCTGGGTCCTTCTTCCCAAATCAGAGTTTGCAGTGTCATTGAGCGATCTTATAGAGCAGCTTAGCTTGGGTGCGCAAGCTCTGGCTGTTTGATATAACATCCAGGTTGCACCTGCTCCCTGTCAAAAGGGTGCAACCAGGGCTGTGATAACATGCCGTTATTAAGAATTAGACCGTCTAAACGGTTCGCCGATGGTTTGAATTGATAGAAATTGTAAAAAGAGGTTTTCAGGGAAATGACGGTGGCTAACCGACCAGTCGATAGCACCGTCTGAGCCGCTCGTTGCATGCATGCACTTTGCAGCTGCAAAACGCCGCAAATCCGCATCAAAACACAGAAATCTGTTGTACTTTTGAGCATCATGCAAGTGCAAAAAAGTGCCAAGCGTGCAAGGAATGTGGGCCTAGCATGCCATCCCTAAGGAACCTGATGGCTGCTGCCCCAATAGGCCTCACATAGGGTCGCCCAAAAAAGGGGATAAGGGAAAGGGCAAGAAGAATGCCTGGGTATGGGAGCAGTGTGTGCTGAAGGTGAACAAAGCATGTTGCTGCACAGCAGCAGTGCGTGCCGGAGGTGCGCAAAGCAAGTGCAAAAAAGGGCACACGGACGATGAGGAGCAGGCGCAGCCCCAGCAGCAGCAGTCACAGCAGCAGCAGTGGCTGAGCAGTGAGAGGGGGGGGCTGGAGGGCCCAGAAATTTTAGGCATGGGTTTGGCATTAGCAGTTAAGCAGTCATGGTACCTTTTTTACATTCAGTCCATTCAGTTGAGTTGTTTGGAACACTCCAAGTGACGTTTTTGTCTCGGCAGCAAATTGCCGGACTAAACCATCCACCAAACCATTTTCCACCGTGTAGACGGTTTGAAATTTGAAAAATATGGTAAAAAGCATAAAATGGCGCCATCCCGTCTCATCGTACACCAAACCGTCAACCATCAGTTCACAGCCCTGGGTGCAACACAAGCACTGAGCATAACAAGGCGGCCTCAGCTGCCAAGCTTTCAGCTGCTGCCAATGCCAAGGACAGTTGGTTATGCAATACAAGCTCAGGAATGCCCAGAATCACGTCATTTGCAGCAGTCACATTAGGTGGGTCCAGCCATGGAAACGAATTCCTGCAATCAGGAGCTTGGACAGTTTTCAAATGGTCTATGAGGGCAGTTTGAAACACATGCGCAGCGAAAGGAAGATGACAATGTTGGAGGAGCTTGCTCAAAGTCTTGCCCACCTCTCAGAACTGGCCCTGCGTCTACCAGTGACCCAACAAACCCTGTGGAAGAATGAAGGACACAGGCACAGTCAGAGGCGATGGCAAAACTGTGATGGTTTGCACACACAGCATGAGAGGATGAGAGAGAACATGAGAGGAGACAAAAAGCAAATCCACCCTGAAGTGTGTTGAATAAAAAAAGGTATCAAATGAACATGTGAATGGAGTTGTTTTGCTTTAAGGGAGAAACAGAGCTTCTTCGCGCATGAGGAGCAGCTGCTGGGAAATAGTACAAGGAGCAAGATGCTTCATTTTTCATTGCTGTCCAAACACGAGCATCCAAGTCTTTGATGCTTGCTTTCTGATGTCTTTAAAGTGAATGCTGCTAGCCTGAATAAACTCACCCCAGTACCTGCATGGGAATAGAGGAGAGGCACGCATGTTAGGATGGCCTTGATTGCAAGATGGCATGCACAAAACTCAGCAAAAACAAGGATGCACTCTTGGCAAGTGCAAGCAACGTGTCACCTCACTTTTTGCGCGTCTTTGGGTTGTAGCATGGAGGCCCAGGGCAGCCGGTGGGGTGAGTGATGTTGTCTGCACAGGGGCAGATGGGCTTTGTGCTCAAGTTCGTCAAATCATACTGAGGATCAACCTTTCATCTATAAGAGAACACCAACCTGCAGGGTGTCCTTGCTGGGACGCTTCTTGAAAGAAGAGGCAGAAGAGCTAATACCGAGGACTAACAGAAAAGCAACACATAAACAGCACCCAAAAGCGCACTGGCATGCATAATCAAGACGAGCCACTGCTGGACCCATACCTGGATGACCCCAGCTCTCGTCCTCATCAGTGTCAGGGAAGAAAATAGGGTACCTGCAGGGAGGGCAGTCAGAGAGCATGGACGATGTGAACCAGTTCTGATTGCTACCTAGGGAACCTCTTCACATGCCAAAACCCTAAAGGCAGTACAAATCCGATGATGCTCTACCTCACACAAGAGCCATTTACTTGTTGGGCAGAACATCTGCGTGCCAGCTGCTGAAAAGTTACATTGCCTCTCTGCACTAAAAACAGGTCACTGGAGCTATTTTTACACCGCCAGGCCACAAAGGGCCCGCTAACTCGATTGTAAGGGCTTTGCTGAAGAGATCCTTCGGCAATTGTTTGCAAAGGCTGCTCAATGCATCTATGCACAAGCAAGGGCATCCTACAACGCTTGAACAGGCATGCAGCACCATTTTATAGCTCTGGGTAGGTGTAGGCAGTGAGCAAGCCATAATTTATGACAACACATTACAACCAACTCAGCAAGCTCTGGGGCTTGCCTTTGATCCCTGGCAATCACACTTGACAGCATAACAAGAATGATTTCAGCCAGAGAGGGTTGGGAATGAACAAAGCAGGATTTTTTCGCGACCAAAAGCTTGCTTGCACACCTTGCCAAGCCTTGACCTTCCCCATTCCTACAGCTTAACCACGCAAACCGGAATGCCACTCACCCAAAAGCAAAGGCTAGGTCCTCTGAGTTGGTGAGGGGGACAGGACCTTGTATATGGAGACCAGAGTCTCTCTCTACAATTTCCAAAGTCTTGAATCGACCAATGAGTCCCGGAGAGAATAAGTCAGCACTTGAATTCCGCTGGATAGGCTTGCCCAAGCTTGCACGGAGCCTCCCAAACCTGTGGACAAAGGAAGAGATGGGATTGAGTACCATGCTTATAAGCCAGGAATTATGCTTTGTGTGTGGCACCAAGACGGAGCAAACAGATTGTTGGACAAAAATATGGCAACAAGCGGGCTGGAATTGGCAATAGCACACTCACGGGAGGAGAGTCAGCTCCATCAGCGCCAAGCTATGATCGTCATTGCCATCTTCATTTGACTGCATGCAGCAGAGCCGAAAAAACCCAATGGTCAAGCAAAAAGGGGATGAGACACTGCTTGAGACAACGCCATAGGGTGAACAGAAGACGCACTGCTCCAGAGCAACTCACTTGTCTGAACAGCTCCTCAGCAAGCACATGGAAGTTGGACTCCAGAAAAGACCAATTGGGGTTCATTTTCACAACTGCCGTCTGCAGCAAAATATGTGAAAGTTGATGCAGGGCATTTGAGAGCGGCATGAATGACGAAGTGGGGAACTTGCAACCCTTCTCCCTTTGCTGTCTACATGTCCAATAGCACAGGTTTTTTAAAGCGCCATAGACAACTAGGTGGAAAACTTGTAGCCTAAGTCTTCATGTTCAAGCGCTGACACCCACGAGGCTCAGAGCCGCCCTGGATGCAGAAGAAAGCTGCATGGCCAGACCGTCGGCTGCACTGAGGGCTGCATCCCTGGCCTGCTGTCCCTCCAATTCATACGAGGCTTTTGTAGCGTGCACGATGCCAAAGGTGCATAGCGCAACAATGAGGCAAAGTAAGATGGCTGCGTGCACAGAGGATTTGTGTACGTGAGCCTGAAAGCATCCATACACTCATGCATGGGTGCAAGAGCCTGCAGCAGGGTATACAAGCAGGCTCTTGCAAGTGCATTTGACAAGACGTGCGTGTATGTGAAAACAGGAATGTTCATATCAAGAACAAATGCTTGAATGCGCATGCGCACGTGTACTTGCCAGCAAGAAATATTTCACGCACATATCCTGTAATGTCCCTGATGTGCGCATTCATGCAGATTGCCTGAACTTGTGCATGAAGATTGCAAAAATTTATGCAATTGAGAAAATGGTCACAACCATCTATGAAAAATACTGTGCACGCACTTGCACTTCAAAAGAATCCCTGGTCTGTGTGTGCATGCGTGCGTGCGTGCGTGTGTGTGTGTGTGCATGTGTGTGTGCGTGCGTGCGCGTGTGCGCGCGGTGTGTGTGTGAGTGTGTGTGTGTGTGTGTGCATATGTGTGTATGCATGTGTGTGTGCGTGTGTGTGTGTGTGCGTGTGTGTGTGTGTGCGTGTGTGTGTGTGTGTGCGTGTGTGCGTGTGCACATGCGTGTGCGTGTATGTGTTGTGTTTGTGTGTGTGTGTGTGTGTGTGTGTGTGCGTGTGTGTGTGTGCGTGTGTGTGTGTGTGCGTGTGTGTGTGTGTGAGTGTGTGTGCGCGCTGCATGAGACTTAGCGCTCGTACACCTTTGCATTAATATGTATGCACGTGGCTTCACGTACTTGTGTGTGGTAACAGAGGGGTATGCAGCACGTGCCAAGTGGAGTCTACGTGCCCCAGGTATTGATTACAGCGTTTTATGTGTCCTCAAGGCCTACCCACCAGGGGCAATCAGCAAATGTGGAAACTTGCATATCAAGGTCAGAAAGCTTGCCCCGCCGACGCCTGAGGTACAGCAATGACTATCGGCCGGTGCTGCTGATGATGATGATGATAGATCCTGCAATTCAATCAGGTAGGTGGCTTGACCGCACGAGCTTGCACAAAAGAGCTTGCACACATAGTCTTGCACTTGGTCACAGCCGAACTGAAGACATGGACGTTACAAAAGACAGAACATTGCTGCTACCCAGAGCAGCAGGCTCTCTGCCAGCTTGTCAGAAGGTTTGTTAACCTCACCTCCTTGCCATCTTTGCCCTGCTCCTGCTCAAGTCTCACTGTTGGAACGCCTTTCTCCACATCTTGACTTTCCTTGAACTCATCAGCTGAGTGTTCATCATGTTTATTGGAGGCGTTCCATTGCATGGCGTCCGTGTTGCTTCAGCCACGAAATCGAATAAGCCTGGAGAGCATGTTGACCTGCACTATTTGGTTATTTCTAAAGCATTATTATAGATTAATGCATACAGGCGTCGAACTGGTCAGTGTCCAGGTTGAATGCATGGAACACCGTTCTTCTACGTGGACATCCAATCAATTAATTTATATGAAAAAAGGTTACCAAACTACAAGTGCTATCCTGCTTTGCTTTCCACACACAACATTGTTTGCCTTCCCCACGAACGGACGTCCAATGGGACCAAGTCAAGCCAAATTGCCTCAACATGTTTTGAATAAAAGAGTTCTCTTTGGGCCTGCTGGTTTCCAGCCGCTCCCCTGCCTCTCTGAGGTCAAGGCTGTTCTCGCTACTAAAACAGATTCTTGCTACTATAACAGATGCTTTATTTAACTATTTAGTAGCAGTTTAAGGTTTGGGATCATGCACGCACAAGCACATGCGCACGGACACACACACACACACACACACACACACACACACACACACACACACACACACACACACACACACACACACACACACACACACACACACACACACACACACACACGCGCGCACGCACGCACGCGCGCGGAGAGGCAAGCTGGCAAGCATGCATGCTCGCATGCATCCTGCACGTACCAACAACTGGCCAGTTGGGACTCCGTCAGACAAATCGAGTCAATACGTTGCAACGTAGTTGTCTAATCCGTAGTTGGACGAAGGGTTTCATAGAGGCTTTTACTCATGTCCTCAGGCATTTGGCTGTATTTACATGGTCCGCTTGCAAGCGAGGTCGCAAAGGAGGCGCAAACTCAGCATGTGCAAGAGTGGCCCTGAGAATGAACATTTCTAAAGCGTCAGTACTCCCCATAATGCCAGGAATAAATGAACTCAAACCAATGTTCATTTCAGTCAGTCAAGGAGGACTTTCCCGTGGCTGGCCCACCCTGAACGGGATGAAAGTGGCCACTGCTTTGGATTTAAAATTTTAAAGCATATCTCAGCATCCTCTGCACCAGGACCTGGATTGCTAAATTTTGCTCCACGAGCAGGTGTTAAGAAAATCTCCAGGGGTGCAGTGTTTGGTTGGGTGGCTGGCGAAAAAAGGAATGGACTTTACGGGGGTCGCTTAAGAGGTTGAGAGATGTTGAGAATGCCCAGAGCACGCATAGAGGTGGTTGTAGGCCCTGGAAGTGTAGTTGGCCAGACTTAGGAGGGTCCAGCCATGAAGAGTGTGGTTATTTGGGGCAATTTTTAGCTTTTGCTAAAAAAGCTAGCATGCAATTATTGGACAAGGTAGACCTACCGGCCTCTCACAGTTGCGCTAACATGTACACACAGTTACAAGGGTGTTTTCAACTGGATCTGCATGCATCTGCACGCGGAGAGCCGCAAATTTGCAATTGCAACCTTGCATTTGCATTTTGCATTTTAAATCAAAGTCAAAGGGCCAGGTCTGCCTGTGGAGACGGGCTCATGGAAGGACAAGTTTCACGCCCTCATGTGCTGTAAACATATTCAGGAGTCCATGCGCTGTGAAAGAGAAGAGAAGAGAAACGAGCCCAATCCGCAGACGCCCCTTTCAGAGCCTTGTGACAACCAAAGAAGGATAGTAGGGACCTATTATTCCATTTTTTTTAAGTTTGGCCACACGGGCCAATAAATAAGCGCCTCAAAAATGGAAGGGCAGCGGGTCCTGAGCATTCTGGTTAGAGACGAAATTTCTTGACAAGATCACACGTTCATAAAAAGGTAATGTTGACGGGAAGGCAATTTGCAAAATATTATCTTCTGTAGGGGGTAAGTGCTGGAAAGCGTTGCTAGGAGCAAGGCGTAGCAAGCTTTGTGTGCCAGTACAAGCATTCTTAATCGTTTGGTTTTCTGTGTGCGCAGATTTTGGACCAGTGCTTCTGGAAGCGGATCTGTGTTTCTGGGGCGTCCTTTTTGCATGTGCACTCTGCGTTCTGCGTCTGGTGGTGAGTTCAGCTGGCGCCTGTGCAATATTTCCCTCTGTGTGCTTTTGCTCCCGCTGTGTCTCACCCCTCGTCTTTTTTGTACTGGCATTTTGCAGTTAATTGCAGGTGTATTGCCGGAGCTGTGGGCTTGTAGCTTCTATGGGCTTGTAGCGGTGAGTGTCCAGTTCGGATGTATATGCACCAGGGATTTACACAAGTGTTTGAGCATGAGGCTGAATGCCAAGCTGTGTTGCTTTTGCAGGTCGCCTCTGTAACACTTATGAAAAGGCAGAGCCCGGGATGTAACACAAGGCTATCGTAAGCCTTGTATAATTGTTACTTTCTTCTCCACCCTCCTGAGCTCGCGTCCTCGTGAGCTAATCATTGCCCCAACTTTCTGAGGTCTCACATGAACGTCACGATGCGGCCAGTGGTTAATTAACGAGTCAATTAACCTTCAGGGAATATTTTTCCGCTTTTTCTTTCAAAGTGCTTCTCCCAGGGATCAAACCAGGGACCTCATGAGCTCAGGCGCTAAGCATGAGGGGGACCTGACTAGGTTTCGCTACCAACATAACACTTATGGAAAGGCAGATCCCGGGATATACAGATGGCTAATGTAAGCCATATATTCGTGCTACATTCCTCCCCACCCTCCTGAGCTCGCGTTCTCGTGAGTTTTACACAACCCAACAAATCCGAAGATTTTACATGTTAGTCTCACTTAGTGAGGGTACACACACGGCCAGTGGACACAGGACTTGCTCTTTGGTGAGTGTAACTGTTGAGGCAAATTCATATTTTCACATTTGTGAAGCACTGTCTGTCTAGCAGTGAGAAAGATGTTCTGAAATGGGTGGTTCCAATTGGAAACCGTTCTGTTGCAATTCTAAGTTAATGCAGTAGCCAGTTGCACTGAACCTGTATTTCTTGGTTCCTTTGCCCTTTCCTTGCAGGTGCTGGGTTGGTGAGCCTTGGCCTAGACTGGTTTCAGTATTTGGTGGACGCTGCGTGTTCTCTCTTGGTGAGTTTTTACTGTCAAGGCAAAGTTAATATTTTCACTTTCTTGAAGCACTGCCTGCTGCACAAAGTTGCACTAAACCTGCATTCCTTTGTCCTATCTTGCAGGTGCAAGTGGAAGCATTCTTCTCCTTCAATGGTGCTGCATCTTTGGATAATGTGTGACTATCATTGCTAACATTGAGGTGATTGACAATGATGTCTGTTTCTTGATGAGTAATCCTTGCTGGTCTGTCTGTTAGTAAGGAATCCTAGCACGTCATTATGAATGCACTCATCTGTAAGTTAGAAGCCTCCTAGTTTTCAAGTGTATATGACTTGCACTTGCTATACTGCAGTTTTTGTGTCGTATGAGTTTAGAAAGAAAGAAAAGAAAAACTACGTAGGCAGAGAAAACTCTTCCCACACCAATTTAGGAAAAGGAGACACATTGGCTCAGAAGAGCCGTGAGCCTCCTCCACCACAAAGCTACAAAGAAGAAAGCTAATGGGGATCTGGAGGGTTACTGGAAGCACCCAGCTCCAGAACCTGCCTGTGAGAAGCATCATTTTCCATAGCACGTCTAGTGGTAACAAGCTTATGGGCATACTGAACCGAATGGGCATGGAGTTTTTGAGCAAGTTTATGGGCCCGTTGATGGTCCAGTCCAAGTTGTTTAAACTGGTTCAAGGTATGATCGGTATAGCAAGTCCCACCAACACCCAGAAGGATAGTGTGGAGAGTCACAACTTTAGCACTAATGAGTTTGCTGAGGTCTGTATGCTGCCGCTGTGCCGCCTCTAACTGTTGTCCAGGCCTCGCGTATTCACAGTACTTAATTTCAATCAAGTGCACATGTCGCTGGTTTACATGAAGTTGGTGGGGCTGTCTCACGCGGTTGGCTCGTGTGGTCCTCTGTGTTGGGTTGTGTCTGCTGCGTAACGCATGGTGTGAGCGAGTGGAAGAAGGAGAAGAAGGAGTGGGTTTGGCTTTATAGGGAGTAATCAGTATAGCATCAGGACGACTGGATGTGAGTTTAGATCTCTTAGGAAAATTTCTAGGAGAAAGGTAAAGGGGTAAAATTCTGTTTGATGCATGTGCAGGGATTTGGAGGTTGTGTTGCGCCAGCCTATCATCACTCCCTATGTCCATGTTATCCAAGCCTGCCCCCAAAGGGCATTTGCTAAGAGCTTTGATGATCATTCTTCCAGCAACATTGTGGCGTTCAGTTTTCATGCTGGAGATGATATGATGTTGGCAGCCTGAAAGCATGTGGAGTGCACTGTCTAATTGATGACAGCCTGGGAGAGGGCATCATGGGGCAGTGGACCTCTTGAAGCGAACTGCATGTTTTTGGTTATAGAGGGTGCCAGTGCGATATTGTAAAATGGTGCGCTTCATAGGTGTGGATATACAAGGCATGTTTCTAAAGGCGTTGCTGACTTTCTTGTTAACATGAGGTAATAAGCTCTGATAGTAAGTGTAGTAGCCTGTTTTGGGGTTGGCATATCCAAGTCTGTGTTTTATATGCATGTGAGACTTGAGAGCATTTTGAAGATTGGGGAGGTAAGTGACTTTAGGATTGGGAGCAGGAGCTGTGGGTGTGTCAGCATTGTGTTCATTTTTTTCCTCCTTGGCTAACCAAAATAAGTGAGAGAAAGGATTTCCGCCAGGGCCTGCGCAAGGGATCCCAGTATCAGCCACGTTATTATTGGCTTGGCTTGCTTGATATTTAGCAATAGCATCTGCACACTCGTTACCAGCAATGGCAGCATGAGATTTTACTTTGTAGGCACAAATATTGGTTTGTGAGTTGCTAGAAAGAAAAGAAAAGAAAAACTACGTAGGCAGAGGAAACTCTCCCTACATCAATTAAGGAAGAGGAGACACATTGGCTCAGAAGAGCCGTGAGTCCCCTCCACCACGAAGCTACAAAAAGAAGACTCTAATGGGGATCTGGAGGGTTATTGGAAGCAACCGGCTCCATAACCAGGCTGCAAGAAGTATTCTTGTTTTCAATAGCACGCCTAGTGGTAACAAGCTTGTTGGCATACATGACAGAATGGGCATGAAGTTTGCGAGCAAGTTTATTGGCGCATCGGTGGTCAAGTCCCAGTTGTTTAAACTGGTTAAGGGTGTGCTCAGTGTAGCAGGTCCCACCAACACCCAAAAGGATGGTGTGGAGAGTCACATCTTTTGCATTAATGAGTTTGCAGAGGTCTGCATGCTGCCGCTGTGCCGCCTCCAACTGTTGTCCAGGTCTCGTGTCTTCACAGTACTTGATTTCAATCAAGTGCACATGCCGCTGGTTTACATTCAGTTGGTGGGGTTGCATCACGCGGTTGGCTGTTGTGGCCCTCAGTGTGGGGTTGTGTCTGCTGCGTAACGCATGATGGTGTGAGCAGGAGGTAGAAGGAGAAGAAGTGGGTTTGGCTTTATAGGGAGTAATCAGTATAGCATCAGGACGGCTGGAGGTGAGTCTAGATCTCTTAGAAAAATTTCTTGGAAAGAGGTAAGGGGGTATAATTATGTTTGATGCATGTGCAGGGATTTGAAGGTTGTGCTGCGCCAACCTATCACCACTCCCTATGTCCATGTTAACCAATCCTGCTCCCCACGGGCTTTTGCTAAGAGCTTTGATGATCATTCTTCCAGCAACATTGTGGCGTTCAGTTTTCATGCTTGAGATGATATGATTTTGGCAGCCTGAAAGCATGTGGAGTGCGCTGTCTAATTGATGACAGCCTGGGAGAGGGCATAGTGGGTCAGTAGACCTTTTGAAACGAACCGCATATTTTTGGTTATAGAGGGTGCCAGTGCGATATTGTAGGATGGTGCGCTTCATGGGTGTGGATATACAGGACATGTTCCTAAAGGCATTGCTGATTTTCTTATCTACATGTGGTAACAAACTCTGATAATATGAGTAGTAGCCTGTTTTGGGGTTGGCATATCCAAGTCTGTGTTTTGTATGCATATGAGACTTGAGAGCATTTTGAAGATTGGGGAGGTAGGTGATTTTAGGATTGGGTGTACGAGCTGTGGATGTGCCAGCATTGTGTTCTTTTTTTTCCTCTTTGGCTAACCAAAATATATGAGAAAAGGGATTTCCGCCGGGGCCTGCGCTAGGGATCCCGGTATCAGCCACATTATTATTGGCTTGGCTTGCTTGATATTTTGCAATAGCATCTGCACATTCGTTACCAGCAATGCCAGCATAAAATTTTACTTTGTAGAAACGAATATTGGTTTGTGAGTTGCTAATGAGGGTAGATATGGTTTTTAGGACATCCCCTTGAATATGTTGTTTGTGCTTCTCTGGGTAAATAAGTTGTTTACGTATTTGATGAAGAGAGGTGAGACTGTCTGAAGCAATGTGTGAATAAGAGTGTGTGATGGCAGCAGCAATTGCTGCTAATTCAGCTCGACATATGGTGTTGGTAATTCCAGCACCATTGGGCTCGACAAAACTTCTGCTATCGGTGAGAGGACAGTAGACTCCTGCTCCAATTTCTTGTTTGCCATTCTGGATTTGACAACTACCATCAGTGTAAGCCCATGTCCTCCAGTCAGGGACTTTTAGCTTGAGGGCTGGACTAGATTGCTTAGGTACAAAAAGTTCTTCCTGATTACCTACGTGTGGAGAGGTAAGATATCTAGATATTTGTTGTTTGTCAGAGGGGAGGCGTTGGCATTTATTGAATCCAGGCATATCAGCATGCATTGTATTGAGAGAAGAATTGTGAGTTGCTAATGAGAGAAGATATTATTTTTAGGACATCCCCTTGAATATGTTGTTTGTGCTTCTCAGGGTAAATAAGCTGTTTACGTATTTGATGAAGAGAGGTAAGACTGTCTGAAGCAATGTGTGAATAAGAGTGCGTGATGGCAGCAGCGATTGCTGCTAATTCAGCTCGACATATGGTGTTGGTAATTCCAGCACCATTGGGCTCGACAAAACTTCTGCTGTCAGTGAGAAGGCAGTAGACGCCTGCTCCAATTTTTTGTTTGCTATTCTGGATTTGACAACTACCATCAGTGTAGGCCCATGTCCTCCAGTCAGGGACTTTGAGCTTGAGGGTTGGACTAGATTGGTTAGGTACAAAAAGTTTTTCCTGATTACCTATGTGTGAATAGGTTGGGTTTCTAGATGTTTGTTGTTTGTCAGAGGGGAGGCGTTGGCATTTATTGAATCCAGGCATATCAGCATGCATTGTATTGAGAGTATAATGGTTGCCTATATTGCGCAGCTTCCAGTTAACTTCTGGTACAGCCGAAGCCAGGCCCTGGAGCCAAGCTGGGTTGTGATTGTTTAGATGGATCCTTGCAAATGTGTTCCAGACAGCAACAATTTGTAGGTCCCACGTGTGCTGAGGAAGACGTATTTCCTGGTTGAGGCAAGATTGTGGATCATTGTAGTAGAGGTTAATGCGTGTGATAGACAACAGAGATGTGGATAAGCAGTGATGAGCTTAGAGTAGGGGTTAGTTATCATTTGTTTTCCCCAGATAGGGAGGAACATGAAATTTGCAGTGGCTTCTGTATTGAGAATAGCTGAGTAAATAGAATGACGCAAGGCCTGAGTCATAACATTCTCATCATAAATGGGATGGCAGACGGAGAAACCTGAAAATTTGGATGAGAAGGAGTTATGATAGGCACCGAAGAGAGTGTCTCGGGGGTCGTAGCTCCAGTAGTGTTGGTATTGTGGGTTGTGGTCCAGCGAGGAGGCCATTTTTTCTTGAGTTACCAGGGCCCATTTTTTAAGGGCAGTGTGGATGTGGGTTGGCAGGGCTCGCGAAAAGGAGTCTTTAATCTTTTTGCTAGCATACTTGGTTTCTAGCATAGTCTTGCGAGTAAGGAGTCCCTGCAGCTCAGATGCAAAGCTAGTAAAAGGAGGTGTTATGGTTCCATGCGATCCAGCAAGTTTGGCCTTATAGAATGCCTTGTAAAGAATTTGAAATCGGCTTGGGGTTATCATCCCCACACATTTACCTTGTGTGTTGTAAATGCAGGGATGCATGATTTGTAAATTTCTGGAAGGATAAGGGGAGCTGGGGCACGAGGCTGGGGGCTGTTTGATTCAGTGTCTAACGGTTTTTGATTAGGGTTTTGTTCAGCTTTGTACTTAACAAGGTCAACGTCATGCAGCCAAAATTCACAACAACCAGTGGGTTTAATGTCAACTTGTGGATTGGTGGGGTGAATATCAAAGGTGATTTTGTTGCGTAGTTCTGTGTCAAGTTTCTGCTGCCAGGTGTTAATAGCATAAGGCTTTTCAAAACCTTGTCTTTCAAGGTTAGAGAGGGCAGAGTCTGCTGCGGGTCGGGAGAGGTCGGGTTCACTTTGCCTGGCTTTAAATTCAAGCAGGCGCTGTTGGAATTCAGGCCAAATTTCTTTTGTTTCCTCAGGCTCCCAGGAGGGTATGAGTTTAGTATTTGATTTTTTTGTTATTTTTGCCAACAAGCTTGTTACCACTAGGCGTGCTATTGAAAACAGTAATACTTGTCACAGCCAGGTTATGGAGCCAGGTGCTTCCAGTAACCCTCCAGATCCCCATTAGCATCTTACTTCACACCTTTGTGGTGGAGGGACTCACGGCTCTTCTGAGCCATTGTGTCTCCTTTTCCTTAATTAATGTAGGGAGAAATCTTTCTGCCTACATAGTTTTTCTTTTTCTTTTTCTGTGAAAACACACAGCAGATAAAACGAAAACGAGCAAGAGCGAACGGAGTAGTAGAAAGACCACGAATAAAAACGAATCCATGGATGAAAAGTAGGTAACAAACAGGCTTACAGGTTTTAATGGAGGGAACTTCAGTCAGACTGTTCGGCTGATCGGCCTGTGACTGGTCCTCACCAGTCAACATAATGTCCATCATGATGAGCTCAGAAATAAACGAAAAAAGCTTTTGTTGTGTTGCAAAAGGAAATTATACACAGCCTGGACACTGACTTGTTGTAAATAAGGTTGCTCCTTCGAAAAATCACCAGAGAAGCAGTTGAACAGGTAAGCGTACTTTCTTCTCGAAGCACAAACATCTGCGTATCTGCATATCAAGAGGGCATGAACTTCATCCTGAATCTCATCACGAAAACAGCGATCACACAAGAGAGCGTTCCGAGTATCCCAAGCCGCTGTCTCCACCTTGAGTGTTTGTGCCCTAAGTCTGAAACGGCCAACATTCTTCATGACATGTTGAGACAAATCCAAATGCATGTGCCTCGGTAAACGGGCAAGGGCACGCACATTGTGGTCAAAAAGCATCGCAAAGATAGATTGGTAGGTTGTCAATTTGCTGTAAGTTTCCCGCGGGTTCACTCCCTCAACATCTCTCCACACTGTCTGCAACCTATGTCTGAGGTCATCAGTAACTTGAAACTCTTGAATTGGAATAGGAGTGCCCTGCCGCACAGCTTGCACACAGGAATCACAGCGCCAGAGGCCTTGGAAAGCATCTAAAATTTGAGCAGTCCAGCAGGAAGGCTCAGGCAAATGAATGTTCAAATCCGCTGTCAGCACTCTTCTCAACGTCTCACTGTTAGACCTCAGCATGCTATTACACATTTTGACAACAGACCTGAACCAGTAAAACTGAAGCGGCTCATGACAACACTCCCTCAGAACAGCCCAGTTTTTAGTGGTACGCTTGACACCCAGCGTGCTCTTAAGATAACTCATGTGCCGCACTTGCAGATCACTTGCAAACTCCTTGCCCACTTTAATGTACTCAGTGCCCCACACTTGGCCTGCATACATTCCAGCTGGAACCACATGTCTTCCCAAGCCACAGAAACACACGACCTATTAGCCAGAAAGTAGATAACAAACACATAAGCAGTCTTAGAAAAGGGAAAAAGGACTTTGCAGGCTCATGCTCACAAATGTAAGTTTGCAACAGAAACGAAAGCATATGCAGCAGCAACAAATTTTCCAGGATAGGATAGGATAGGGTTACATAGCTGCACCTGCCTACATGGGAAGTTTAGCTGAAGCAAGAAGGTGTCTATAATCAAACCAAACCATACTTGTGAGCACTGCTTTGGCAAATGTCAACTGGAGAAGGAAGCAAGTCCTTGAGCTGAGTTTAGATGTGCCAATTGCTATAGAGAGTCACACATGTCACTCTTCATAAGACAAGCATGAAAAGTGTAAACACTTGCACTCCATCATGATGCAAAATGTCAGGCTCCAGAGAAGACACTTCCTTGTTCTCACATGATGTCCAGAGATGTAGAGAACAACATCACTCTGAAAATGGTGTGTCAGATAAGTTAGTTCATCACATGTCTTGCGATGCATATCTTGCCGCCACTGGTCATGCATGCGCATGCACTGCAAAGTTTCCAGGTTAAGAGGGGAAGCAAGGCTACTCAAGAATCTTCACTGCAAACCTTGAACAAAACAAACCTGCAGAATTTGGTATATATTACACCCAAACTAATTAATTCCAATTTTGATGCTGGTTAAAAGTGTTCAACCAAGAGCTGGTAAGCCAGAGTCTCTGGCCGTATGCCAACCCCTTGTAACCACAAACACACATGCACATCAGGAAAACATGAGAAATGCATTAAACAAGTTTGGGAAGGATGCAGTAATATAAATGTTACAACCTACTCTGTGCATTGTGCAATACCAAAGCCCTGTAGAAAGTGCAAAAACTACAGCAGCAGCATAACACATGTACATTTGCGCACCTGCATACAAGAGGTTTAAAGGGTACAGAAACAAGAACAGCAGCAGCAGCAGCAGGGTTACAAGGGGGTAATTCTACAGCTGAGACTCTGGCTGATCAGCTGCTGGTGAATTATTCTCATCCAGCATCAAAAGAGCAGCAGCAGCAACAGCAGAATCAACAGCAGTATACGTAGCAGCAATACGTCCTTAGTTCGAGCCCGCTTCCTACCTTCAGGCACAAACGTTATGCTACAAGACACGCTATGGCAGCCTTCACACTTCTCACATTTCGTCCTAAGTTCGAGCCCGCTGCCTAACAAGGGTTCCACCTAAGATTTATACTACACGTTCCGTCGTTCCTGCTGATCAACTATTTAGTAAGTTGAGAGGCTTTTTTATCATAAAACGGCAATGCTCTCACAAACGCATCTTCAAATTCTTAACGCATCTTGCTGCTGACGCCATGCAATGGAACGCCTCCTGTAAACACGACGAGCTGAAGTATTCAGCTGATGAGGTTGAGGAGAACCAAGATGTGGAGAAGGGCGTCCCAACAGGGAGACTTGAGCAGAGCAAGGATGGCAAGCAGGTGAACACAGAGGCAGGCTGTGGCAGAGAGTTCTTACTTACTGTAAGAAAATGCTAGCAAGATGCTGCTCCTGGTCTACCCTGGGTAGAGTGCTGTTCTGTTACGTCTGAACAATCTGGCTGTGACCGCGTGCAAGCACATGTATACAAGCTGATGTGTGCAAGCTCTTCTTTATTGCATGCTCATGCGCAAGCCACCTACCTGAATGATTTGCAGGATTCATTACCAGTGCCGGCCAACAGCCATTGCTGCGACATTGGTACAGCAGGCTTCCTGACCTTGATACGCGAGTTTCCACATTTGCTGATTGCCCCTGGTGGGTAGGCTTGAGGGACACACAAAAAAAAAGGTTGCAATCAACACCTGTGGCATTTTGTCTTCACTTGGCACGTGCCGCACAAACCCTTGTCATGCACACTCAAATGTGTAACACCACAACACATTGCGCTTACACAATATACTCGCACTTGAACTAGGGATTCCAATTGTGCGGCAATGTCCATGCTGACCTACGCTGGTGCAGGCATGTTGATGCCAAGGCGTACGAGCGCTAAGTTTCATGCAGCGCACACGCGCATGCACACAAAATTACACGCACACACACACACACACACACACACACACACACACACACACACACACACACACACGCACAAACGCGCACATACACACACAATTACAATCACAATCACAATCACACACATGCACACCAGGGATTCCTTCTAAGTGCAAGTGCGTGACACGCAAACCTTTACAAAAGGTCATGACCATTTGTTTTGCACAATATATATATATATATATATATATATATATATATATATATATATATATATATATTTATTTATTTATACGCAGTAAGTCCAGGCATTCTGAATGAATGCACACATCTGGGAAATTGAAGGAATTAAGAACGCATTTATCATGCCTCGACTAGTACACACAATGTAATGACAAGGGCGCGCACGCATGCGCTCTTGCATAATTTTTTTGGAAAAAGCGCTATTATTATCCCACACATGCACATTCCACCATGTAGGTTTGCCTGCTTGTGCACCCTGCCGCAGGCTTTTGCACAACGGGTGTGTAAGTGCTCTCTTGCGTGGGTGTGTAAGTACCTTCTGGCTTACGTGAGTAACTATTCCGTGCACGCAGTTATCCTATTTTGCCTCATTGTTGCGCTATGCACCTTTGGCATTGTGCACGCGACAAAAGCCTCGTATGAATTGGAGGGACAGCAGGCCAGGGATGCAGCCCTCAGTGCAGCCGATGGCCTCGTCAAGCAGTTGTCCTCCGCATCCAGGGCGGCTCTGAGCCTGGTGGGTGCCAGCGCTTGAACATGAAGACTTAGGCTACAAGTTTTCTGCTAGGTTGTCTATGGCACTTTAAAAAGCCTGTGCTATTGGACGTGTAGACAGCAAAGGGAGGAGGGTTGCATGTTCCCCACTTCGTCAGTCATGCCGCTCTCAAATGCCCTGCATCAACCTTCACGTATTTTGCTGCAGGCGGCAGTTGTGAAAATGAACCCCAATTGGTCTTTCCTGGAGTCCAACTTCCATGCGCTTGCAGAGGAGCTGTTCAGACAAGTGAGTTGCTCTGGAGCAATGCGTCTTCTGTTCACCCTATGGAGTTGTCTCAAGCAGCTGTCTCATCCCCTTTTTGCTTGACCATTGGGTTTTTTCGGCTCTGCTGCATGCAGTCAAATGAAGATGGCAATGACGATGGTAGCTTGGCGCTGATGGAGCTGACTCTCCTTCCGTGAGCGTGCTATTGCCAAGTTCAATCCACTTGTTGCCATATGTTTGTCCAGCTGCCGTTTTGCTCTATTTCGGTGCCAACCTAAAGCATAATTCCTGGCTTTAAGCATGGTACTCAATCCCGTCTCATCCTTTTATCCTCAGGTTTGGGAGGGTCCGTGCAAGCTTGGGCAAGCCTATCCAGCGGAATTCAAGTGTTGACTTATTCTCTTCAGAATACGCTGATGAATACAACACTTTGGAAATTGTAAAGGAATACCCTGGTCTACACATACAAGGCCCCCTCTCTCTCACCAATTCAGAGGACATTGCCTTCACTGCTGGGTGGGTGCACTGCTGGGGGCATCCTGGTTTGCGCGGTTAAGCTGTAGGTTGGGAAGGTCAAAGCTTGATAAGGCATGCAAGCAACCGTCTGACTGTGCAAAATATCCTGTTTACTTCATGCCCAACCCAACCCCTGGCTGGAACAATTTTTGTTGTGCTGTCAAGTGTGATTGCCAGGGATCAAAGGCAAGCGCTAGAGTTGGCTGAGTTGGCTGCAATGTGGAGTCATAATTACGGCATGCTCGCTGCCTACACTTTGCCAGAGCGATAAGGATGGTGCTTCGTGTCTGTTCTTTTGTTTCAGGATGCGCTTACTTGTAAACAGATGCATCTAGCAGCCTTTGTAAACAATTGCTGAAGGATCTCTCAAGCACAGCCTTTACAAACAAGCTAGCGGGCCCTTTGCGGCCTGGCGGTGTAAGTAGGGTACGGCATGTAATATCACTTGGCAGAATAATGCATTACGTAATAAATAACGTAATATTACGCATTACGAAATACACTCCAGCTTGAATTTCGACCTGAGGGGGGTTTGGTGGAGGTTTTGGATCCCAGAGATTGATTGGTCATGTCATTGTAAGGATGTTCTCAATGGTTGGGGGTCAAGCACGCACAGAAACATACAAGCATGCGTGCGCACACACGCACACGCACACACGCATACACAATCATGCACGCACGTGAGCTTGGATTCATGCATTCATGCATGCATGCAAAGTTGCGTGCGCATGCGAGCTCGCGCAATCGCGCACACACACATGCACATGCACACTGCGCGCGCCTGCACACACACTACGCGTGCGCACATATGCACCCTGCGCGTGCGCACGCTCACACACATACACACACGAATGCATGCCATGCCTGGAATCCTTTTTGCTTGCTGTGCCTGCACTGAGGATGCACTAGCCCTGGAGCAGCTCAAAGAAAGGTAATGACAGTAAATATCCCAAGCTTGATTGCCTTGTGAGGTGAATCATGGCCTTCTGGTGGGTGCACCTGCTTCTGGATGGCCTCCCCACCTGCACCAACAAGCCTGTCACGTCCCATCTGCACAAATATTTGTTTTGTTCGCACTAGCTGGTCGACTTTGCCCTAAATTTTACACTTAGAGGACGAAGCTGAGCTTCGAGTGTGATATTTACGAAAATAATATTATATTACGAGAGGGTCACGTAATATTACGTGGGCATGTCGGACCCTAGGTGTAAGAATAGCTCATTGACTTGCGTGTAGCTCAGGGAGGCAATGGACTTTATCCAAGATTGGCACAGAGGCAGTGTGCCCAACACATAGATGGCTCTCATATCAAAAAGAGGATCGTTGGCTCTGTGCTGCTCTTATAAAGATAGATAATTGAAGGATGATTTAAAGATAAAAACTTTTTTTTGGCTTTTTTGGCATTCGAAAAGGCTTCCTGGTTAGCAATCAGAACCAATTGTTATTTTTTGGCTCTCCTACCTGCAGGTACCCTATTTTCTTTCCTGATACCAACGAGGACGAGAGCTGGGGTCATCCAGGTATAGTCCCTTGGCTTCTTGATTCTGCACCAGTGTTCTTTTGTGTGCAACATGTGTTGTTGCTTCTTTGTTGGACTTGTTCTCTTTTAGTGTCAGCTCTTGGACCTCTCCTATGAAAAAGGGTCCCAGCAAGCACACTCTGCATCTTGGTGTCCTCTTATGAAGAAAAAGATTGATCCTCAAAACAATCTGGCTAACCCAAGCACTAAGCCAGTTCGCACCTCTTGCAGATAACATCACTCACCCCACCGGCTGCCCTGGGCCTCCATGCTACGACCCAAAGACGCGCAAAAAGTGAGGTGACACGTTGCTTGCACTTGCTAAGAGCGCATCCTTGTTCCTGCTGAGTTATGTGCATGCATGTATGCATGCAACCTGCCATCTAGTAAGTCAGGGCCATCCTAACACACGTGCCTCTCCTCTGTTCCCATGCAGGTACTGGGGTAAGCTAACATTTGATTGCAACAGGCTAGCTGCTACTGCCGCAGCAGTTACAAGGCACTACATCAGACAGCAAGTTCGAGAATCAGACTCTGATGCTCATGTCTTGCAGCAATGGAATACGAAGCATTTGCGCAGTGTTCCAGCACAGCTGCTCCTCGTGCACAAGGAAGCTAGAGTGAACTTGCATCTTGTTTCCCCATGAGTAGTATGCTGTGTGGACAAACCATCCCTGTTCAGTTCCGGCCTCTGACTTCCTGTATTCTGCGACTCTCTGCAGGGGCCGCCGGGGCACTGGTAAATGCAGGCCCAATTCTTGCAGGTGGGCAAGACTTTGATCGAGCTGCTCCAACATTGTCATCTCCCTTTGCTGCGCATGTGTTTCGAATAGTCCCTCACAGACCTTGGGAAAGCTGTCCAAGCTCCTATGCTCAGCAACTCTTTGTGGCTGGGCCCACCTAGTGCGGCTACATGATGTGCTTCTGTGTACTCCTGCGCTTTTGTTGTAAATGCTACACTCCTTGGCATTGGCAGAAACTGAAGACTTGGCAGCTGAGGCCGCCCTGTGATGCCCAGCGCCTGTGATGCACCCTTTTTGACAGGGAACAAATGCAACCTGGATGCTGTATCGAACAGCCAGAGCTTGCGCACTCAAGCCAAGCTGCTCTAGGATCGCTCAATGACACTGCAAATTCTGATTTGGGGGAGCGTGCTGGTGGGAGGCACTCCTCAGAAATGGTGTCCAAGACAAAGCCAGACTTGTGTTGTGTCTGCCCCTGGACTGGCATGCTTGGACCTCTGTTCCTAGTCAAGCACATTGGCGTTTGCATTCTTGCCCTGCAAACCTGCAGGGAACAACGTGCACCTGGACAGACTCCTTCTGAATGACCTATCTTACATGTAAGTCCATCTACGCTTGTTTGCCGACACTTAAAATTGAAAGTCTTGGAACATAGCTTTTCCATCTGCACTCAAATCTTGTTGATGTCATACCTGTGTCGTGCAAGTACACTGTGGCACAAAGAGTGTTTGTATGCATGCCATGCTGCATCCAGGCTTGAAGTAAGCCGTCCAGATGGTACGAGCGGGACCAGCACCTTTGTCTCTGGAGGGCCTCATCCTGACAAGGTGAGGGTCACTTGATCGGCCTCAAAGCCATGCAGAGGCCCCTCCACAGCCCAGGTTTGGAGTAGAACTTCAATGCTAGAAGCTGTGGACCTGTTCTTGGGCAGGGCTTTGGATCTTAAAACTTCTTTACTTCTAATAGCACTGGAGTTTGATCGTCCAAAATCACGGGCAACGCGCCTGATCAGCCATGGCGTGAACCCTTCTATTTACCATCAAAGACATGCAAAGAACAAACCCGAATCAAAGAATCACGCTTGGAGTGCTTCAGCAGGCTCAGAACATTTTGGAAATGTCTTAACCATGGTGAACACCCCCTGCATGCAGCTTTGAAACAGTAAATTCTGGCATGGTTAGGAAGAAAGATGACAAGGCGCACATCCAGAAATGTAGCAAGTTGTCCACCTCTGCAATGTTCTTCCTTATGTTTGGCTGTATCACGCTGTGCGATGCACACCTCCTGCTGTGCCCAGGTGACTGCCACTGTCCCTGTCGCGCTGCCAGGAACCTCATGGTAAGCACGCAAGGCATCAAATGGGGAGCATGTAACTATTGAGTGAGAGTTGTGGCCACGCCATGGGCTTAGATGTCTCGAAGCATGGGAGGAAAATCAAACTTGCAGGCAATTTAGTAAGGCAAGGCAGAAATGGACAAGAAGCGAGCGCGCATGCGCTCTGGAAACTTCTTAGTGGTACGCAAAGCTCCTAGAGAGGAACCCATCCAGCTTAGAGGCCTTGCCTGTGGCAGAGAGCCACACATGTCCTTTTAGCGTTCAAAGGCAGTATATGACCTCTGCAACACGTGCTTGACAAAAAAAGACATTGGAAACTTGGACAATTGAAACTCAACAGCTTCTTTTGCAGCACCTCTTATCTATTTGCAGCACCTTACATTTTTTCAGGGAGCCCTGAGAATTTCTCTGTCACATTGTGCCTGGCAGGGTGCTTTCTGTGTACAATCCACGACAAGAGGAGGCTTTGAAGCTCCGTGATGGGCTCCTGGCAATGGTTTTGGTAATGGCATTCGTTCTTTCAGGTGAGGCCTCAAAAGAAGGTGGAAGAAGGGCAGAAAATAGGAAGGGAGCTAATCAATGAGTGGGCCAGATGAAGACACAGGCCCTCTGCAGATGCTGCAGAAGCCTTTTTGGTTTCCAAGTGCTGCTAAGCTGGCTTTGTTCCAAGCTCTGATGTATTGAAAGTGCATTTATTACTCTCTTTTTTGTGGTCATCGAAAGCCTTCAGGGCTGAACACACAAATCATTGTAAAGGCAAGCCAAGCAAGTTTTCCCTGGTGTCCCGTTACTCCTATGCCTGGTTTAAGTGAGCTGTCATTCTGAAATGCAATGCAAGCGTTGCTAGAAAGCCAGCAAAGCCAGCCCTTCCTGACAAAGGGGTGACATAGAGTTGCAGTGCCTACAGTAACAGCAGACCCTTCCTGCAGCAGCATACCATGACTTGTTTCTGCATGCATGCATGGATGCAATACTAAGTGTGACATGTAAACCGCTCCTGCCATGCATTGCTCACATATTCCCCCAAGGCAACTTGCTGCCACAGGCCTCGCACAGGAAAGCCTCTTATCGAGGATTCTTAATGAAGCAGGCCTGGGGTCCTAGTCGTGCTCTTCTCATTGCGTCAGCAAATTCCCATGCCTTCATCTCTCCATTCCCCATACAAGCCACGCAATTTTTGTAGGAGAAACCGTAAATCTCCTTGCTCTTGAAATTGTGGAGATCTGTAAACCCAGCGGCAAGCTGGAATGGTCCACAGGTGGACTGCAAAGACTTGGCCCCAGACCAGCAAGTGCATATATATTAGTATGCATATACATAAGAGTGAAGTTATGTTGGCTGGTGCTGTTCCAGGTTCCTGGCCGGAAGAGGCATGCTAACTCCCATTAGCAGCCAAACTTGGAAGTTATCTCTAAACTTTTTTCACTGCACTGTAAGCCTCCAAATTTTGGCAGTCCCAGTAAAAAGTCTTGCTTTGTTTACAAACTGAGTGTCAGACCATTGTGTGGGCTGACTGGCGGTCCCAGGACTGGTTGCTCCTCTGTCCAGTTCTACGCACTGCCCACAGCCTCTTTTGGGAGCATTGATACTGCAGGGTTGCCTAGCAGTTTCTTTTGGGAGGCTACTCTAAGTTTCATGGCGGGGCAAGGGCGTTGGATGGGCCTGGGCAGCTGGGTGTGAGCTTTACCGGAAGCCTTCAAAACGAAAGGCTCACCCCCCATGGCAGGAGCTTTGCCATAAATGAGTTTATGTGCAAAGATATAGGCCCAATTCTAATATTTTGATTGCTTTGGCAAGATCATGACACGACTTTTTCCTTTGGAATTAAGGTAAACGAGATTTGAACATCCAACCGCTAGGGTGTTCTCAACCTAATTCCTTGCGATTTTCTTTGCTGCAGGCCTGCTGTTGCTGCTGCTGCTGTCTTCCAAAAGGGCAAGTGTCCTTCTACAAGAGCAGCTGGTAAGTGGCACCAGGCTCTTGTGTGTCCAGTTGTGCAGATGCTCCATCATCCCAGACCCGCTCAGATGCTGCATCATCAGGTACGCTTGCATGCTTTGGCTTGCGCCTGTACGCCTGATGCTTTGCCAGCACACTTGTACAATTTGCCATTCTCTGGCAGCTTATTCCCATTCAATTCTAAGTGAGCTATATTCATGATAAAAGCCCCTAAAGAGAGGCAATGCCATATGCTAAGCCCTTGGTTTAAAAGTATCACACTTATGTTTCCCCATGGCCATTGTGGCTCACTCACGGCACCTCAGGCTCTGGTACTTGGAATGCCCCAGTAGCAAGCAACAAAAGTCGCAAAAATTTGGGAAACTCTGTGCTCCAACGCTGAGTTCTACAAAGTTTCCTGATAAAATAGATGGTCCAGCAAGCGGTTACCTGCAGCTTGGATTGTCAATAAGTGAAACCGCTTAGGATTTCTGCAAACTCTCTTGAGAATGAGCCCCCAAAAGGGTTGACCAAACTTCAAAGTGTCGTTAAGGGCACTCCAGCAGCTCTTCTCCCTCCATTGGCGTTTCTGCCCTGTTGCAGCTGTACCTGTAAAAGCATGTGTCCGGCGAGGGCCATGAAAAGATCCTGGCACTTGCGGGTACGAGCTGTGCTGTGTCTAAAGAGCGTTAGTCAAGGGGGTCTCTATCTTTGGCGGAAGGCTGATTTGATTAAATGATGCCATTGGAGGTGCTCCCTGGATAGCTGGACTAGTCGGTGGCATCAAGCTGTGCAGGGCTTCGGTCAACAAAGAGTTAATTGTGCAGCATAGGTGTTTGCCAGCCTGGATTTGCTGGTCTGCAGCTGGAGTGCTATAGGAGAGCTGTTGGACTGCTGCTAGGCCGCTGCCGACAAGCATATTGCATGCATGTACACACACGTGTACACAGACACACGTGCACTCACGGACGCACGCACGCACACACGACACAAACGTGGGCTCCAGTCGATATACACTTCATCAGCATACTTTTGTGGCTGCCTTTGCTGTGTCCGGGCCTGGGGGTGGCATGTTGCAGGGAATTTGCAGTCCATCTACTGACCATTCCAGCCTGCCGATGAGCCAATGGACTTGCATAATTCCAATTGCTAAGGGATCTTTAAATTATTTTCTCACAATGGTGTGAGTTGCAGCGTGAATAGAGAAGTGAAGGCACGGAAATTTGCTGATGCGATGAGGAGCATGACCTGCATCCCTGACTTGAGTGTGTGGATGAGAGAGCCTCTAGTGTATGGTCTGCTGCAGGTGCCTGGGAGGAGCAAGTAAGCAAGGAATGGCAGGAGCAGCTTGCATGGCGCGCACCCTGCATGCATGTATGCGTGAGCAAGGCATGGTCTGCTGCAGGAAGGTCCTGTTGTTGCCTCAGGCACTGCATACCAATGACACCTCTGTGTCAGGAGGCTTCGCCAATTTTTCAGCGTTGCTTGCGACGCTTTCCTCATTTGTCCTCTTCTAGCAGAATAATTGGTTGGATTTTTACTTACTCCGCTGGAAATAAAACATGATCATTACACAGGAAATAGTGGTGCTCCTTTGTTTGCTTTGTCCCCAGGTCACCAACAAGTTGTTACAAGAAGAGAAAGTGTCGAGAGAGGCCCTTCTGGGCAGGCAGTTGGACCTGATTGCTTGCTTTGAGCAGAACACAAAGCGCACCAAAGACGACAGCAGATTCAAGCTTTCTGGCGGACAGCTGAATACGCTTGGTGAGTGGACAACTTCTTGCTGGGACTGGCCCTTTGCTGAAATAAAAAGCTTTGATAAGGTTGTGCATCTTGTGCACCCTGCAAGTTGACGCATCCTGCCCTGCAGCTGTTGTTGCAAGCAGGCATCTAGAAGTTATTGCTAGCCAACCTTATCACCCTCCCATGAGAGCCTGCAAAAGAAGTGCTGTGAACAGGATGGCCTGCACAATGGGGCTGTCTCTGTTAGTGGGTGCTCACCTCCTTACCCTCGGACTGCTTGTGTGTGCAGAACAAATCACTAAAGCGAAGGCCGCAATTTCTGATGTGGCAACCAGGAAGGATGAGGACATTCAAGTCCAAGAACTCTTGGCAGAAGGAGGGTTTGGCAAGGTTTACAGGGGGTACGTGCATTTGACAGCGGGTGACCATTCGTGTGCATACACGTGCACGCGTGCATCAAGGACATGACTGTCTCATTTATCTGTGTTTTTGGTGGTACCCTTGCAGAGTTCATCTGTCCTGCCCTGCGGCATGACAAGGCATGCATGACACACAGGATTTTTTTGTCTATTGCTCTTTCTAAGATGTGCCCACCAGTCTCGATGCTTCCCATACCATCCTTACACAGAACCATTTACCCTGGTGCACCTCTCACTCATAGTCTCTGCTTGCCACCATGTGTTTTGTCAGGAAATGGAGGGGCACTGATGTGGCTGTGAAAATTATACTGGTACGTCACCTGTTCAGCCAGGATTGCTTTGATTGGATTACCTGCGCTACCTTCCACCCACCTGCCTACGATTGTCAACACTGCATGGATTTGTTGTCCAATTAGATCAGCAAATCTGCTTGACAAGACTGTTGCATTTGCTTCTACATTCCACCAACTTCCCACCAGCCAGCTCTCACGCATACCCCCTCCCCTTTTTGTACTCCATCTGTCATTTGATGCCAGTTGTGCCACTGCCTCTGCTTCTGTTTTTCAGCTACCTGGCAACATGTCTGGGCGCGAGAAGCGGGAGAAGATGGTAATGTGGCATGAGCAGAAATCCTGCTGTTTCTTTGATCTTGAACACTCCAAAAGACTTAGAAGCGAAAAGACTCAGATGTTGCTCACAAGCTGCATGAAATTGAGAAGAATTGTAAAAAGACTGACAAGGTATCTGCAAATCCTCAAGAACCCTGCATTGCTGGGCATGCTTGGTGTCAGTTTGCATTCATTTTTATGTCACTGTCATGTCTATGTCTTGTGTCAAGTCTATGTCTATGTCACCGCTCAGCGACAGCTCGTTTGCTTGCGACAAGCTTCTGGTGTGCAACCTGTGTTGTGCAGATCGTCTGGGAGGCGGCAATCAGCAGCTCACTTGTCCATCCCAATGTCTGTCAAACATACCACTATCGGTGCGTGCCATGGCTAGGTCTTGTCCATTGCTTTTGTGCATAAGGAGGAGAATTCACACTGGTTGAGATTATTAAAGGTGAGATGTGCAAGGAAGTGTGGTTCTCCTGAGAGGGCGGATTGCTTCTTGCCCATTTCACATGAAGTTGTGTGCTGATGAGTATATTTGTGGTGAGCAGGGGTCCGCTTTCATTGTACAAATTGGTAAGCGATATGGTTGAGTATCATTGGTAGCAGGCAACAGGGATTGCTTGTCGCAATTTGTTTGATGCTTGGTGCTTTTTCTAAGCTGCAGGAAAATTCAAAGAAGCAACGCTGGAATGTGTTTGTCTGTGCATCTATGAACATGAATTAAACAAAAACAACAAGTTGCTTGGGCTCCTGCATGAATATCGGAAATCCATAATGTGAAGGACATTGAAAATACAATTGTTGAAGAAAATGAAATGCCTTTAAAATGTGGAGCCTCACCCTGGTGAGTGGCAGATATCCTTGGCTGCATTCATCTTATGAGGGGGGCGCTCATTGAGAATTGACCCCCCTATTTAAAGTCAAGCATATCACTGGAGGAAATTTACCCCCTTGCTCAAAGTCAAGCCAATCGGGCTCATTTTTGAGGTGCAAGCAGGGATGCAGCAACAGGAGCAGCAACAGGACAGGGATGTAGCAACAGGAGCAGCTACAGGACAGGGATGTGGCAACAGGAGCAGGAATTGGGGTTGGAGACGGCAAGGGCCAATGCCCCAGCTCTCTAGCCTGTAGGCAGGCCAAGCATGAACCCAGCACACGCCCTCCTCTTGTCTCATAGAGAATTCAATAGGTAGGCTTGGTGCGTTTTCATGCATGTTGGCTAGCAGAGGAGTACAATAAAGGTGGCCATGTCCATTGAATTTGAGGTTTCTTGGAGGAGAAAGAGTGAAGGGGGCCAGTGAGGCTGGCAGGAAGATGGGACCCACAAAGATTTGTAGCTATGACCGGGAAGACAGTGCTGCAACTTGATTGTGCAGACTCAACAGTGCAGAAGTGTAGCTATGACAAAGAAGACAGCGCTGCAACCTGACAACTTTCCTGGAGTACCTGTTCAAAAAGCAACATACCTATCTGCAGGACGGTTTGCTTCTTCCCTCATTTGAAAAGGAATGAACCTTATAGGACCATTTCCCCACGGACATACTTTGCATTGGATATCATCAAGGTGAATGCAAAAGCAGGTGCTCAATCCCAAATACGTTGTCATGTGCTCACTCTCAGGCACTGTGAGTCCTAATGGAGAGCAATCCACAACATCAGTGGCAACTCCACACTGTCAGAATAAATGGTGGCGATGTGTTGTTACGGTCCCTTATTCACTGCACTTGCAGCGTCAAAAGCAGATGCTGCCTTGTTTGCGCAACACTGATTGCAAATGGTTCAGTTGAGGTTGCAATTCACTTACCTCTAGCAGAGTCAAATAGCTCTCTTGGGGCAGACTAATTAAGCTCTGCCAAGACTTGAGGAGCTCTGCCCTGCAGACAATCGGTTTGACTGAGTAAGCAGATAGTTGAAAATGGCTTACTGACAATCCTGGAAAAAAAGGTTGGGATGGAAGAAGTCCTCAGCAAAGAATTAGGGTGTTTCAGGCAAATTTGCCTGGCTGCTTGCTGTGAGATGTGTCTCAAAAAGCAGCTCTAACCCAACTATCTCAATGTTTCAGGTGCACACTTTGGCCACACGTGATTCATAGGAGCAAAAAAGAGGGGGGCTGAGTTACAAGCACTTTGAAGATGAGAGATGATTGCACAGACTGAAGACAAGGAAAACTCAGCATTTGCCCCCATCCTGTGTATACAACTTTTTGGCATGCATTTCTCAAAAGCCCTGCCAACACTCTGAAGTCCATCTTTGCAGGGATAAGTCTTCTCCCAAGACTGTGAGCGCTAAAGCCTATCCAGGACGCCTGCATTTTTTGGATGCCCTGGGCCTGGTCTGCCTCGCTAGAACAGCTTGGGATGGGCACATGAAAAGTTGATTTACTACAAATGTCATGCTAGCTCCACTGCTTATGAGTACCAATAACTTTGTGAGTGTGTTGAAAACAGCCACAGCCCTGTGTGATGCCGTGATCCCGCACTCAATTCTGACCTGACTTTTCCTACTGAATTGGGGCAATTTCCCAGATACCTGCCCCCAGATCTCCAGGTTTATGCTCCTGGTTGAGCGCTTTCATCTCCGGTCAGCCAAGCAAGTATGTTCCAAATTGCTTGAATACCGTACACAAAATATATCATCCCGCAAAAGTAATGTTTTTGAGGGGTGCGGGATGACTGCGGACAGCAGGAATATGATTATTTTAAAGCTAAGATCAAGATTATTGTTAAATGATTATTTTTGAGGAAGGGTGAACAAGCGGAAGGCGCTGTGAGGCATCGACAGCTTGATGTGCAGAACTTCTTCAAGCCCGCGGACCCCATCTCACAAGAGCAGCTCAAGGAGCAGCAAAAGGCGCGAGAGGAATTTCAGGGCCTGAACTTGTGCAGCAGCGTGTGGGCGTGCGCACGCACACACACACACACACAAACACGCGCACACACACAAACACGCGCACACACACATGCGCATTGTTCTTGCATGCGTGCATGCGCGCTTGCATGTTCGTGCACGCACGCACGTGTGCGTGTGTTTTGTGTGTGTATGTGTGTGTGTGCGCGCGTGCCCCTGCGGGAATATGCGGGAAACCATGGAATAAATACTGAGGGGGGTGCAGGAGTAAGTCAGGAATAAAAAAAAACTATTTTTTTGAGGGGTGTGGAACGATAAGATGTCTGTACAGTGTATGCCTGTTTCCTGGTTTAACATTTTGGTCATTTTGGCAAGGAAAAAGGCCGTGGGGTTACCCAAATAAGCTTGAAAAGACACTTTGATCTCCAATTGGGTTGACAGCAAAGGGTTGGTGGCTCATTCCATGGCGGAGCTAACTACGAGAACCTGTTGCCCTTTATTAAAATTCAATTTGCCCGTCATGGCCCATCATCGCCTGAGCTCATTACCACCCATCATGGCCCATCATCACCCAAGCCAGGGTAAAAGCAGGGGCTGGCATGCTTCGTCATGAAACGAACTGTCATTTGACTCTGCCCCTTTCTATTTGGCCACTTGACACCAGTGCTCTTAAGCCAAGGCCCCTGCCCCCCCTCTGCTGAATCTCTCCTGTAAGCATCAAGGAGCTCCTTCCCGAAATGTGCATGTGTATTGCAGCATTAAGCCAGTCAAGGAGAGCTCCCGGTCTGTCTCAGAGAAGGCCAACGCCAGCTGTGCAGTGGCCTCCAGGTGATTTCTCCAATAAGTCTAAGCATGCTGCTGCTTGTACTTGAGTGTATGCTTTGATCAGTGAGGGCTATAAAGCATGGATGTGCTTTTCTGTCACTGGCAGTGTCAGTAATGCATTGCACACTCAAGTGAGCACAGGCAACTGAGGTTAGCCTTTGCTTGTATGTTCAGGCAGCTGCTACACACCACATATGTGCAACTTGGGTGGCTGCAAGCTGCTGCTGCTGCTGCTTTACTGACGTGACATGCAGTGACAAGAGCAGTGGCATCTGTGAGACCTCTGGTCCAGAGGAAGTGCACAGCTACGAGGTGTGTGTGTGTGTGCAGGAAAGGGTGTTGTAACGCTAGTGCTTGCCTCTTGCCTTTTCCTCTGTTTCCTCTATGTACTTCACAATGCTGCTGTATCCAGCGTCTCAGATGGAGCTCTCCTTGCTTCTTGCAACCTGCTGACTTGAGGACATTTCAGAAGCTGGTAAGCTTTTTCTGCTTGCAACTGTGCTCATATCATCTTGTGCAGGTGCAACTCGTCTTGGAGTACTGTGACAGGGGCTCTTTGCGAGATGCACTAGATGCTGGTATGCTTGAAACAAGCTATTTTGTCATTGAGGGTGCATTTCTGTGTCTTGATGCCTGGGCTGTTGGGTTACAAATGCCTAGTTAGGCCTGTAACCTATCCTAGCCTTCCAACAAAAAGAGAAGCACATATATGGAATTGGAGGAGGGTTCATACTGGTGCTGTGAGCTCTGGGATTAAGTGCCGACTGCAAGAAAGAACGTCTATGGACTTCAGAGCAAGACACACGCAATCAGCAAGGGATGTTAAAGTTGTGCTCGATGTGCTAAGAACCTGCTCCTGCGCCTCTTCTGCACGATGCTCTATGTCAAATGCCCATGGCACGCTCATCTGTTGCCTCATCAAGTATAGCTTCAGTGAATGCACCAGCAGACAGGAGTATTCAAGTCATCAGCTATGCATGATGTTGGTACAAATGCTCACCTCAAACACACATGCTCGCATGCTTGCGCGCGCACACACACACACACACACACACATGCATGTGACTTGCCTGCACCTCTGTCAGGCTTGTTCATGACACCTAGAGGCATAAATTATGCAGCCCAGCTGGACTGTGCAATGGATGTGGCCAAGGCTATGCTGCACCTGCACTGCAACAACGTGAGTAGGGTCATTAAAGAGATATGTAAGTCAGTTGTAAATCAGCTGGTGAGGTTTAGATACCGTGCTCTGTTGCTTTTCTTGCCATCTACAAAAGCAAAATCACAATGCGCTGGACGTTGTCTATGCTGCAAGAGGAGGTTCCCCAGATTTAATTCCTTGAGAATTCATTCAGACAGACCGTACCACTTCTTGGACACTTTGAGGACCCTCCGCTCTCTCCATATGCTGGTAACTGCATTCACTCCTACGTCTGCTGGCACTTGTAGGTGCTGCATCTGGACCTGAAGACTCATAACATCCTGCTGGCAAGCTCTGCAGAAGGCAAGGGTGTGACTTGCAAGGTGGGCACGGAAGGAATTCCGCAGTTGCGTATACCAGTGCCATCAGATGTGCTGGTACTTCTGGGTTAGGGCATGTGTGAGAGGTTTGGGGAGCAATAAATGTTATGTGATGGGTGAGGCGTTTGTCTAGGGCAATGATTTCGATATGCAGCACTGTCTCGCTGTGTTTCAGACGCCTAAGTTGCCAGACCTCCTCTTGCAGATTAGATTGTTTTACCAAGTTTGGGAGCTATTGGAGCTCCGTACACATCGCTCCCCAGCAAAAGTTGAAGCAAAATAAGTAGCCTGTAAATCTGAATAAGGAAGACAGAGCCTGCGCTCCCTCACATGCCATCTTAGAGGTTGACACATGTAAAAGCAGGCAGAGCATGCTTGCCAAAAGAGCTGAACCAAGGCTCAGTAATGTAGGATGCAAGCCTTGCTGACAATAATTGATACGTCCATACAGCCACAATTCTCCCCATGGCACATGGAGTTGGTAGTGGCCTGCATAGTCCTCTCCTTTTCTGGCAAAGCCCCACTCATGGACGTGAGGCCTTGGTTGATTATTCCAGATTGTGCTCACACCAAACTGCCCAGGTTCACAATTTTTGGGGGGGCTCCCGCATGTTCCTGCAGGTGCAAACAGGTCCTGTTTGCCCTAAAATGTCTGAGCTATGCAGGAGGGCAAAATGATAACTCAATGGACATCGTGTCGATTTTTCCCCCAGACCCCAAGACACTCCCACCCCCCAAAAAAGTCTTCCGGTGCCTCTACTGCAATAATAAAGGCCCCAACTTGCTCTTTTACAAAGTTCCCGTCCAACTGCATACAAATTGCCCCCAATAAGTAATTTGCAGCACAGTTGTGGGCAAAACCTGTGTTGCAGGCGCTCCTGTCCTGCAAGGCACCCACAACTGGCTTGCAAGTGCACAAAGTACCTTCCTAACTCCACCACTAACCTCACCATGCATTGTACATCTTGCATTGTCACTCCTGGAAGTTTGGATGGATTTGCTGCACCTTTACCTCTACACCCCATGCGCTTCAAACCCTTGAGCATGCTCAAGATTCCAAAAGTAAGACTTGACTCCCAAATTTAATCTTTTCTAACGCCTCCTGAGCTATGAAGTGAGTTGTGCAACTGGCTGCACACCACTGCCAACGCCCTTCTGGCACTTGGAGCCTTCAGGACCTTTTCCTTCATTCATACCCGGACAATTATAGCATTATTTTTCACTACCACGCACTTTCTTGCTCCAAAGAACGGTTATTCTGGGGCCGGCACACAGTCATCCCATGCCCCTGAAAACATTGCATGAGTGCATATTGTATGTACGGTTCTTATGCACTAGATGTCTTGCTGCATAGTTTTGCGCACACACATGTTTGCTTGCTCACTCGTTTCCCATGACTGTATGCCACTTATAAGGCGTTCTTCATGATTCAAGGTCATTTCTGCAAATTATGATTTTGGTACCTACTGTCAGAGGAGAGCCACCATTGATAAAGTGCCACCACACTTTTCTGGGCCTGCTGGAAGTTTCAGAGCACATTCTTTTTATGCAGGTTTGTTCTTTGTATGTGGTTCAATCTTCTTCAAAAAAACAGGGGAAGGTGCCCCCATGCGCGTGTGGCGGTGAGGGGAACAGAGAGCACTGTATGCTGAGGTGCGGGAATGGAGCCAGCTGGCTTCTATCATGAGACCTGAGCATGCAGGATTACTAAAGGAATCACAGTGTGTCCTGCACCTTCGGATGGCTGAGAGAGGAGCTAGGGTTCTTCCTTCTCTTTCGTCCGTCCCAGGCCAAAACAGGGTCAATCATGCTCCTCCATCACAACCAATTGAACCCCACGACCTGTAAACTGAACTATTGAACGACATTGGCAAAGGAATGGGGACGATTGGGGGTCAGGCTGCAACGGGGTGTGCCAAAATGGTTGGAAATTTGCTCTGGCCCCTTGGGACCTTCCTGCACGCACCTGAGATGATAGGCCTAATATTAATGAAACATAGTAAAATTTGGCCCAAACCGGAACCTTGCTTGCACTTCGAAATTGGACTGCTCCTTTTTCACAGGCACTCCCCTTAAAGCTTCCTGCACATTCTAAATATGCAGAAGTTTGTTTTGAATGCAAATAAAACGCCCTGCATCATTACGTTTGGTAGAGCTTGATGTTTTGTTGTCCTGGCCATGTCTCAGAAATGCCTGAATGATTCCGAAGCAAAAGTATTTGTGTTTGCTCAGAATGATGCCTTCTTTGCATGGACAAAATTTGGCCCGGGATCGTCCAGGCGTGTTTGAGGTGTAGCCTCAGGAATTTCCACACAAAGGTGACCCCCCTCTGACCTACTGTACTGTATTTTTATGCGCTGTGTAGTGCTGTGCATGACGTTCTTCTCTGTGGATTTGTTTGCCATTGCATGGCGCGTGCATCCAACAATCTGCTCTCTCAATTCTGTCGCTGTTTCTCAATCCACCTTCAAACACACTTCCAGGTCAGTGATTTTGGCCTGAGCGTCCGCATGGACCTTTCAGCGACGCACGTGTCGAGCCTGTTCCAAGGCACCTTGACGCATATGTCACCTGAAGTGCTGCTCAAGGGCACCTGCTCCAAGGCATCTGATGTGTACGCGTGAGTGCCGCTCTTTATTGATACCATGTTAACCTCCTAACAGTACGAGTGTGCACATGTGATGTGTGTATTTGTGTGTAAGGGGAAGGAGGGGGGGGGGGGGGCAAGATAAGCACGGTGCATAAATTGCTCACCCTTCAACTTTTCAAAGATGACGTAATGTTGCAATGCCACGGTGTCCGCACCCATTTTTAGAGACATCGGTGCTATGTGGACTACGCTGCAGGGCTTACAGCCCCTGTTCTTGGTGCCCGTTCTCACGCTCTTCCTCAGAGATGGGCGTTCCTACCGTAGCTACCTACCATAGTATACCACCCACCATCCATTCTGGGATTTTGTCCATCCACCTGAGGTTTCCCTTTCAGCCTGCACGTCTTGATCACTTGATTGTCCTTGAAGCTCCATTGGCAGGGTGGATGTTTTCGCACGCTTTTGTTTGTCCAACGAGTGCAAGTGAAGTCATCTACCGAACAAACTTGAACGCTTAAACCTGTAATGTTGGGCTCAATGACAATGACTCTGCAGGCGCACAGCTTACAGGCTAGCAAGGAGCCTTATTTAGCAGACCAAGAAGACGTTACACAACAATCACTTTCCCCACCTAGATATATCTTGGTTCTGTTTTACTGTATTGTAGCACTATTCTGTCTGGCCTGAGGAGAAGAAATAGTGTGTATGCCAGTGCTTGTTCCGTTCCATGGCGTCTTTGTTCTCTCTGAGCTCATCCTATCTAAAATGCCAGCCATCTCAATCCCCTAAGAATCCTCTTTTGCTGCTGTTGCTGCTGCAGCTTTGGTATTGTGTTGTGGGAGCTTTACACGGGCGGCTCACCCTTCCGCAATGTGCCTCCAATGTTGTTGGGCCACTCCATTGTGAAGGACGGCAAGCGTCCCACTTGGCCTGCCCTAGTGCCCAAAGGCTACAAGGACCTTACTGAAGCGTGCTGGGACCAGAATCCAGATGCAAGGTGCGGAGCAAGGCTGCCCTTGGTGTGCTGCTTCCCATGTTGGCCTGGGCATGGGTTCAATCTTTTGGTATTGAGGTGGATGTGAAGGGCACAGAGGAGCTGATCCACTGAGATGCAGAATCTGGTCACGTGCCTGCTGTTTGTGAGAATTCACATTCATGCTGAATATGTGTGTGTGTGGTGTGGGCGTGCGTGCGTGTGTGTGTGTACGTGTGTGTGTGTGTGCGTGTGTGTGTGTGAGGCCTTGACAGCAAAGCAAGGGCATGAGGCATCCTCTCCTCATGCTGCATCTCCATGCACATACGCAGAGGGGGTCATGGTTTTAAGCAAGATGTTTCAGAGTAGCAGGAAGGGTAGAAGAGGTCATGCTGACCCCAAATTGCTATGCAAAGACATGAGTACATGTGGGTGGCGTAAATGGAACTATAGAGCAGGTTTGGGAACCTCCTCAAGCATCTCGAGTCACAGTTGGCTTGTGACAAAGGCTAGAGATCTAGCTAGGATGTGTGTGAGCCAGGGATGTCCGGTGCAACATTTTGAGATCTCAGATGTCATGAAGGGCGAGTACAGTTGAGTACTCATTTAGAAGTTGAATATTCATTTAGGAAAGGAGGGCCAGCAAAGCTACCAATTATCAAAAGAGGCTTCTTCATCCTTCTTTTTACAGCACACTTCAATGACAAGATGAAATCAAAAAAAGGGCCCTCGGCAGGTCCTTATAACCTTCAAGTGGACTTCGCAGGCAGAATTTTGGGAGGTTTAAATGCCAAAGAACTTCAAATTTAAACATCTGAGCATTCAAATTGCAAGTGAGCATTTAATTTGAGCATGCATATAACGTGCGCAAGCACCTTGCAGCAACCTTACAGTGTATGTACAAAAATTGAGTAATGCCATGCTTGCACTTGACTCTAATCCCCAAGCACACACTGAAGAACAACTTTTGAGGTGATGGGAGAGGAAAGGTTTTCCTATGGCAACGCAATTTGCAAGTGCGTCCACAACCCTTCCCAACAACACCCACATGCTGTGAACGCGCACATGCACACATGCAGGCCTACCTTTGAGGCCATTCTGGAGGAGCTGCACAAGTTGAGAAAGGAGCTGGGCATCCCCACCGCACCCTTGCAGCCTTATCCTGTAAAGCAGCCCCGAGGCCGGCTTCCCCACTTCCAGGAGACATTTGCGTCATTATCTCAGCCCTCCTTGACAATGCTACAGACCCGTGACAGCAGGGATTTTCTTCAAGCGAAGGGCCCCTCTACTCCTTCTCAGGCAGCGCTCCTTGAGCAAGCCTGGCTGCAGAGGCGAGGAAATGGGGGCGCTCATCAAACAAAGGGTCCCCTGACTCCTTCTCAGGCAGCACTCCTTGAGCAAGCTTGGCTGCAGGAGCGAGGAAATGGTAGTGCTCCTCAAGCAAAGGGTCCCCTGACTCCTTCTCAGGCAGCACTTCTTGAGCAAGCCTGGCAGCAGCCACGAGGAAATGGGAGTGCTCCTCAAATAGAGGGCTCCTCAACTCCCTCTCAGGCAGCGCCCCTTCATCCCAAGGGCTCCTCCGATCCCTCTCCAGCTTTGTCTGACACAAGCACGATTGTGCTGAGGCTGACCAATCCACAGGGAACATTGTCTGCATCCTTGAGAAAGGAGGTAGGCAGGCATGCAAGGCAGGAAAGGCATGCTCGCCCAGCTGAAGAGCTGGATTGGAGCAGACACAGCATCATTTGTTTTGGCCGTGCCTACCTGTGCCATGCAAGTTGCAGTTGCAGCCTTGATGTGCTGTGGCAGGCCACGGGGGGCCCCTGAGCCAGCTGAATGTCGCATTGTATACATGTATTGTTGCAGATCTATGTGTGGTCAGTGCGCACCAGGGGCCTGCCTGCTGAATGTGCTGGCAGGCCACAAGGAACTCGTGAAGAATTGTTTGCTCTAGGTGGTGTCTTGTGCATATGTGGTGTTGAAGATCTACGTGTGGTCCGTGTGCACCAGGGGCCTGCTGGATGCGCTGGCAGGTCACGCGTTGCAGATCTACGTGTGGCGTTGTAGATCTACGTGTGACGTTGCAGATCTACGTGTGGTCCGTGTGCACCGGGCTTCTGCTGCTTGTGTCGCCAGCCTGCATACACTTAGCCTGCTGCAGCTTTTGGGGGACAGGTGTTGCGAGGCTCCTTCAGGCTTGTCAGCATTCAGAAGGGCCTGGTAGGATACGGCTGTCATTCCCACGCGGTGTAGCTCAAGCAAAGCCTGCCCGCCCAAGCAAGTGCATTCTTACTCATTGCAGCACAAGCAAACCCTGCCCAGGTTTGCTGCATGCTTGCAGCAAGAAAAAAAACACAGCTTCCATTCTCACGCATTGCAGCTCAAGCAAAACCTGCCCAAGCCTGTCCATGCAGTAAAGTTGGCTTTCAGGCCCTGCCCAGCCTCACTGCATGCTTGCCAGCGCAGCACAAATGGCAAGCATCACCCCATCCTTGCTTGCCTGCAGGGAAAGGAAAACACTGGAAGCACCGACCCTGTGCATGAAAAGTCTGGGCAGGAAGGACTAAATCACCCACAGTCTGGCGCCTGGGAAGGAGGTATGCACATGCCTGCAGCGAGTTTGCTTGCATGCTTATTATTTTGGAAACAGGACAGAAGCTGCCTCGGTTACCTTGTGACACCGCCCCAGCCAGTTTCAACACGCACAAAAAACATCAGCTGCAGCGCCCTGCGTGCATTTTTCCCGCTCTCTAACGCTTGCTGTAAGGAACTCAGCGCAGTGGTCACTCATCCTGGATGAGCCTCTCTTATCATAACTCACACCCCTGTATGCTACCCCTATCACCTTGCCTGCCTGCACACATGTGATTGCCCGGTCCTTTCTGACATCTGTATTCTACAACTTATCGATCTCACCCTGCTGCTGCTGCTGCTGCTGCTGTCAATGCTGTGTGTGCTCTGAGCAGGCCTTGAACGCTCATGTACCTCGAACACTCCCACCCCTTCCGTGCCCGGCTCATTGGCAACAAGCCCGCTCTCAACCACACCAGGCCAGCTGTCCCTTGGCCCTGGGGCGTGCTCAGTCAAGCCTAAAAATGACCCCCATGCCGTTGGGGAAGACGCTGGAGAGGTGCAGCCGGTTTGTGGTGCAGGGGGGCGCTCTGAAGGGCAGAAAAAGGAGCATGAGGTTAGTGGGTCCAGTGGGATGCAATTGCATGGGCAGCATTCAGGGCATGGCCTGCTCTGCGGACTGAGTTTGTGCAAAATGATGCATGCGCAAGGGGTACCCTTGCCACCTCCCACCTGGTACGCGCAGCTCAGGTTCATGTTTGGTGCTTGAAGTGAGGAACAAGACGTAGTGACGTGTTGATTGAAAAAAAACTGTCCCTATTTCTTGTCACGGGCGGCCCTCATTTACTGAGGTCAACGTATCTGCGTCTGTACCAGCAGGTGTCATTTGGCGAAGGTGATGCAGCTCCGACATTCGACAAGCCCCAACAGTAAATGGAGCTCCCTGCAGTGTGCATCATGCTGGCAGCAAGTGGTAGGCATGCTGGTGCTAGCAGCATAAGAGCCCCAGCCATGGTCTGGTCTGGTCACTGCTAGCAATAACAGAGACTGGGTGGGCACGTGTCCAGCAGCTGAATAAGATCCCATTTCACAGAAGTTGTGCTTTCATACTATTCTCATACAATTTGAAAGACCCTCAATTTTGGCTGGGAAAGAAGCATCATAAGGGAGAATAAACCTCGGTAATGGGAGGGGAAGATGTGGGCAAAGCTCAGTGCTTCGCTACTTCTGAGGTGAAAGTCTCGCATGGTGCAGCAATATGAGTGACCACGTTTTCAGCTCTCGAGAAGAACCTTTTGGACGATCGATGTGACAATGCTTATGTGTTTTTGCTCAAGAAATGCACTTGTTTCTTTGTCTTCCCAACTATTCATCCACAGTTGTATAAACAATTAGAAAGGCAGGATGGACTGCCTGCGCCCTTATCCTGTGATAATGTTTGATTATGCACCTTGCATTGGACTGCAATCATAGTATTTTCTTGTGTGCCATCTCCTTACAAGACCCGAAGGATACTCTTGAGTGGTACGCGCTGTCTTTGCCATCATTTTTCACTTAGTCCGTTGATTTGCATGGCATGTAAAGCTTCAAATTACTTGCAGTATTTTGTCTTCCTGCGTCTTCGTCAGTCGCCTGGCAATGTAATGCTGCTGTGCCCGCGCAAAGGAATTCCGACCTGATAATTATCAGAATGGGCAGTGGGATGGTCTGGGGGGCCAAAAAGATAAGACAGGGATTGTGTTGAATATGGATAGGCGTGTGCTCAGAAGTTTATTGGATCTGGCTTGTGCACTGGAAGACGTGGTTTTGGACAAGGGGAAACAGGAATGAGTGGTTGTGTCTTGGCAATAAAACTTGAAATTCCATCATGAGTAGGGTGCGAGACTAGTATATACTGTATACTAGTATATACTAGTATATACTGTAGTATACTGTAGTATACTGTAGTATACTGTAGTATACTAGTATATACTGTAGTATATACTAGTATATGGGGGGTCGTATACTAGTATACAGTTTCGAACTCAGAAACTCAGAGCGCTGAGTTCCTGAGCTCAGTGCGAATTCCGCGCGAGTGGGAAAGCCGAGAGGTCAGAATGTAATGTAATTGGCTCCCAAATCAGCAGCAATAAGGTGGAGTAGGGTAAGCAATTGCATTTAGGCACATGGTGCAAGCCAGAAGACTTGCTTGCAAGGCTCATCCAGCCTGCACAGCTCAAAGAGCACAAGCAGAGTTTGACGTCATTGTTGAGGAGCTTCTAGGGAGGCCATGTGCTCTGAGGTGCAAGGGGTGCAAGGGCAGCATCAGCCCTGCTAACCCCTCCCATCAAACAGCAAAACACCTTATGCAAGCAGCCCATGGAGCTAGAGTTTGTGGAGCTGGACCTGTCTGGGGAAGGATCCAGCCATGGCAGCAAGCGTAAGGCTACGCAGCAGCCACTGACAAACGCCTCTATGCCTCCGTCCAAGAAACAGCGACTTTCACAAGGAGTTCACCAAGTCTGTCATCACAGCTGAGCTCCTAATTAGGAAGCTGAGAAGATGGTTTATGTGAAATCCAACTTGGGCAACCAGGAGGAGCGCTCAGATGCAGTGGAATTGCAGATGGATGCCTTGGGATAGAATGCTCTTTTCCAACTTTTTGAACAGCCTCTTTGTGCAGTTTTCACCTGGCTAGTTTACAGCAAGACTTCAAACGTGCCTGGTTTAGAATGATAGCTTGCAGAGATTAGGCGCAGTGGATTTTGGGGCAAGGACAGCACGCAAGGATGGCAGCGGATGTAAGGATGGTCCGGTGTCTCATTTCACATCTTTCGGCTCAATATTTCAGTTCAGCAACATCACCAGTGGATCCCTGGGGGTCAAAAACCCCACCCCACATGTAAATGATGTAATTTCTCTTGGATTGTGGACTAGTATATACTACATACTAGTATATATACTATTATATACTGCTTTTTTAACAGATATACTAGTATACCTCGCACCCTAATCATGAGTGCACAACAACAATACTGTGAAACGTGCTCCCAGGGGTGCGCCATCCAGTGGCTGCCCCAGAATGACGAGCTGTGCCCCGTACCTTGTTGTCCTTTGTTGTACAGTGAAGCATGGCACAGGAAGGTGGGTGCTCATAGGATAGGATAGGATAGGATAGGACAGGGTTACATAGCTGTACCTGCCTATGAGGGCAGCTTAGCTGAAGCAAAAATGTGCCTGTAAACAAACCAAACCAAACTTGTGTAAATGTCAACTGAAAGCCTTGAGCTGAGTTAAGAAGTGTCAACTGTAAGAAAAGGAAAGAAAAGAAAGAAAGATCTACGCTTGCGTTCGGTTGTAAAATTACACGCACTGTCATTCTGCATGAAACAAGCATGCAAAGTCATGCACAAAAACTGCAAAAGGTTGTAGTGTCAGGAAAATATACTTTTGTGTTTCAACAAGAAGCGCAGAAAGTTTGAGAACAGCATCACTCTGAAAAAAAGTCCAAGAGGCCATGATAAGTGTGTCCATGTGGGTGCTCATAGGAAGGTGGGTGCACACAGGTGCAACAGGATGATGTGTCATCAGAGCGGCATAAGTGCGCGGCATGGGAAGGGAAGGGAAGGGTTACATAGCTGTACCTGCCTGCGGGTGCAGCTTAGCTGAAGCAGAACGTGCCTGTAACCAAACCATTCCAATCTAAAAGCAATACTAGCCAGAAGCTCAGTCACAGCATTTCAGGCATGCAGACACAGGTTACAGGTTACAGGAAAAAAAAGGCCTGCAGTCAAAACGGTTGACTGCTAGCCTGTTCATAAAAAAAGCAATAATTCATGTAGAAAAAGAAAAAGCTTGTTATTGTTTTGATTTAAGAAAGAAGAGATATGATAAGACTGTACATGGTGACTGCCAGGTAAGTAGGGAGCCACGCTATTGGAAGAGTGAGATAAAGGAGGAGAGGACCAGAAAACAAGGAAGCATATTCAAGCCGAAGGGAACAAATATGGGGATGAGTGCGTTTGAAAAGAACGTGTCGTTCATCCTGTACATCATCTTGGGCATCACATAGATCACACGCAGGGGAAATAGCATCATCCCACGTGGCCTGCTCGTTTTTCAAGGTATGGACACAAAGGCGACATCGAGCCACACTGTGGACAATGTGTTTGGGTAAATCCAAGTATGAATATTTGGGCAGAATGTAAGGAAAATGTGTGACGTGTGCAGGCTTGGTTGGAGAGCACACCAGTGATGATAAGTAAATTTTTTGCTATTTGTGTCTCGCGGGTCGTAACCAGAAATTTGTCTCCAATATGCTAGATGGTGAGACCTGAGATCCACAACAAGCTGACTCAAGTCCAAAGGATCAGCAGAGCGCATCTTTTGCTTAAAATGGTGGGCATGGTGTAGGCCATTCATGGCTGACAATAGATGGGATATCCAGCAAGAGGAATTCCTGGGGCTGAGGGAGATGTCCGCACGAAAAACCTTGTGAAGTGGAGCACTGTTGCAATGGACGAAAAAATAATAAAAGCGTGCACAGGCTCTGAACCAGTTGAATTGAATAGGTTTAATTCCACACTCACGGAGGACACTCCAGGAAGGAGTTGATGTTCGCACACCCAGCATGGATCGCAAGAATCTCAGGAGCCATTTCTGGATGCAATTATCCATCTGTCCCCTGTTGAAGATATGTAGTGGCCCAGACCTGACTTGCATACATTCCTGCTGGTATGACATACGTCTTGAAGAGCCATAATTAGGCATGTAGGCAGTGTGTAATCTGGTATTGATGGGCAAAAGTACGCACGCGAGCCATGCCTGCCAGGCAGGGTTTGAGAGTTTCCTCAGCAGCATTGTGCAGATTAATGTGTTTGTCCAACTGCATCCCCAGGTAGCGAAAGGTATTTGAGTAAGGCAAGACCTCACCATCATAAAATAGGGGAGGCAAGTTATCAGTCTTGGAATTAAAACAGACGATAACAGATTTTTTGGTGTTGACTGTCAGGAATTTCCGACGGGCATAAGCCTTGAGACGGTTAAGCATGGCCTGAAGGTTATTTGGTGAGTTAGAGGTTAAGCATAAGTCATTAGCGTATAGAAGGTTGGATACATGGAAATTAGGTGTGCCAGTGCAAGCTCCTTCAATCCCCTATGAAACCTCATTGATGTTATTAAGGTAAATGGAGAAAAGCAACGGAGAAAGGGGACAGCCCTGTTTAACGCCATAGGTGGGCTTGGCATATATATTGAGAAGGTGAATAGGGAGCTGGCATTGGTGAAGATGGTGCCATAGCTTATCACAAGGGATGGAGTCGTAGGCCTGTTGGAAATCAATGAATGCTGAATACAGGCGTGACGAGCCATGTGGTTTGCAGGTTTGGGCAGCATGTTTGAGATGTCTCAAAATAAAAGGTGGGTGTAGAGTGCTGCGCCCAGGGAAGAACCCATTGACAATCAGGAATTTTTTTGTTTTTGAGGCAACAGTCCTGTAATAAAGTACGCATGACATTAGCATAAAGGCGGTCAAAGGTTCCGCTAACAGCAAGCATACGGTAATTGCCAGCATCGGTAATAGAGCCTTTTTATACAAGGGTGTAACTTTGGCAGTTTTCCACTCTTGTGGTATAACAGCTCGTTGCATGAGAGTATAAAAGAGTTGGGAAACACATGGCGTCAGCACATTGATATAATGAAAACCCCTGCCATCCTCTCTTTGCGCCAGTTTGCATGCATACTTCTAAAAAGATGGAAGAACGGTATCAAATCCAGGGGAAGAGGTGGGATTGACACGAGAAATGTGTTTGGCCACAATTTCATTCAGCTGACATGCGTCTGGATGATGGAAAGGCTGAAAATGAGGGGAAGCAGATTGTGTGTGGTTGCGGCCAATAGGAACTGCAAGGTCTCTCACAGATAAACCTGACCACCTCATGGCAGGTCTGTCAGCACGCTGTCTAAAAGCAGCATTAAGGTGGTCTTGCCAAGCAGCAGTAGAAATAGCAGTAACGTGTTTGACAACGGATTTTTAATCAAATTATGGACAGAAGGATCCTTTTTATACAGCTTGTCCAAAAAAATAGCTGTACGCGCCTGTGTGTGTCTGCGCTTGGCCCGCTGGGCACATGCTTTGTACTGTCGTTGAAGTTGTTGACAAGCATTCCATGCCACCCCTGTTTTGGCGGCAGTGATAAAAGCTCGTTTTTTCTGGGAGCACTCAGCATCAAACCATAAGCGTTTTCTGGTCGGAAAATGATGCCCAGACGGCACAAGGAAAGGAAAGAAAGGAAAGATCTACGCTTGCCGTTTGGCCGCGTGCATTGAGGAAAGAGCCTCCCACTGGCTCCCACCTGACGGCACAGAGTAGTTCAGAGGTCTAGACATGCCATATTGAGGTGAGATGCTGTCTGCGTGATCCAAGATTTAAGGGTGGTGTATGCCTGATCACAGTCATGAGCGTGAAGCTGTTGACAGAAATTATGATGCATCTCTTGATTGTTTTCAAAACACTTCTGTAAAGTTGCCAGCTCTGTCAGGGTGCCAACGTAAAAGATATCCATCTGACTGACCAGGGAAAAGAAAATTGGCAGGTGAACCAGGGACCATGCGTGTGTCAATGTGTGAAGTAGAATTGTTAGAAACATCAAGAAACACTGCCAGTGTAGCATGGTCTGTACCAGCAGGAGAAGTGATATTTGCATGGCGTAAAAAGGAAAAGAGCTCACTGCTCATAAGAAAGTGGTCCGGCCTGCTAAAATGGTTTCTACCATAGCCAGTAAAAGTGGGCTGACCATAGTCGCCTTCAATGTGTCCTGTGGTAATAATCAACTTGTTGTTTGATGCTAAGTCAATCAGGCGTGTTCCAGCCCTATTTATATGTGGGCAGCAAGAGCGCCTCTTTTCAACTAACTGGGGATGTGTGGATAGAATATTTTAGTGCATATCCGTGACTTCCTTTTTGTCTGCTATGTGGGCATTAAAATCCCCTCCCAATAAAACATGGGGAGTGACAGTGTAAGCATAAAAACATTCGTCCCCAAGGGTGTGAAAACAATTTGTCAATCTGCTCTCCAGGCATAGAGCTGCTTTGAGGGTTCACATAAGCCGCGCAGATCAGAACATCATGATGGAGTGAAAATAATTTTTTGTCTGCTCTGACCCAAACAGTTTGCAATGATTCTGAAATGCGAAAGAGTGACAGGAAGTCCTGTAAAAACTTTGCAGCAAGAAAAGCTACTCCATAGCCTTTCTGTCCATCACACCCTTGGGGTAAAGGGGTCTGCCCTATAAGATAGTGGTGGGGCAAAAAATTCAGGAGCTTTTGTATATTGCTTGTGCGTGTTTCAGTCAATAAAACAATACGGTGACGAGTAACAACATGTAGTAATTCCTCAAGCTTAATGGAATGTTCATCAGTGGGAACTCCATCGCAATTAAGAGTCAAAATGGAAATATGAGACTTAAGGCCTGTTCCTCAAGTACGTGAGCTCCCCCCAGCATGCTTTTTGCGTCCAGTCTCAAGCTCAGCCTCTCTGGCCCTGCTGTATCTTGTGGACATGTCCACGTCAGTGGTGAGCAGCTCAGGAGCAATGATTTCCTTGATGGTGTTGTATACACTTGTGGGATCCAAGTGAGGGAGCAAAGCAGCGTCATAAATAAGTTTGTTGGTGACCTGATCAAGGTGAACATGTTGTCAATAGGGTAAACAAAAGCAGCTGCTGGTGAGCGGGGTCAAGAGCTTCCCTCCTGTCTGAGTAGCTGAGGACAATGTTGCTTGCATTGTTGCCGATGTGGGTTTTCAGCCCCCAGCATTTCAGGCATGCAGACACGAACTTGGCTAATCCTAGGACATCAGCCTGGTACATGAAGTCTCTGCTTTCTTTTCACGTTGCTGGACCTGTCTTCTTTCTCTGTCTGCCATGCTTCTCTCAGTCTGAACTTCGTGGTGGGTGGGTTATACGGTCTGTGCACCAATGTGGCCCCCTTTCCTTAATTGATGTAAGGAGTGTTTTACTGCCTACGTAGTTTTTCTTTTCTTTTCTCTAAAGCGTGATGCACTGCTTGGGGGTGCAGAGTAAAACAGTTTTAAACAGATGCTGGAACTGGGTGCGCAAGTTTGTTAAATCCTGAGATGGGCAATCAGGATAACGTGCGCGGCATGGCACAAGTTAGGCATATGACACACAAGTAAGACACAAGTAAGACATGACATCAGAGAGGCGTCGCACAGGAAGGTGGGTGGAAGGGCACCAGTGAGGCATGACACAGGAAGGCGGATGGTTGCAGCGCAGGATCTGGTTATCAAAATCTGCCTTTTGGAATGGTATTTCTGGCTGTGGGTGGGCGGTAAGAGCACTAGGTTTGGAATACGAGTCTGGAGGCTGGTTCAGGAATTTTGACGTGGAAATAGGTGGCTTGAGGTGGCTAGCAGGAGCGCAGCCTTGTGCATGTGCGGATTCAAGCTGGGGTTGATTGACTTGTGTATGGTGGCAGAGCCTATGCAAGCAAGCTCGAAGCCTGTCTGTAAAAGCCAGGCTGTGCAGCAACTTTTGTACAGGATTTACTTTACAGGGTTTATGAGAGCCATCAGTCAAAACGCATGGCTGCTAGATTAAGCGGCGTAAGCATCTTTTATACACACACCAGAATTCAGTGTGGTGCGTGTATGAAAGATTCTATCATGCCTGTCTGTGCAACACCTTGTTGCCAACAGTGGATGCAATAGGTTGACGCCTCTCCTTTGCACTTTTGGCAGCTGTGTCGTGATCAGCTCATCAACTTCCGCCAAGCAACCATATTTGATGGAACACCAGACTCCTCTGTAGGCAAAAAGTTGTTGAGGAGAAGCCTGATGGTGCGCCCATCAAAAATGCTTGTGTTAATTCCTGTTCCAATATTAGTAAACTGGAAAGCAAACCTACTTATGCACGTACGTGCATGCAATTGTTTTGTCTTGCCTCCTGATGGCAAAGGTGAACACCCCTAAGCAACTACAAGTGCCTCTACAGGTGCCCATCGGGCCTGAAAGCTGAATGGAGGCACTACACTACGGGAGAAAGAAAAGAAAAGGAAAATTACTTAGGCAGGGAAAAAATCCACCAGATCAATTAAGAAAAAGGGACCACCATAGTCAGACTGAGTGAAGCACCAGGAAGCAAATTGTTGGAACTGTTTGTTAAGACCCTTGCTAGCCTTCCAGTTAGGGGAAAAAATAAAGAAAAACAACATACGCAGAGGAAACTCTCCCTACATCAATAAAGGAGAAGGAGACATTGGCTCAGAGGCCTTTGACTCGAGAGGTATAAGACCCCTCCACCACCATGCTAGTTAGGGAAACTCTTCCCTTGATGCACGTGGCCTTTCTGCTGGCATAGACTTGGCTTTCTTTTTTTCTTCAAGTTGAAAAAAATGCTAGTAAGCACTTTGCTTTTTGAACGCCATGCAACATGACGCTGCAAAAAAAATGTCTACGCAGGCCACAGGCCGAGTGCATTAAGGAAAGGTCACTTAACTAGCAAGCTAGCAAGGGCCTCACCATAGGTCCTTCGAAACTACACTAGCTACAGCTAGCCTAGGAGAGGGATAGAGACTAAACTAATGAGGATCGAGTGGGTTGTCAGCCATGCCCCAAGACGCCCGGACTCTCCTTCTCCTTGTATCCACCTCCGCACCCCCAGCGACACCCCCCCCCCCCCCCCTCCCCTGAAGCCACCTGTAAGCAAAGAGCATGTCTGGTGTTGATGATAGTGGTTAATCTCTGTATGGCATGACAGCTCAACTTGAAAGCTAGGGATTTTGCTTTGTGTTTGGATGGGCCCAAATTGACAAGAGGTTTGATTGTGTGCTCATTGTAGATAGTGCCAGCCACGCCAATCAGGATGATGTGTAAAGTCACTTGTTGTTCCTGTTTGGATTCCTTGAGCTGCGGGTTTCAAGTCTGGTTATAGTGTGAGCACGTTGAGTTGCTGCAGTTTCCAAAGTTATGTAGGGGTTGGTGTTAGGGCATAATTTTAGCTCAGCAAGGTGAACGTCCCTGTCTTGAGAAGGGATCTTAGAAGGATCGAGGTGAGTTTGTCTGCCTGGAATAGATCTTACAAAGACAACATACACCTGAATTATCCTCCCCCATTCCCAGTTTAATATACTTTCCAGACCTTAAGGATGCCTTGAAATCCAACATGCATGCTAAACACAGGCTTGGATATGCAGATCGCAAAACAGGCTACTACACTTATTGCCAAAGCTTGCTACCTCATACAAATAAGGGCATTATCATGCCCTCTGGAACATGCCCTGTATCTCAACCCGAATGAAACGCACAACCTTCCAATACCGCACAGGCACCCTCTACGACCAAAAGCATGTGGTTGGCTTTAAAAGATCCACTAGCCTTGTATGCCCTCTCCCATAATGTCATCATATGGATAGCGCCCTCCACATTCTCTCAGGTTGCCAATGCCCCATCATTCGTGGCATGGTAACTGAGCGTCACGAGCCTTTTTGCCTGCTTCATAAGCTTCAAGCAGGGTCCTGGGTCTGTCTACAGTGAGCATACCAATGCACTTGCCATTGGCATTGTAAATTCAGAAACATTCAGTGGCGAATACCGAGTATGACGATGATTGGCACTTGTGCCAGCATGGCGACCTCATCAGATGGGTCAGTTTGGAGAGTTTTCTCTGCCTACGTATTTTTTCCTTTTTTTTCTTGTCAATGAGGTCAACACTTCTGATGATAATGCCACATTGCCATGTTGGCATGATATCTGTCTGGGGGTTGGTAGGTTGGAAGTCAAAGGTGACATTCTTGCAAATGGCGCAGCCAGACCTGGCCTGCGTAGTCTTTTCTTTTCTTTTCTTTTCTTTTCGCAGCCAGTAGTTGAGAGCCATGGAGAGTCAGAGAGGCTGTGAGGATTGCCTTCAAAGCCTTAATTGACAAGATTGTAATCTTGTCCAGGTCTATCTCATCGTCCAAGGGGTTTACTATCCACTATTGTCCAGGTCTATCTCATCGTCCAAGGGGATAACTGTTTGTTCCAGTCTTTCCTCATCAAAGGCTAGGACATGGGCATGCAGATCTGGATGCATTCATAACATATCAGTGGCTTCCCATTTTGGATGCCATTTCACTTGGATCATTTCACATTTTTCAGAGAAGTTGAGCCTTTCCGCTTTTGGGGGATCTGACAGAGGGGCACATGCCGGGCATTTTCAATGCTCATCTGGTTTGCTTAATGCACGGTCATTTTGAGATCATGCTTTGACATCTATGAGACAGCCCCAATGGTATGTGCAGTAGCAGGTCTCACAGGTGGGAATATCGTCGTAGCATTGTGATTCATGTGTGTGTTCTTTGCTCACAGGGCTCTAGCAGAGTTGGCAGCATGGGTCTTCTTTAATCCTTCTAGGTACATGCTTCGAATAGGCTACTTTAAACTCATCATTTTGGAATAAGGGGAGGACCCACTTTTCAATGGTGACGGGGTGCCATTGTACTTTGTATTGAGTCTGCTGTTTCTCTTGAGAGGATCTCTTGAATTCCCGTCAGTCACAGGCCGATCAGCCGAACAGTCTGGCTGAAGGTCCCCCCGTGTAAATCTAAATATAAATCTTGAATTCCCGTAGATGTTGCCAGCCCAAGATGACGCTGCATGGAAGCATTACCAACTCTGTAGCTGCGTAATAGTCATTGTCTGTACACTGAGGGAAGGGAAGGGTTACATAGCTGTGCCTACCTACAAGGGCAGATCAGGTGAAGCAAAGAGGTGCCTGTGCCGAAGCCAAACTAAGCTACAGTAGGCATATCAGCTGCCAGTGGTAAGAAAAAGCCTTGTGCCAAGTTTTGGAGCGATCATTTGCTGCAAACAAGGGCTCACGTGTAGGCTCTATGAACCTGGCACATATAGGGCAAGCACACTAACTTCAAGCTCATCAGGGTAGGGTGATCCTTGTTAAATCAACTTCAAGGGCGGACAGGTTGGTCTGAAGGAGAGACATTCCTTTAAACTGAGAATTGTTTGTTTGATTCAGTTGTTATTTCTTGCAAATCCTGGATCTTGGTTACGTTTTTAATGCTGAGCTGTGTTACTAGCGCCTGATCAGCCAGGATACCGGGCTGTAGAACTTCATGCAATCCCCTGAATCTGAAGCTGCAGCAACACATGTACTGGCTTGCCTGCCACACACAGCCTGAGAGGATACCAGGGACCAAATCAGCCTGTTGGGTTTTTACATCACAACAATTCCATCACAGGGACCCCTGGCAACAGGGTTTGGGTAAAAGGAGCTTTCTCAAAAGGAAGCAGGACTCGATGGAATAAAAAAGTAAAGAGGAGGGTCAGCAACCTACACCAAAACACACATGTTAACGCAAGTAACACATTGCACAGATATTTTGATTCAGCTGATTCCAAATAATAGGCACATGTCAACGTTCCAATTCTTAAAAAGTTTATATCTTATTCCAAGCTGAACCATTGCGTAAAACAAATGAGCCAGAGCTTGTGCAACAAGGAATTATGTTTCAAGGTCCTGAAATGGGTTCTTGGAAAGGGGGAATTTCTTGGGAACATCGGCAATAACACGGCTTGCCGTGACTGATTTGATCCTCAAAACACAGTGCGACCAAAAAATGCAACTTCAGCGCTCAGCCCTGCATCCAAGAGCTTCCATGCTGCCCTTCTTTGGCGGACAAGGCAGTGGTAGCAAAAGAAATGGACCCCACATCTCAGGCTTGTAATCCTAATGGATACACACAGTAATTTTTGGTGGCAGTGCTCACTCAAGAACTTGCAGGAGAGTTGATATTAGATAGCACACACACATACACACACAGGTAGACACGCCTCATTCCCCCACCCCTGCTTGATACCCTTCCCCAACAACACCAAAGCACGCCAGCCATTGGTTGCAGCCAGGCCGTAGCTGAGCATTGCGTGCTAAATTGCTGCTCATCATCCACTTTAAGGGAAATAAATGCTAAGTGCAACATGGGGCGTCACATGCTAGGTACACTACGTAGGCAAGTGGCATAGATATGACTCAGCAACTATAAGTCCTCGTTTTCCTCCAACTACATTTGGAAGGCACGTGTCACACAGCAGCTGGTGCAGTCCAATTGATGTTCTGTCTGCAAAGTCCCACAGAGCAACGGCCCCTGCAGTTTAGCTGGCCCTCATGACCTCGATCCATGTCAAAATGCCAGCATCAATCATCCAGCGAGGATGAGATGGAATTGGAACCCACTTGATTTCACTTGCAAGTGAACGACGATCCAGAGCACATTCCTGGTAGGCAAAAAACTTGGTCATGAACATAGCCCAACGTTTGAGGCCATGTTTGCAGCAGCAAGCCATCATGCTCTTTCCTCACCAAACTGTGAAGTCAGGCTTGCATCTCTTTCTCAACCAAAAAGGTGACCCAAACAAAACCAGCAGCATTCCATGATCAATGCAAACGATGTCACTCTGGGCTTTGAAGAGCACACATGTCCAGCAGCTTCAATTTAATAACCCAAGGGGCAAAGCAGTTGCTCCAATCTGAGTCCATTGCGATGAGAGTGCAAGCAAAGGATAACTGCACACCTGACGCACATATACACACACGTGCGCACGCACACACACACACACTTCTGCAAGCATTCACACAATTTTGCAGAAGCGCAACTTGGAAGAAAATCTAGTGGAATAATCCTGTACCCAGATTCTCTAGGCAGTAAGAAGACAGACTGAAGCATGCAAGCGAGGCCTTCAAAGAGGGGTGTGGTGCAGCTGCAGCACATGTGCCTACTACCGTGGCATCTTGTGCACATCTATACCTGAACCTCTTCAATTCTGCAAATATCTTCTTAAGCAAGCCAGTAGCTCTTCCATCATTGTCAGCACCTGCTGCCTTGCGAAATCGAGCGTGAGCAGAGTACTAAGGCATGCCTATACCAGCAGTCTTCAATGGTGCATACCGAGTGTGAGGGGCGTCCTTACCAGTGGTTGCCAATGGCGCACACTGAGCGTGGGCGGCATGCCTACCAGAGGCTGCCAATAGCGCATACTGAGTGTGTGAGGCATGCCTACCGTAGTTGCCGATCGCGCATGCTGAGTGTGGGAGGCTCTAGCTGCCGTCGGGGCTTGAAAGGTGGTGCTGCGCGTCATGATCCTCATGAATGGACGGCAGCTGGCAGGAGGGTTGGAATAGTGACTGCAGTGCAAAAAGTCAGACAGACCAGGAGAGTACGAGTGATGACTCCAAGCATGATGACTCCAAGCATGGGCACCTGGTTGCCAAAAAGGTCATCATCTGCTGCTGCCTTCACTTGGGGGTCACCTGGTATCCAGGTAGAAAACAATCTACTGCTGTCCATGTACACAAGCGCCCATTTCATGCTCCTCCTCCCCTCATGTACAAAACAGCAACAAGCATCCTTGCACATGCATTGCACACGTAGCACCTGTTGCTTGCCACACATCCCACGCATCCGACGCACATTGTTACAGTTTGCCCGGCGCACAGGAACCCCATCAGCGTCAATGACCAGCAGCGGCTCTCCAGCAACCCCCTTCCTCACACTGTGCTTCATGCCCAAGGGACTCAGGTGGTGCTGGAGATAGCCGCTGCCATAGTCAGAGGACTTAAGAGAGGAAGACCCATAATCCCAGGCAGTGTTGTGGCGCACAACTGCGTGAGGGTCATGCAAAGAAAGGGGCAGCTGCACGCACCCCGGGGCTCTTCATCGGCAACTGGGCTAGCGGGGCAGAATTGGCGCTCCTCGTCAGGGAGGTATGTATGGAGCGGTTTGGCATGCTTGGCTCACCAGCCCAACCATCACCTGTTCCGGGCAGCAGAGCCTGGATGTTGAATGGCAATCTCATTAAAATGGGGAAGAGATGGGTGTACACAGATGCACAGGCGGGCATAGGTATCAGGTGGTGTGGTTGGTCGATTGACCAGTGCCTAGCTAAAGTGGGGAGAGCCCCGAGGCTTGAAGCGCCTAAGAGCAGGAGGGAAGCCAGCAGGAAAGGCAGCAGGGCGTAGTACGCTTTTCCGTCAATACCATGCTAAATTGTCTGATGGGATACCAATAAAAAAAGAGGGTGAGCTAGCAAGGCTTGTGAAAGCATGCTGTGTGAAAGCAGAATGCAGGACATGCTGAACAAGCAGACCCTGCTTTGAATGAGAGGCGTCCATGAGGGCATGCAGCGGGCATGTGCTTACCTCTGTCCCAAGCACCAGAGCCAGGATGCATCGGCTTTCTTTGCCCAGCCTCTTCTTGCAGACATCCTGCTCTATGACTTTTATCAGCTTCCTGCGAGCATGCCTGGGAATTCTGCGTTTCAGTCCAGGACCAAATGTTACTGAAGCTGTTGCGCTGCGGCTTTGAGCAGATGTTTGGGCTGCCGGCACTGCTGAGCCATCTGTCATACAAAGGAAGAGTGCAGCAGGCTTGCCTGCAGTGAGATGGAAGAGCCTGGGCTACACCATATTTTTTTGCCATAGACCAAGTGCCTGCTTGTGGCACACCAAGATGGCTTTGCTAGGCACTTTGTGGTTTTGTGGCACTTGTGGCACAGCAAGATAGCTTTGTTGCAGACCAAGTGCCTGCTTGTGGCACACTAAGATAGCATTGTTGGATTTGCGGCACGGCAGGGTAGCTTTTTTGCAGACCAAGCGCCTGCTTGTGGCACAGCAAGATAGCTTTGTTGCAGGCCAAGTGCGTGCTTGTGGCACACCAAGATAGCTTTGTTGGATTTGTGGAACAGCAAGATAGCTTTGTTGCAGACCAAGTGCCTGCTTGTGGCACACAAACATAGCTTTGTTGGATTTGCGGCACGGCAGGGTAGCTTTGTTGCAGACCAAGCACCTGCTTGTGGCACAGCAAGATAGCTTTGTTGCAGGCCAAGTGTGTGCTTGTGGCACACCAAGATAGCTTTGTTGGATTTGTGGAACAGCAAGATAGCTTTGTTGCAGACCAAGTGCCTGCTTGTGGCACACAAACATAGCTTTGTTGGATTTGCGGCACGGCAGGGTAGCTTTGTTGCAGACCAAGCACCTGCTTGTGGCACAGCAAGATAGCTTTGTTGCAGGCCAAGTGTGTGCTTGTGGCACACCAAGATAGCTTTGTAGGGTTTGTGGCACAGCAAGATATAGCTTTGTTGCAGACCAAGTGCCTGCTTGTGGCACAACAAGATTGCAAGATATGTCCTCTCAGCACTCCTTGCGAGCCCTAAACGTTGCACTGGCCTGCTCAGGCACAGGTGACGCAAGGCTCTCAGTGTGGGAGCATCAAAGCAGAGCTGTTACGCAGGGCGCACCATGCCTTCTCCTGTAGTGCCTGCACCTCTCTGTTAGTGCAGTTTTCACATTGCTTTCTCCTCCCTATCATTTGCAAGTGCTTGCCGCACCTCGGCCATGGGCCCAAGCGATCCCTTGTAAGCAGGGCATCCAGCCTGAGAGGGAGTTGAGGGGCCATTAAAGAGAAGGAAATCCCTGCTGTCTATGGATCGCAGCTGTACTAAGGAGGGCTCTTCTTGTCCCTGGGGAGAGGTCCTGTTCTGTAAATGGGGCTGCCCCCTCTGGGACCTTGGCAATGAGATGGGCTGCAGGGGAGGAGTGGGGGTGCCCAGCTCTTTCCGCAGTGCAATCAGCCTCTGCAGGATCTCCTCAAACGTGGGCCTGCATGTGGAGCACAGTGTGTGTTATGCACGCACGCGCACACTTGAGTGTAATAAAAATGAGGATCTTTACACTAGATACAAGGAAAATAGGCAAGACTGTGCAAGCAAACTTCACTGTCTGCAAAGTTGGCACGCATCATGTGCACGTCAATTACTTTTTTGCGCGAGTTAAATTCTGAGTACAAGTGCATAAAGGCTAGAAAGCATATGAGCGTGTGCACGCGCGCACACACACACACGCTCGCGCATGCGTGCATGCACGGAGGCACAATCGCTAGATAGATGTAAAATGCACACACATCAAGTGCATGACTGTATCATTGAGCTTGGTCCTGTTAGGCCGCCTTCGTGCCCCTCAATACCACAACTCCTCCTGATACCACTGACCACACGAAAAAGCAGCACACATAGGCACCTCCGCCCACACCTAGCGTCTGGGTCCTGGTCCCAGCAGGCTTCCACGAGGTCCTTGTAGCCGCTGGGCACCACAGGGGGCCAGCCAGGCCGCTTGCAATCTTTCACGATCAGGTGCCCCAGCAGTGCGGGTGGGACGCCGCGAAATGGCGAGCCACATGTAAAGAGCTCCCACAGCACAATCCCAAACCTGCAGCATCGGATGCAGCAGCAGCAGCAGCAGTGGCAGCAATATTTCACAGCATTATGGGATGGACATGTCATACATCCAGTCGGTTGAACTGTTTGGGCCAGGATGTGGGTTGGCATGCACTGCAGGGCAATGTGTTGCATGCAGCGCTGTGAAACTAAGCCGTCTTTAAGAAAGAAGACCGTCTAGACAATATTGTAGATGGTACGGTACGGCTGAAAACGTAAAGACGGTTTGGTGTATATTACGGTAGCAAATTGACCAGTCGGAAGCACCTGCGCTGAGCCATACGTTGCTTGCATGCAAATGCAGCCGCAAAGGGGATGGAAATCCACATCGAAATACATATTTTATAGCACTATTGTGCACCATACAAATGCAAAATATTGCCAAGAGTGCAAGGAATGCCCTGGAGGGCTCCATCCTGCCATTCCCAAGGAGCCTGATGGCCTCCCCCACTGCAGGCGGCAACAACAGGCCTCAACACAGAAGGCTTGCCTAGAAAAGGTTACAAGGGTAGGGGCAAGAAGAATTTCTGGGTGATGGGGCAGTATGTGAAGCTGGTGAGCGCAGCCAGCAACAGCAGCGCAGGAGGGCCTGCAGATAGCGATGAGGAGGAGGAAGAGCAGGAGCAGCAGCAGCAGCAGCAGCAGCAGCAGCAGCAGGACAATGAGGAGAGCGAGAGTGGCTGAGCAGTGGCTGAGCAGTTGGGGGGAGTGGGGTCCATCCAGGAATTCAGGAATTCTGAGGCAGCCAGGGGTTGGCAATTGTAGACCAGCAGTCACCTTGCTTTGTTTGTATGTGATTTTGATGGAGTTGGACACTGCAAGAGACATTTTGTTTCAGCAACATATTGCCAAATTGTACCGTCCACCGTCTAGACAGTCAGAAAATTGTAAAAGTACGGAAATTATCGTAACTATGGTACAGTACCTTACAATCATACAATGTTCCGTCAACCGTACTTCACAGCCCTGGTGCAGATGTTTCTGGGCAGACTCAATTACGACTGGTTTTAAGGCGTCTGGAGGCTATATCTGGTCGCATGCAGATCATAAATGAGGGGCAAGCAAAGGGTACTTTTTTGCGAACCTCACTTGAAAATCATCGGCAAGATTCGCGATCAAATGTGATGTGCTTGAACCACGTTGCATTGGCAGCTCCTGCTTTCAGGCAACTCATGGCAGTGATGAAACAGCGGAGAACTTCATTTTCATTAGGTCATTTGGGAGGGGGGGGGGGGGGGCTGTGACAGGAAACTTTCCTGGGCCTCCCTGGCCCCACCCCAAAATTATCCATGCAGGTGTTTGCTGTGCTTACCAATTTTAAATGAATGTTTAGGGATACTCAGCTTAATGTGGGGGCAAGGGTGCTCAAAGAGGACAGAGGAGGATATATGATGAAACAGGAAATTCCCAGCCAGCCAATCCCATGTTGTCCAACCCACCACAAGATGTGTAGTAGTGGTGATATGACAGAAACCGGTGCAAAATATATGGGATCATTTGGAGGTCTGGCTGGTCAGGGCGGGCAAGAACTTGTGGAGGGGTAGGCAGACCTCAAAGCCCTGACCTTTGCTTTCGCTCAGGGAGCACCTTCTGGCATTCTAAATACATATGACTTCTCTTTCATCAAAAAAGGCTAGTTCGACCTGGTGTCAAGATTTGGAGGTTTGCTCAGACTTCCTACCATACTGTAATCTGGGGCATAGATTGGGCCCTGACCAATGTGCCATGATGAACAGTAGTGCTAACAAAACTCCTTTCCTACTCAATGCACTACTTTTCAATTAAGCACGAGAGGTTGACACAAAATTACAGCACTTTGAATTTGCAAGCATGAGTCAAGATTCTGTGATGTAACAGTGCATCCCAACAGCCCATCCACGCATCTACTTATATACAGACGCACGCACAACAAAGACCACACATATGCACACTCACATTTTAGAAGCAGAGGCACACACATGCGTACAAGCCAGCCCATGCCCACTTTTATTCCACGCTACACCTCCCGCATTCATTCATTTGTCTCTGTGTTCGGCAGTCTTGCTCACCGGCCCAAGCGCAGCCATCTGGATGCCTTGGAGCAGGTGCCCTTGAGAATCACTTCTACAAATACCCTATAGGTTGGCAAACAGAGGCACTCACGCGTACACGTCGGATGCCTTGGAGCAGGTGCCTTTCAGTAACACCTCTGGTGCCATATGAGTCATGGTGCCTTGGAACAAGCTCGACACGTGCGTCTCCATATTCTCCATGCGGACACTGAGGCCAAAATCACTGACCTGCAAGCACATCAAAGGTAGAGTGGGAAATAAAGATAACTTTGAGAGCTGCCCAAGGAACCATTTATGACAGGGCAGCCTGGGAATGGGCTGGACGGCACGCAAGTAGTGAGCAACCAGGCCTCTCAACAAAAGATCCTTTTGAGGAGGAGCAGTAAGGAATGGCTCCTCAAGGGTGACAAAAAAATCCAGTGCGGCAAAAATACAAAGAAGGCAAGAAAAATAATATGTTGCGGTAGCATTGGTGTGTGAAAATACGTGAGCCCGTTAGATTGTGTACATGTCAGTACCTGATTGTACGCGCATGCGCGTCTTTGTGTGTGTGTGTGTGTGTGTGTGTGTGTGTGTGAAGCAGGTGGTGGTCCAGAAACAATTCTATGTCTTGGTAAAAAGACTTACATGCCCTGGTCAGGCAAGATCAGCATGCCACCTGTGGGTGTGGCCCTGCCTTTCAGGAAAGGTGACCTTTCCTTAATGCACGCGGCCAGACACTTGGACTGCGCAACCTTCTTTCTTTCTTTCAGTCAGGCCCACAATCCTATGCCAAAAATGGGTGATACACTGCCGGACGCATTAAATCTACTTCTGAGTATGAGGGCTTGCTTGTTTGGAGCTTAGGTCTGGTTTGGCATGCTGGAACACCGAGTTGTGGCTCATGTGGATCTCTGTGCACCAAAAACTGGCATTTCTCTCTTCTGGGCACCCCAACTCCAGTTTCCAGTATGCAGATGTTTTTGTATTGGTACTTTGAAGGCTTTGGAGTGCAATATGTAACCGATGCCTGCACTTCTTGGTCACCCCTGGTACAATGCCATTTTTGGGAGAGACCCTGCTCAGGCCCAAGCTGCAGCAGCGAGTGTGTGGGAAGGTTGCTGGTAATATTGCAAGTGATTCTGGGTTATTGCAAGGGCCCCTGGTGCCCCCCAAAACAACCCCCCCAAGAGCTCACAACAAGTGGCCACCTCGCCCCTCGGGGCACATCCTGGGGTCCACCTGCAGGCTTGGGGGTGCAGCTGGAGGGCTAGGGCATACAGGAGGTGAGTTTGGCTGGCTGATCGCACAAACTGGCAGGCCTAGCGCGCAGCAGGCTTCAACAAACACAAACAGCTCAGTGCTGAAAAACTCCTTTAATAGCTTTCAGATGGTATGCTCAGAATTGGCAGAGGTGAGCTGGCTGGCAAAAGGCAGGATATCACACAGGGATTGGGGGGCTGACTTTCGGCATGCCACATGCGCCTATGCCTGGCATACACCACTATTGCATGTCTTCTCGCACGCACCTTGCAGATCACACCCTTGCCCTCTGCACCAGAGCTTGACAGCAGGATGTTGCGAGTCTTCAGATCCAGGTGGAGTATCTACAAGTGCGAGCAGTCAAAAAGGGAATTTAGCATGATTAGCATGCAAAACAGGGTCAACAATTATGCTTTGTGCTGTTATTCCTAGACGTTCAACAAAAAAAAGTATTTAAAAAAAGGCTCTTGTTACATGCCAGACACTTCCTGGTTTATTGCCTAAGCATCTTCCCAAGGAGCAAAGAAAAATGGGATCACCCATCCTTCAAGTCTTGCTCTGGCCCATAACTCTGGCCCATAACTCTTAATGACCTCCTTACTTACATTGTTGCAATGCAGGTGCAACATTGCCTTGGCCACGTCCATGGCACAATCCAACTGGGCAGCATAGTTAATGCCATTTGGTGCCAAGAATGCACCTGAGGTATGTGCAGGTGTGTGTGTATGTATGTGTGTGTGTGTGCGTGTGTGTGTGTGTGTGTGTGTGTGTGTGTGTGTGTGTGTGTGTGTGTGCGTGTGTGTGTGTGTGCGCGCGTGCGCATGAATGGGGGCAGGGTGTAGATGAGGGAAATTGTAATTAAATAAACATCGCAACCAGTCTTTTTCTTCGTGCATGTTATAAAAAGGCGGTCAAAGGGCAAACAGGTAGAAGTGTAAATTGTAGTGAAAGATACATGGCCAATTGTGAAAGAGACAAGAGAACAAATGAGCCCACTAAATCCTTACATATGCTTGATAGCCATCCTAAACTTGATAGCAATTTTTACTGGCTGTGTTTTTACGATCTGCTACTGCATGCTCACCAGTATCCAAGGCATCCCGCAGAGATGAGCGGTCGCAGTATTCAAGGACGAGGTGCACCTGTGAAAAAATTGCTAGCAGTTTGTTGTGAGCGTCTTTGTCCTGCTCGTCCTGCTTGTTTAAAGCTGGCAAGAAACTTAAGCACGGACTTGGTGTGTGGCGTCAAAGACATAACCTGACATTTGATTTGTGGTTCATGCAAGCGGTAGCCATCAACTTAGCACACCTAACCCAAGACTCTGGGCCATGATGCGCGCACATGCACACACACACCTCATAGCTGTGCACTTCTTCTGACCCAGAGCTCCCACTGTAATCTGAGTCTGTGCGGATGCCTGAGTTAGGTCTGCTGCCGTTCTGACTTCTGCGTGTCCGTGGAATTCGCATAGCAAGCGTCAGCAGCAACATCAGGAGCAGGAGTGGCGGCTGGCAGTTACAAGCTCTTGCTCCCCACCACTCCCTCTGCGGCAGCGCATCGGTAGCAGTGCAAAGGCACAGGCTTCTGGTTGCTTTTGCGGTAGCTGCCTGCTCTATGGATTGTAGGATGCCAAGCAACACAAGCAGAAGCGTGCAACAAATGGTGAGGGAGAGCCCTGCATATGACGAAGGCACTGCACCTGATGACGACACCACATTTCAGGAGCGCACCTGAAGACCACTGCAGATCCAAAGCGTTCCGTTTCCTGACCTGGGCGCGCGCTCTCCTTGATTGGCTTGATGCTGCATTGCGTGCAATTTTCGGGAGCAGGAGTTTTACAAGAGCAGCAGCATATGGTGACTGGCTTGATGCAGCATAGCAATGCAGGAAATTTTGGGCAAACACAAGTACGTGGAAGTAAGAACGGGCTTCCAAAACATTGCATGCGGCCAGCATAAGAAATGGAACAGTGTAAAAAGGACAGTAGTGGCTTTTCAGCTTTGCACCTAGGTCTACTTAAAGATAATAAAATATCTAAAGTCTGTAAGTGCTCAAAGATTCTTAAAATAATTTCCTCTCCTGGTTTTAAGTGTCAAACAAGCTCTTCAATGCTTCATTCTATCGGCTTCCATGCGCTGGCCCTATAGAGCTGCTTCAGTCCCCTGGTTCCCAACTGTTCAAATAGGGGGTAGACACACTAAAAAGCGGATGGATGAGGTTGCGCGCCATACGTTGGATGAGAATGGACAGAAGAAGACCATGCTCTTTTAACAGATGCTGCAATCGGTTGCTCCTTTTCTGAGGCGCTTTGCTCACATGAAAGCAGGGGCCTGGAGCTGGCTTAGCCGTGCTCACAATCTTTGTTCTGCCTAGCATCTCTTCATTCAACCTAGCAGGTGCAACCCCCTGGTCCTTGAGGGGGGATGAAGCCAGAGGGGGTTATCTGGGGCCCCCAAACGGGTGTTTGTTGCATGCTCCCTGCATAGGTGGCCCCCGCCTTGCACTTTTCACGCTTGGGCTCCCCTGTTTCTAAAGCACTAGAATTTGAAGGAAACCTTCCAAATCAGCTGCAGCATGAACCCCAGACTTTACCAACAAAATCTCCACACCCAATCACTCACGGCACCAAACTGGAAGTTTTAAAGTGGTTCGTGGTCTGTTTCAAAGAATATCATTGCAAAAGAAATGAAGTGAAAAGACCCAGTGGTTGGTGAGTGACAGAATGTTAGCCATCTCCCTTGGAGTCAAATCACCATAAAGGGTGCCTAAAAGGTCAATCTGTGGCCTTCCTTCCTTTCCTTGAGTATATGGGATGTTATCATGGTATATGGAGATTACAATAACCTTTTTGTGGAAGTGCAAATGGTCCCTGGGTGGAGTTGTAGACCTTTTGGGAAATCCGAGGCCGGAAGAGTGTTCTGGAGTACTCTGATCTTCATAAAAATTTTGTTTGTGTGACACTCCTATGAAGTTCATGGCTGCCATTGTCGGACTTGAGGAAAAAACATGAAAGAGCATGTTTGGAAATACAGGCCAGTTGACCCCTTATGAAAAGAAGCAGGAACAGGGGCAGTTGAAGATAGAGGTCCCAACCTTGCTCGTTCCCCTGTTGCCCCCCGCTCCCCCTGTGAGGACCAAGGGGTGCAGAGGCAGAAGTGGCCTTGTATCTGACAATGGCACGCACCGGTAGTGATATGTTTGGCAAATGTTGGGATGGATCAGAGAGCTGCTGATGGCTGCCTCCCATACAATCTGCAACAAACAAAGCACGCAGGGTTGCTTGAGACGCCTGAGAGGGACTTTGTGACAATCAGACTGTGTGTGCGTGCGCGCATATATACGTTCACATATACGTGTGTGTGTGTGTGTGTGTGTGTGTGTGTGTGTGTGTGTGTGTGTGTGTGTGTGTGTGTGTGTGTGTGTGCGTGTGTGTGTGCGTGTATGTGCGCGTGCGCGCGCACAAAAAGCAAGCACCCGCGTTTGATGAAATTGTGAATGTATGCAGGCTTACAAAATGATGGCAGGCAAAAAGAATTGCAATTTAAGGCCCTAAGGAAAGCCAGCCCAAGGTAAGGAAAGCTTGTGTATTGAGCCTCCATGCTCATTTGCAAACAGCAAGCTTGGCGTGCTGCCAACTGCGTCATGATCCTCAGGCAAAAGGTCATCTAAAGGAATGCATGCCCCCAAAGACAGGATGACAAAGAGTATGAATGAAGGTTGAAGACACATGTGCTGAGTCTATGAAAGAGCATTGCATGGCAGGTTGTCAGACGACAGAGTTGCATCGTACGCTTGGCTGTCAGATGAAACTTGTCAGATGACAGAGTTGCATCGTGCGCTTGGCTGTGAGATGAAACTTGTCAGATGCAACTCTGCAATTACCATCTTCTCCCGTTTCTCCCGTCCAGACATGTTGGAAGGAAGCTGCAATGGAAGTAGGGTAGGTTCACAGCAAGAATGTTGGATCTGCACAGTCAAAATCTTATAGTGCGCTGGCAGGGTGGCACAAAAAAACAAGTGAACAAGAAAAGACAGTTCAAGCCAAAAGGTCGCGTGCATTGATGAAAGGGGTAGCACATGCAGCTCTTAATGTCTCACGGACACATGTGTGTGTATGTATGTGTATATGTGTGTATGCCAATGTGGACAACAATCAGCACATCCACAAACAAGACAGACAGTGAAGGACACAACAAGCAGGTGGGCAGGCTTGAAGGCAAAGGTACACACGGTCATGATGATTGTCTTGACGCACCACGATGATTTTCACAGCCACATCAGTGCCCCTCCACTGCCTGCAAGAGATACAAGTGATCAAGAAAGCAAGAAAGTCACTGAGGAGCGCTCAGTGAATGGCATTGGGCAAGGATGGATACCACGGGGTTCCATTGGTGCTTGCCAGAAGATGAGGCGAATACACCTCATCAACATTGCATGCCTGCCTGTTTAGCGTTGGGCACTTTTGTGAGCTTGGCACACTTTTGGCATCGTCAGCCATGCAGCAGACAAACCTACCAAATTGTGGATCTGCTGTCGTTTGTAAACCCATCTTCATGAGCAGCGCAAACTGTTGAACTTGCTCCACCTCACAAATCCACATACCCCCTGTACACTTTGCCAAATGAGCCCTCGGCCAGCAACTCCTGGACGCTGATGTCCTCATCCTTGGTGCGATTTGATTCTGAAATTGCGGCCTTCGCTTCGGCAATCCGGGCTGCACCAAAAAAGCCACAGATTGTGGGGAAAAAAGTGGGAGCCTTATCAAGCTGACAGTTCAGTGACAGCCTCATTGTGCATGCAACGCTTATCACCATGCTTCCATGCGTTTGCCTCAAGATGACATGGGATTATCAGGGAAATGCCTGTACACATTGCACAGAGGCCAACAAGTTCAGCCACTCTGCAGGGCAGGATCATGTCAACACGAACGCAGCTTGCAGGACACAGATGGAGGCAAGCTCCGGCTTGGCAAAGTGCCTGCAATAAGGAGATGCTTGCCCACGCACCTAGCGTACTTAGCTGCCCGGCAGATTGCTGAGAATTGCTCGTATTCTTGCTGTGCCTTGGGCTTCGTTCAAAGCATGCAATGAGGTCATACTGCCTGCCCAAGAGCGCTTCTCTTGACACCTTCTCCTCTTGCAGCAGCTTGTTGGTGACCTGGGTCCCCAAGAAAAGGGAGCACACCACTCTTATGAAAGGGAATGAAATGCAATCTGTCCATGAAATCTGTAATGATGGTCGTTGTTGAGAGAATAAACAGTCACTACAATACATTCATGCCTAAACAACCAAAGCTCGCAAAAGAGCAATGCTGTGTGCGTGCTTGTGTGTGTGTGTGTGTGTGTGTGTGTGTGTGTGTGTGTGTGTGTGTGTGCGTGCGTGCGTGTGTGTGTGTGTGTGTGTGTGTGTGTGTGTGTGTGTGTGTGTGTGTGTGTGTGTGTGTGTGTGTGTGAAGGGGTGGGGGGGGGAGGGCCTTACAAAACAAAGCAGCAGCTGCCTGCTGGCACATGCAAATTTAGCACAGCAGCAATTTAGCAGGCCATGGGTGAAGCACCTGCACCACCGGAAGGATAAGAGGCTGCCAGCACTCACCAGCTGCTCCTTCAGATAGACGCTGGCCTTCTTGCCAGACAGCAGCAGCAGCAAGAGCAAGCCTGAGGCAAAGAGGGTTACAATGATTTCGGTTGGAAACACCCTAAAATTCTCATGCTCAGACAAAATTCCCAAAAAAAGAGTTCTGCCTGTGGTTTGCAGACATACGACACGTCTTTTTGTTGAAATAACACTTTGCAGAGGAACAGGTGTGTTGCAAGGCCAGGAAAGCAATTCCTGGCTAGAATATACAATGGATTGTGTTCAGTGTTTACGGCTAAGGCAAAAATATAGAATGGGATTTTGAAGTGCATTATCTGTTGAACTGAAGCTTTTTAACAAAACTAGCCACGCACAACGTGGCAATTTAAGAGGCTTCTGCACCATATGCTCATTATTTAGACACAAGGAAGAGGAGCTAGAAGCTTGCCGGTGCACATTGGAAGTTCACCTACCTAAACAAATGGATGTTGAGTCGCTGCATGCTCATCAAATTGCATTAGCAGAGAGTCAATACTTTAAGCTGGCCAATTAACTAATTTATTTCCTTTCTATTATCTACCCTTTTTCCACCCTGCTCTGTGGCCCCACCTGAAAGAATGAGTGCCATAACCACCACCATGGCTATCAGTCCATTGCGGAGTTCCAAAGCCTCCTCTTGCCTTGGGTTGTACACGGAAAGCTCCCTGCCAGGCACAACAAAACAGGCACAATGAGACAGGCACCTCGAGAAAGCAAAACTCTCAGGGCTCACTCAAGAGGCAGACACTGCTGAAGTATTGAAAGAACAACACTTGTTTTTATCTTGGTTTCCTCAGTGCATGCTCTGATGGTCAGGGGCCACATGCTGCAGTCCATGGCGTGAGGCACAGCCAAAGATGGGCCTTGACAACTGATAGACGCATCCCGCACTGGATGTTTGCCAGGATGCTCCATTTTCCTCCAATGCCTCAAAATTGCAGTCCATGCGCAAAATGCCAGACTTCAGTCCAATTGTTAACTGCCTCCCCATCAGCTTCCTGTGTGCTTACCATGAGTTCCCCGGCAGCGTGACAATGACCTTGGCAGTCACCTGGGCACAGCATGAGGTGGATAGCACACAGTGTGGCTCAGCCGGACAAGAAGAAACTGTAGCATTGAGCAAAGCGTGCACAGATGGTCAATCTACCACAAGCTCTGTGTGTCCTGCAACAGGAGGTCCACGGCTTGTAGCTATGAAGATGTATTTCAAAACCTGCAGGCGCTTTAAGGGCTTTCTGCTTGGCCATTTGTCACCCTCACCTTGTCCGGGTGAGGCCCGCCTTTGACAAAGGTCCCTTCCTTGCTTTCTCCATCCGGACGCTTTATTGTGAGCCTGAGTGCAGCAGTGCATGCACATGACACATGTTATGGCATGTGTGAGACACGCTCGCCATCCAAACGCTTAAAGCGCATCAAAACAACCTGCCTCTCATCAAGCTTTCAGTTCAGAGCATCAGCATGTCGCAGATGGACTCACGAGTAGGACAAGTCATCAGCCAGAAGTCGGTCTAGGTGCACACTGTTCCCTGCAGGATTGCCAGGAAAGAGTACAAGTATTTAAATACAAACAGCTACAAGCAGAGCAATCCAGAATCTAACAACAAAGGTTATGTTTTAGATTGCACCCCCTCTAGAGGTGCCTATCTCTGGCGCACTCCCCTAAAGCCCCTCACAGCACCATAGTTTGCAGTGACATTGAGCAACCAAAGAGCAGCTTCGCTTGAGTGCACAAGCTCTGATTGTTTCGTACAGCATCCAGGTTGCACCTCTACCCTGTTAATAAGGGTGCAACACAGGCACTGGGTATCAAGAGGCGGCCCCAGCTGCCAAATTTCCAGCTGCTGCCAATGTGAAGCATAATTGTGCGCAGGGATGGATCATTTGCAGGTTTTGGAGTTGCCATGGCCTATGGACACGTTGAATCTGCATTTGTACGGTATTTGATGTGGGGCCCCCCTTGAAGGGTCCAACCCCCCCATCCCACCCGACCCCCTGCACCCCCTAGGCAAGCATCTCAAACCAGGCCATACGCTATGAGTCCTGGCACTCCTTGCGCTAGTGTTGTGATCTAAAACTCGTAAGACTGCTCGTATCCAGGCCTCACTGGGGACAACCATATCTTTGCGCCCCCTGCACCATTCAAGGACCTGGAGAATGCATTGGATAGCCGAATGTTTTGCTCTGCAGGAGGTCAAAGAGGGCGGGGTGAGGTGCAGCACGTAGGCAGCAGGAGCGGGGTGGGGCTTGTTTGCACCCATCTTGGCATATGTGGGTGCGGAAGGAAGGACCTCTGCCAGCTTGCCCCTGCTGCAAGCCGGCGGAGGTCATTCCTTCCGCGCCCACATCCATGGGACGGGACTCCCGATGGCTCCCCCCACCAGCAAGCTCCCCCAGTGCCCCCCGCAAAACCTGTCGTTGCAGTATAATTAGACGACCTAGGAGCAGCTTAAGTCCAGGAGCACTGGTCATTTGGTGCAAGTTTGAAAATCCACGTTTCTCTGCCTCCATCTGTTTAGCACAACTCTATGAATGAAACATAGAACATTTTTGGAGTGCTCAGGGAATGCAAGGGCAGTTGGGGGGGGGGGCCGTTTGTGGAGACAACCACTGCAATGGAGGCTACATCAGTGTCATTTAACATAACTTTCCAGGGCTGGGTCATTCGTGATACGTGAATTTTTGAGGAACTCTAAAAATGGCCTTACAATCATGAATGCTAAAGGTGGCCGTTTGGAGTGCGTGGTAAAATTTGTTGGTGAAAGTTGTTGGGAAGGCCTTGAGATATGCAGTCTGCAAGTGTCTTCTGCTTCTTCGCTGGAGCTGCTGCTGCTGCTGCTGCTGCTGCTGCTGCTGCTGCTGCTGCTGCTGCTGAAGCCGTTGCCCTTGCCGACATTCTAGCTGTCAATCCTGTGCTTCTTGCTGCTCCTTCTTCCTGCTCAAGCTGCTGCATCACCTTCTTCACTGGCTCCAGCTTGTCCTCAGTGCTGTGCACTTGGCCACCCCACAGCCAGGAACTTGCAAGAAGTGCAACCCGATGCGCATGGCACCTCCACGAAACACATGCTCACATAGTGCTTGCACTTGTTCTTCACTTGCTTCACCCCATCCATGCCTTCAGGCTGAAGCAATGTGACATAATTCCATTCAGAGCCCCTCTCTCTTGGCATAGTTAATTTTTATGGCCTTGGGAGGGGGGGGGGGGGGTAGTTGGGACCCCATACCTGGGGTCCCTCCCACCCAAGACCTTTTTCCCCAAAATGGCCCTCTAAATTCGCGTATCTACGTGACGAACGCATATCTAACACGTATATACGCAATCGCTACTTAAGCCACGAATGACCCAACCCTGAAACTTCCAATCAAATGATACACTCAGAGCTTAACCCAACTATGCGTGCCCAGCCTTTGGAAAGACCAGCTAAGTATTTTCCTAGGGTCCTTCAGAGGCAAAACTTGAAAAACACGCATTTTGCTCCGTGTCTTGCCCACCTGCTAAAATTGGTCCAGCGTTTATTAGTGCCGCCGTGAACCCTGTATATGATTGAAGCACACAGTGATTCAGGCATGGCAGAGCCATGAAATACAAACCATGAAACATGTAACACAGAACATTGGACTTGTGCGTGCAAGCCTTTGTCGTACATTTAGCAGTTTGCTTGAACAATGAGTAAGGTGCAACAGAATAAATCACTATCCCATGCTTCTTGCTGGGATAGCAAGAAGCATGACTTTCAAGTCTTGTTCTCATGCTTGCCTCCTGTTGCGAATCCCTAGACTGGCTAATTCTAGACGTTTATGGTTCAACTCACCCCAGAACCTGCATAGCAACAGAAGAGGAGCATATGCGTGTCAGGAGGGCCACAATCACCAGAGGTCAGGGTTCATGTGTGTTCGCACAAAGTTCAGCAGGAGCTCAGGGTGTGCAAGCAATGTGTCGCCTCACTTTTTGCGTGTCTTTGGGTCGTAGCATGGAGGCCCAGGGCAGCCGGTGGGGTGAGTGATGTTGTCTGCAAAAGATGCAGATGAAAGCTTGGGTTTGTTAGGTCATAATGAGGATTAACCCTTTTCTTGTTATGAGAGAAGACCCAGCTGCAGAGCGTGCTTTCTGGGACCCTTCTTCAAGGGAGGTTCAATAGCCAACACAAAGAGAAAACAAGAGAACAAGCCCAACAGAAAAGCAGAACAAATGCTGCACACAAAGGCACACCGGCATACGTAATCAAGACACCAATGAACACACACCTGGATGACCCCAGCTCTCGTCCTCACCAGTGTCAGAGAAGAAAATAGGGTACCTGCAGTGAGGGGAGAGGGAGCATGGGACAGTGTGAAGCAACTCTGATTGCTAGGCAGGGCAGGTCCTCATATGCCACAGCAAGAAGCAGTGCACACCCAGTAACGGTCTCCTCTTCAAAAAAGAGAAGCATCTGTCCAATTGGGCACATCACATTTGTGCCCATCATGTGAAGACTCGTTGCCTTTCTGCTCTTGACATGAATTCGTTGGAGCTAATCTGACTGTCCAAAAAGGAAGAGCTCTGCTTAAGTGCAAGGGATGCACTTGCAAAGTATGCTTTGGAATATATTTGGAAAGGCTGTTTTTTGCACCTACTTTCAAGCAAGCATGGCTAACAGACATGCAGCGCCATCCCTATTCATGTGGGCTGGGTGTTGGCAATTGCAAACAAAAGGCAACCCTTGGCGTGCCATTGCACATTAAAACCACTCAACCAAATCCAGGGCTCCCCATTAATTCCTGGCAACGCTACTTGGTAGCAAGATACAGGAAATTAATTGGAAGAGGGCTGGATATTAGGGTTGTTCCCATGGGTAGTCTCCATGAGCGCCCATCTATCCTCCCCCCCACCCGGGTCAAGCCAAACCGTCCCACTAAACATTTTTGATCATATTTTAGCAACGCCTGCACCATCACAGGAATTTCAAGAGAGCACTTGATAACTGATTGTTTGCTCTGCAAGGAGGTAAAGAGGAGAAGAGGGAAAAGAATGGGCATGGGTCCTTATAAAGTCTGAAGCGGATGCCATCCCCCACATGCTTCACCAGCCCTGACCCGAAGCTTTAATGAATGATTCCCATGTGTAGCCAAAAGCCGTATGCACAGCGGGCACAGCCAAGAAAAAGAGAAACCAGGAGGCGTCAGAAAGCATGACTTTTGGATGCCGAGGGAACCATATTAAAATGCAATATTAGCGATGCTGAGCTCAAGAGCTATAAACTGGTAGATATATGTATATATATGAGTCAGATGGGAGGTGGGTTTGGGTGGGTGGGTCAGGAGGGTCCGACCTTTTGAGACCCCAACTCCAAAACATTTCCGGGACATTTCTACTAAATTCTGATTATATTATTTAAATCTCTCAACTCAAACCTGACAACTGGCACCCCATTGTTGCAAGTTGGATGAAAGGGAGGTACTATGTGCATGGCAAGTAGTCAGTGCTATGCGCCCAAGGGTGTGGGCTGCAGGGGTGGTGAAGGAGTAGGCGCAGCAGACCAAACTTCAAAGATAAGAGACAATGCACAAAGCTCTATAGCACAATGTTTTATAGCACTCAGGTGAAGCCGGGATGGCAGTTGTGGAATTGTAAGCCTTGGGTGCTTAACAGGACACGCATGCATAAGCGTCTGCAGTTCGGTTTTTGCCCCATAACTCTGCTGCAACTCACTCTTTGGTCATGATGACTCTGCAGATGTACGGGAATTCAAAAGAGAAGCAGGATGGTACCCACATTTTTGGGGTAGGGGGGCTGGAAATGGGATTTTGGGGTGGGTAGTAGGCCAGAGGGTCCCTGCCCAAAAAATAGGCATGATGTCCACCACTCTTTCTTCTTGCCCTCCTGCTGAGACAATATTGGATCACTTTGCCAAATTTCAACCAAACCACTGATTGATCTTGCTTTGTTTTGATAAAAAAAGTATCACGTGGTACCGCAACACTCTTCAAGTTGGGGGAGCAAGGTTGGAGTGTGGGCAAGCTAACCGAAGTCCTTCCTTCCGTGCCCGCACTCTTCCCAATGGGTGCCATCCACCAGTATGCTCAGAGCCCCAATACAAAAGCTGGCATTGCGGTACGATTGGACGGTTGAAGAGCTTAAATGCCTGAAGTGCTGGTCGTTTGGTGCAACTTTGAGAATCCACTTTTCTGCTAAAGTTTGGTGCACATCAACCTGCCAGGCTTTCAGAGCCTGAGCCACACAAAGCGCACCTATTCATTCCAGAATTTTAGCGGGTCTAAATGTCTGGGAAGTAAGAAGATGCTCCGCATGCTCAGGGCACACAGGGGTGCTTGCAGGAGGCATGAGCATATTAGCGAGACTGGGGGATGCCATCCATGAACGTGACCACAGGGAAGACCCAAGATTAATCACGCCTGCGCAAAACTTGCTCCTTGGACACCTGACATCAGGCCCTCTTCTACAGCTGTGAACCTGTTCTGTCTGCCCTGTTAATCTCAGGAACCAGGGCATCACCTACCCGGCAGTGAAGGAAAAGTCCTCGGAATTTATGAGAGGGTTAGGTCCTTTTATGTCAAGACCAGACAGCTCCATTGTCTCATACGGCTTGAATTCGCTTATAAAATCAGAAGAAAACAGGTCGGCAGTTGAATTCCGCTGGACAGGCTTGCCCAAGCTTGCACGGACCCTCCCAAACCTGCGGTGCATTGATAAATCAAAATTCAGCACCATGCTCCGGAGGCCAACATTCATGCCTTGTGTTCAGCATCAAAACAGAGCAAATACGCTATATCTGACTAAAATAGCAACAAGCGAACTGCACTTTTGCAAAATGATACTTACGGGACAAGAGTAAGCTCCATCAGCGCCAAGTTTCCCTCTTCATTTGACTGCATGCAACAAAGTAGATATCTGAGGGGTTTACCGAACAGGGAGACAAGACAGCCAATTTGAAGGACTCAGAATGAGCAAAATCGCACTGCTCCACAGCGGCTCACTTGTCTGAACAGCTCCTCAGCGAGCACATGGAAGTTGGACTCCAGGAAAGGCCAATCGGGGTTCATTTTCACAACTGCCGCCTGCAAAAAATCCATGAAGGCAGATGCAGGGTTTTGGAGAGTGGTGTGATTGAACATGCGTGGAAGCTGCAGCCCTCCTCCTTTGCTGCCTCCATGTCCAATAACACAGGCAATTACACCCACCAAGCTCAGAGCCGCCCTTGATGCAGAAGAGAGTTGCATGGACAGGCCATCGGCCGCAATGTGGGCTGCATCCCTTGCCTGCCGAACCTCTACGTCATTGTGGGCATTTGTAGCATGCACGATACCAAAAGTGCACAGCGCAACGATGAGGCAGAACAAGATGGCTGCGAGCACAGAGCAATTGTTAATATGAGCATGAGAGCACTCAGAATTTATGCATGGGTGCAAAAGCCTGCGGCTGAGTTCTTTAGCAGGGAGTTGGTTTGCTGATTTGTCTGAGTGGATACACTTGTAAAAATGAAGGTTAATGCAATAAGAAGTGTGAAGGGGCATTCTTGCTACGAAGTTGTGCTCAAATTTGCATGCATGAAAGCATGTCTTATTTTTACAAATGTGCATACAGTTGCTCACAACTTTTCTCGTCGGTAGAGCACCAACGAAAATGTGTGTGTACTAAAACATCGTGTGCAAGGCCTTTGTCAAGGATATATACATATACAAACATGCTCTTACAGGTAATTTACAAACATATACGCACATGCATAAATAATAAACACATCCGCATGTACAAGCACATATGAACATTCATACAAATGCTGTGCATATAACTGATGACACGGCAAAAAAATGTGTTTTTGGTGGGGTGCAGGATGACTCTGAGCAGTGGAAAATAACCATTTGGTCCTTGCAAAAAAGTGTGGAATAATAGGAAAATCTCAGATAAATATGGAGGTCATGAGTGGGAAGACAGCCCCCAAGGCCCCCAAGGGACATTGACAGCTGGGACTGTAACTGCACAGCTTCTTCAAGGCCCCATCACTAAGAAAACAGCAGGAAAAAGCAGCAGGAAGCACCTACTTATGTTATGCATGTGCATGGAGTGATAAGGCTGAAACCAAATGCATCATTCGTAAATATCCTCTGAGTGGATGTAGGGCTGCATGCATGGCTCATGTTTGAGCAGTGCTTGCAGAAGAACTCCATGCAACTCTTCCACAACAGCATCTTGTTTCTAAGAAATCCATGGGGTTATACGATGAAGGTAAGGACATGAAACCCTGGGAAGCAACATCGCCTACTTTGAATGGCACTGTTTGCATGCAATCCATGTTTCAGATCAGCCCAGCCATCCTATGCCAAAAATAGGAGTTCTTGCCCCGCATGAAATCAAGCAACCTGAGTATGCAGATTAGTAAGGAATGAGGCATTCTAGGTGAGCCAGGGGCACTTTTTAGGCCAAATTCAGCCAAATTCCTGTGAAATGGGTGCCAAACTGCATGTGTTGACCCGAATTGGCACATATTTTGGTCTCCAAGGTGGTTTTGAGTCAAGCCTGACCCATTGGAGTGAATATCGGAGGGTGGGAAGTAGGTCCCAAATCACTTGGAGCATGAGCGCATCTGCCAGGCAAAACTGGTGCAAAACTGGAAACCAGGCAAGCGCAGCATCTGGCCACAATCCAAGTGTGAGGTCTTGTTCAGCATGTACTTAAGTGTGGCCTGCCAAGTTTGGGGGCCCAGGCGTGGGTGTGTGCCTCCCTCAGGCCTGGTCAAAGCTGGGAGCTGTCGAGGCTATAGACTGCACTATCTCTGCATGCCCCCACCATCTGACACCAGCAGCTTTATGAGTGACATATAAGCTTCATTTCTTATCAAGTTCTTACTCCAGGGAAACTTCGCTTCACGTGGGGAAAAGCAAACATATGGAAAGCTGCAAAACTTGAAGGCAATAGAGGGGCTGTTTGCCCCGGATGAAGTATCAGGAATGTCTTGAAAAAGCTATTTGGAGGTTGTTAGATAAGCGTGGGACTCGGAAAACAACTCTTTATCAAGGGTGCAGGATGATCACCTTCAGTTACGGCATACATAGAAGCACACACACATTATATATATGCCGTGCAAAAATAATAATTTTTGCCCTGCGCGGTGACTGTGCGATCGTTAAATTATTTTTTTGGGGGGGGGGGTAACCGACGTAGTGAAAATTAACGCTATTGGGTGGCTTTGGGCGATGAGTTTGGCAGGAGTGCCCCTGCAGACCTTCACCTCCCCGCAACAGCTCTTTCCCTTCACAGCATGAGTACAGCGGCATGGAGCAATGGCATGAAGCACCATCAAAGCAGTAGCATGGAGTAGCAGCAAAGAGCACTGCAGCAGCGTGGGGCACAGCAACCACGCAGCATGAAAGCAGCATGAAGGAAAGCAGTTGCAGCAGCAGGAAAGGCAGCAGTGATGGAAGGCAGCAGTGGTGAAGGGGAAGACAGGCAGGACTGCTTTGCAGGAGGGGGATTGCATGGAGGGGGTTCCCACATAACTGTATGCAACCAGTTTGTTTGTGGCCATTACTGAAGGCTTCAGAGGAACTTGCAAATGATCAACTTGTGCCCATTGAGAGCAAAATGGGGCAAAAGAGCCTGTGTGGATGATGTGCAGTTGTAAAAATTATGTGTTGTAGGGGTGCATGGTTGGTGCATGGTTGCATAAAATATCTATCTTTTTGGTGGTGAAGCGTGAGTACATCCCTCTTCGGTATACATTTTTTGGGACGAGCCCCCTGGGGCGTATTCCCTTCATGTTCTGTCCAGTGATGACTAAAAGAATAAAACTTTGAGCCATCTGGGCCTTCCAAAGTCATAAGAAAGCCACATTTGAAAGTTAATATTGCGCTGATTCCAGAACTGCTCGTGGATGCACGGTTAAGCCTTCTTGCCCAGCCGAGATTACTGTCCACTAAAGAAGCAATTTGTCCATGCAAACTTCAAGTCGATTTTACAATTTTGCTACATCGCCAAAATAATTATGTTGCCTGTTTTCTTACAATGTCATGGAGCAGCGGAGACAATCTCAAGAGGTTCCAGAGATGGACGTTGTTGCAACAAGCACGTCTCCATGAGACATGCTGTTGTGAGGGATGGTTGAAGCATGGGGGTAGAAGGAGAGTTAGGACTCCCAGTTGACTCAACTCCTTTGTCTGTGCACTTGAATCCCACCACATTTTGCATGCACTCGTCCTTGCCCACAGTGACCGGCACGGAAATGACATGCTCTAATGCTTGGATTGTGAGCAAGAGTCTAAGGTGCTAATGCTAACATAGGAGCAGGGAGGTGCAGGAGGGAATTGCGCTTTCAATTTAATTGACCTGATGATCAGGTCCTTTTCCAGGATCAAACCTCATGAATTCAGGTGAATTGGCATCCCTAGCTAGGGAAGCATAAGCTCCGCCCTTTTTTTTGTGATCTAGAGGATAACACTATACTTGTTTTCCACATTTGTCAGCACAGACACATGCAAATTTATATGATAAAATAAATATACGTATTTTCACGCATACAATAAAGATACATACATGTCAACATACCTATCAATACAGGTGGGCAATATGAATACAGATACCGTACAGACAATATATCATCCCGTAAATATAATGTTTTTGAGGGGTGCGGGATGACTGCTACAGCAGGAAAAATACATATTTTGGAGGCTGCTGGGGAAGTGCGGAATAGTGGGAAATAATTATTGCTGAGGATTTTTTGGGGCAAAAGGGGGCTGATTGCCCCTGCGGGAATATGCGGGAAAACATAAAATAAATGTTGAGAGGGTTGCGGGATTAAGGCGGGAATAAATAAAAAAACATTATTTCCAAGGTTGCGGAATGATTACATGTCTGTACGGTAATACATAAACATATATATGTAAATTAAACATGCATTTATACAAGAATCAGGGTTGTTCATTCACCAGTTTGATGTAACAAGTTTGCCAACTATCCAAAGAAGTTCAAGATTCAATTGATACTCAATTCTAGTTTGCTTGCATGAGCTTGCGCGGCTCGCAATTGCAGCCGATAAGGCTGTCTTGTCCTGGCTGCTGGCCATGTTTTTGTCACATACATAAATTATGTACCCTTCACTTGGGGATTGTGCGGGGGTTTGCCAGGCACGCTGTTGCATGCATGGGAGACCTGGGAAGGGGTGCAATCCCCTTTACTGTGTTGAGGAGTGAAAGGTCGTTATATCCCTTCCAAGAGTGCCGGCGGACCCTTCACGCCGAGTTGGTGTGATAGCTGTGTCAGTACGTCAAGATATGCAATTTCAAAATTAATGCCCAAAAGGGCTGTACCACTGGAATCAACCATCTGCATACTTTCGCGTCAGCAATACTTTAGAAGCAAGGAACAAATAGCAAAGCTAAGAATGGGGAAGCTTGAAGGCGCTCAAGAAAGCATTAGTAAGGGAGTGTGGGTGTTGGTGTTGGTGTGCCACCCTTTAAAGCCTTCAACAGCACTTGTGCTGCCTGCCACAACGATGTTAGCTTCTCCTGTGCTGGGCTGCAAATGATGCATTAAAGGCATATGCATGACAGGCTGCTGCACTTCTACACGATGGTTGCATGGTTCAAGAACCAACTGCTTGAACATGTGCGCTCTTCTAGAAATTCTGTAACCAACCGCACAGTTGCCGCACCCAAGCAGTGAATTGCAGAAGCAGTACACCCCCCCAGGCATTTTTGAGTTGCATATGCTCATGCATGCATGTCCATGACAGGCAACACAATTGGCTTGCAAGACCACAAACTGCCTCGGCAGCACCCCGACTTCACTCAGCTACTTACAATCTCGCATCTTCACTATTTGAGGGGGAGCTTGGATTGATCTGCTTCACCTCTACGTTCACACCACCTTCAGCCCACACCTATGCGCTCCAGTCTTTGATTTCTCGTCATGCACGCAGGCCCCCCCTTTCATTCTTTTTGCACCAAAAGTGTGCAAACTGACAGGGCTTGAGTCATGGGATCCTATAATGCGCTAGAACTCTATAGAAGTGGCACGAAAAAATTCTGACAGGGATCTAAAAAGAGCCCCCACCCTCTCCTATCAGTCCCTTACCTGAAAAAATGGATACTAAATGTTGTGGATGTGATATTCACACTTTTTTTTCTCGTGCACACATGGCCCTGGCTGCACTTACCAGGGGCAATCAGCAAGTGTGGAAATTTGCTTAACAGGGTCAGAAAGCCTGCTGTGCAAGTGCCTGAGATGTCAGCTGGCGCTGATAATGGAACCTGCGTGCATGCAGGTCACGACAGCGTTCATGCAGACCGTAATGCAAGCACGCGTCTGCTTGCAGCCCGCAGTTCCACAGCCAGACGAAGTGTAGGACTTGCCAAAAACAGCGCTGTACACAGAGGAATTTTCCCCTCGTGTCAGGATTCTGCTACACCCTACCTCATCCTTCACTTCCTTGCCATCTTTGCTCTCCTTCTGTGTTACACCCTTCTCCACATCGTATGCCTCCTCAACTTCAAGAGCTGCATCTTTCTCGTCTACTTTGGTTGCCTTCATTGCAACAGTACCAGACTCCGGGTAGTTTTAACTGTCCTGCTGCTCAAAAACACATCAAGTGGAAACATTTTAGGTTATTCCTGAGGGGCCATTGGGATTTACACAAAATCAAGCCATTGTTCCAGCCGAAGGTGATCCAGCATGCTACGAATATGGTCAACCAGAATCTTACAGGTGAAAACCATGAGGTAATCATAAACAGCGCGCAACATCACCAGCCAAGATTTCTTTATATACGTACGCTAAATTGTGATGTGAGGAAATGACATGTTTCCATCTGGGGGGCGCCTAATTGAAGAGACGAGGAGGTCTCCTGTAGAGAGGAGACTTATCTCTACGAATCATATCTTACGCTGGAACTGCGGTTCACGAATGCGCAGATGCCATTGCCAAACACCAGGCTGCTTAGGGTAATGACACCTTTGCAGACACAACCTTGCCCTGTGTCAACCTTGAAATGAAGGCAATCCTCTTCATCCTCCAAGTGCATCTTGCTTTGGACTGTACCCCCTGCGGACATCACCTGGCTAGCCTTCGAGGAAGCGGCCCGCACCCATGCACGCACCTCAGAACGCCCAACTGAGGAGGCTCTGCCCCAAAGTTTGAACATTTTTCCAATCCTCATGACGCTCTGAGGATGCACATGCACTCAAAACACAGACTTGGAAGGCTAACACCGAGACAGGGCACAACTCTTATTACCGAAGTCTACTTCCCACAGTAAAATCTAATGGAACATTTTAAAATTCCTATAACCGGTACTGCACAGGTACCCTCCCTCAATCAAAAGCACGCAGTGCGCTTTAAAATGTCAGCCAGCCTACTGTGTCCCCTCTGTGGGGAGCCAGACAGTGCCCTTCACATTCTTTCAGGATGTAAACATTCCACCATGTGAAATATGGTAAATGAGCGCCACAACATTGCTAGCAGAATCCTTTAAGGTATCGGCAAAGGCCCTCTTGGGGCAGGCCTTGCCTCCATGGACATTGGCAGCGCAGATTGTCTTGCTTTACAGAACCTGCAGATCCCTGAACACTCAACAAATAGAACCCTTCCCAAATTCATTTTCCCTCGCCGTTTCCCTGACAAACAAAGGCTCACTTCTGGTCGCCCTGATGCAATATTAGTTGCTCCAATGAAAAGAGTGCCAAGGACCAGTTCCCGGTGTTGTTGAGAAGTAGATGGGGGCAGGGGGGGAACAGGGACCATCAGGTGCCAGCCACAGCCACTCCGCCTGCTTCCAAGGTCTGTCACCCTAGCCAGCTCCTTCCAGAACCGAGACAAAGAAAGAAAGAAAGACTACGCTTGCCAAGTCTGGCCGCGTGCATTAAGGAAAGGTTACCTGTCCTGAAAGGCAGGGCCCCACACACACAGACCAAGAGGAAGAGCAAGCACAGAAGTCTACTCCAGCAAGTTGGGCCCCGCCATGGGACCTACGACACGATTGTCAGGCAGGCAGGGAATCTTGTGAGGTCAAATACTGTGACAGGCGACTGTCAGGCGGGCAGGGAATCTTGTGAGGTCAATTACTGTGGAGAGACCAGGCCCCAAAATCAGCTTGAGCCCTCCAAACAGCAGCACCCTGACCTCTTTTGCGATCTTTCAAGGGCCTCAGCTCAAGTCACCCTCCAGACCATTTTGTTAGGCGTGGACGGGGTCATCTACACCCCTCACACTTTGGAGCCTCTTAAAGAGCTGGTCTTGATACTTATACAGCCACCAAGCTTGTTCTGAAGCTTCATGCTCATTCTGTCAAGCACGCTCATAAACTTGCTAGCACCAGACGCGCTCTTGAGAAGGCTTCTCTCAATTTGCATCACCAAGATCAGGCATGGGCTACTGCTAGTAACCCTCCTGATCCCCATTGACTTCTTTCTGTTGTTTTTCTTGGTGAGGGGGATACACAGTGCCTCAGCCTGAGGTATCCCCTTATCCTTCATTGATGTGGGGAGTGTTTTCACTGCCTGCGTAGTTTTCTTATCTTTTCTAAAGAGGGTGCTCCACACCCTCTCTTCGTCTCAGAGCAACCTCTCACAGTCCTTCTCCGTACTAGGTCCTCCGTTCACAATGCACACTCATTCAACGCGTTCACTTCTCTGAATGAAAGCATATGTATTATTTTTGCATGAAGTCCTTTTATTCATTCGTCTTTACCCTGACTGAAGTAAAGTACGAGTTAGTATGCTTACCAAACTTGAGCTGTTTGACCTTTTTTTGTTTTGTTTTGCATGAACTCCTCCTTCTTTGCAATCCATTGCAAGCAGCCATGTTGACTACTTTGTGTCCCTTGGCAGATGGGACTGTAAGGTTTGTAGCGCCTGGGAAAGTTATGTAGCAAAGTGAGGAAAAGAAAAAAGGAAAAAAACATATGCAATATGCAGGGAAAACTCCCCCTACATCACTTGAATTGCCATAGAGGACAATTGGAGTAAGCGTCGCTGAAAAGTGGCAAAGCCAATCCTTCCTGACACAGAGGTGACGTTGACATACAATGCCTGGGGCAATAGGAACTTCCACCAGTTGGACATGCCTTATTAATGCATGCATGGCTGAGTGCGCGCCATGTGAGCGAAAAAAATGTGCCTTCCATTCATTGCTTACACACTCCCCCTAGGCATTCAGCAACATACCATAACAATAGACCCCCGCATCCACACACCAGGGCAGGGGTGCCGGTCCTGCTCCCTTTCGCATTAGCAAGCTTCCGTGCCTTTTCCTCAACATATACAACTCGCCCCATAATTTGGGCTTTCCCCAAAGAAAAGCCTGTTAGTCAAGGCAAAGATCTTTAGACCTTTGCTCCTTAATGCAAACTTTCAGGTAGTCTGTTGGAAAGAAAAGAAAAGAAAAGACTACGCAGGCCAGGTCTGGCTGCGTGCATTAAGGAAAGGTCCCCTAACTAGCAAGCTAGCTAGGGCCTCACCGAGGAGGTTCACAGGCCCAGCCTAAACCAAGCTATGAACCAAAGGAGAGCAACTAATGCGGGTCTGGTGGGTTGCTGTCAGCCATGCGCCTGCGGGCGTGGACTCTCCTCCTCCTGCTCTGACCTGTCTCACTCCCAGTGCCGCCCCTACCCAAAGAACCCTGCAAGTATAATGAGTGCCTGGTGTTTATTATTTTTGTTAGTGATTGGAGTGCATGGCAACTTAATTGAGAGGCTAATTTTTCTGCGTTATGTCTGGTAAGACCCAGCTCAACCAGAGGAGTGATGGTGTAGTCATTATAGATAGTACCTGCTACACCAAGTAAAATGGTGTGCAATGTCACCTTATTATTTCTGTTTGGGTTTCTGAGACTACGGGTGCGAAGTCTGGATATGGTAAAAGCATGCTGGTCAGCAGCTGTGCGTAGGCTGGGTAAGGGGTTAGTGTCAGGGCAAAATTTAAGTTCCACAAGGTGGATATCCCTATCTTGAGCAGGTATCCTTTTAGGGTCGAGATGGGTTGCTCTCCCTGGGATAGAGCGCACAAAGACAGCATCAGGACGGCTTTGGTGTCGGGCAGAGGGGCCAGCACCATTGGGAAAAGCCCAGTCAGGAATTTCCCTGGAGATGTTTTCAGGGACTTCAATGCCTTGTTCTTGGAGCTTTTCCCTACAGCAAGCATCCATTGCAACAAGGAATGAGCCATGTGCACCTTTGCTGAGGGCTTCGCAACAGAGACTGAGGGCAGTGTTATGTCTGTTTATGAACATCCCTTGGCATGTTGGGTGTGAGCATCCTAGGACAATGTGATTGATGCTGTCTAACTTGCCGCATAGTCGGCAGTTGGCGGGCCCAGATGTGTGATTGAACCTGACAGCGTGTTTTTGGGTGTAGATTGTGCCAGTGCGGTACTTGAGGAGGTTTATTTGTTGTTTAAGGGTAATCTTGGAGTTGCTCCAAAAGGAATTGCTAATTTTTTGGTTAGCAAGTTTAGGGGATGGCTTAAGTAAGCCTGTGCTGGTATTGCTATTATGAGGTGGGGGTTGTGTGAGTTGCTGCCAGCTTGTGTAATAGCAACTGGATATATCAGCAGAGCCAAGTTTGTGTTTGTTATGCATGTGTGCTTTGAGCTTATCTTTCAAGTTGGTGAGGTAAAGGGGTGTGGCAGTATGGGAGTGCCCTCGGGGAGGTTTGACGGATAACCAAAAGGAGTTGTGGAAAGGGTCCTTGGCTTCAGGCAATGAGATATCTGTGTTATCCATAAGAGCTGCAGTTTGTGCGCAAGCATCAGCTCCCTCATTGCCAATCACGCCAGAGTGGGCTTTAACTTTATAGAAGTTGAGCTGGTGTGGTGAGTGCTCTATGATGGTTGAAATAGCTTGAATGAGCTCTGCATGCAGGTGGGTCCGCATGCGCATTGGATTGAGAACCTGCCTGTAGATTTGGGACAGACAGGACGCACTGTCAGTGGCTATGTTTGTGTGGCCCTGTTGGAGTACAACAAGGATGCCAGCCAGTTCTGCTCTGTTGATTGTGTTAGTTGGGCCACGGCCATTGGGTTTGATGTACAGTTGTATTTGTGGTGAGGGGTGGTCGCCCTCTTTGTTAGGTTTGTAGACGCCTGAGCCAACCAGAGGGGGGGAATCATTCTTGGTTTTCATGACGCTACCATCAGTGTAAGTGATGTCTTTCCAACATTGAATTTTGGGTGTGAATGTGGTCTTTTGTGTGTTGGTATAACTCCACGAGCCAAGCAGTCATCTCGATTTAAGGCTTTCTGCTTCTGTAATCCGTAACCTTGAACTAGCCAGCAGCAGCTCGTTGTGTGTCTAATTGAAAGGTAAGGGCACCATGCCCCAAGAGGGAAGCATTCTTGCGTTATTCCTGCTTCATTCAGCCTCCCATGCTCTTTCTGCCCACTGTATGCTTCTTCTGTACGCCTAGACTTGCTTGCACGGGACGTGCTCTTGAGGAAGCTTTTATCAACTCACATCCCATTATCAGGCATGGGGTACTGCTAGTTCCCCTTTTTGTCCCCATTGGCCCCTTTCTTTTCGGCCGCGTCTGCGTGCTCGGGCTTGGATAGGTACAATGCTTTATTCATTGTACCACATTAGTCTATGTGCATAATGTGGACGGGATTCCAGATCCTGCTATTGAACCTGAAACTGTGAAAACTGAGTTGCTGCACACAAAAGTTAGGAAGCATCACATACATGTGCTGGTTGAAACTCGCACGAGTGATCTGGATAGGCTCATGCGGCATCTGCATGGCACGCACAAACTTGTAGACCAGTTAGATGTTCCTGTTAGTTGTGCTGGCAAAAGGGGTTATGGAATAGCGATTGTTGCCTCAAACGTTTGTGCAGAGCTTTTGTCTGTGTTCCGCATTGCCCCAGATATTCAGTGCGTGTGGATCAAGTGCCGGAAAGAACTGCTTGGCCTCAACAGGAAAGTTTTGCTTGGTGGGGCATACACGAACCCTCAAGTGGGGTTGTTTCCTGCGTCACAAGTTTGTAAACAATTTACTCACTTATTTGATAAGCTTGCATTTGCTGCACGGGTGACTCCAGACTTGCTGCTGTGTAGGGACTTCAGAAAAACTGGGAGTCTTCAAGAGGTCTCTGATGCCCGTTTTGAGGCTTTGGTGGATTGCCCAGCTCTCCAAGCTGCTAGAAGGTGTGAATGTAGTGATGCAAATGTTACTGGCAGTTTGCTTGTGGACATTGCAGCTGCTTAAGGACTGATTCTCACAACTGGTCGCGTGCATGGTGATGTGGGCCAGCCCACCTTTGTTGGGTATCGCTCTGATACCAGGGCTAGCAGGAGGAGTCGGCCTGATCATGTCTTAGTCTCACCATCCTTATCTAATTGTGCGCAGAAGCCAGACAAGTGTGATCCAATTCTTGACACAACAGACCATGGCAGCCTTACAATTGTTCTTCGTGTTCCTGATGTTGTGCCTAATGCTGATTGGAATCCCTCTCCTGAGCATGTGTGTGGGGTGGGGCGTTGTGCATGGAAATTGAATTTGCTTTGCAAGCATGAGCGGCAATTTTCTTAGTGGAAAAACTGGAGAGGAGCTTTGAGATGCCGGTGCAGTTGGAGGCTGCCCTTGAGGTTGGCAACCTAGAAACGGCATGTTTTCATTTGAGGAGTTGGAGTGTGCAAGCTGTGAGTAAGCAAAAAGATGGCATGTGTGCAAAATGTAGGGGTGTATTTTCAAAAGATTAGAAAAACAAGGGATCAGAAGGCTTATCTGGTTTGATGAGCAGTGTCGGTTAAAGAGGCGTCTGTTCATTCAATCTGTGCAAAATGCTCAAGCTGTGCATGCTTGCCAATACATAAATCGAGTTCAAAAGACAAACAAGGCGTGCATGGCGTGCTCATGAGAGATACCACTGGCAGAAGGCAGTCTTCTTGGACAGGCTGAAGAGGCACAGGCTTGATATCCATTAAATGCTCAGGAAATCTTGGAGCACCCACTAGACTACTATTTCAGCAGAAGAATGTAGCTCGTACAGCAACATTTTGGTCCTTACATGAGCATCTTCTCCGAGAGTCTCCTTCTCCAAATAGAGCAGCTGCACATACGCACGGCATGGGCAGCTGCCCTGAAAGCACACACTGTCAGGAAGCCGCCCTGTACACCACCGGACCTGTGGGCATGCACCCCATTTGTCCATCAGGATGGGTTCCTCACATTCCTCATCAGCAATCAAGCCCCATGGGTAGCTGCCCTGAAAGCACTTCTAGCAGAGGACATGGACGGCGGGAGAGCATTAGCAGAAGGGCGGAGTCTGTTCTTAGAGCTGTGCACTGAGTGGCATAGTGGGTCACTGCACGCTGGACTGGTGACACAGGAGCTACAGCTCGGGATATGGCAGTATCCCTGGGGGGAAAACTTTTCCCACTTTCCGAAAGTTGAACCCGCCTCCTGAACAACTGTTATGCCAAGGTGCTGAGTGTTGGTGGATGCCTGAACTTGATGTGATGGATCTGCCTGATGCAGCTGCCCTGCACCCTCTTATTTGCAAGCACATGCGTAAGTTGAATGATAGGACATCCCCTGGTTTTGATGCTATTGCTGCCCCTTTTATCAAATAAGCTGAAAAGAGTGTACCAGCAAGGAGTTGTAGGGGCAAAGAAAAGATGAATGTTTTGGCTCCTTACATTGCGCATTTGTTTGCTGCCACAATGGAGCAGGCTGAGATCCAGCTTGCTTGGAAAGTGGCTAAAATAACTCCCCTCTACAAGAAGGGATCTGTGCTGGACCCAAGGGATTATCGCATGCTCGCACTTAGTGGCACCTTGTTTAGGCTGTATGCTAATGTTCTCAGGGAGGTGATCACTGGATGGTGCCAACAAAAACTAGATCCCAGGCTCCCAGTTTGGTTTCTATCCTGGCCGTAACACTCTGCAGCACATATTTATTTTGCGTTACTTATAGCATGCTGCTCAAGTTAAGTGCACAATTGTATCTCCAAGACTGCATGCAGCATTCATTGACTTTAAGCAGGCATGTGATGTAATTCCTAGGCATGCACTGTGGACTCATCTGTAGCGCATACGTATGCCTACTTGCATGCTGATTATCATTAAAAGCATGTATGAAAATGCTGAGTAGATTTTGGTGGATGGCTGCAAGCAAGTATGTGTGCCCCCTCATCTCAGAGTTAAGCAAGGCTGCCCGCTTTCCCCCTTGTTGTTTTCCTCGTTGATGTACAAAAATTGTTCGGCAGAAAATGTGCAAGGGGCTATCACAGGCAGTGGTGAAGTACAAGTCAAGCACATGCTGTACATAGGCGACCTGTGCTTCACTGGTAATCAGCCTCAGCAACTCCAACTTACGCTGGATAGGCTGCATGTGTATGCTCGGTGGAAAGGGTTGGTGATCAATGTGGCTGAATTTGAGATCGTGCACTTTGGCTTGTGCAGATTTTTTTAAGCATGTTGTTCACGAAACAGCGCAGCCCGCAGGCCACTGCTGAGCATATGTGCCCCTTTCTTGGCTGGTTGTAGACGGATTAGGCGATTTGCATCTGAGCACCATTTGATCGACAGGCCACACACCATGCTCTGGCAGACTAAAGCTTATTCTCTCCCTGCTAGCATGTATACTTGACAAAATTGGGGCACTATATATATGAAAGAAGGAGCTGAAATGGACTATCTTTTGCAAACTGTGCACCTGTGCTTATTGAAGCGTATCCTTGGGGTTAAGCGTACCGCTCTTAACTGGTCTGTGCTGCGTGGAGGTGGACATGAACCTTTGCAGTTCTATTGGTGTCGTGCAGCAGTAAGGTTCTACAATGCTTTAGAAAGAAAAGAAAAACTACGTAGGCAGAGAAAACTCTCCCTACATCAATTAAGGAAAAGGAGACACATTGGCTCCGAAGAGCCTTGAGTCCCCTCCACCACAAAGATTTAAAACAAACAGAGTTAATGGGGGTCTGGAGGGTTACCGGAGGCACCTGGCTCCAGAACCTGGCTGTGAGAAGTGTTTTTGTTCTCAATAGCACGCCTAGTGGTAACAAGTTTGTGAGCATATTGAACAGAATGTGCATGCAGATTACGAGCAAGTTTCAAGGCACGCTGTTGGTCAAGTCCTAGTTGTTTTAACTGGTTTAAAGTATGCTCCCTAAAGCAGGTCCCACCGACACCCAGAAGGATGGTATGCAGGGTAACAGCTTTAGCAGAAATAAGTCTGCAGAGGTCTGCGTGCTGCTGCTGTGCCGCCACCAACTGTTGTCCAGGCCTCGTGTCTTCGCAATACTTGATTTCAATCAAGTGTACATGGCGCTCATTGACATTCAATTGGTGGGGTTGTCGCACACGGTTAGAGCCACTGGTCCTCTGTGTTGGTTGTCTGCTGCGTAAAGCATAGTGTGAACAGGAGGAAGAAGGAGAAGAAGAAGTGGGTTTGTCTTGATAAGGAGTAATCAGTATAGCATCTGGACGGCTAGATTTGAGTCTAGATCTCTTGGGAAAATTACGTGGAAAGAGGTAAGGGGGAATAATTCTTTTAGATGCATGAGCAGGGATTTGGAGGTTGTGCTGCGCCAACCTTTCATCATTTCCTATGTCCGTGTTAACCAAACCTGCTCCCCAAGGGCTTTTGCTAAGAGCTTTGGTGATCATTCTTCCTGCAATATTGTGGCGTTCAGTTTTCATGCAGGAGATGATATGATTTTGGCAGCCAGAGAGCATGTGGAGTGCACTATCTAATTGATGACAGCCTGGGAGAGGGCAACTTGGGTCAGTGGATCTTTTAAAGCGAACTGCATGCTTTTGATTATAAAGGGTGCCTGTGCGATATTGGAGGATGGTGCGCTTCATAGGTGAGGATATACAAGGCATGTTTCTAAAGGCATTGCTTATCTTGTTTTCCACGTGTGGTAACAAGTCTTGATAGTAGGAGTAGTAGCCTGTTTTGGAGTTGGCATATCCAAGCCTGTGTTTTGTATGCATGTGTGACTTGAGAGCATTTTGAAGATTGGAAAGGTAGGTGATTTTAGGGTTGGGAGCGGGAGCTGTTGATGTGCCCGCAGCATGTTCTCTTTTTTCCTCCTTGGCTAACCAAAATAAATGAGAAAACGGGTTCCCGCCAGGACCTGCACAGGGGATCCCAGTATCAGCCATGCTGTTATTGGCTTGTTTTGCCTGATAGTTAGCAACAGCATCAGCACGTTCGTTACCAGCAACACCAGAATGAGATTTCACTTTGTATACACAAATGTTGGTTTGTGAGTTGCTAATGAGGGTAGATATGGTTTTTAGGACATCCCCTTGAATGTGTTGTTTGTGTTTCTCCGGATAAATAAGTTGCTTACGTATTTGATGAAGAGAGGTGAGACTGTCTGTAGCAATGTGTGAGTAGGAGTGTGTGATGGCAGCAGCGATTGCTGCCAGTTCAGCTCGGCAAATGGTGTTGGTAATTCCAGCACCGTTGGGCTCAACAAATTTGATGTTGTTAGTGAGAGGGCAGTAAACACCTGCTCCAATTTCTTGTTTGCCATTTCTGGTATGACAGCTGCCATCAGTGTACGCCCATGTCCTCCAGTCTGGGACTTTGAGAGCAAGGGAGGGATTGGATTGGCTGGGCACAGAGACTACCTCATAATTGTATATGAGTGGGCTCTTTAAAATTTTGGAAACTTGCAGTTTGTCAGAAGGGAGGCGCTTACATTTCTCGAATCCAGGCATGACAGCATGCATGGAGTTGAGAGTGGCATGGCTGCTGACACGGCGCAGTTTCCACTTGGCTTTTGTATACCTATTTATATCACTCGCCAGGCTCTGTAGCCAAGCTGAGTTATGGTTGTTTAGATGGACCCTTGCAGCAGTGTTCCAAACCGCAATAATTTGTACGTCCCAGGTGTGCTGAGGAAGAGGTATTTCTTGGTTGGGGCATGATTGGGGGGCATCATAAGCAAGGTTGGTACGCGGGATAGTACCAAGTTCGTAGCAGAGGTGGGGGAATGCAGAAATGAGTTTGGAGTAGGGGTTAGTTATCATTTGTTTTCCCCAGACAGGGAGGAACATGAAAGTAGCAGTGGCCTCTGTGTTGAGAATGGCTGAGTAGATAGCATGACGCAAGGCCTTAGTCATAGCATCCTCGGCGTAAATGGGATGGCAGACAGAGAAGCCTGAAAATGTGGAGGAGAAGGCGTTATGATGGGCACCAAAGAGAGTGTCTCGGGGGTCATTGCTCCAGTAGTGCTGGTATTGTGGGTCGTGATCCAGCGGGGAGGCCATTTTTTCTTGAGTTACCAGGGCCCAACGCTGGAGGGCGGTATGGATGTGGGTTGGCAGGGCCCGCGAGAAGGAGTCTTTAATCTTTGTGCTAGTGTACTTGTTTTCTAGTACAGTTTTGCGAGCAAGGAGCCCCTGCATCTCAGATGCAAAGCTAGTAGGAGCAGGTGTTATGGCTTCGTGCAAGCCCGCAAGCTTGGTCCTATAGAAAGCCTTATAAAGAATTTGGAAGCGGCTAGGGGTTATCATCCCAACACATTTACCTTGTGTGTTATAAATGCAGGCCATGTGTGATTCGTAAATTTCCGGGAGGATGAGGGGAGGAGGAGCACTAGGGTGGGGGCTCTGTGATTCAGTGTCTATTGATGTTTCATTAGGTTTTTGTTTAACTGTGTACTTGACAAGGTCAATTTCATGCAGCCAGAATTCACTGCAACCAGTGGGTTTTATGTCTACTTGTGGGTTGGTGGGGTGTATGTCAAAGGTTGCTTTATTGCGCAGTATTGTGTCAAGCTTCTGTTTCCAAGTGTTATTCGCATCAAGTTTATCAAAGCCTTGCCTCTCCAAGGTTGGAAAGAGTAGAGTCTTCTGTGGGTCGGGAGAGGTCAGGTTCGCTCTGTTTGGTTTCAAATTCAAGCAGACGCTGCCGGAATTCAGGCCAGACCTCTTTAAATTCCTCAGGCTCCCAGGAGGGCATCCAAGTGACCCTTATGAGTTCTACTTTAGACTGACGTTCTCTGTCAATTTTCTGCGCATTGTTTAGGTCTGCGCAGGCAGGACATGCCCATGTGTCAGCTGCAATCTCTTGTCTTTGCCCATCAGTGAAGCATCCAAGATCTTTCATGCATTTCCAGTGGTACGTACGATGGCATACATCACAGATATACATATCAGGGTACGGTGGTTCTGAGTTGATAGGTTCGTAACCACCATGGTAATTGCATATTTGGCAGCAAGCGCACTCAACATCAGTGCGAGCAGCAGGTAGGGTAGTCGCATGCTGAAAGCCAGCTTTTTGGAATAAAGGCAGGGCCCACTCCTCAATAATCATTGGGGCAAAATGGGTGTGGTATTGCACTTGGTTATGGACGAGGGTCCTCCTTCCGTCTTTTTTATTAACGGTGCAGTTTCTCCAACCATCTATATGGCTTATGTCAATATCATGGTTATATATAATATTGATGGCATGGCTGGCTGATTTTGCTTTTATAAGCTTTTGTACCGAGGTTTTCTTGTAATCCCAGACCTCAGAGGCTTGGCATGGCGAGCTGAGGGGGTTGATGGCAGGAGGGGTGAGCTCTGTCTCTATATGAAGCATTTTTTTCTTCTTGTTTTTGTGTTTATTGATTTGTGTATCCAGGATGTTTGGAGTGTTTGAGTAGGTAGGAGGGCTGCAGGTGTTGCCTGTCTGTCCAGTATCTGTCGTGCATGGGGAGTTGGGCTGTGTTGGGATAAAGTTAGCAGTGCTTTGGCTGGCATTCGCTCTACAATAATTCTGGCTAAGGGGTTGAGACATCGGCGTGGAGGTGTGTTTCTTTGTTGAGCGTGTGCGCTTGCTGGGTGGCCCTTCTGTAGGTTGATCCTGTTGAGTGGGCATCATAAAGTTTGCAGTATTTTGCGTTGAGGTATGAATTACTTGTGTAGGAGTGATGCTCGGCCTAGAATTGGAGCGAGTTCTTTTATTGGGTGGCTCTTCTGTGGGTTGTGGTTCTTTGTCAGTTATTACTTCCTGAGTAACAGGACAAATTTCTTGTGTAGAAGCGTTCTGTGTAGGGGCTGACAAGGTGGTTTGGTCACGTCTGAGGCGACGTCCCGTATGTTCATGTCTGTAGTGGGATGTGGAGCGAGGTTGTGGTGATGGCACTACTTGTGTGGAAGGGGTTCTGTTAGGTTGGGAGCCTGTAAGAGGGTAGGTATGAATCGGGGTAATTGGCTCCACATTGAGGCCACTCACATGTGTGTTTTTGATAAGGCGGTAATTAGCGAGAGTGTTAGCTTCGGTGTTTTTGTAGGCAATGATATTTTGGATGGAGGATGTACTTAACTCCTCTTCCTGGGGAAGGTTTGCCAGAGCTGCAAGTCTGTTGAGTGCTATTTTACATTTAACGTTGACCTTGGAGTATTTGGCTTGTAGCTGAGCTACTGTTATGATGTGAGTCTTACATGGAGATGTGAGTTCATGGACTCCATTAATTCCAAGGCCCATTAGGGGCTGCATTATGCAGGTCATGAGGGAGGAGAGGTTGTGGGGAGGTGGTTTATGCAGGGAGAGGGCTTTATGGATGAGGTCTAAGTCCTCACCGAACAAAATTTTCTCGTATTTCATGAGGTGGAGCTTACTAGAGTGGATACTGATCAATTGGCGGGCTCGCATGCAGGAGGTTCTACAATGCTTTACTATGCAGCAATAGCACAGCACTCAGCGAGGTGCTGCAAGCATGATGTTGATATGAGCAGTCTTTCTCGTACATGCTGGATCACAAAACCTGTGGCTGCGTACACGGATTTGGACAGGTACAACATGTTTACACATTGTGTTTGGTCTGGGCAGCCTATAGTCACAAGTGAGTTTGTTGTTGATTCGAGAGAAAAGCTGCAAGGTGTGTGGAATACTGACGCCTTTGCAGAACACGTGAGCACACAAACAAACTAGCTAAATGTCATCACTGGATGGCACTTCCTTTGAAACCCTTATCTGTTCATGGCGCACCCTTTTCTGTCCCTAGGTACTTGCATCCTGATCTAGGCAAGCACATGCTGAGAAACATAGCGCACTTTAATTTTCATGCTCACACCCTGAGAGTCTAGACATCACTTTGGCAGGAGCATACATATAAATGTGATAGGTGTGACCAATGACGATCCAAGATGCAACGAATGCCGTGTTCCTTTGTTCTTGCTATCCTATATGTCCTCTCAGAAAGACTTCTGTACATCTGTTCTCTGACTTCCCCTCTACTCATAGAATTTTCTGGACGAATCAGGCACCTTCTATTATTCTCAAGCTAGCTCTGGATGTTTTTCATTTCTTGCAGAAGCAAACTAATGAGATATATAATTTTAACGAGATCTATAATTTTCATCTCTAAGCTTATGGATATTTTGTGTGTGGCTGGAACAATTGAGCAGGCCGAGCAGCTAAACTACCTGGCTGAAGGTCAAATCCCATTGTAACCTTTGCAACCATTGTAACCATTACACTCATTGTGTTTGTACTGGGCAGCTTATCCGATCATCCAAGTCATCATGAATGGTTTTATTATTTACTTGAGGAAAAGGCTGCATGGCATGTGGATTGAAGCTGCCTTGTCTGAGCATGGGGAACACAAGAGAAATAAATGATAGTTGTTTATTCTCAAACAAAAAGGAAGAATACGTAGGCAACGAGAACACTCCCTACATCAATTAAGGAAAAGGAGACACATTGGCTCAAAGAGCCGTGAGTCTCCCTCACCAGAGGGTAAGAGGGAAGCTAGTGTGGGTCTGGTGGATTCCTGGAAGCATGCAGTCCCAGTGCACCAGGGTTATGATGAGTATTTTTGATTTCAATGGCACGTCTGGTAGAGGTCACGTTTTGCGTATATTGTACAGAGTGGGCATGGAGCTTACGTGCAAGCTTGGTAGACCTTGTGTGTCAACCCCTCGTTTTTTACTGATCCAGGGTATGGGCAGTATAGATAGTCCCACAAACACCCAGAACGATTGTGTGGAGAATGATCTCAGCGCCTTGAGTTGTTTGCACAATTCACTGTGTTGTTGCTGTGAGGCTTCTAGCTGGGTACCAGGCCTCGTATCTTCGCAGTATTTGATTTCTATTAAGTGGATTTGGTGGTTTTGAATGTTCAATTTATGAATTTGCCTGGCTGGAGTTGCGCTGCTTTTTTCTTCTTCATTGCGTCTTATACTGCGGAGTACCCGATGTAAGGAGGGAGTAGGTGGTCTATTTGGGTTAGCAGGGCAAGGAGTGACTAAGATAGCATCAGGGCGGCTGGAGGTGCGTCTAGCTTGACCAGGAATGCTGGGGTCAAAGAGGTAGGAAGGTACAACGCAGTTAGAGGTTTGCTCAGTGATGTGCATGTCATGCTGAGCCAGACGGTCTGCGCTGCCTACATCCATTTGTAAGGGGTTGACCCGTAAGAGCCTTCGCTAACCACTTTCAAAACCATTCAAGGGTTACAAGGGTTACAAGGGAAAAAGGCCTCAGTCAAGACATTTGACTGCTAGCCTGTTCATAATGGCAAAGTTATGAAAGAAAAATTGAAGCATGTTGTTTGAAAGACTGTATTATGAAAATGTAAAGGAGTGTTTTTTGTAGCCCATGCATGTAAGTGTACAAAAACAAACCTTGCCAAGAACAAGGGAAAAAATTTCCACTGCTGTTTGTATGGCAAAGCAACGGTAGATGAACATCAGGAGTTTTCAAAATCATTCTGCAAGCAATGTTGTGTCGCTTTGTTACCATGTTACGAATGGCGGGGTATTGACAACCTGAGAGAATGTGCAGGGCGCTATCAATATGATGACATTCAGGGAGAGGGGCTCTCTCAGAGGGCATACAAGGCTAGTGGATCTTTTGAAGCGTACCGCATATTTTTGTTTGTAGAGGGTGCCTGTGCGGTATTGGAGGATTCTGCGTTTCATTCAGGTTGAGATACAAGGCATGTTCCAGAAGACATTGCCAATACCCTTACTTGCATGAGGTAGCAAGCTCTGGTAATAAGTATAATATCCTGGAGTCTGCATATCCAAGCCTGTGTTTAGCATACATATGGGATTTCAAAGCATCCTTAAGAACTGGTAAGTATACTAGATTGGGAATGGGGGGGTAAGATTCAGGTGTACACGTCTTGCCTCTTCTCGAGCCAGCCAAGCAATATTGTAGAAGGTTTTGCCGCCTGGGCCAGCACTAGGAACACCGGTGTCAGTCAATCGTTATCTTTGAGGCTAGCCTTGTATTTAGCAACTCTATCTGCGCATTCATTCCCAGCTCTTTCAGCATAAGATTTGACCCTAAAGAAACAGATGTGAGCTTGAGAGGTGCGGGCAAGGTTTGATATTGTCTTCAGAACATCTCCTTGCACATGATGTCTGTGCTTCTCTGGGTACATGATTTGCTTTCTGACTCAAAACAACCCGGAGTTGGTGAAGTGAGCTGAGGCTATCTGTGGCAACATTTGTGTATGTTCGTTCGTGAGTGAAGCCGCTATTGCAGCCAGCTCAGCTCTTCCTATGGTGTTGGTAATACCAGCGCCATTAAGTTCAACTAATTTTTTTGACTCCGAGTCAACTCGGAGACACTCATAGGATGGTACACACCTGCCCCAATAATTATCTCGCCGTCCTGAACCTGGCAGCTGCCGTCTGTGTAAGCCCAGGACTTCCAATTTACAACTTTGAGCTGGAGGTTTGGATTGGACTGACGAGAAATAGGGGCGATTATGTCTGCGGCTGGTTTATGGGGGACCTTGGCAATTTGCCTCTGTCTAAGGGAAGCTTTTCGTATTCACTCATGCCAGGAGGAGGTCCCCAGATCGAATCCTTGTGGCCGGGGTGGAGATAAAGATGCCCTCTATCGGTGGGAGCCAGTGAAAGGCTTTTTCCTTAATGCACGTGGCCGAACGGCAAGCGTAGATCTTTACTTTACTTTTCATGCCAGGCATAACGGCGTGCCTTGCATCACGGATGGGGTCATTGCTCACATTATTGACGAGCCACTTTGCTTTAGGAATATCGCTGGCTAAACCTGGGAGCCAGGTAGGGTTCTGGTTGTTCAAGCGGACCGTCAGTGACTCTTGCGGCTACATTCCAGACTGCAATGATTTGAATTTCCCAGGTATGCTGAGGGAGAGCAATTTCCTGGCTGGGCTAGTATTGGGGATTGTCGCAGGTGAGTGCATCTTTTGGAATGGTCCCAAGCTTGTAGCAAAGATGTGGGTAAGCAGTAAGAAGTTTTTGAGTAGGAATTAGTTATCATCAGATTACCGCTTTCTGGCAGAGACATGGTGGCCGTAGCCTCTGTATCGAGGATGGCAGAGTAGATAGCATGTCGCAGGGCTAGTGTCATGCCCTTATCGTCATAGATGGGGTGGCAGATAGAAATATCCAAAAATCTGGATGAGAAGGAATTGTGTTGGGCACCAAAAAGAGTGTCACGGGGGTCAGAGCTCCAGTAGTTCAGGTAATGAGTGTTATAGTCCAAGGGAGAGGCCATCTTCTCTTGGGTGGCCTTTGTCCAATTTTGGAAGGCACTGTGAACGTAAGGTGGAAGCGTCTGTGAAAAGGAGCTTCTAATCCTTTTGCTCTGACATTTCTTCTCCAATTTTGTCTTGCGGGCTGCGAGTCCCATGAAGTCAGATGCAAAGCTTGTTGGTGGAGGGCAGATACTATCGTGTAGGCCAAGTGCTTTGGCTTTGTGGAATGCTTCTCAAAACTATATAATATAATAATACATTTATGTATTGAGATACATAATTATCTCAAAATAATAATTTGAAATATTATTATTATTATTTCATCTAAGAAATAAACGAATTTCAATGGTGTGAAATTTCAATGGTGTAACACCAACACCATTGGGTTATCATTTGGTTGAGACTGTTTGACTATACGAGACATATCTTTCTCTGTCCCTAGGTATTGAAATCTTAATTTTAGCTATAACGCATTGAGAAATGTTGTCGTTTTGATTCAGATACATGAGCAAGGCAACCTTAAAGGCAAAAAAAAGATGCCTAGCTCCATAATTCTTACAAACTGATGTGTACTTAAAGGAGAAATATGTCAGCGAAACAATTATTTAGATACAATAAATTATTTAACATGCCCGACAGAATACACCTGAAGAGAAGAGTCCAAAATGCACGATACACGTGTTACCAAGCTGCCCAGCTCAGGGTCCAACCACACTAGTGTGATCAGTGCGCAGAAGATGAAGGACAAAACACATGTATGCGACCTGTGCTACACTGGAACCATTTCCTGTTTGCCACTCGACCTGGAATGCTGCCTTCCTCCAGGTATCAGGGCATCAGTCTCCTCCACATTGTCTTGGTCAATGGCCTGGTTCTCCTCAGCGTCCCGGGAAAGGGTCTGCTGAGCCTTCTTGCTCTCCTCGGGCCAGTTTACGCAGTACAGAGTGGCTACATTTAAAATGCCTGGAAGGGCAATAGAGAATGGCCAAGTTCAAAATGGCAAGAGGGCAACAGGGAGACTGCAAATACTGCAAATAATATAATATATATAATAATATAATAATAATCATTTTTATTATTAGTGCTTGGTGTTGAATCGGAAAGAGCTGCATGGATTCCCGGCCCAACAACATGCAGGTGGCATGGGAGCTCACCTTGTGTGCAGTTGGTGTTAGAGTACTCCATGGCAGGTTTGTCTAGAAGGGCCTCTTTACACAACCAATACAGACATTAAAGGTAAAACATTGGAGCCTGCAGGGACCCAATTTTGACACTGGTGCAACAAGGCTTCCAACTACATGTGTGCCCTTCTTGCAGGATGGGACAAACAACTTCTGTCGCAAATACCCTCCCAGCAACATAGACGCACCTGTCACAGTATCCCCAGAGGCAATGCCCCACCAGAGGCCTATGACGCCCATGCCAGCCTTGAAGCACAAAAAAGCACCCAGGAGCACGCCACAGAGCCAGAAGCCCACAAAATTGTACACCATCAGGATGGTTTGCTTGCCGCAACCTCGCAGCACGCCTTGCGCAGTACCCATCACACCATCCGACACCTGGCGAGCAAAAGCAGCGTCACAGAGCTCCAGAGCAATGTGATCTTGTGCTTTCTCAGCCTCACTTCAAGTCTGTGCCAGTCAGAAAGCCCTTTAATATAAGGCCAGAGAGCTCAAAGCCCATTGTTTCCAACGCCTGAGGTGAAGCTTCACACATCCAGAGACCACGCGCCACTCAAAAGCCCATGGAGAGAGATGGTTAAACTTTGCAGGGATAGGAATATTCCTCTGGGCAAACTGGGATGAATGCAGTGGATGAATTGAATAACATCTCCTTTTTGCTTCTTTAAACAGCTTTAAAACTTGTGCAGTGATGATGCCCAAATTCTAGATGTGCCAGAATGAAAAAGCAAGCCTGGCTGCAGAATGGTAGAGCTCTTCTGGAGCACCGCCCTTTTTTTTAGCAATGTGTGGTTTATTGGCGTCAGCCATACAAGCAAAGCATACCTGGAAGAGGGCAGCAAGAGGCGCTATTGACGCCATGACGCCAATGACAGCTTGGTCGTTTGTGAAAGCCATGCCCACATAATTACGTGCAATGAGGATCATGCATGCAAAGAAGGCCATGAACATGCCGCCCACAGCCACACAAAGCCATGCGGACAAGCGAGCAATGTATGGCTGGCCTGAGCCCAAAAGGTTGCCCACCCTGTGAAATGTGTGGACATTTAGAAGGACTTCAGGAGCATGATGTGTGCAGATGTGCAGAACATGCAGGCTATATAAGAGACCGTATATTAGAATTAAAAAAATCAAGCTACCTTTAAAAAATGAATTAAGGTGTGCCATTAAAAAAAGAGAAATTTGAGTAATTGTGTATGTGTTTATTAATGATGTTAAAAAAGAATGTAAAATAGTACAAATAAGAACACACACTCACATACACATGCAAACACATGCACGCGCACACACACACGCACCCTGCTGCCTACCAAATGCGCATGCTCATCTCTGAGTGCATTGCAAGCCAGTGGTAAGCCGTTGGACTCGTGTACGGGAAACTTAGGAGGCAAGCATTAGCTGTGGCATAGAGTTGATGTTTTTATCGCATCGTGCTCATCAAATGTTGGTCGGCCCTTTGAAGGAGAGGTTGAAGTTAATAAGGCATTTTAAAGCAGGTTCTGCGAGACCTGTGTTAATTGAATTCAATCAGTCCAATGACCATGGCCACAGGGGTAGTCAGACTGCACTCACCTGATGCTGCCAGCAATTCCCACTGCAAAGGGGCAAGACACCTGCAATAAAGCATGTAGTGCGGATTGGCTTTGAAAGTGAGCACTTGCTCTCGAGCATCAGGCACACAAAGAGAAAGCCGCATGCTGATTGAGCTGCCAGCTTGCAAGCGAGCTGCACTATTCTAAAATAATAATCACTGTGTGGAGCGGCTTAAATGAGTAGCTGCTGTTCAGCACCAGACACAGAGAAAGCCGCTGAATGACCTTCCTGCTGAATGCTGAATGAACTGCCAGGTGGCAAGTGAGCTGTGATAATCAAGAATGAACATAACTGTGTGGAATGCCTCCCTATTGTAAATTGGGGAAAAAGGCTGCACAAGGGAGGACTTACAAAGGTCAGGCCAATGATGTTGAGGAACGCTGAGTGTGCTGACACCACTGCTGCTCCAAGCTGACCAGCCATGCCGGTGGTGATGTCAAAGCTGATTTGCTCACAGGACATCATCACGCCCCCTGTCATTGCACATGAATGCGAGTGGGTACCTCCAGTTGGCAGCGTCGTCAGGGTCTTTGGAGAAACAAACCAACCCATGCAGAAACAAACCAACCCATGACTGCACACAATTGGGCATCCTGAGCACCTGTCAAACGGCGCGGCCTCTCTGCATGCAGGCTCTTTCCCTTCTTCTCCCGTACATTCTGCTCATCCAAACTGTGTTTTTGTGAACACCTCCTGTTGAGCCCAGATTGCCAGACAAACCTGCTTTCCTATTGCATGTGACCTTGGCCATTCAAAGCAACCAACCCTGAGTAGCCCTCATTTATAGGGTTATGATTGAGCTACACGGAGCCGACACAATGCCTCAGTCAGGCCAAGCGCATTGAGAAAAAGCAGAGCTTGCCTTTTAGCTAAGCAGGCATGCATATGAGGCACGATGCACACCTGGAATCCCCAACTTCAAATAGGCCCAGAGCAGAGAAGGCCTAGATCCTTGGGCAATGTTCCGCCCAAACTGACGGACTGCGGCAAGCACGCCTCCATGTCTGCCATTTGTGTCTGTGCTCAGTGGTGCCTCTCCTGTTATCCCCACAGCCCCCTGACCCAATCTATGATCCCCCAGGCTGTCGCTCTTCTGGTCAGTTGCATGGCTGGCAAAGTTATGGTGGTGCCCTGCCTGCCCCTCTGCCACATTGTCCTCCTCTTGATCTGCATCAATGAACAGCAGGGCCAGCAGGCCTGACCTCCTTGTCCCCTTTGTGCGCTGGAAGCACACCACGAGGACGCCCATGAAAATGAACTGGAGTGTGCGGGAGAAACTGGTGGCCATGGGAGCACCCTGAGCACAGCAAGGCGGAGATGCTGAGAGCAATTTGTGTGGGAAAGTGCATCTCTAGAAAATGCACCTGCAGCAGGGGCCATGCTGTGCCACAACTTCTGCACACCATGTATGAGTACCACTAAAAAAGGTCGTATTCAACACCCTTAAGTGGTACCCGTTGGTAAACACGTGGGTTGGATGGACGAGTTGCTGGGGTGACGAATAGGTTGCAGAGATTCTCAATCTTGCAAGACTTCCCTTAACATGAACATATATGTTAACATTAATGTTTGGGCCACTCCTTACTTAGATGGTATAAGTGGATCTTGGGCTCAACTCACGTCAACATGTTTCACTCTGGTGCAATGAAAGTAGGTAACTGTTTGCATGTATGTCATCTGCAGTAGCGCATGCAGATCCTCGTGCATGCCAAGCGTGTAAAGTCCAGTTTCCCCACAGCATCCATGACGCAGCATGGTTAGAAGTCAATACCATACATGTATGGCCAATGAGCTGTGCAAGGTGGAGGCAAGGTGCAGCAAATCACTCAGACACATAGGTTGTGACGGAAAGAAATTTTTGATTTCAAAAGGGAGTTTGCGTACGTGCAAGCCACTCATGCTTGTCAAGCAGGTTGGCAATGCAGGAGTTTCTGCAGCTCTGCCTTTGCCACACAACCATCAAGTTAGCCTGATTTTAAGCAGGATGTTTCTTGCAACAAAGAACACACTTGGTTGCAGTCAAATTGCACGTTAGAATGCTGATTGTCTAAATTTCAGCCCCCCAATGCAAGTCTGGAGAAGTAAAAGTGCAGCTTACTTCAAAGCCTCTTAAAGTTTGTATTTACCACTGCAGGCTTTCCCCATAAGCGTCCCGTGGTCATGTCAATGTGCTTCAGGTGGAAACTCTAGTAAAGGGGGTTGGGAGTTGTTCGAGGGCTTGCTGTACCCCCCTTTTGGCACCTCATCTGGATTCACCAATACGCAAGGCACATTTATTGTGTTTTGGTCTTAACTCTACAAGCAGAACATCCTTAACTTATAGCAAACATGCAGATGAATGCAAAATCATACGGGAATAATTTGGTGCCCTTTTTGCCTTGGTAAAACTGGGGGTCTGGCCAGTGGGTGGTGGGCCGAAAACCCCTGCATGATTTTGTACATTATTTCCACCAAAATCTCTTCACCTTCCTGTCTTTACGCATGCTTGTTTGTCTGCTACGGTCCACCAACCTTCCCTGAATGTTGCACAAGTGATAAGATTGAATGAATTGAGCCAATGTGCCTCTTTTTCTTTAACTGATTAAGGGTAAGTTTTCTCTGCCTATGTAGTTTCTATTTTCTTTTCTTGAACGCTTCTCATCACCGGCTTTTCTGGACCTCTCTCCAAGGCACCAAAGCTTGGCTTTCAGACGAGACCTGCTGATGCTTTGAACATCAAGGCTGTTTCCTATAGGGCACCATGGAGGCTGCTTGCTTCTGTCCTTCATACCCCTCTCCATTGCCTTCCTAATCACCTGTGGAAATTTTAAATGGAAGGCTCACACGGGGATTGAAAGCTGCAAGGGTGAGCAGGTTTTTTACCCACCTTGAACCCAAAAGCTGAAATGAAACCAAAGTTGAGGCCTATGTTCATCACGAAAGTTGCCAGTGTCCCAAAGGCCGGGGAGATCACAACATTCTGGACCTGGAGGTACTTGATGAGCACAATACTCCACATCTGCGCAGAGGTAGCAGGGAGGGAAGCAACATGACCAAGTTGCATGGATTGTGATACAAGAAGGGGAGTGACAGGCCAGCAATGGTAGCAGCTACTACCAGCGCCTGGAATTAAAAATGGATCGATGGGAGGGATCATGCACTGTTTGTGCAGGGAAACTTGCGTCTCTGCCTGCTTTATATAGAAGTTGTCAATCATCCTTACGTGACAAGTAATTACCTAGGCAAGAAACGTCTTCCCTGCAAACTTCCTCCTTACAAATTATTTCTAGATATCCAGTCTCTCCCTTGAATAAGTTGAGAAGCAATGAGTGGAACAAGCTCTTGGAGAATATAAGCCTTCACAGCGTCAGTATTGGTCAGGGAGCTCTTGAATGGTTCCCTCAAGAAGCCACAAATAAATGAAAATAAGAAAACACACCTTGAAAACAAGAAGCACTCAACAGGTGGGAGCACCTTGATGCAAGATTTATGTGGTAATCAGCTACTGGGCATAGCATGTTATACATACCATTGGCCAAACCCCAGGTACCAAGCCAGCACAAAACTGGGACATGAGCTCCGAGATGTGATCATCTTGCCCCAGGAGCTTTGCTATGGGATGGGCATTTGCAAGCCCCACCTGGAGAGAAGATATTGGTGCATGAGTGGACATGACTTGCCTCATCTCTTTTGGCAGCCATGGGCTATCATTGAGGTACGTGATCAGTAGGTCAACCAAACTTTTTGGTGCGAAAAAAGCCTCATGTATCAAAAAGCAACATTTATCAAAAATGGTAATTGATGAGCACAGGGACAACGGCATGAGCCAGATGCTTCTCGGCTATTTTACTTTAAATTTTCAAATCACTGATTTTGCTGCATGTGTTACCTTGGCCATCAAATCCTCACGTCTGGAGATTGGACACATTCATTATAGTTTGCCTGTGGTTGTTCCAATCTTTTGATAACCATGCATAACATGACTTAATTGTCCTCCATTTGGCAGGAAACAACCGCCTTATAAGCCTACTGCAATAAATTGGAATTCCGCAAACTCTCCTGATCTTGTGCTTTCCAGCGCTTTGGGAGTCCCCTAAGAGGCAGCATGTTGCAAGGTGCTGGACAGTACCTCAAATGAGGATGCACACCTCATCATGGCACTTTAAAGACAGGAACTCTGTGGAAAGAAGGGAAGAGCAGTACCCATATTTTCTGGGTGTGTGTGCTTGATGCATGGCAGATGTAGCCTACAGGCAATGTCAGCTGTTTCTTACCGAAGCGGGAACACAGAGGACCGTGAGGACCACAAAGCTTGTATGGCACCATGTCACCAGTGAGGTACCTGGCAGCTGCATTGCAGATGCGGAGGTGGAATGAACAGTGGTGCGCAATGATTGCCGAAGCGCTACCATTCAATGGAAATCCGGGATGCACAGATTTTGGGAGCAAGCCCTCAAAAAACTTGCATTTACCTTGAACTTGCAACAATGTTCATCCAGCAGGCGGCATGCCAAAAAAGTAAAAAAGCTAGACAGCAATGACCAGTAAAGGCAAAGCATGAAGAGCATTTCCCTCTAGCTGGGTTCCATGAGGCTCTAGGTTCACCCTCTAAGGCGTGCGCTGGGGGGATTAAGCAACGTGCACTGCACTGCAGAAGTGATGCCAAAGGTCACTCACGCCTTTTCTTTGCGCTCCATAGGCTGTAGCGCCTAGAGTATCCAGCGCGGTGGCTGTCCCAAACAAGAAGTACTGAAGGATGGCTGAATACTGCACACAACAATGGTAACCAGTGGGCACAGCCCGTCAAAGGGAGGTATTTTGAGGAAAATTTTGTAAATTATCATATTTTTCATTGCAAGCCACGGGGGCAAGCCAAGAATCTGAGAAACAAGGGACAGCAGCAGACCTTGAGACAGAAGAAAGGATGTCGCACACCGGGAGTTTAAATTTTTCGTTGGATAACTTAAATACCTAGGGTTGCGCAGATCTGTTGGTGTATAATATACAGGGCTGTGAAAAGACGGTTGACGGTTTGGTGTACGATTTGACGGGACGGTACCGTCTGACGTCTTTTTACAGCACTTTTCAAAACTCAATTTACTTAACAGTAAAAACCGGTTCGGTGGACGGTTCGGTCCGGCAACCTGCCGCTGAGACAAAAATGTCACTTTTGAGTGTTCCAAACAGCTCCATGGAATGGACTAAATCACTTATGCACGAGGTTCCACGACTGCTGGACTACCAAACTTCTGTGACGCTTCCTCCGCCCCCCCCCTTCACTGCTTAGCCACTGCCCTCCGCCTCCATCAGCTCACTGGCTTGCTGTAGCTTCTCCTCACAGCTGCTGCTGCTGCTGCTGGGGCTGGGCTGCTGCGCCTGCTCCATCCTCCTCACTAGTGCTCCTCAGTACAGTACATGTCCTCAGTACTGCCCTGCACTGCTGCGGTTGCTGGCTTTGCTCACTTGAATTCACCTCATACTGCTCCCACACCCAGGCATTTTTTTGCCCTTGTGGGCGTGTTGAGGCTTGTTGGGGGGCCATCAGGTTCCTTGGAAGTGCTTCAGCCCCCTAAGGGCATTCCATGCACGTTTTGACACTATTTTACACTTGCATGACGCTGGAGTGTAAAATAGGCTTAACTATTTTGATGCGGCACTGCAGCATTATGCAGCTGCAAGTTCCAAGCAACGTGTGGCTCTGTTGAGCCAGACGGTGCTACCGACTGGTCAATTGGCCACCGCCAATTTCCTAGAAGCGTCTTTATACGATTTTGACCAAACTGAACCGTCACCAAACTGTTTAGACAGTATGATTTCTTTAAGACGGCGTTTTTTACAGCCCTGATAATATACGTACAAAATACGGGCACTGAAATACGGGTGTAATAAAGACCCTGCCCCCCCGAAGAGTGTCTGAAAAGTGTAGAAAATACGGGTACGGAATACAAATACGGGTACAGAATATGGTAAAACTACGGTATTTATACGCATTTGGAATTCTGACACATGGAACTGGCCAACCCTGCAAACACCAGAAAACCCTCTGGAAGCGCCACGGCAAATATAATGCTTGACCGGTTTTGCGGCTCGTGTGCTTTAAATCCCTAGTCTAATTCTTAACTGACTTATTTTGACAACCTGAGTAAAGCACATGAAATCATTCAAGCGCAGCTTGTACCAGACCCCGGATGCAAAGGAACAGCTAAAAATCAGCTAGGCCAAAAGAACACTGTCCAAGGCATCTTTCCAAAAAGCCACTTGCCCAATAAGCCAACGGCTCCCTCTCCCTCATGGCTGACTTACCAATAGTAATTGAACAGGTATAACAATAGGCTGGTCCATGCAGCTTTCTGCTTGTGCAAAAGATGCCTTAATGAAGGCACTCCCAAGGGAAGCACTAATTGTAAACCTAAAAAACAGTGCAAGCATTTAAGATCGCTTCCCTCTTGCGACAAGGCGCCCCCTATACCTCTTCATTCAAAAAGCCAGCAGCGGCTCGCCAAGCTGAAGGTTCCCCTACTTATTTTTCTAATTTGGGAGTAACACCCAGTCTTTGAGCTCTATGATCTGCGCAGATTTGAAAGAAGGTAACCTCCTGGAGGCAACCGGCCAACAAGAGGTTGAGAGGAATGCGGCATGATTTTCCTCGTTCCTGTCAGAACACAGACAAAGCAATTTTACTTCCTTAGGGGCTTTCTTGTGGTATTTCAAAGGGACTTGCGCTTTATATGGTAATTTACCCAGCAGGAGAGAGCTTGTTACTTTGCAAACACACAAAGGCGGAGGCTCTCAGGTGCCAGATCAATAAACCTGTTAGGTGCTGCTGAACTAAGGCGTGCGGTAAACAGCAAAGATGCTAACCAAAACTTCCAAAAAAGGATGTCGTCTTACAGGGTCAGTCTGCTAGGCTCAAGACGACCTTGAGTACAATTATGAATTTGAAAGAGCTTACCATGAACATATTACAAGCGGCTGCCCAAGGCAGAAGGCCACAACGATTCAAAGGCGGCGGCACCCTTGGCCTTGAACTCAATTTGAGAGTTGCAGGGAGGTCTTTCGTATGGACAGTAATACAGTCCATCTGTGACCTCAGCAAGCTTGGCCCCGTTTGTACGCATTCACCCAAACTCTCTAGGGATGCCGCTAACAAGCTAACAGAGCATTTGAAGTAAAACAAGCGTGGTCTGACCGTGACCCCAGATGCGAAGGGAGCGGCTAAAAATCAGGTAAACCTTCAAAACACCCATTTTAAATAGTCTACCCTCGTAAAGAAGGGCGCTCCCCTTTCCTCAGCAAAGAATCAAGTCATTTGTCCCATGCTTCCTAATAATTCATGCGAGCATGCAAATCCAGCCTCTGAGAAGGCTAAATGTTGTGGCTGGTAACTCCCCAATGGCGCGAAAGTGTAAGCTGAGAAAACCTCATACGTGTACACAATTTGAACTGTTCGTGCGGACAGTGGCTAACGGGAGGCATTCTGCGCTTGCAGGGCATGCTTTTGCTTTAAACTCCAAGTTCATCACAGGTGTGCACTTACCATGTTCCCTAAAGCTGCTGCAGCCATCTGTTCTGTTCCCAGGTGTCCTAGGAAAATTTGGTCAGTGAACACCATGGCCTGCATCACAAGGAGACAACCAGCATCAAAGCAAAGTCAATATGTAGTGGCTTGGCAGACAAGCACGCAAAAGACATGAAATTCCCCTTCACATGCGCAAGGAAAGTTCACAAACAAGTTCATGTGCTCGTTTGTAAAAACTCATTGCAATCAAGCATACATGCCTGGGCGCATACCTGCTGTGAGGCTGTCATGACAATCGTGGGCAAGGCCAGCTTGGCCAAAGTTTTCCCCTCTTCCCTCCAGCCGTGAGAAGTGTTCTCTTCCATTGTTACAACCCTCTCCAACACAGTTGTCTCTGCCCCTCTCTCCCCCTCTCTCGTCTCACCACTCCCTCAACCAAAAAATATGTTATTTAATCTCACAGGTGTTGAGCCCGGGACAGGCTCAATTGAGCTTTATCCATAACAAAAGGTCGACTCTGTAATATGTCGTCTCCGACATAAAAAAATAAAAACTATCAATCAAATCTAACCTTCAAAACAAGCCTCTGCAGTGTGTCGTTTGTTTAATGATTATGGTGCGTCTACACTGTGGTGGCCTGACAGCAAAATATTTCAGTGATTCTGAGTATGCTGTTTGAATGCAACAACACACACGCACGCACGCGTGCACGCACATGCACACACACACACACACACACACACACACACACACACACACACACACACACACACACACACACAGACAGACACACACACACGCACGCACGCACGCACGCACGCACGCACGCACGCACACACACACACACACACGCACACACGCACACACGCGCACACGCACACGCACACACACACACACATACATACACACACACGCACGCACGCACGCACGCACGCACGCACACACACAGAGCATGTGTACTTCTGTTTATATTATTTACTCGCCCACATGTCGCCTGTCAGCCACAGGATAACACGAGGTTGAAGGTGTTGGACACTGTTCAGGCTGCAATAGCTGAGGGCAAACCGGTGGTAGCTTTGGAGAGCACCATTATCAGCCATGGCAAGTTACATAGAAAAAAACAAAGGAGTGGACTAGAGTTTGTATTGTAATACATTGATACTGCAAGTTGGGCACCTGTGATAGTGAAAAAGCAATTTGGAAACCCACGGCTAATTTTGTCTCGGTTTTGCAAATGAAAACATGAGAGGTAGGTCCGCATCTTGCTCTCTGACATTGTCAAGCTCTTGCAACTTATGTGCTCAATTTACCAGACAAAGCAGCCTTACATGCCTTTCGCAAAGAACCAAATACGAATTTGCTTTTTTGTTTTGGGCATGTCAGATTCTGCAAAATGCCAGAGGACCTTGTTTTTGTAGTGACTGTTGAGTGTGTTTGCCACAAATTGCCTTGTAACAATCATGCAGGAATGCCGTACCCTCAGAACTTGGAAACAGCACGCCAAGTGGAGGACGTTGTAAGGCAACATGGGGCTGTGCCGGCCACCATTGCCATTATTGCAGGCGAGGCGTGCATAGGATTGAACGAGCAGCAACTTGAACACCTTGCCAGCACCGGGACAAAAGTGCGCAAGGTCAGTGGGGTGAGAGGCAAGGGTCATCCTGCTTGTTTTGTTCATCTTTGTTTTCTGCATATCTCACCTCATTGGGAACATGGAAATTGACAGGGCCTTAGCAACAGCTATGGCCTTTACAAAGAAGGATTTTACGTTGCAATGCAAGTACGCTCCCTAATTGCATCGTCTCCATGTATCTGGAATATATTTCCTGAATGGCCAAGCTTTTAGGGGTATAAGGACACTTAACAGAGCGAGTACATCATTAAACCAGGGTTAACATTGCATGCAAAAGCTTCAGAAATTCAACTGGGTGGGTTCCCACCTGGGAAACACAGCAAAAATTTTCAATGGATGCTCTTACCAACATTGGCTTTGGGTACCAAAGCAGCAACTGTCAGCTTGCTCTCTCCTTGCAAAAAGCAAGACCTTTGTTCATTGTATGAGCTTTGGTGGATCTGAATTTTGAGCTCCAAAGCCCTTAATAATTTGTTTTGTGTGCTGAGGACGTGCTGGATCCTGCTTTGAGCTTCATTTGAGCATGTTTATGCAAGGCAGAAAATTCCAGCGGGCTCTCTTTCATCACGGCAGTCAAAAGGGTTTCTACGCATATGAGTGTCTCGCTCAGATGTTGCATGCCGGTCCTTGTGCTGCCTCTCATTGTGAACATCATTATCGTCCACTGGCTCTTTGTGGCTTTTTGTGCCTGCTGCTCATTTGCAAAGTGCTCCATCCTTTGCTTTTAAAGGTGTCTCGGCGGGATCTCCCTTTTGTCCTGGCCAGCAAAATGGACGGAGCCACCACTGTTTCAGCGACCATGCTGCTGGCAGCTGCTGCAGGTCTGAGCTTGTCTTTGCAGCAATCACATTCAAATTATTACCGTACCAGTACTAAAGTATTGCGAGCACACTTTATTGCGAGGTCCCAAAATAATTACATTAATTTATTTGCGAGTATTAAGGGTTTGCGAGAGGCCTCAATAAAGTGCAAATTTTACGAAGTTGCGCATTTTTGCATCTCTATCTGGTTCACTGCTCCTACTCGTCCCCCTCATCAGTCTGCTCATCAGTGGCTGCCTCAGAAGACTTAGTGGTTTCCTCAGAAGACACATCCATGGGCTCACATGCTCTCCCCTTCCCCACACGCACGCCCTCCTGCTGACCAGGAAGCTTGGTGGGGAGGAGCTGCATCCAAATGAGCTTAGGGCCAGGTGGTGCAGAAAGCAGCCTTCCTGGGCCTGCCCACAGGCCGAGGGGGAGGGGGAGCAGGCCTGGCAGCAGTGGCAGCAGCCACTTGCCTGTCATGCTCATGCACCTGTTGTGCAAGCCCTGGGTCCGGCGGGTGCGGAGCTCCCTGGGCCATCGCCCTCCTCCCGCTTCCGCTTGGTGCAGCCCATGTCGAAAAGGGTCTACTGCCGCTTTGCGGCGTGGGGTTCCATCCTGGGGCCCGATGGAGGGCGGATTGTAAACTTGAGTCTTTGCGAGGCTTTCCAAAAAGTAATTTATAAACATACTTAGTATTGCGAAGGGTGCCAATAAATATTTATTTAAATCGCAATACTCCCAGTACTGGTACGGTATGTGCTATGTGACCGTCATGACACAAAGCTTGGTTGAAGCTGGTTTACACCTAGCCTCGTCAGATCACCATTGTGCCCATATCTCCCTGTTTTCTTGTTCACACGTGAACCCGTTTTCTCACTCGTTTTTAGGGTTGGTCAATTCCATATGAATGTATACGGCATATATATGGCCACATTTCTTTCCATCTAACAGTTTAGATTTTCAATATATACGTGCCCAAGTATTTTCATATTTACGTAAACATCATCCGTATATATCATATTTGAAAAACCCCTATACGGAATTGGCCAACCCTACTCTTTTTGGATTGTGCAGGCATCAGCGTTTTTGTGACAGGAGGCATTGGAGGTGTGCACAGGTATGTGTGTGTGATTTGGGATCACTGCTTGCTGGCACGAAGGGTCTCCTTTGGCATTGTGACTGGTGCTGGGAAACTATGGTGACGCCTGTGACATTTACGAGGCGCTAGAATTCCTAGCTTTTGGAAGCATGTGTCTTCTTTTTAAATTTCTTTTTAAGAGTATGCGACGCATTTAGAATTTTAAGCATGAGAGCTATCAATTGGTACATATATGAATGGATCCAACTGGAGGAGGTGGGTGGTGGGTTGAGGGGTTTCTACTTTTTGAGCCATTGTCTAAAACAATCTGCACAGAAGTGAGCCAGAAACAATTTGCAATACAGAAGCAGCCATAATTGATTAGATTGTAGTAAAAGGGGCTTAAAGATACCAAAAAAATGTGATGACTTATTTAGTGCGCTCAGTGTGATTTTTCTGTGCAGTTTAGGATGGAGAATTGGTGTTAAACGTTGCCAGGATCAATCTTTGCTTGAGCTCTAGATTTTGGTATCCAAGGTTGGTATATGCAATGGTCAAATCAGAGAAAATCAGACAAGGGCATCATGTGTGTTACATGTGTCATTCATCATCAAGATTGCTCTAATTTGAATACTGGGTAAAAGCGTCCTGGGAAGAAATCTGCGGACATGACCAAAAGTCAAGACCTTATGGACAAGAAGGGGCTGTTTGCTGAGAGGTTGCAAAGGCAAAGCACCAACTACACTTCCAGGAAAGTGCCGAGAGAAGATGCTGGATGGAATGCTGGAGCCAGAAAGGCAATTTGTGGACATGCAATAGCCAGTTGTGGGTGCCTGGTCGGTGAGCAATGCAACAATTGTTCCATGGCTATGCAATAATCACGTCTGCTTTGTGGAAGACGTGCAGATGGATTCCCAATCCAGACAGTAGCAAAAATTGCACCTGTTTGATTGGGGTGCTGGTGGAAAGACTGAGGGCTTGGGAGGGGGGGAGCCGGGGGGCGGACAAAAAACATAACTTTGGCATGAGTTCCTAACTTGCCTTAGCTCATTTGTCACTTACCATGTACAGCTAAGCAATAGAAGCAGTTGCTGCCAGCCCTTACCCATCTTTAATCCTTGGAAAGAAAAACTGATCCTTACACCCCAAGCGTTTGGAGTGCAATCCACAAAGCTGGTTTTAAGGTGATTATTGACTCTGGGTTTAATTGCCCTCCATCAATCTTGCTTCCTAGAGCATGAATGAGGCAAAAAGCGATAAAAGTAAGGAAAAAAGTGTCCATCAGGTGCATAACACTTTGTTTTCCTTGCTCAACCAGGTTGGCCATGTCTTTTTGTATTACTCCCCGCTTCTTGTTGACCTTTCCAGGGGGGGAGAGGCTTCAATGGACATCTCTGCAGACCTGACAGAGCTCAGCAGGACCCCTGTTGCAGTGGTTAGTGCTGGCGCTAAATCGGTGGGTGCTCCTGAAAGTAAGAGCAGGCGCTAAATGCAGGCGCTTATTAAGTGGGTGCTCCTTGTATTCCTCTTCCTTATATCACTTCAACAAATGTCCCAGAAGGCGTAAATAGTCCTTGTGGTGAATGTGCTAAATGCTGTGCATGACAGAACCTCTGATTTATTGACAGGAGGGGAAGAGGAAGGAAAATGGCTTGTGGGCCTCTGCAAAGCCCAGCGAGCACTACGGGAGGGCTGCACTTTGTTGGAGCATAATGCAAAAGTAGGGTCTATTGTGTGGGCTGGCTTATGGAGCAAAGTGGATTGACAGGCCTGTGCAAAGCCCAGCAAGCGCCAACGGAGGACTGTGCTGTGATCAAGCATTATGCAAAAGTAAGGTCGATCATGCAGATGGTTGTTTTGAAAGCAAACAGTGGAGCAATGGCCTATTGATACACTTTTGTCAAAACACAGTGCTGACTTTGAGGTCGCTGACAAGCATCTCCTCCCATATGTGACTGGACACACTTGCTACTGCCACGATATGACTGCTGAAAACTTCCCTGCTTGGCGTATATGTCACTCATGTGAGGCCTGTGTGGTGGTGGGTGTGCACAAGCGAATCTGTCTTGAGCAGAACTTCAGACGCGTCACACTTGGGTTGCTTTTGTGAGACTTCAAGGCTATCCAGCCAGCGGCTGTGATGGGCATGAAGAGGTAGGTGGCTTGACTTTGGCAGCAAGATTTGCCTCAGTGTAGCGTGCTTTAGTGCTGCTGCTGAAATGCATGAGCTCCCCAGTTTGGCTGACTCCTGTGTGCAGGTGCTTGACATCCCGCGCACCTTGGAATTCTTAGAGACCCAGGTGAGCCGCCGTGTTTCTCCAGTATGCACCATGCTGTCAAAGCTTGGATGCAAGCATGCGTGCCTGCTCTGACATTGCAAGCTCTCTGCAACCATGTTTGAGGCACGCGCCATCTGGTGGGCGCACTCAGCAAGCATACCATGTACGTGTTGCTCCTTCCTTGTAGCTGTCTGCATGCTGGCGGATGGCAATGAAGAGTTGTGTTTTATAAAATCAGTTGGCAGGCATTCCATTGTTTGCTCATGCCAAATGGCAGAAGCGGTAGCATGTGATCTCGGCAAACATCCTACCGTGATGCAGCTGAAAGCGAGTGATGAAAACCGGCTTGGTGTCGTTGAGCAACTCCAAACAGTGGCAGCGTTTGTGTGCACCAAAAAGCGCGCCCATGCTTATTGCTGCTGCTCTTGTTACAGGGAGTGTGCGTGGCGGTGATGGGGAGCGACGAGTTCCCTGCATTCTTCACTCCCCACAGCGGCTGCAGAGCCCCATGCCGCATCGACACGCCTGAGCAGTAAGTGCCTGGGTGAGCCTGTATGATCGGTGAAAGCCCCAATGCCTTGCCATAGCAGTAAGTGCCTGTGCGTCCAGCTGTATTTTAAAAGTGTGATGAGCTGGATTCCTTCTGAAAGCATTGTAGCACATCTGTAACAAGCACCTCTGCCCTCTGCTTCCCGTAATTCTGCAGGGCTGCCTCCATGCTTCTGGCTGCTGGCCAGGTCAAGGGCCTTCACAACTCTGGGATGCTTCTGTGCTGTCCCATCCCTGAACAATTTGCAGCAGAGGGGCAACAGGTTTTTTTTTCTTTCTTGCATGTTAATAACATGTTAAATCAATAACACGTTAATTAATAACACGTGAATAACATGTTTGCCTGCATTTCTTTCGATGGGTGCATTTGAGAGTTCCTCAGAGGCCATGGCCAAACAGGCTAGGTTAGAAACCCTAGCCTTGCATCTCCCTCGTTTTTGCGCACAATACAACCTGTCACGCACTTGTCTTCCCTGTACTTTTGCAGATCGAATCTGCTATTAACACTGCCCTTGATGAGGCCACAGCCCAAGGCGTTGCTGGCAATGAGGTATGCCATCGAAAGCCCAAACGATTTGGGAAGTCGGATGCCAAGAATGTAGTGTAATAATGCCAGCCATTGTGCGGTTCCTTCCAAGTAGTCCTTATTACTGAAAATTTAACTCAGCTCAAGCATTGAGACGCACAAAAGCAGCGGAAGAAGCAGCTTCTGACACTGTTCTATCTGAAAAACAGCACCGCAAGGAACTGCAGAGATGCTGAGCCTAGCAGGGGGTTGAATATGCACCAACAGCTGAGTCATTCATACTTAAATGAAAGGATTTCTGCCCCAGCAATATCCTTTGTCTACTGGATCAAACTGGCTAGTTTGACCATGGCCCAACCAGGCACAGCCATCTTTGAATTAAAGCTGAAATCAATTCTTTTATGTGTAAAATTGCATCATAAACACACATCTGTTTGAAAGACTATTGTAGACTTTTATTTGTTCTTCTTTAAGGCAGCCTGATCATCTCCTCAAGACAACATAATGTCTAAACGTTCTTTCCTCTGTCATTCTGTCGTACCCTTATACTGCTACATTGTCATACTGTCATTCTGTTGTACCGTCATTCTGTCATACCGTTGTACTGTCACACTGCCATTCTGCCATGCTGTCATGCCGTTGTACTGTCATTCTGTCATATGTCCTCTTTCTTACTGTCGTACCGTCATTCTGTCTCAGCATGAACCTGAAGATGGGGTGTCATTAACGAGTGGGCTGATATGACGATTGTTATTACATGTGACAGTTCAACATTGCAGCCCGCTCTCATCGGCACTCTTCAGAGATGCAGGTCCCCAGATTGATAAACACAGACCTGTTGGAGACATTCACTTTGTTCGCACCCATGATGCCCGGTGTAATTACACCGCTTGCCAAGCATTCTTCTTCTTTTCCTCCTTTCTTTGGAAGTACTGTACCGTATTAGAGCTGTATCTTTTTAACCCTGGTGTGCTGATGTTGGGGATTTTTCTCAAGCTTGAACGAGAAGGGTTATCCAGGCAACAACACGTGAAGATGATGATGCATAACTGCCCCCTCCACCATGGAGTACAGACCTGAGGGGACACTAAAAGAGGTGCACTGCAACGCTTTGCTGGCCCCTGCCTGTGCTCTCTGATATCTGCTCAATGAGCTAATTTGTTCCTTGCATGCAGGTCACCCCCTTTTTGTTAGAGCGCATTCGCTCTTTGACAGGTGGGGCGTCTCTTGCGGCCAACATCAAGCTTGTGATGAATAATGCTGCCATTGGGGCTCAGATGGCAAAAGCATATGCGCACCAAAAAAAGCATGTCTCTTGTCTGGGACGCAGTAAGCTGTGATGGGACAGTATAACTGATTGCACCGGTAGATATAGGAAGTTGGAAGATATAGGAAACTAAAAAATTGTTCTGTTTGATTGATGCCTCCCTCCAGGACTGTCTTGGGCGGTATGCGTCTTTTCCTTGCTGCATGCAGCCTCTCCTGGACTAGTAGTCTTATCTTTCCACCTTCTACTTCAGGGGTTGGTCGGCTTTGGGGATGGTGAAATCAAAATTTTATGACGCTGGTCTGAAATGTTACCTAGTCCAGGCCCATTTTGGTGCTGGAGTGCTGTGGAAGAGAAGCGACCCTTATTATGCAGACATGCGCCCTACTGCAAGCAGCTTGTGCATTTAAAAAAAGAAACAAATTCTAAAAAACTGCTGGATGGAGTGGCCGCCACGCAGCTTGTTTGGTGTTGGCAGTGATAGTCAAGCTCTTGATTGCATGGTCCTTTGGTAAGGCCTTCATTAACTCTTAGTTAAGGAACCTTTCCTTAATGTATGCATTCTTTCTAAGGAAAGGAAAGGAAGGGAAAGGGTTACATAGGAAGGAAGGGTTACATAGCTGTACCTGCCTACGTGGGCAGCTTAGCTAATGCGAAAACGGTGCCTGTGACCAAACCAGACTGAGCTGGAGAACAAAAACAAAAAATGTCAGTCACAGCATCTTAGGCATGCTGACGAGAACTTGGCTACTCCTAGGACATCGGCCTGGTTTATGCAATCTATAAGACCGTCTTAAAGACGTGACGTGATGCACTACTTGGGGTGCAGAACTAAACAGGTGCTGGAACTAAGGATAGGATAGGGTTACAAGCTGTACCTGCCTACAAGGGCAGCTTAGCTGAAGCAAAAAAGGTGCCTGTAACCAAACCAAACCAAACTTGTGTGAATGTCAACTAAAAGCGGTAACGAAGCCTTAAGCTGAGTTCAGAAGTGTCGACTGCTGAATCAAACGCACTGTCGCTCTATATGAAATAAGCATGCAAAGTCGTGTACCCAAACTCCAAAAGATTGCAGTGTCAGATGCTTGAAAACATACTGACGTGTTACTCCAAGATGCACAGGAAAGCTAGAGAACAGCATCACCCTGAGAAATGGTCCACGAGGCCATGACAAATGTGTTCACGGTATGCTTTGTACTTCAGTTCTCAGATCCACCATCATAGATGCATTGTAATGCTTCAAAAAGGGTAACTGCCGCTGCAGCCTGACACATGCACATGTAAGCATGAGACATCAGGTGCATTAATTGCTTGAGCATTCTACAAACAGTTCTTACGAGAGTCCATACACCCTATCAGGGACCGCTAAGTCCGTCAGGCCCCAGACAAATCCCATCCCACATACATGGCTCGGATCTTGGACGGGCCTCGGACCATCCCATACACACCCCCATACCTCCTGTTAGGGACCAATGTTGCTCTTGTTGCCTGCGTAATCTTGTGTGCTCAAACTCGACTCTCTTGGTCTGCAGTTTGTCCGTGCTTCTTGGCTCCTCCAAAGGTACCTGCATGCATGTCTTGTACAGGTGCTGCTGCTCCTGCTGCTGAGGGAGGGCAGTGTTGGTGCTGGGGAGGGAGAGGCTCTTGGCTGATGCGCTTGCGCTTGGTGGGAGTGGCTGGGGCTCCTCTTGCTGTAGCTGCTGTAACTCCTGCTGCTGTTGCTCCTGCTGCTGATTGCATTGGTGGTGGGGCAGGCAAAGCAGGTGCTTGTGCTGCTGGCCTTGCTGCTGCTGCTGCTGCTGCTGCTCATGGCGGAGGGGGCTTGCAGAGTGGCTGCTTGAGCTGCTGCCCCAGTCGGCCGGCATTGAGGTGTAGGAAGGGCTCACCAGGGTTGGGGAGGCGGCCTGCAGGCAGGTGCTTGCGGAAGGGGTAGGGAACCAGCTCCCCCTCCCCATGGAGGAACCAAGTGTGCAGGTTTGTTAATCCTGAAAAGGACAATCCAGGATAATGTGCTCTTCGTCTTGAAGAGTGTGGCAATCACATTTGTTGCAAATCCTAAGCTCTTATGGGCACCTGTTTCCATGATCCGCTGGGTATCCACTTGAAGTTTGTGACTGGAAAGGCGTAAGCATGACATTTGGCGTAATAATTAATGAGGAATCTTGTAAAGAGGCAGTAAAGGCTTTTTGTTTCGTTTGCTTTCATCCCGGCAACCTTGTACAGAGCCCAGTGGCACACCAAAGTGTCTGTGGCATAACCTTATGACTTAACTGGAAGCATGAGCCTCTTGTGGGGTCAGATTGCCCAGATTTCTCCAAGTCTATTTTTAGCTGGCACAGTGAGAAGAAAAGAACATTCATGCACTGTGCTGGCAGTGAAAACACTCCCCACATCAATTAAGGAAAGGAGGACGATTAAGGCCGAGGAACTCTGTATATCCGGGCCCTTCACCAAGAGAAACAAAAGAAATATGTCAATGGGGATCAAGAGGGCTACTAGCAGCACTTCGTGCTTGATTTTGTTGACAAGAGTTGATAGAAGTCTTCTCAAGAGCGTGTCTGGTGCTAACATGTACTTGAGCGTACTGGACAAAGTGTGTATGAAGCTTCAAAGCAAGCTTGGTGACTTAATGGATGTCAAGACCAAGCTCTTTTACTTATAGCTGAAGGGGCTTAATATGTGAGGGGTTTCGATGACCCCGCCCACACCTAGCAAAATGATATCATACATGATGGAGGGTGACTTGAGCTGAGGCTCTAGAAAGATCGCAAAAGAAAAGAGATGAAAAGAAAAACTACGTAGGCAGAGGAAACCCTCCTGACGTCAATTAAGGAAAAGGAGACACATTGGCTCAGACGAGCCGTGAGTCCCTTCCACAACAAAGCTACAAAACAGAAAGTGCTCATGGGGATCTGGAGGGTTCTGGAAGCACCTGGCCCCAGAACCTGGATGCAAGAAGTATTATTGTTTTCAATAGCACGCCTAGTGGTAACAAGCTTGTTTGCACACATGACAGAATGGGCATGAAGTTCACGAGCAAGTTTAATGGCACATTGGTGGTCAAGTCCCAGTTGTTTAAACTGGTTAAGGGTATGCTCAGTTTAACAGGTCCCCCGTGACAGAGGTTGTGGTGCTGCTGCTTTGAGGCCTCAAGCTGATTTTTGGGCCTGGTGTCTTCACAGTATTTGACCTCCACAAAAGAAATGTGCCTCCGTTCTGGAAGGAGCTGGCTAGGGTGACGGAAAAGAAAGGGTGACGGACCTCAGGCTTGGAATCTGGTGGAGTGGCTGTGGCTGGCGCTGAGTGCTCCCTGTTCCCCCCGTGCCCCCCTCTACTTCCCAACGGATACCGGGAATTGGCCCTTGGCACTCTTTTCATTGGGACAACCAAAATTGTATCAGGACAACTAGAACTTTTAGTCTTGTAGTGAGCCTTTGTTTGTCAGGGGGACTTGTGAGGCGCCTCCACGCGGTGTCCCCTGGTAATGCCCTCGTGTGCTGTGCAAGCACACGCCCGGACGTACTCGGGAGCGGCTGAGACCTCACACATTGGCAGCGGAGTAACAGCAGTTCCATGTTGCGGCCTCTGGAGCTGGCTCGCGGCGCAGGCAGGGGGCGTGCCCGAGTGCCAGGTGGAGGACATTGGCGCAGGAGTGGTCCCAGAGGTCGGCGCGGTGGAGAAGGTCTCTAGAGGTGGAGTGGCTCAGCTTGGGTCTGCATAACTGCGTGCTCACCTCCCACCGCCCTGGTTGGCCCCTTTGCAAGAGGGGGGCCCATGCTGAGATGTTGGAAAGCTTGCTCTATGGCTTAGGGGTGGGTCTTGAGCTTGCTGGACAGGGCCTGCCTGACAGTCGTGTCGTAGGTCCCATGGTGGAGGCCAACTTGCTGGTGTAGACTTCTGTGCCACCTCTTCCTCTTGGTCTGTGTGGTGGGGCCCTGCCTTTCAGGTGACCTTTCCTTAATGCACGCGGCCAGACTTTGCAAGCGTAGTCTTTCTCTCTTTCTTTCTTTCTCTTTTCTATTTGTCAGGGTAACGACGAGAGAAATGTATTTGGGAAGGGTTCTATTTATTGAGTGTTCAGGGATCAGTAGGTTCTGTCACAGAACGGTAAAGCAAGACAATCCGTGCTGCCAATGTCCATGGAGGCAAGGCATGCCCAAGAGAGCATGCAGATCTGGATGCATCCGTATCATATTGGTGGCTTCCCATTTTGGATGCCATTTCACTTGGATCATTTCACATTCTTTAGAGAAGTTGAGTCTTTCCGCTTATTGGGAATCTGACAGAGGGGCACATGCTGGGCAGTCCCAATGCTCATTTGGTTTGCTTTATGCCCGGTCATTCTGAGAGCATGCTTTAACATCTATGAGACAGCCCCAATGGTATGTGCGGTAGCAGGTATCACAGGTGGGCATATTGTCGTAGCATTAAGATTCATGGGCGCGTTCTTTGCTCACAAGGATCCAGCAGAGTTGGCAGCATGGGTCTTCTTTAATCCTTCTAGGTATACACTTTGAGTAGGCCACTTTCAGCCCATCATTTTGGAATAAGGGTAGGGCCCACTTTTCAATGGTGACGGGGTGCCATTGGAACTTGTATTGAGTTTGCTGTTCCTCTTGAGAGGATCTCTTGAATTTCCGTAGATGTTGCCAGCCCAAGATTTTTAGGATGACATTGTCATAGTGGAAAATTGTGTTGCTAGCTTGTTCTGCGCTTAGTTCAGCAGCCTTCAAGTGACTTATTCTGCTTATAATTCCAAAGTCACTGGGTGGCATCAGTGCCTGGTGTGTTTGGAGGTAGAGGACGAGGGGGTATTATATACATATATGGATTGTGTGTTATACTCTAGGTATGTTGTTGGATCTCAGCTCCCTCTGGGCCTCATGCCCCCAGTTTGTGGGGTCTGTGTGGGTTCCAGGGGCAAGGCCTGTGTTAGGGGTGTCAAAAGGGGTTGGGTAGGGTCTATGTCATGTGCTTGTGGTTCTTCCACATGATGATTGTTTCTTTTGTGAGTGCGTCTGTCTTGGCACATGTGCACCTCTGTATGTGGTTGACTGTTTGGGGACGGGCTGCCCTGGCTACGGGGGAGGGCATTTTCTACTTGTATATCTTGAGCATCAGAGAAAGGGTTACTGTAAGTCCTGGAGTCAGGATGTAAGTGCGTGTTAGGGGCATGGCCCCCATTGACTGGGTTGCAGTTGGGGGGGTGTGGGGGAGCATGTCCTGTGTAGAGCTTTGACCAGTTCCAGCCTGTTGGTGCATGTTCTGCTTTCATCAATCCTGCATATGTTGCGTTATTTATGCAGCATGATGGGGGGGGGTATTGGGCGAGCTGTCTTGGTTTTGTACGATCGTGCTGATGAGATCAGATGTAAGATTATGAGTGTTGAGGGGTATGGGAGAGCTCATTAAGGGCCACGATGTGTCTGGTCCTGACTTTGCGGCCGAACAGGGATGTGAGTTTGTTTGTTTCCGTCAATAATATGGGTGAGGTCATTCAGCAGAGAGGAGGGCCTGGATATGCCTAATTCCATGAGGGGATAAGTGCAATGACAGGCTAGGGTCCTAAGGGTGGGTTGCATTGGCATTGAGAGAACATTTAATACGGGAGTGATGCTGGAAAGAAGGTAGGGTGCTTGATAGGAGATGTCGAGAGCGCTGATGTCGATGCAGAGGTCTTGCCTAACATGGAGCATATAGGGTAATTGCTTGAGGAGGAAGTAAGGATGGTGGTGCGATGGGTTGATGCTCCTGAGAATGTAGTATCTGAGCTGACCTGGCCGTGCCTGCCGATGTTATTGAGGCTAGTGGTGAGGGCCGCTGCACACCTCACATGATATCCTATTGCGATGGATGTACACCTGAGTCCAAAGTTGATTTTGTCTTCCCGCAGGATGGCTGTGGCAGTGCACTGCCAGAGCTTGTACCTCTCTTCAATGGTGTTAAGGGCAAATCTATCCCAGCATGCAAGGTCATTCTCAGAGCAGGGTGCAACTAGAAAGGCGTAAGCAATGCTTGGGATGATGGCTGTACAAATTGCGTCTCAAAATGATTGCCTGATGCTAAAAGAATGAAATAAAGACGCACATTATATAACCAAGATCTGCATGCCAAGCTGAACTTTGAGCAGAATAAGGTTTTGCGCCTCCTTTTCATAAAACAAACGCCTGGGAAGACCCCTCCAGATCATATCGCATGCACAATTGCATTCATACTCTTCTCCCACATGTCATCTAGTTTTCACTGCTCCCTGTCCCAAGACAGACAGGACTCATGTGAGCACAACCATTACAAGGGACAAATGTGCACAAGCACTTGCCTCTGCCAAGTTCTTGATGTAACTACTGCTATAAATACACTCACGACTATTTTGTGAGACAATGAGCACACTAACCCAGCCGCATTAAAGCTCCTGGTCCCACCTTCCAATCTAACACAATGCGCACGTGTTTGTATCCCATGAGGGCTAGCATTTTTTTTTGCATATTTCACACAAAACAATTTTAAAGCCAATAATAACTCATCACATATCCCCTCCAAATGGTCAGCATGAATAAGCACTTACGTACATCAAGGTGTGAACATGAGCGCTGCACCTGGGTAAAAGCCAGGTGGCCGCGCTCAATCTGGATGTGCCGAGCAAAATTCACCCATCTCCTTTGCTGCCCTTACTCGTGCCTTGAGCTTGAGGCAGGGGAGTGAGGGTCAGGGGGCTGGAGTGATGTGCTGCCCTCTTTTACCTCTGACAAGCTGCCATCCTCTTCTATCCCCACAAGCTCTGTCTGCTCCTCCTTTTCGGCGGAGCTACCTACCCAAGGCAATGAGTCTGGCATATCGCTGCGTGCCGCAGCCTCTTTTATCCCTGGCTCTCTTGCCCTTGGATCAGTATGCTCTTGCTGCCCTGCCTGCTGCGCTCCTGCCGCTGCGCTCCCATTGAGATGGCCAGAGGAGGGCATTGCAGCACTACCTGCTCTGCTCATGTCACCCAGCCGGCTGGGCTCAACCTTGCTGTCCCCAACCTTGCTGTCCCCAACCTTGCTCCCCCCAACCTTGCTGTCCCCAGGCCTTTGCAAGGAGGCTTGCGAGGAGCATGCCTTTGGAGTCGGTGCACTATTGTGGCTGGTGGTACGGCTCATGTTGGGGGTGAGGTTGGGCGTCATATTTTGGGTCAGATCAACCTGGAGGCAGTGCAGTGACGAAGCCACAACATTGTGAGGCAGTATTGCTGTGAGATTGGGTGTCATATTCTGGGTCAGATCAACCTGGAGGCAGTATAGTAAAGAAGCCACAAAATCACGGGGCAATATTGCTGTGAGCGGGTCTAATGGTCACCATATCTTGACCATGGCTTTTATGTGCATATGATTATGGTGAGGACAAAGGTCAGAACTTTGGCTTGACCAATTTCATACATGTAGTACGCCATGTACTTCACATTTCCCCTGCAAAAACGTGGAAACATATGGCGTGTGTACACGGACCTGGCCAACCCTAAGCATGCAGCAAGGAAGCTAGAATATGTGAACCATGTGTAAGCAGCCATATGATGTAGCAGACAGGATAGCATACTCCCACCATCATGATTCTCTGTTAGGAAAGGTGAGCAGCTTTTGAGAGCTGCTGACGATGTGGAGCGGGAATCGAATGATTCTAGCATCAGAGCCAGCATGGGCAGCGTCTTGGGGCTTTGTCTGTGTGCCAAAAAGTAAGCACTCACCTTTGCAAGCATCACTTGTTGCTGTTTTTTGGGATCGCTAGGCTCGAGGTCGTGGTAGTTGTGATACAGCTGCGAGGTTCCCAAGTGTTTTACCTCTACCTGCAACCACAGGGCAGATGCAGTGTGCTGGTAATCTACAAATTGTAAAAGCATGCAGCGACATAGGAATCACCCTGCAGTTGTGTGTCATTCATACTGGAGCTAAGAAATATATGGGCTCATCACGTAGCTGTATTTGTGTCATTTCAAATGACTCATTTGTGTACTTGTGTTCCTGCTTTGTGCTTTGAAGCACAAAGCAGGAATAGCATGGTGCCTGATCGTCATGCATCCATGAATTGTTATTGAAAATTGATCATTGCATTTCACTTTTTACTCACATGTTATTGACTTCTCACTGCAAAAAGCTCATCAGCCGCCAAATGTAGCACGCAAGTGCAGCATAGACTACCCACTGCAAGGGGCTCATCAGCTCCAAATGCTATGGACTAGCTCCCGTGTTATGGACTACTCACTGTGAGGGGCTCATCAGCTGCCAAATTTGGCACGCTCTGCCGCCAAGGCTCTCCATCGACCTGTCCAGCAGCAATCATCAGCAGTGCAGCGATGGGCAAACAAAACCAACAAAGAGGGTGAAGCTAAATTGAACATTGAATAACAGAAAGGAAAGCTGTGCATGCTGCAGGCAATGTCAGCCTAAATTCCTCATGGGCGGGTTCTGTTTGAGGACAAAGGGCATGCTGGGCAAGCTATCAGGGCTTCCTCATAGACGTGTTCCATTTGAGGACAAAGAGCATGCTTGGCAACCCATCAGGACATTTGTGAGGCTAGTTATGCCAAGCTTGGATGCACAGCCACAAACCACAACCACAGTGCAACGCAACCACAAGGTGCCGCAGCCCCCTTAAAATTGCCTGCAGGAAGCAGCACAAGTCGCCTGCAAGAGGCAGTGCCTAAAGGAAACAGTGCAAGTTGCCTGAAAGAAGCAGTGCCTATAGGAAGCAGTGCAAGTAGCCTGTGGAAAGCAGTGCCTGTAGGAGCAGTCGACTTGCCTGCAGGAAGCAGTGCGAGTGGCCCCCATCTGCCCTTGTATGCGAAGCGCGCATAGAAATGCGGACACCTGCCGCCTGTGGGGGTGGAAGCGCACAGGCCACTTTACCAACCAAAGAAGTGTGCCTTGTGCTACATTGTCATATTATAGGAAAAATGGCCAGAAGGTGCAGAATACGCATGCTCCATAGAAAAGGATCATATGTTCAGCAAGGCACCTGTTGCTGCACATCCACGCACTGAATGTGTATTTAATAATAAATGCTGTAAGGTTCAACACTTATATACATAAAGCAATCTAACATTAACTAATGATGTAGAGACACTGGGGGTTTGCAATTAAACAAATAATGATTTATCTTAATACCTCACAACAATTCAGCGGCGTTACACTTGAGTGACGCTACGGTAAACGTTGGGATATCTGTATGGTCCCTTAAAGTGAAACTACAGGGCTCCAATATTGAATCAGAGGGATCCAAGAAGCTCAGACAGGAGGTGATTCTGAACAGATCAGGCTCGGCCTCAAAACTCCAACAACACAGCCACAAAATACTTGAAGCACCAAGAAAAAGCGAGGCTTGGACCACCAAGATCCGTGTGTTTCCATTCACCGCTTTCGTGGCCACTTATGGACACATGGAAGTGCCCTGCCATTACCACCATCACCATTGTCATCAGGGTGCATCTGCTCAAACAACAAGCCCTGTTGCAAGCATACCTGGCAAATCCTGCGCGCATGCACCATGTGGCCAGACGTGGCCATGACCATGCCTGTATGGTAGCCGTTGGTCAGGCCAACCACCTGGAGAGGAACAGAAAGGAAGGGATGTTCAGATGTACATGCCTAAGAGGGCAACGTGGCTGAAGCAAGAAGGACCATTCACCTGGGGCAAAGCTGAAGTTTGGGTGGGACGACACTTTCGTGAGCACGGCAGGGCTGGAAGAACATGCTGTGACTGAACTTATTGGTGAGGCTGTAGATTGCTAGTTAGGGAACCTTTCCTCAATGCGCACAGCTGGACCTGGCTTGCGCAGCCTTCCTTGTTCTTTTTCTTTGGCTGAACAGCGTGAGCACCTGCTACAGAATGCCACACATTGTTGCAGAGACAAAGCAACCCCTTGTCGGCATTAAGGTGGTCGAGAGATAAGCATGCCTCATCCTTCTTTCTTGCTGTGTCTTACCTACTTTCCATGAAATCAAGCCCCCTTCCTCACATTTTCCAGCAGGGATGGCTATGCCAATGACAAAAAGGCGACCCTGAAGCTCTTCTTTGTTATGTTACGGTGCAACAAGGAATGATCTCACCATGTTGCAGGAGCCATACGCGCTATGCTTCATTTCATGCCAATGCTTCATAACTTACCAACACTCCATTCCGTACCAATGCTCCATGCCATGCCAATGCTCCATTTAGTTTGCTAATGCTCCATTTAATTTGCCAATCCTTCATTTAATTTGCCAATGCTTCATGCTAAAAAGTCCTGCTTGGATGGAAGCTTCTCACCTGCACCATTGAGTGCACCACAGAGCAGGCTCGTCTTGCTGGAGCTTTCTAACCCAACAAGCCCATCATTATGAGAGGGATCTTTGTACAAGAGCAAGCTTGCCCTGCCAGAGCTGCTCACCTCAACAAGCCCATCATTGTAAGAGGGCTCTTTCAAGCCCTTGACATGATCTTTCTTGGTCAGTGGGGCTGCGCCCCAGAGCTGTCGGCCCCCAGCGTACGACTGAGCAGAGGTGAAAACAGAGCAACGAGCATTTTGTTTGGGGAGCGACCTGGTGGCGTAGTCCAGGAGCAGGGAGAAGTAGAGAAAGCAGCACAAAGGTCGGCAAAGCACGACTGTTGCAGTGTGCCATCGCGGCGGCATCGAGAGCCAGACCCAACTGCAGCAACAGCTGGCTATGAAAAAGATCACATTGTCGTGAAATGAACGTCATGGACAAGGCTATGCTGACGTGATGCTGCTTTTGGTTGGCATGAGAGTCATTATGCATCCAGCAACAAGCAAATCAGCGCCACGCCACGCACATCCATCACCTATGTCCAGTGTGATGGTTTCCTGAGTAGGCAAAGGCACCTAGCAAACATCTGCACCCACCTGCAAGTTGAGGAGCACAATGGCCCTGACATCGTCCTTAATCTTAACGTCCTGCCACAGCGTTCCGCCCGCAGGTATGATGGACAGCTTTGCCTTGTGAGTGATAGGCTGTGCGCCACAGAACCAGCCTGGCAAGGTAAAGAGTGAATGCTTCAAAGTCAAAGCAGATCCAGCGCTGCAATGGAGGATAAGGAATGGGCACAAGCAAGTGGGAGAAGCCCCTCACAATCCCAGATAAGGAGCAGGCCCGAGCAAGGGGAAATAAATATAAATATGACCAGCCCGCCATGAAAGGTGGGGAGTAAACATGACATAGTGGACCTGATAGCAACAGCCGTTGGTAAGGGAAGGGGATCCAAAGGCGTTGAGGAGAGAAGCAGGCATGCAGAGAGCTTAGAGGGAAGGGATTAATTCAAGAAGCATCAGCAGTTGTATCTGGCCCTGACTGTTAGCATGGACAGAAAGAGCATGACGGGCCTTTACAAGCTTGGACACCACTCTTGCATGCTTATGTTCAGAGGAGGGTCAGGTCATTGACCAATAGTGTGAAGGAGGTGCAAATAAGCTGACAGGCAGCGGAGGACTGAAGCATTGCAAAAACAGGCATACCTGATGTGCAGCTGAACCAGCTGTACCACCTGCAAAAGCACATGTATGGAAGACCACTTGTGCAAGTTGTGTGAGTGTATCTAAGAAAAAAACCTACAGGCATGCTCTGCAAAAGCACATGCACTGAAGGCCAGTGTATCTAAGAAGGAAACCTACAGGCATGCCCTGCGAAAGCACATGCACAGAAGGCCAGTGTATCTAAGAAGGAAACCTACAGGCATGCCCAGCGAAAGCACATGCACAGAAGGCCAGTGTATCTAAGAAAGAAACCCACAGGCATGCCCAGCGAAAGCACATGTGCAAAAGGCCAGTATGTCTAAGAAGGAAACCCACAGGTATACCCTGCAAAAGCGCATCCATGGGAGACCACTTTGTGCAAGTATGTAAAAAGCATGCAAGTATGTAGCATCATATACAGCAATCTAGCTGTGAGCTGCACGTGCCTACCTTACCATGTTGTCCCTGTTAAGTTGCACGTGCTTGCAAAGCTGGCCTTTTGTGCTTACAAAATTGGCCTTTTTTTCTTGTCCCATACAAGTATGTCCCGCCTCCAGACACCGGAGGTCAAAAGCAATCCTCACAACCTTGAGTTGAAAGATTCCTCGCACCCCTGCTTGAGCATCCCCCTGTGCCAAGCACCTCCCAAAGCCACCCATGTGATCCCTGGTGCAGGCAGTCATCCTCAACACACGATCAGTCGCCTCACCACACATGAAGCTGGCTACACATGCTCACCACTGGTTTGAGATCCGACCGGCTGTTAAGGCAGGGTGCGCCTCTCGCAGCTGATGGAAGCCATATGCAGCCTTGGCATCCAGCCCCACCTGCGCATGTGAGTGTGCGGATGCATAAGGCCGGGCACAGAAGGCTGAGCATCTGGCAAACCAGGCCCAAAAGAGCCTCTTTGGAGCCTCTTTGGACAAATGCTCAACCCTCTTCACCCTACCCTACACATGAAACACTGATTCGCAGATGGAAAGACGTGGCAGGCTAGCAGTCAGTCGTCTCGACTGGAGGTCTTTTGCTCCTGCAGCCTGTGACCTCAAACCTGTGGATGGGCATGGCAGTAGCTGGCGCCCTGACACCCATGAGTGCATTGGACAAAGCATGATGCATGCCACCTGCTTGAACAAGCCCTTCCTGATGTCTTCCAAGCCCTGTGCACTCAAAGGTCCCAGCGCTGCACGACTCATGGCATGGACCGGCTGTGCAAGCCACAACAACAGCATGGGTCGAAGGCTAGCAAGCATCCCCAGAGCCAAGCTGCTGCACAACGCACACACTGGCACACATTGTCAGGTCCTTGGACACTTGGGCACGTCCTTCAGGACTGCGTGCTCTGAAGGCACTCACGCTGAGGTAGTTCCAGAACATGCCCCTGGCCGCCAAGGGCTGCTGCCCCTGTTCTGGCTTCGGCTCCGCCAGGCTGATGCAATGGGGCATGGGGCTGATGAGGCCGCGGGTGGGCAGGGTCACACTGATGGACCAGCAGTCTAGGGGATCGGGCTTAGCGCAGGCCACCTGCGCAACAGTGCAGCACGCATGCTTCAGCGCGCCTTCTCTGTGCGCGTGTAACTGGTCTGCAACGCCTTGAATTGGACGGTCAGAGCCTTCAACGGAGCAGCAAACATGCGGTAGCATAGCAAGTTAAAGCCCTGCAATAACACCCATTGCTGTTTCTCTTAATCCGACTGCCTGGGCGTCTGCAAGAGCAACTGCTGCAAAAAGTTGAAGTGGCACACTGCTTGCGCTGCACGCAGCACGTATCAGCACAGACGGCTCCAGGGAGACACCCTGTCACGCCAGGAAGGCCATTTCAGGCGGCCTAATTGACAGGCAGGAGGGACTTCACCACCAAACAACCAACCACGTTTCAGGAGGCGGACCTGAAGTCCCTCTCTTGAGCTCCTCGCTGGACCATAAGCAGAAGACACGCACAAGTCAGGCATTCCTACATCTACCTGCATGCTTCCATCTGCTCATTTTGATCAAAGCATGCTTCCTTGCAGCAAAGCTGGACCACTACATGTTAACAGGATTGCATCTAAATTTAGACAGATGAAAAGAGTGCTTCCAAAGTTTGCTTTGCTGGAACCTGCCTGATTTCAAACAACGGGAGTTTGCTGGATGTGAACAGGAGTTGAAAACCTTCAGCCTGCACCCAGTGCCACGTGGTTTATCATTTGAACACACACACACGCACGCACACACACATACACACACACAATGAAGCCAGCTTCTAAAATGCCCTCAACTTCACTGAATCTCTCATGACCGTCCTAGAATACGAAAGCTCCCAGCATACTTTGAATCAAAGCACAATGCCATCACTGCACACGCCCACAGATTGCATTTGCAGGTTGTACAATTGGAATAGAAAAATTCGATACAAAACGATCCCCAAGCATACAAGGCAGCAATTCCGTTCCTTTCAACCCGCCCTGTAAGGCCAGGAAAGAGGCTCATACAGTGCTTAAAAACCACTCACCCTCATCAGCGTGCAGCATACTTGGTCATAATTTTTTATGCTCGACCTTAGAAATAGCCCACCCCAGCCAAAGCTCCGAGACATGTCATTCCCTGAGTCATTTACAAATGAAATGGCAGAAATGCATGTACGTCAGGGTGAGGCGTTTGGTGCCTGATGCTCAAACATGGAACGGTCGGGCATCGTTTTTCAAGGCCAAATTTAGGCATGCTACCAATGAACAGTGTTTTAGAGCTTGTGCTATGATGCACCTAGAGACTCCAGCTTTTTGTGTTGCTTAAAATCACGGCAAAACATGATGCAACAAGCAAGCCTGTTCGTCTACCAAAATCCCTGCAAGCCTTCAAATATGTAGCCTATAGCGCACCATGACAATCGCATTGCAGTTGGAAAGACCTTTCTACCCATTGCAATGCAGTGGCATTTGATTTCGTGAGCTGGAGTGCAAAGGACAATGTTGAGACCAGCCGCAGATGTGTACGGTCACAGTTGCCTTCACAGACCTGCCTAAATGGTCAGCGCACTTCCTCTCCAGAAATCTCACAGGGGAGCAAAAGGACAGTTTCGTTCCTACCTCCACAACAGTCAACCTCCAAAAGCTTAACCCATGGGAGCAACGGACAAGGCACCACGCAAGGTGGGTCATGTCCCAAGGTTCTGTTGTCCCTTCAACACCAAACGAGGCCTCATCTTACCAGTTCCCAAGGGGATAATGGCCACTCCAGGTGCAGGTTGCAGGTCCAGCTTCTTGATGGTGCCCAGGACCCAGGCAATGGTGCCATCTGCATAATCATCGAAATATGCATCAAGGCATGTGCCTGTCAAGCCTGGAATGGACAATGAGGGGTTGGGCATTGCAATAACGCTGGGTAACCGAAGCAGACCATGATGCATTAAAAACACCCCTGATCAGCCAGGATACTGGGGCTGCATCACCTTCTTGCAAACCCTTGCAATCTTTAAAAACACACAAACTGCATCCACGGGATCAGGCCCCCTGATCAGCCAGGATACTGGGGCTGCATCACCTTCTTGCAAACCCTTGCAATCTTTAAAAACACACAAACCGCATCCACGGGATCAGGCCCTGCTCATTGTTGCAACAGCACATTTTTGTGGCTTGCCTCACAATGCCTGCAAGCAGCACACTGTTGAGCACTGAACCATGATATCCCTTGTAATGTGGATTTGATGCCAAAGCAAGCTAGCCTGACTGCAGATGGACTGCAGAGTTTCAAGCCTGGTCACGTCTGCCTACGGGAACAGCCGCTATATCAGGAAGCGTGCTGATAAGCCCTGCGAGAAGTTAGAAGCGCTCTAAGGGCATGAGGTGGGCCTGCTGGGAAAAGCAATTGAGCTGTCACCAAGTCCCGAGCTTAATTTGGTGGCCTTAGGGCTAGCCTCTGCAAGCTCCCAAGCTGGCAGCTCCACGGGCCGCAATCATTAATTTTTTAAGTTATAACTTACACAATTTATATCTAATTGGCCATCACACCCAATTTTAGGCCAAAACAAGGGCTGCCGGCTGGCCTTGTCTGAGAAATGCAAAGCCCTCTTCAGAGCCATTGTTGAAGGCACCCAACTGCAACAAAAGCTGCATATCCTGCGGCCCTCTGAACTGCAGAACTGCCTTGCAAGCTAGTTCAGGAGGTTGGCTGGTATTTCAGGGAGTGGGGGACACTGGGTTGGCCTGGACTGATGAGTGAGAACTTCTCTGGAAGGAGCCTGAGCTCAGCCTTGTGCGTCATTGTTGGAGCTTCGTGCAACGAGCCTGCATTCAACTTCGAGGGTTGACTTGTTGATTTTTCAATGTCCACCAAGGATGTTCAAAGCATACTTGTGCTGCAAGATGGGTTTGAGTGTCTTTGTCCTTGCGCAGGAAGGATGAGAGGCATGGCTGGCAGTGCTTTACTCAGGCGTGACATTGCTGGCTCATAATGGTGATGGTTACGGTAATCACAAAATAAAAATGATGGTGGTGGTGGTGGTGGTGGTGATGCTGATGACATTAAATAAACAAAGCATCCTCCTTGAGGTGTGAGAGAAGCAGCATGCCTAGTTCATGCGCTTCAATCAGGATGAAAGGAGCATGCCATGCAACAAGAGCCCGCGCAAACAGGCGCACGCCCTGGCTTAGAGCTTGTTCACATCATGTATCATACACACATTTGGAGCATCTTGATCAGGGAATGGGCAACAAGCTCTACATGCCAAGGTGCCATCCAAACTGTTATCTGTAGCGTTTCCCAGGTTCTCTGGAAAAAGCCTGGCCAAGGAGGCCAGAGCCTACCCCTCTCTGCCTGCCTCTCTCAGTCATTTTACTTGCAACAATACAGGAATTAGCGTTCAAAACAAAAGGATTTCAGGTGTTTCAATAACCAGAAAAACAAAAACACACCTCCACCAGCTACAATGATGCGAAGCCGCTGGCGGTAGTATGCAGCATCTTTGTCCCCAGATTTCTCTGCATCCTGCATGGAAACACAGGGGAGCAAAAGTAGGAGTCAGGCTACGCGTGTACATTATCAGCAAATGAAACACCGGCCATTTGAACCTGGGATGAAGGCATACAATAAAGAGGCCGGCAAAGCACAGAGCAGCGGCCTTGACCGGATGGCGGTGCCTTGACATGATGGTCAAGATATCTTGCAAGGAAAAAACGAACAATGACAAGCGCCACCAATCTAAGCAATAACAAAAGCAAGGATATGATCATTGAGCAGTTTCACTTTGGCGCACCTGGAAGTTGGACCACATTTTTTCCAGGACTGCATCAGGGCGATGCTCACTGATATCAAACACCTGCACACAGGCAAAAAGAGGCTTTTATTTATTTAATGCCTGGCATCAGTCAGGGAAAAGGCAGAGGACACTCAAGCTTGCACAGGGATGGGTGCTATTTTGTCCAAAGCCATGCTCCCATCATATCGATCAACATGCAAGCACGCTCCTCTGCATGCACGTGCGTGCGCACGCGCGCACGCGCACACACACACACACACGCACGCCCCACCACCACCACCACTATCACCACCGCCACAGAAGAGAGCAACTCAGCACGTTGGGCATGATCTGTCGAGAGCTCTTTGTCAAACAGAAATCATCCTTATTGGAAGCCTGAGTCACTGCAAATTGGAAAAATGGTACGATTTGGTGCACCCTTTAATAAGACTGGCAGTACCATCAGAGGTAGCTAACCCAAGAGTTTGTAAATGTTTGGCAGGGAGGCCTGCAGAGTTTGGATTTACTTATGCAAAAAAGCTTCATTCGAGCCACAATAAGGAATCATTGAGGAGATACAGTATTTGAGTTTATGGAAGCACTGTGCTGCAGACAACAAGGCAAGGTTTCCTGGTATGTATTCGGGGTCGGCCAATGACCTCTGCTTGTCATTGTTGCAAAAGTTATACAGCAAACCTATGGAATGTTTAGAGGAGTGCAGATGAGAGGTGACTCAACTTTGTTTCACGAAAAGCGTCGGCACACTCTACAACCATCCTGAGTTACGGACACCGACACTGGTTGTATATGAAACAGAAAAAAAAGGATGGGCCATGTACTATGAAAGTGAAGCCCCAGCATTACAGATCAGGGGAGTGAAAATCCGCTATGGCGCAGCGGCTTGGAACACCTTTGCTTTGAGGAAAAGGGGCGCCTTACAGTACCTGAGCTCGCCCTAAGGCTCTGCTCAGCACTTGAGCCAGCCGGGGACCATCTCCACCTCCTGACCTGTAACAGAGAGAAAGAGAAGAAAGCACAGCGCAGCAGTGAGGAAAATATGTCGTGTTTTTTTTCTGGGGGTGGGACCTTTGGATCTATATGGCCTGAAGCTTTTGGTTGGATGCAAATGGCTGTTTATTGTCTGTAACCCTTCCTTCTCAAATGGCTGTTTGTGGGAGACGAGACACAGCTGTCTGCTAGCCTAGAGATGATGGCCAGCTTACCTTGCATTGATGAACACTATGAGCGGCGATTCTGGCCTTTTGGCGATGCCATGCTTGATGCCTTGCACATAGGTGTGTGGGAGCCTGCGCGCAATAGGCCATGTACCCCACTTGTTTCTTTGTAACTGATGTGTGCTGGCATAAATTGCATGCGCATAGCCTGTGGGTTAGTCAGCTGCGGGAGCTGAATGCCTTCATGGGCATATGCGTGAGCTGCATGCTTGCATGGGCATGTGCGTGTGTCTACAGAGAGATGAGGGCATGCACATGCGGGTGCAAGCAAGTGTGTCTAGACGCGTGGGCAAAGGCGGGCATGCGCATGCCTGCATGGGGATTTGGGCTTGCTCTCTGTCCCAAAGCCAAGAAATAAGTCAAGGTGGCTTTTGAAAACAAATGTAAGATACTGTTTGGTACCATGCAGCGCAAATGAGCATTGGAGCCCAGCAAGTAACATGCACAAACATGAATGTAGGCATCCAGCTTGATCCCACAGACAAACTCCTTCTAGAAAACGGTCAGCATGAGGCTTGATACAGAAGTGCAAGGGTCTGCATGCAAGAAACTATGCTACAGACTGTGAGCCTGCATCCGAGCCCATTGACACGCCACAGTGCTCTATCGAGCCGGCATGCTCTATAGAGCAAAAGTCCTTTTGGACGGGCTTGGACTTCCAGAAATTTAACCAAGGAATGGAGGTGACAGAGTAACCACTCACAATCAGCAGGAGCATGCTTTCTGCTTAACTGGATGGGAGTGCGCATCCATTGACTCATTTGAGTCATACACTTATAGCAGGAACTTGCAAATCAAGTCTCAAAGCAATTCAGTGCAGCCTGGGCTTGCACACGCAATAAGTGCTAAACTAATGTGCATGTGTTGCGTGTGTTGTGCGCGCACATGTGTTTGTGTAAGTGTGTGTGTGTGTGTGTGTGTGTGTGTGTGTGTGCGCGCGCGCTTATGTGTGCGTACACGTGCTCGCACTCTACCTTGTCCATGGTATGCACACAAACTGTGCAAACCACTGGCACAGACGATTTTGGCTGTCAACATGCACTTACGTATAAGTGGTGTGAAGAGCATCATTTTCTCGGTACTTGATGTACGCATTCCTGTGTCCAGGGCGGCTCGCAACCTGGTGGAAAGCAAGCGAAGGTGTATCCACCAGCTGGTTGACCATCAAGGAAAGCCTGGAAATTCCAGGTGGTGGCTTCCTCTTTTTGTGGCTGCCTCCTTTAGAGATACCTCGTGGGGGGCATCAAACGAGGGTGGTGCACGAGGAGGAGGAGTCCCACTCTGTGACGACTCTGACATACTTCTACTTCACAGTCCCCTCAGAGCATTTGAAGCAATGGCCAGTCAAACGTAAACATCTTGTAGCGGTGCTTGAATTTAACCTGCTTCAAGTTTCCAGCTGCAAGTCATTCAGCCTTGACATCATGACTGTCAGCCTGGGTAAGGCGCATAAATTGATATCAAATGCATAAAACAATGTTACGCTTCAATATTAAAGACTGGTGCGTGGACGCGCATACACAACTCTAGGGACTCCAAATAAAAATGGCACAACGCTGGTTCCATTGGTAGTATTGATAATTTATTTTTTGACTGCATGTACATAGTGTGAAAAACTCCCTTCAGATCCTGGATGGACCATAATGGCCTCGTTCAACAATAAAAACCTAGGCCCTGGTGGTGCACAGTGTCATGAGCAGCAGGCACTGCTGCCCCACAAGCAGAACAACGCAGCACACCTGAGGACAGGTTAGTTTATTCCTTGATACTGCGATTCTGGCGACGATCCTTGCAGGCATCTTACCCTTTTCTGGGCAAATTTTCATGCCTGCAGCTGCTGGCTGGGTGATGGTGGGTGTGGTGTGCACTTTGCTCTGTGCACTGGCGGCGGTGACTGTTGCAGCGCATTCCATGAAAGGTGGCGTCAAGGGCATCAAGAGTACGAAAAACGAGCCCTTGGCCTGCCCATTCCAGCATAGTACCATGGAGCAGCATCCAGACCTGACCTTTTTTGTGGTGGGTGGACTGTTGCCTGCGAGTAGTCTGCAGCCAAACTGGATCTCCTGCGGTAAAGTGCATCAAATATTGTGCAGACATCAACAATGCCCAAAGAATTCTGGATTTGAATGATGGGGCACAATTTCTGCCGTTCATTGCACGAGTTTTGAATATTTGCAGAACTCACGTTGTTCAACCTACTCATGCTTCTCTCCAAGTTCAATGTTTTATGTGTGAATCATTTGAGTGCTCAAAAAATTATGTGTGGGCATTTGTAGCAGAGTATTGTGGGAGGGGGCAGGGGAGGAGATGCGCAAGAAACAGAAAGGTTGCGCTTCAGATGAGCTGCTGGCCCCAAGTGTCCACTTAGAACCTTCTGACACTGCCCTTGTTCAATATGTATAGTGTATCTATAATGTGTGAGGCCCTTTCCCATCACGTATTCATTACAAGTTGTTCCTGCTGCACTCTTTGTCCTTGTTCTCATCTTATCATCCATTATAAACCAATTCCAGGTGGGTGATTGGGGGAGAGAAGACAATGAGAACCAGAGGAATGTGGGTGAGAGGATGGGTAAGTGCCTTAAACAACAGGTTTGGTCGAGCATTGGCACTGCCTCTTATTTCCAGCTGTCTGAATTAATTTCGTTTTGGTGTGTGCCGGAATCAGCTAAAAAAATTGAAAGAGAGAGAGAGAGAGAGAGAGAGAGAGAGAGAGAGAGAGAGAGAGAGAGAGAGAGAGAGAGAGAGTGTCATGACTTGAGCCTTGCCAAACATTTTTTTGGTTCCGCAGGGATGCTGGCAGACTGCTACCATCCATCTTTCGTCGTCACAACCGGCGACAATTTTTATCAGCATGGGCTGAGGGGCCTGGATGACCCTCTGTTTAGCAAATGCTTCACAGATGTGTACTCGGCAGAGGGGCTGCAAGTAAGTTGCTTGAGTTCTGCGCTTGTACCTTTTTCCTGTGCTCAAAATTGACTAGTTCAAATGACCTCCTCCTTCTGTTTGCTTGTCCTTCTACAGGTGCCCTGGTACGCTGTCCTGGGAAACGTGAGTGGTCTCCTACCTTGCTGTTGTACTCCCAAGCACTCTGCCTTTCTTCCCACCTCCAAGCAGTACTGCAACCCCAAATTTGGTATGTGTATGATCATTAAGTGATGACCATTTGCGCGCCCTGATGTGCAGCATGACTATGCCGATGGAAGCAAGAATGGCACTCTTGTGGAGGGTGTCTATTCTCCCCGTTGGCAGCTTACTGGCGGCAGCGTGGCAGCAGAAGGTACCACCATCGCCTCCAGAGATCCTCGCTGGAACTGTAAGCAGGCAAGTACATGCATTCATTCAACCTCTCAGCAGGACTCCAGCCGTTTTACTTGGAATGAAAATGGCGAGCTTCTCTGCGAGTGTTTCTCTTAGTTTGCTCTTTCCCAGTGTTGTTCCGTGCGACGGTCTGAGATGAAAAATGCGATAATATGCGTGTTAAGTTTGAGTTCTTCGAACTGTTCGATCGCACGTTTGGTTGAGGAGTGGGTGGCCGGGAAAGGGGTTAGCAGATCCCGTACAGGCTTGCCCCGGCCTTCCATCCTCTTGGACTTTCTATTTTAAGCGTTTTGATTGAAGATGAGAAGTCCTGATGAGCTCATATGCCAGAACAGTGGCCTTCAGGTGACCTTAGTGGCCTTCAGTGGACTTTGCAGGCTCCAATTCGCAGAGGGGGGGAACAGTTCGACGAGCGGCACTTTTAAAATGCGATAAAATGCGTGTAAAGTTCGAGTTCAATAAAGTGCAAGGTTCGTTGCACGGAACAACACTGCTTTTTCCATTGTCTGCAAGTGTTTCTCTTACTATGCTTTTTCAACAATTGGAAACAGGGGGCGTGGAGGATGAGCTTTGCGTCTGGACTCTTGGACATGATCTTTATCGACACTACTCCATTGCATGACAAGTATTATGGCCATGAGTGGTCTAGCGCTCCAGGTGAGGGATGGAACTGCCAGGTTGGACTGCCCTGTCACACAAATGTGCTCTTTGGTCGATGGCCACGAATGGTCTGGTGATCCAGGTGAGGGGCAAAACTGTCCGTGAAGGCCCCCCATGACGCTTCTCCATTGATAAGTGTTGAAGAAATGCCAGTGGGGCCTACTCCCGGCTGATGGATTATTGTGTCACACGAGCTCCAGGTGCAAGGAGCGTGCATGCTTTGCAGTGGCTTCCGTTTTCTTTGATACAACGATATTCTCCTGTCCTTCTTCTGACCTTCCTTGAAACCTCCTCACTCAGCTCTTTGATATTTGTCTTTACTTTGCCCACAGGTGGTGTCGGATCTCAAAATGTGACTGAGCAATTGGAGGTGAGCCAAGAGCCCTTGTTTTTGGAAATTGTGAGTGAGCCAGACTGTCTTTTACAAGGGCTCTTTTCAAAGAAAATGCGTGGCTATGTCACAGACCTCAAATACCATACTAAATGTATATCACCGCGCATAAATATCATTTTCTGCCCTGCGCGGTGACTGCTTGCATGGAACATTTACTGTAGAGAGACGTGACCAATGCGCACCCTTTTTAAGAATAATTAGTTTTACACATACGCATCGCTTATGCACCCATGACAGAAGTTAATATTTTTAAATACGCAGTGCAAGAAGGGCCTCAGCCCACAGAAACCACCTCACTCCCACTCCCTTCCTCATCACTGCTGCCACCCCCATCCTTGCTCTCACTGCCATCCTCATGAGGCCTCCTGGGGCGCGCACCCTTGCTTGTGCGTGCGCACTTGCTTGTGCTTGCACGCTGGCTTGCACCCCTGCCCTTGGTGCTGGCACCCTCCTTTGCTGCCCTTGCTGCTGAACGGGTTGTGTGGGTTCGGTGCACAAAGGCCTCCAGCTCTTGAGTCAGGTTGCCCATGCCTGCCAGTGAAATTTGAGCGTGCTGGAGTAGGCCTATTTGGCTACGCTCTCGTAGCACCCACGTTCCACCTCTCGTTCCACCCAATACCCCGTGTGGGCGGACGCTGGGCTGGAACTCGCCGCGAGGAGGAGGAGGGGGTTGCTGCTGCTGCTGCTGCTGCCGCTGCTCACCACTCTCACATTGCTACAAATAATTATTTTCCCCACTTACGCACACATACGCATCGCTTCAGATAATCGTTTCTTCATCAGCTGCAATTTCTACGCACAGCCCCAAAAAGTTATTTTTACGTAATGATATATTATCTCTACAGTATATTTATTTTGAGGGTGCGCGGTTGTGCTTGGTTGTGGAAATAAACGTTTTGAGACGGTTAGAAGTATGAGTGGACGACAATGCCCCGGACCTGCCCAGCCATCCCCTCACAGCCTCTCTGCAGCACTTCCCTTCACAGCAGCAACAACAGGGGCACAAGCAAGCAGGGCAACAGATGGAGAGAAATGGGAGCATGCTGCGCAGGGGAGAGGAGCAGCTCTAAGGTCAAATGAGTTTGTTTGAATGGAAGGCGTTTGAGCAGGGCCTGGGTGGAAGGGAATAAGTAGTGCATGAGCATGACAGTAGAACCGAGATAGTTCAATTTGCAAAGTAGAATGCCTCAAACAGGCCTTAACTTGCCTCCAAGTTGGTGATCAACTTGCATGGAACCTCTAAATTGATGCTTGTTGTGTTTTCAGGGGCATGCAGGGGCATATAGGGGCTTTCAGAGGCCCTGCGTGGTTTATGCGTGGTTCCAGGGTGCACTGTTGATGCGTGGTTGCAAAACTTTTATTTTGGGGGGGGGGTGCGGGATGAGTCTGATTAGGTGCGGTAGACTGCTGTCTTGGTTTGACCAATTTCCTGACAGCTCTCTGACAGTGAGTTCTTCTTTTGGATGGAGAGGAGTGTGAAATACGATGAGAAAAGCAGACAGTGATGTTATGCAAGATTGCCATAGTGGATGAAACTGGGGGAGTGATCACTTTATCTTAATGCTCCTGTACATACCAAACCCATTCATAGACAATGCAAGGCCTCCTGAAGACCAGCACTGCACGCTTCAAGGTCGTCATTGGGCACCATCCTTGCTTCTCATATGGCTCCCACTGCAAATTCAATGAGGTAAGTAGAATCTCTACTTTTCTGCTGGGTCCAATATCCATGTCATCATTGAGCCATTATTGTTGAGCATGTTTTGGCTGAGAGGGACTAAGGAAGCAAAGTCCATGCTGGACTTTGAAGTCCTTCAATACTTGTGTTGCTCACCGATGACTGATACCTTCACAGAACTCTTTTCAAGGCGCTTAATTTCTTGTGCAGGATGCAATGATCCAAGAATGTTGTGAACAGCGTTTAACAGCATCCTTGTGTGCACTATTTGATGTGCAGACAGCTGGAGACTGTGCGACCATGTCGAGTCTTCTACAGCCCATTTTTGAAGAAAACAAGGTGCGTACAATGCACTGAATACCAGGCTTTTTAAAGCTCGCGTTTGGAGGTTATGAGCCGTTCATTTGAAACAGGGTAGATAGAGTTTGATTATCCCTCGTTAAGTACTTACCAACGTGTCCCTGAGTGGCTTTGCTGATCCTGGAATCCAATGTGGGTTCCAGAGGACTAGCCATTGCACCATTCTTCTTTTTGAATTTCCTGGAAACAACTCATATTATATACTTCCTCCGAATTCAGGTGGACATTTACTTTGCTGGTCATGACCACAACTTGCAATTTATCAACAAGAGCCAGGTGCGTGTCTTGCAGCAAAACAAGCAAGCAGAACAATGCGCCACTGCCTCTGAGATAGGCATTACGTTGAGCCTGCGTCACCTTACAGGAGGGAATCCGCGATGCACCATCAGTATACCACGTGGTATCTGGAGCCGGATCAGACGTGCGCACTGGTGCTCATGACAAGGTACTGAGAATGTTTTTTTATTTTATTTTGTGCAAAGCGTAGGCAAACTCGAAGCAAGCATGTGATGCTTAGAAGTATGATTCAATATAATAAGTGACACAAGTGATGGATAAAGCAGGGTTCTAGTTGCATGGCCAACTGAGTCTTAGCATGCCGTTCCCTCCTCCCCCTTTGTGCAGATTCCTGCTGAGTTGCAGGCCAGCGGCAAGGCCTGGATGTGGGAATCTCCTGGTTTTGCAGCAGTGAGCATCAAAGACAATTCTCTCACAATGGACTTCTGGGATGTCACGCAGAGCTCCCGCGTGCAGAGTATCAACAGGCAAGCAGCAAGGCAGTAATGGGGGGACGTGTACAGCTATTGCAAGAGTGAAACAATAGGTTGAGAGCTGAGAGAAATAGTAGTGAGGAGAGATAGACTCAGAGATGAGCTCCAAAGTAAGGAATTGCCAGTGCAGTCTGCTTGCAACGTCTCTGAGTGCCCTTTTGTTCAGGCATCCCTACATCAAGGTGGATCTTACTAATGTAATTATTTGTCAGATTTGTGTACAAAATGTTAGCTCTGATGCGCTTGAGCTTGCCAGCACTTTTCAAGTGAATTTCAACTTAATGTTTCCAAATAAAAATGTGTTGATAGAACATGACAGAATTGCACAATGTATTGCTGCGTCTATGTTTTTGGTAAAACGGCTAGAATCGTTAATTTGGTCTTGGATGTGAGGTTGGCTTTTAAATTTTTATATTTCAATGCATCCTGGACACCGATTGGTATACATAATGCATGGTGTCCTGCTTTGGTGGCTTGTCAAAAGCATTGGTTCGAGTGCATCCCCTCAACAGGACAGATATGCAGTTCTGCTTTCTTCTCCTCTCCTTTTCGGTTTTCCACTTTGAGGCAGAGGGTCTAATCCCTTCTCTGCTCACCTATATACTTTTGCAATTTGGGTCTACAGCCATTCAGAAAGGCTTTTAAGATTCACGGCTTCGTATATGTTGTTAGGCATGCAGATTTGGTGTAAGGGTCTTTCTATCTGTGATACAATTCTTACTGCCTGTTTATAACCTGCGATGCAAAGAGCTGGCAGAGAAGGGAAGTCTCTCTATTCTAGGTCCGCTATTGAAAGGGTTGTATATAGCACTGTGAAGTCAGTCACATGGTAGGGGTCATGGTCGTTTCTGCTTTCCAATACAGCTTTATTAGTAGCGTAAGGATGTCTTGTTTGATTCCAGGTCCTGACCTGCTTCAGCAAGGCAAAAGAACAGCGCATGTACAGTTTACAGGTTACAGGAAAAAGAAGGCTTCCAGCCAAAACGGTTGACTGCTAGCCTGCTCATAAAAAAGCAATAATTCATGTAGAAAAGGAAAAGGCTTGTTATTGCTTATTGATTTAAGAAAGAAGAGATATGATAAGACTGTACATGGTGAATGCCAGGTACGTAGGGAGCCACACTACTAGCAATAGTGTTGGAAGAGTGAGATAAAGAGAGGAGAGGACCAGAAAATAAGGAAAGCATATTTAAGCCAAAGAGAACAAACATGGGGATGAGTGCATTTTAAAATATCGTGTTGTTCATCCTGCACATCGTCTTGGGCATCACATAGGTCACAGGTAGGTGAAACAGCATCATCCCATGTGGCCTGCTCGACTTTCAAGGTATGGAGGCGAAGGTGAAATTGAGCCACACTGCGGACAACGTGTTTGGGTAAATCCGAGTAGGAATATTTAGGCAGAATATAAGGAGAAAGAAAGGAAAAAAGAAAAACTACGTAGGCAGAGGAAACTCTCCCTAAATCAATTAAGGAAAAGGGGACACATTGGCTTGGAGGAGCCTTGAATCCCCTCCACCACAGAGCTACAAAAAGAAGATTCTAATGGGGATCTGGAGGGTGATTGAAAGCACCTGGCTCCATAACCTGGCTACGAGAAGTGTTCTTAAAGTTGTTTTCAATAGCACGCCTAGTGGCCTTGAAGTGGCCTTGAAGCTTGTTGGCATACATGACAGAATGGGCATGAAGTTTGCGAGCAAGTTTATTGGCACGTTGACGGTCAAGTCCCAGTTGTTTAAACTGGTTAAGGGTGTGCTCAGTGTAGCAGGTCCCACCAACACCCAAAAGGATGGTGTGGAGAGTCACAACTTTAGCAATAATGTTCTTAAAAATATCTGCATGCTGCCGCTGTGCCGCCTCCATCTGCTGTCCAGGCCTCGTGTCTTCACAGTACTTGATTTTAAACAAGTGCACACGCCGCTGGTTTACATTCAGTTGGTGGGGTTGCCTTACGCGGTTGGCTGTTGTGGTCCTCAGTGTGGGGTTGTGTCTGCTGCATAACGCATGATGGTGTGAGCAGGGAGTAATCAGTACAGCATCAGGACGGCGGGAGGTGAGTCTAGATCTTTGTAAAAATTCTTGGAAAGAGTTAAGGGGGTATAATTTTGTTTGATGCATGTGCAGGGATTTGAAGGTTGTGCTGGGCCAAAAGAAAAAGAAAAGAAAAAGCTACGTAGGCAGAGAAAACTCTCCCTACATCAATTAAGGAAAGAGAGACACATTTGGCTCCACTCCAAAATCATGGATAGAAGTGCCTTCAATGAATGAGCATCCACAAACTCTTCATTATTATGTGGGCCACCCGCCTCACCCCGGTATCCTGGAAGACTAGTGAGACTATTCTGATTGATAAAAACAAGGGAGAAGAGACAGAGACATCATCCTACAGGCCCATTGGGCTTGCAAACACGCTCTACAAACTGTGGACCCGAATGGTCACTAATACACTCTTTCACGAATCTTTCACGAATATGCAGAAGCACACTCTCTTTTGAGCTCTACTCAAGCTGGCTTCCGCAATCAAAAAGACACCATCCACCAGCTCCAGAATGTCATCATGGGACTTGAAGACGCTAAAACTTTTGGGAAAGATATTTACGCCCTCATTGTAGATTTCACCTCCGCATTCAACACTACTGACCATGACAGGATGCTCTGGATAATGTATGACTTGGGCTTCCCCACTGATGCTATTGACACTGTCAAAAATCTTTATGAAAGCGCCACCACCCAAGTTAAATTGCCCTCAGGACGTAGCACTGAAAAAATTCCTGTTGAAAGAGGTACAATTCAAGGAGATACCGTCGTGTGACACTCTCGCCCTTCCTATTTCTCCTTTACATGGAACCCCTCTTAAGATGGCTACATGTAGGAGGGCGTGGTTACAAACACGGCTGCATCCCAGGCCAAAATGCAACTGATACTCACCTTGCTAACGTGCTAAGCAGCGCTGCCTTTGCTGACGACCTTCTCTGCCCCACTAGCACAATCCAGGACCTTAAAGTACAAGCCAGGAAACTCACTCTCTACTCTGACTGGGCTGCACTCATTATATCTGGCAGCAAAACTAAAGCAACGGGCAGTTTACACAGTCATCCTGGAAAAGATCAAAATGGGGTGACACCATCTCAAGCTCTCTGTCAACAACTCAAAGGAAAAATAGAAATCCAAAGACAAAAGGCCTGGTTTCTTGCATCACATGAACCCTTTCTTTATCTTGGAGTTCAAATCGCCATGGACTTAACTTGGAAGCATCAAATTCAACGCATGACCTGTAACCTCAGAAATAAGCATGATAACCTTGACTCCTCTTATGCTTCTCCACGTCAAACGCTTGACATTATCCGCACAGCCATTATCCCTAGCCTTGCCTATGCTTTTGCAGTTACTCCTCGCACACCAGCAGACCTCATCATTTGGGACACCATGATAGACAGGATTACCAAAAATAAATACAAACTCTGGAGCAGCACAGCAGCAGCAATGATTCGCGAAGATTCTGATAACTTTGGACTAGGGCGCACCTCAATTTGTGTAGAATACCACAGACGCCTGGCTTTCGCACTCACATCTAGCCTAGAGGATCCCTCAACTAGACACCGCACCGTAAACCTCAATCTCCTCACTAAGCAAATAGCGGACCTTAAGCTCTTATCTACAGCTTATCTTACCAAACGAGAAGGAACCAATCTGCACATAAGACGCCAGCTCAACTTCTGCATGCATGCCCGCCAACTGATCAGTATCCACTCTAGTAAGCTCCACCTCATGAAACACGAGGAAATTGTGTTCAATGAGGACTTGAACCTCATCCATAAAGCCCTCTCCCTGCATAAAGCACCTCCCCACAATCTCTCCTCCCTCATGACCTGCATAATGCAGCCCCTAATGGGCCTTGGAATTAATGGAGTCCATGAACTCACATCTCCATGTAAGACTCACATCATAACAGTAGCTCAGCTACAAGCCAAATACTCCAAGGTCAACGTTAAATGTAAAATAGCACTCAACAGACTTGCAGCTCTGGCAAACCTTCCCCAGGAAGAGGAGTTAAGTACATCCTCCATCCAAAATATCATTGCCTACAAAAACACCGAAGCTAACACTCTCGCTAATTACCGCCTTATCAAAAACACACATGTGAGTGGCCTCAATGTGGAGCCAATTACCCCGATTCATACCTACCCTCTTACAGGCTCCCAACCTAACAGAACCCCTTCCACACAAGTAGTGCCATCACCACAACCTCGCTCCACATCCCACTACAGACATGAACATACGGGACGCCGCCTCAGACATGACCAAGCCACCTTGTCCGCCCCTACAGTTAACATTCCTACACAAGAAATATGTCCTATTACTCAGGAAGTAATGACTGCCAAGGACACACAACCCACAGAAGAGCCACCCAATAAAAGAACTCGCTCCAATTGTAAGCTGAGCATCACTCCTACACAAATAATTCATGCCTCAACACAAAATACTGCTAACTCTAATGTCATGACGCCTACTTAACAGGATTCACCCGCAGAAGGGCCACCCAGCAAACGTACACGCTCAATAACGAAACACATTTCCACACCCATCACTCAACCCCTTAGCCAGAAATATCAAAGAGCGAATGCCAGCCAAAACACTGCTAACTACATCCCAACACAGCTCAACTCCCCATACACGGCAGATACTTGCCATACAGACAAAACCCGCAACCCTCCTTCCTGTCCAAACACTCCACACAGCCTAGATACACAAATCAATAACTACAAAAATAAGAAGAAAAATTACTTCAAATAGAGACAGAGCTCACCCCTCCTGTCATCAACCTCATCGGCTCGCTATGCCAAGCCTCTGAGGTCTGGAATTATAAGAAAACCTCAGTCCACAAGCTTACAAAAGCAAAAACAGCTAGCCATGCTATCAACGCTATATATAACCATGATTTTGACATAACCTATATAGATGGTTGGAGAAACTGCACGGTCAATAAAAAAGACGGATGGAGAAGCCTCATTCACCATCAAGTGCAATACCACACCCATTTTGCCCCAATGATTATAGAGAAGTGGGCCCTGCCTTATTTCAAGAAAGCTGGCCTTCAGCCTGCGACTACCTCAACTGCTGCTCGCAATGATATTAAAGGTGCATGCTGCCAAATATGCAATTACCATGGTGGTTATGAACCTATTAACTCTGAACCTCCTTACCTCGATATGTATATTTGTGATGTCTGCCAAAGAACGTACCACTGGAAATGCATGAAAGAACTAGGTTGCTACTCTGATGGGCAAAGACAAGAGATAGATGAAGCTGACATGTGGGCTTGTCCCGCCTGTGCAGGTCTAGACATTGCACAGAAGATTGACAGAGAATGTCAGTCTAAGGAAGAGCTCATGAGGGTCACTCGGTTGCCCTCCTGGGAGCCTGAGGAAACTAAAGAAATTTGGCCTGAATTCCAGCAGCGCCTGCTTGAATTTGAAGCCAGGCAAAGCGAACCCGACCTCTCCCGACCTGCAGCAGACTCTGCCCTCTCTAACCTTGAGAGACAAGGTTCTGAAAAGCCTTATGCTATGAACACCTGGCAGCAGAAACTTGACACAGAACTACGCAACAAAATCACCTTTGATATTCACCCCACCAATCCACAAGTTGACATTAAACCCACTGGTTGTTGTGAATTTTGGCTGCATGACGTTGACCTTGTTAAGCACAAAGCTGAACAAAACCCTAATCAAAAACCGTTAGACACTGAATCAAACAGCCCCCAACCTCGTGCCCCACCTCCCCTTATCCTTCCAGAAATTTACAAATCATGCATGGCCTGCATTTACAACACACAAGGTAAATGTGTGGGGATGATAACCCCTAGCCGATTTCAAATTCTATACAAGGCTTTCTATGGGGCCAAGCTTGCCGGCTCACATGAAACTATAACACCTGCTCCTACTAGCTTTGCATCTGAGCTGCAGGGGCTCCTTGCTCGCAAGACTATGCTAGAAAACAAGTATGCCAGCAAAAAGATTAAAGACTCCTTCTCGCGAGCCCTGCCAACCCACATCCACACTGCCCTTAAAGAATGGGCCCTGGTAACTCAAGAAAAAATGGCCTCCCCGCTGGACCACAACCCACAATACCAACACTACTGGAGCACTGACCCCCGAGACACTCTCTTTGGTGCCCATCATAACTCCCTCTCATCCAGATATTCCTGTTTCTCTGTCTGCCATCCCATTTATGACGAGAATGCTATGACTCAGGCCTTGCGTCATTCTATATACTCAGCCATTCTCAATACAGAAGCCACTGCAACTTTCATGTTCCTCCCTATCTGGGGAAAACAAATGATAACTAACCCCTACTCTAAGCTCATCACTGCTTATCCACATCTCTGTTGTGAACTTGGAACAATCACACGTATTAACCTCTGCTACAATGATCCACAATCTTGCCTCAACCAGGAAATACCTCTTCCTCAGCACACATGGGACCTACAAATTGTTGCTGTCTGGAACACATCTGCAAGGATCCATCTAAACAATCACAACCCAGCTTGGCTGCAGGGCCTGGCTTTGGCTGTACCAGAAGTTAACTGGAAGCTGCGCAATATAGGCAACCATTCTACTCTCAATACAATGCATGCTGATATGCCTGGATTCAATAAATGCCAACGCCTCCCCTCTGACAAACAACAAACATCTAGAAACCCAACCTATTCACACATAGGTAATCAGGAAGAACTTCTTGTACCTAACCAATCTAGTCCAACCCTCAAGCTCAAAGTCCCTGACTGGAGGACATGGGCCTACACTGATGGTAGTTGTCAAATCCAGAATAGCAAACAAGAAATTGGAGCAGGCGTCTACTGCCCTCTCACTGACAGCAGAAGTTTTGTCGAGCCCAATGGTGCTGGAATTACCAACACCATATGTCGAGCTGAATTAGCAGCAATCGCTGCTGCCATCACGTACTCTTATTCACACATTGCTTCAGACAGTCTTACCTCTCTTCATCAAATACGTATACAGCTTATTTACCCAGAAAAGCACAAACAACATATACAACGGGATGTCCTTAAAATCATATCTTCTCTCATTAGCAACTCACAAACCAATATCTGTATCTACAAACTTTACTTGAAGTAAAATCTCATGCTGGCATTGCTGGTAATGAATGTGCAGATGCAATTGCTAAATATCAAGCCAAGCCAATAATATCGTGGCTGATACTGGGATCCCTAGCGCAGGCCCTGACAAGAATCCTTTTTCTCATCTATTTTGGTTAGCCAAAGAGGAAAAAAAAGAACACAATGCTGGCACATCCACAGCTCCTGCACCCAATCCTAAAATCACCTACCTCCCCAATCTTCAAAATGCTCTCCAGTCTCATATGCATACAAAACACAGACTTGGATATGCCAACCCCAAAACAGGCTACTACTCTTACTATCAAAGCTTATCACCTCATGTTAACAAGAAAATCAGCAACGCCTTTAGAAACATGCCTTGTATATCCACACCTATGAAGCGCACCATTTTACAATATCGCACCGGCACCCTCTATAACCAAAAACATGCAGTTTGCTTCAAGAGGTCCACTGACCCACTATGCCCTCTCCCAGGCTGTCATCAATTAAACAGTGCACTCCACATGCTTTCAAGCTGCCAAAATCATATCATCTCCAGCATGAAAACTGAACGCCACAATGTTGCTGGAAGAATGACCATCAAAGCTCTTAGCAAACGCCCTTTGGGGGCACGCTTGGTTAACATGGACATAGGGAGTGATGATAGGCTGGCGCAACACAACCTCCAAATCCCTGCACATGCATCAAACAGGATTTTACCCTCTTACCTTTTTCCTAGAAATTTTCCTTAAAAATCTAGACTCACATCCAGTCGTCCTGATGCTATACTGATTACTCCCTATAAAGCCAAACCCACTCCTTCTTCTCCTTCTTCCACTCGCTCACACCATGCGTTACGCGGCAGACACAACCCAACACAGAGGACCACACGAGACAACCGCGTGAGAGAGCCCCACCAACTTCATGAAAACCAGCGACATGTGCACTTGATTGAAATTAAGTACTGTGAAGACACGAGGCCTGGACAACAGTTAGAGGCGGCACAGCGGCAGCATACAGACCTGAGCAAACTCATTAGTGCTAAAGTTGTGACTCTCCACACTATCCTTCTGGGTGTTGGTGGGACCTGCTATACTGATCATACCTTGAACCAGTTTAAACAACTTGGACTGGACCATCAACGGGCCCATAAACTTGCTCAAAAACTCCATGCCCATTCGTTTCAGTATGCCCATAAGCTTGTTACCACTAGACGTGCTATGGAAAATGATGCTTCTCACAGCCAGTTTCTGGAGCCGGGTGCTTCCAGTAACCCTCCAGATCCCCATTAGCTTTCTTCTTTGTAGCTTTGTGGTGGAGGAGGCTCACGGCTCTTCTAAGCCAATGTGTCTCCTTTTCCTTAATTGATGTAGGGAGAGTTTCCTCTGCCTACGTAGTTTTTCTTTTCTTTCACATTTGGCTTAAAGAGCCGTGAGTCTCCCTCACCAGAAGATGAGAGGGAAGTTAATGTGGATCGGGTGGGTTTCCGGCAGGACGCTGCTCCAGGGCACCAGTGTTATGATGAGTATTCTTTTTTCGATGGCACCTCTGGTAGAGATAAGTTGGTAGAGACAAGTGTACGCAAATTGTACAGAATGGGCATGGAGTTTTCTTGCAAGTGTTTCAGATCTCTGTGAGTCAATCCCTAATTTTTTGGATTGATCAAGGGTATGGGCAGTGTAAATAGTCATGTAAATAGTCCCACCCACATGTACACCCAGGAGGATTAGGTGGATAGTAACTTCTGCACCTTGGAGCTGTTTGCACAGTTTGCTGTGTTGTTGCTGTGAGGCTTCTAGCTGGGCACCAGGCCTCGTATCTTTGCAGTATTTGATTTCTATCAAGTGGATATGGCGGGCTGGAGTTGAGGTACTTCCCATACTGCGCAGTACCCGGTGTGAGGGTGGAGTGGGTGGTCTGTTTGGGTAAGTTGGGTGGGGAGTGACCAAGATTGCATCAGGGCGGCTGGAGTTGCGTCTGGTTTGAATAGGATCATGGGTTTGAAGAGGTTGGAAGGCACAGTACGATTAGAAATTTGCTCAGGGACTTGCAGGTCGTGCTGGGCCAAACGGTTTGTGTTGCCCACATCCAACTGCACAAGATTGGCCCCATAAGAGCCTTCCCTGACCAGTTTCAAAATCATCCTGCAAGCAACATTGTGACGCTCAGTTACCATGTTACCCATGACGGGGCATTGGCAGCCAGATAGGATGTGCACATCACCACGTGGAGAGCGCTATCCATGTGATGGCAATCAGGTAGGGGGCATGTCAGGCTAGTGGATCTTTTATATCGGACTGCATGTTTCTGATTATGCATACGCCTTTTTGGGAGTTGACATATCCAAGTCTGTGTTTTGTATGCATATGAGACTTAGAGCATTTTGAAGATTGGGGAGGAGAATGAAACGTGTGCAGGCTTGGTTGGTAGAGCACACCAGTGATGATGAGTATATCTTTTGCTGTTTGTGTCTCGTGGGTCGAAACCAGAAAATTGTCTCCAATATGCAAGATGGCTAGACCTGAGATCCACAACAAGCTGACTAAAGTCCAAAGGATCAGCAGAGCGTACCTCTTACTGAAAATGATGAGCATGATGTAAGCCATTCATGGCAAACAATAAATGGGATGTCAAGCAGGAGGAATTCCTGGGGCTGAGGGAAATGTCCGCATGAACAACCCTGAATTGAAGTAGAGTACTGTAGCAATGGGTGAGAGAAATATACAAGTGTGCACAGGCTCTGAACTAGTTTAATTGAATAGGTACGATTCCACACTCACGGAGGACACTCCAGGAAGGAGTTGATGTTCGTACACCCAGCATGGATCTCAAGAATCTCAGAAGCCATAAACGGCGCCTGTACTGCAGTACAGCTGTACATGTAGGTGGTTTGATTCGGCTGATCGGCCTATGACAGACTGATCCTTGCCAGCCTACAGGCCTCCTCCTTAAATCATCCCCAACTACTTCATAACTACAACAAACACCAAGAGTAAACACGTTGCACCTGTGCAGGCCCACGCATGTCCACGCACACAGCTAAAAACTCTGAGGTCCAGCATAAACAAGGGAGACTTCTTATCAACATTTGCTCACAGCTCAACCAGCCGGCTGCAGCACCGTGCACGTGCAGAGTGTGGTGCTGTCCTGCGCAAAAAAGCGTTGCAGGACTCTTAGCTAAGAGGTCGGACCTATAGGTCGGACCTAACAAGGTTTTACATTGGAAACCTACAGCCCACATCTCTGGCTGATCGGCTGCTGGTGAAACATTCTCGAGAGCTCAACCAGCTTTCACAAGGTTAACAAGGGAACAAGACAAGTTTCTACAAGTGTTTTGTGCCTAGCACCCATTGGAGAACATTAGGAAAGGAATAGAAAGGGTTACATAGCTGCACCTGCCTGCGAGGGCAGTTTAGCTGAAGCATTAAGAGATGCCTGCAACCAGACCAAATCAGACCAAAGCTTAAAACTAGTTTTCACGAGTTTCTGAGCCGAGCCGAGCCAGTGTGAAAGCCCTCAGATCGGCTGAAAAAGAATAAATCTGGCTGAGCCGAGCTAGTGTGAACGCTGCCTTACAAAAGATTCTCCAGATACATATCAAAGTCGCAAAAGCGCTTAAGAATCAGGTAAACAAACACTTATGCTTTATTTACTTTTACTATGTTGTTTCTTACAGCAATGATGGTCAGAAGTCCAACGGCACATGCCACCTACTCGCTTTCATACTAGTTTATGAATCCTGACCAACATGTAATGCATGCGCCATGTACCTGATGCTCGGATGGCCACCTTTCATGATGAGTGTTATGCCACAGCCACTCGACTCGAGCAGTTGCTGAGGAGGTTACCTGCTGCAGTCGGGGTCCTTCTCGTGGGTAGGTTGAAGCTGGCAATGCGCCTCGGCAAGCGCCCCAAGCCATGCCTCTTGAGGCACACCTGTCCTGCTTCCTGAACTGTCACAGGCACTGGCCTGCCACATTTGCACTGTTTCTGCAGTCATGTGTGGTGCTGGCATGGTTGCCATGGCAGCCATGCTTCTGCTTGCGCTGGGCCAAGCCAGCGAAGCACTGGAGAGCAGAACTCTGAGCCACGAGGGACCCCTCTGTTCGCCAGGGTTCTCTGCTGCAGATCAAGATCTGACATTCTTTGTTGTGAGTACGCTTATACAAGCACGTGCACGGACATGCGCGCGTCTGCGCACACAGAGACACACACATACACACACACAAGCACACACACACACACACACACACACACACACACACACACACACACACACACACACACACACACACACACACACACACACACAAGCGCACTCATGCGCACACACACACACGCACACAAACACACAAACACAAAAACTTGCACACACGCATACACATGCTTGGACGCACATGCTTGCACGTGCATGCGCACACGCACGCACGCACGCATCCATGCGTGTGCATGCATGTTGGCTGCAGCGCAAGTGTGGCCGCAGCGCATGTTGGCGCATGTTGGCCGCAGCGCAAATGTGTGGTCACACGCAGTCCACACGCGCAAGAGTGCTGCATAGTTGGGTTTTGCATCTTTGCGTTGCTTAGGAGGATTGGAGGGTCGCTTATTTTCCTTGCCTTGCCTAAACCTTGGCAAGGCTTTTTGGCAGAAAGTGCTTCAATTCATTGGCAAAGATGGTCACCATGACTGTTGGCAAACCTGCCCAAACGCCCAACAAATGCTTAAAATTTCTCAAAATTGTGAAAAAAGCAATGTCTGGGGAAGTGTGATGTGGGTTTTACTGGGATGTGAGTAGCATCAGCATTGTGCTTTTTTTAAACGATTTGGTGTGCTGCATCTGGGTGAGGGCTGAAGTTTTCTGTGTGCCTGCTGAGGAAGGACTCCACAGTATGTAACAGTGAGCACAATTGGTCCGCATGCGGTCAGTTGTGCTTGCATGGCTCTGGAGCACGTGGGATAGCTGATAACTCACGCTGCTGCAGCAAGGACTTCACTGAGGATGAGAAGATGCAGAGGCAAGCCTGCAGCTGCTACAGGAAGAGTGTGTGTTTAGTATTAATCGCCACAAGCAGTGCAAGGAGGGGGGTAGGAAAGGGTGTCTGAATGTGGACCGATTTTTTTCCATCCATTCCAGCTTTATACGAGTAGCCAATCTCATGTTCTCACGGTTTACTTTTTAGAGGCGGCATAAAGAATCTCTGATCAAAAAGGAGCCTTCTGTGATCATGATCTCCCAACTAGGCCCTACCCGCATAGGCCTTATCTTTTCTAGTTCCAAGATGCTTCTTCGGGGAACTGAAGCACCATCATACCCATTTTGTTATTGAAAGCTCGTGAAGACGCGTTGTTGTCTTGTGAGGTGCGAGGTGCTCAGCATTGTCTATCCTTTCTCCTGTCACTGTTGTCCTCCAATGCCACAAGCAAAAAAGGCAAAGTCACTTGCAACTGCTCGCGCTCTGTGGCCACTTGTTTCACCCTTCTCACAAAGTGAAGCAAAATACTGTTTGCATGGCAAACAAGCTGCTTCTTCTGCTCATAAGATGATCAGTGTGGACACATCTGCAGAGCTGAAGGCTGATCCGTTGAGCATGAGCCTTTGCTGCATGCGGACCAGCTGTGCTTCCTGCACAGTACCTATCCGTCCATTCTGCCATCTTCACCAAGTTCTGCAGCAAACATAATTTGAAAGCAAAACTCCTATCCCAGTGCCCTAGGCGTACGCTGATGTGGTCCACTGCATCACCTCCTTTGCAATTCCTTTCCCTTATATGGTTTAGGGATAGCTTTCCCTGCCTACGTAGATGTCCTCCATTTTTTTTCCTGGTCCATTGTGTCACTCACCTGCTGCCTGTGTGCAGGTGGGGGACTGGGGGCGCGGAGGCACGGCAAACCAGCGGCTTGTTGCTGCGTTGATGGGCCAGCAGTCTACCTGCTACAGGCCCTCCTTTGTTTTGTCAACAGGGGACAACTTTTACCCGCACGGCCTGCGGGCGCACGACCCCTACTTCGTAAAAACTTTCACAGATGTTTACACTGCTCAGGGCTTGCAGGTGTGTTGGTGCTGCTTCCACTTAAAGTTTCATGGTTGTTGACTTGCTTCAGTGCTCTTAGGAAACACATGGTAGAGCTCTTGCCTTGTGCTTAGATGCTGCTCATGTTGACGCTCGCTATTGTGGCTTGAAAGGCTGTGTGCCTGGGGCAACAAAACCTGCATATGAAAGCGTCACTGCTTGACACAGCTCTTCAGCACCGCAAGCTTGCAACCCAGCAGGACCCCTCATAAAGGAAATGTTCCCAATTTGTGCTGCAGGTTCCGTGGTACTGCGTGTTGGGCAATGTAAGTGTGGAATTTATCAAATTTACAAAGCACCTGTGTGTCCGGGTTGCAATGCGTGCTTTAGCCTGAATGCCTTGTCTAGGTCACGTCGCTTAGTGCAATAAGCCTAAGCAAGGCTGCCTCCACCGCTTCAAGTTCGCTCGGCTTTTCTTGAGGTTCCAGCATGCTTGATTGTTTGTGCCAAACCCCAGGCAGAGAAACGCATTTCAAAACCTGCGGCAGGCCCTGCGGCCAGCCAAGCCTGTACGGAGGCAACTGCATGACTTGGCATGAAATTGTAAAGCCAGATGTTAGGTTGATCAAGCAACCGCCCTTTGTGTCCTCGCACCTCTGCTTCTTGACCTTCAAGCTGCAATATTTGCTGCTCAGCAAATGTAAACTGTTTTTGCTGTAAACTTTTTTTCACGTGGCGCATCCCTGCCGGTGCAGCATGATTATGGAGAGTTCGGGAGCTTGCGGGGGGGCTGCATGGCCCCAGAATTCTCGCTGTGCCCCCCAAATTGTTGCTACAGCGCCTCCTGGCAGGACAGCCTGACCATCCCATCCATTACGGGCAGAGAAAGTGTGGCGGCAATGGACCCACGCTGGAACTTAAAACAGGTATGCCATATCAATGATATGATGTGATACCATATGTGGTTAGCACTTGTAAATATCAAGAAATGGGGTTCACGCTAGGATAGCTCCAAGGCTTTCAAATCTGGTTTAGTGCCAGCAAGCTTGCTGGCAGGGCATCCTGTGTGCTCGTTGCTTCAGTGCGGCACTGGAGCATTTCAACAATTCATTCTCAATAATTTGTGATGGAACAATTCATGTAAGAGGTATGCATAATGAAGTCCATGAAGGTGATACATCAAAAGCTGCACTTGTGAAAGTGACCACATGCTGGGGCTGGCTCTGTTGGGCCAGACTTGCCTACCAAAATTTAATGAGCGGTAATAGGTCCAGCTCCATGCGCTGCTTAAGAATTGGGTAGGCAAACATCCATCTCAAGAGTGTGTCTGTAAAAGAAGTTGGGCCACGTCCCCTGACAAGGATGATCATCACTAGGTCGCTCAGGGCCAGCGCAACTTACGCAGCTTTCATGACGTAGAGCTGCTTTTCTGTGCAAAAAGGGGCATCTAGGGCCTTTTCTAAGTTTCGTTGTTCCCTCTGTCATGCTCAATTGACAAAGGTCAGTGTCATGAGAGACATGACAGGCAAGCTTACTTGACAGACCAGTGGTCTATCTTAGCAACATGCTTCTCATTCCTGTATGACTCATTCCATGCTGTGTGTGTGCCCTTGTAGGGGGCCTGGCGGAAGAGCTTTGCCGCAGGCAACCTGGTAGATGTTGTGTTCACAGACACCACGCCATTCATGAGGCGATACAGGCATAAAGCTTGGGGAAATATGAGCGGTGAGTTGCAGCATGCCAGAGGCAGAGCAGCATACCTCTCTCATCAGCTTTGCTGTACTTTGAGCTTTTCCATGTAAGCCTTGGGAATGCTTTTTTCACCTCTGCTTCTTCAGCTGCCAAACCTTGCAAGTGTAGCGCAGGCCATGTGTCCTCGGTAATTGGTATGCACAGGTGGAGTCCTGCGGCAGGATGTGTACAAGCAGTTCGTGGAGATACAGGACCTGATGCGCAGCAGCTCTGCCACATGGAAGCTAGTTGTTGGACGTGAGTGTGACTCTATATTGCTCTGCTGATTGAAAGCTGATTCTCTGCTCCGTGGGAATAGGAAGAAGCAATTCTTTGAGCCTCCTGCAACACCTGCATGGCATAGCTTACATCAGGACGATGCTTGTTGCTTTTGCCGAGGCTTCCTGCTTGCTAGACCTCATTGCACCTGCTGCACCCTTGGCTCACATTGTGATGTCCGTCTTGCTTCATTGCAGATCATCCGATTCGAAGCTATGGGGAACACTGTCAACTCGGGGGGGTAAGTTAGTGCGATATGGCACACTGCCTATTGTTGTCACTACCCTAATTGGCCACTGCTATTTGGCTCAGGTCTGCAACTCCAGTCTTTCAGCTATCGTCCTGCTTTCTTTCTCGTTGCTGGACCTGCTTTCTTTCTCTGCCTGCCGTGCCTCTCTCAGTCTGAACTTCGTGGTGGGTGGGTCATACGGTCTGTGCACCAATGTGGCCCCCTTTCCTTAATCGATGTAGGGAGTGTTCACTGCCTATGCGGTTTTTCTTTTTCTTTCATGGACTGACCAATTGTATTACAACCACCTTGCGAAAAAATCACTGCAGGATGAAGACTGCTTAGATATGCAGTTCCTGAAACCGGTGCTTCAAAAATTTAAGGTGAGGCCTTGGCTCTCCCAAGTGCGCTCATGCGCATATGTGCCCACGTGAGCGCACACACATGCACACATGTGCACACACACACAATTCTGCTTCCACAAGCATTGCACTTGTTTTTGCAGGCGGACGTGTACATGTCTGGGCATGATCATGGAATCCAGCTCCTGAAGGTGAGTTGAGCTTGTCCTTGCCTGGACTCCAGGTTGAGCCTCCACTGGGAGTCGTGGTCTCACCATCTCTGCAGCATTATTATATCCACAAAACAAGAATAACTATGCAGGCAGAGAGAGGGCCCCCCCTACATGCTGAAGCCTGCACCAGTTGCTTTTCAGAGGGGATACTGGGAGAAGCTTGTACGTTTATGCTGTTCTTTCTTTTGGGGCCTCATCTGGTCACCAGCCAATGCTTGCACACCAATGGTGCTCATAGTCAGGTCAGCCAAGTAGGTTTGAGTTAATGCCCCACTGCAACCAGATGATTCTGAGTATGCAGGACCTTTGTCTAGACCTATCCAAGCAACTCTGTGTACTCAGTTTGTGCCGGGGGGTGCCCAGGGTGTGTGGCCAGAAATCAGTCAAGATCCCTGCCAAAATGGCGTCTCCAGGAGGTCGTCCCCCGGCTTGCCTGACCAGCAGCGATGGCTGGGCACTTTATCAGGAGCACATCCTGGGGGGTCCGGGGGGCTGGGGCGGGGGTCCAGAAAATCGCTCCCTGAACCTCAATTTTGGCAGGGAAAATGGCGAGTTAACATAGCAGAGCAACCACTGCACCATTCAGGGTCGCGACACTTTTGCAGGGACAGATAAAATATTTAAAGAAAGTTTGAAAACTCAGCATGTGCTCCCTCCCTCAAATTTCAAAGATCCGGCCAGCTGTCGCTCAGGCGGGCTGACCAGAGCCTGACGTTTTGGTCAAACGCCCAGCTGTCACTGCTCGCCAGGAGCCACTCCCTGCTCACCTGGGCCCCCAAACTTGGCAGGCACACCTAGAAAGCATGCTGAACAAGGCCTCATACTCAGGTTGTGGCCAAAGACAGTGCTTGCCTGCTTCCCTGTTCGCACCACTTTTGCCTAGCAGGTGCGCACAGGTGACCATGTTCTAAGTGCTCCGGACCAAAATTTGCCCCCCCCCCCCTTTTTTCACTCCGAAGGATCAGGATTAGCCTAAAAGCTACATAAGAGCCAAAATATTGGCAAAATTTGGGCCAGAGCAGGTGTTTTGGCACCCATTTTCCTGGAAATGGTCAAAAATGACCTAAAATGCCCCTGGCTCAATCCTAGAGCCCCATCCTCACTTTTTGGATGCAGAAGCACCCAGTTTAGGCAGCCTCAACCACTCTGCATACTCAGTTTGCAGCGGGGCATTAACTCCTCATTTTCACACATAGCTTGGCTGAGCTGACTCATAGCCTGTTACTTCAGCACCATGACACCTTCTTTTGCTCCGATTTGTATCCAGGATCCAGGATCTGATGTCCACTTCCTTGTGAGCGGGGCAGGGTCTAACACCAAGCGTGGACGCTTCAAAAATGTGAGCAAAGAGTGATCAACTGACTTTTTAAAGCTCTCCTAGGCGCAACAAATGGATCTTAGTGTGAACTGAGGCCTAGACTGGGCCCTGCCTCCCGTGTTGATAATTAATAATCAACATACTATTGCCCATTTTTGGACAACGCATGCCCATGCCAACACTTTTGATTAAATCTGCAGATGCAGAGCCTGCTTGATTGGTTTGCTGTGGCGAGTTCTTTTGCCCCTGAGTGTGTTCCTTCGTATATATAGAATGAAATAGTGGATATAGAATGAAATTAGTGGGAAGAGATGGATCCCCAATGTTCAGTTGTATGCCTACTCACAATGCAAATTTTAAGCAGGTTGCACAATCTTGCTTGAGAAGGGTGATATGCTTAGTAGCAGCTCATGCTGATAACTGGCCCAATATCCTAACATGTTCCAGCTCTGCAAACTTTTGCTTCTATCCACTGCCATTGCATCAAAGTCTGGCTGGCTGTCTGAGATGACTGAGTCATAGCCTTTACAGAACATGACTGCGAGGCATTGCACAGATGATCGCATGCTGCTGGAATGGCCACTAAAACAGTGCTTCAACACACCTCCTGACCCTGCATCCCACCTCACTGTTCGTGTCAAAGGCATGAAATTGCAAAATTGCACTTGAGGCACTTGAACACATGCTTTATCTTTGTGGCTTCGTGTGTAGAGGGTTTCTGTCTGCTGGGTGTGGCTGTGTCCGCTCCTTCTTTTTATTGTCCATGCATGTTTTATCCGAAGGGATTTCACATGCTTGCCACGCCGCCCTTTTTTTTTAAGGCATCAAATTTGTTTTATAACACAGCGGGAAAGGGTACCGATGCTGCAGTCAACTGGAAGTTGTGCATGAGGTCGAGCAAGAGGACTGACACCCAGGATCATAAGCCTTGTGCAGAAGAGGCAAACACCTCTGTCTTTGCTCTTGGGGCAGCTTTGTAAGCTTTAAAACAAATGAAACTGCCAGTTTTGAACAACCTCATGGTTTTGGAGAAGCTGGATACCTGCCAAAGATGCTGCAGCTTCTCCTCCTTCCCCCCTTCATTGGTTAGTTAGGTTGTTTACCATCACATTTTTTTTTCCGGTTGCTTGGTGTTCTGGTTGCTTGTTGGTTTTCTAGGGGCATTTGATGAACACTTTTCAACTGGAAAGGGAGCAATAATTGATTGGGATTGCTGATGGACCAGACATAATATCATGAGCAAGCCCTTTGCTAGAGGCATTTGTTCTCGTATACAATGCAAAAGTTGTGATATGCCCTTTTGCTTAATCTAAGCTTGTATATGCACCCCAATGTCAGCAGGTGAACGGCAACGATATACTCTTCCTTTCTGACCAGCCAGGGTTTGTTGCTATCTCCATAAAAGGCAACAAACTGCGGCTGGACACATTCAGCATCCATTCTCCCAATCCCACCTACACCATGAGTATTGACAAAGAAATGCCATGAATTTTCGGAATTTACGAGCATTGCCAAGACCGCTGACGTGGGAATTTGTTTGGTTCCTTACTCCTCTTGAGGAGGTTGAACAACCCTTAGAGATTATTACTTGTGTTCTTTTGTTGTGTGTAGTTGAGAGCATGGTTGAGAGAGAAGAGAGTGAGAGCAGTATTTTCCATTATTCATTATTTGATTTGACTCGCGTATGCCCAGGTATTGAGTCCTATGTCATGCAGAGCCTCTGAAGTTCAGCAAGAGAGAAAATATTTAGTTTTGAATAGTTGCGTTTTTCGCATATTGTGGATTCTTTTACATATGAGGGATTATTTTTTGATTTTCAACGCTGAATCCCAGTTTTGTGGGCAAAATGTCCATCAGACCCCATGGCTTGAAATAACGAATAAAATAATTAGCTTTTTGGGGGGTTGTAAATGGGATTTGTCACAGTCACTATGGCCAGCAGCATCACAGGTGCTCACAGTTTATGAAGCACTGTTCTTTTGTCGGGATCGAACTCCGCCCCCAACTCATACTGAGCAGCAAAAGCAATGTTTTTTTTGGCCCAGGTTAATGCATGGCTCAAACGTTTTTAAAGTCAAGGGTTGAAGTTGCTTGGCCGAAAAGAATGCCCATGAAGTTAAATGACAGGCTTGCACGGTGCAGGTGCAAAGGACTCGTATCCAAGGGTACCGACCTCCAACACATTGTGCATGTGATGCAAAGTTTCACATTCCCAAGAGACAAAGGTTCACTGTACAGGAATAGGATAGGGGTTACATAGCTGTACCTGCCTACAAGGGCAGCTTAGCTGAAGCAAAAAGGTGCCTGTAACCAAACCAAGCCAAACTTGTGAACAAATGTATCAACTGCCAGTGGAGAAGGAAGCAAGTCTTTGAGCTGAGTTCAGAAGTGCCAAATTGCTATAGAGAATCACACACTGTCACTCTTCATGAGACAAGCACTGCTGGCATGAAAGGCGTAACCACTTGCACTCCAACATGATGCAAAATGTCAGACTTCAGGACATACACTTCCGTGTCCCCAAATGGTGTTCAGAGAAGTAGGTTTAGATTTGGATTTACACGGGGGGACCTTCAGCCAGAGTGTTCGGCTGCTCGGCCTGTGACTGGTCCTCCAGTCAACATAATGTCTATAAGCTCAAAAATAAACAACTGAAGCTTGTTGTTGTGTTGCAAGAGGAAATCATGCACAGCCTGGACACTAACTTGTTGTAAATAAGGTTGCTCCATTGAAAAATCCCAGATTTAGATTTACACGGGGGGACCTTCAGCCAGACTGTTCGGTTGATCGGCCTGTGACTGGTCCTCGCCAGCCAACATAATGTTTATAAGCTCAGAAACAAACGAAAAAAGCTTGTTGTTGTGTTGCAAGAGGAAATCAGAAACATCCTGGACACTGACTGGCACAAACATCTGTGTCTCACTGGCACAAACATCTGCGTCTCTGCACACCAAAAGGGCATGAGCCTCATCTTGAATCTCATCACAAGAACAGCGATCACACAAAAGAGCGTTCCGAATATCCCAAAAAATCCCAGAGAAGCAGTTGAACAGGTACTAAGCGTACTTTCTTCTCATAACACAAAAAGAAAAAAGAAAAAGAAAAAGCTACGCAGGTAGAGCAAACTCTCCCTACATCAATTAAGGACAAGGGGGGGCGTTGCAAGCAACGCGGAAAATTGGCGAAGCCACACCCACACACTCACACCCACACGCATGCAAAAGCCCACATGGAACTTTGTTATCCTGCCTGGGATGTTTCAGATTTCTCTTGCCTTTTTTTGCTCTCTCACCCTTCATTGGGATTTTATGACTTCTTATCAGTATTAGGCTGTAGACCTCTTAGCTCTTTGAATCCAAGACCTTGCAGCCAAATATCTATTATTTTATAGATATGAATTGATTCACAAGCGTTTTGCTCTTTGCTCCCCAAGATCCAGGGGAAGATTATAAATTTCTCTGCAAGTGAGCCAGCTGCAAGCCTTTTTTGCGATCCCTCTGTAATCCCCATTTTTCTCAAAGCATGTGCCGAGGGGGAGCATGATTCAAACTCCACACAAAATGTTCCCAAATCATCACCACTTGAAGACCATAAACATTGGCCAGGTCCCAAGATTTAAACATTCCGTCCATAAAATCCATACCCATACAAACTAAGGAAAAGGAGACACATTGGCTCAAAGAGCCGTGAGTCTCCCTCACCAGAAGATGAGAGGGGTTTTAATGTGGGTCGGATGGGTTTCTGGCAGCACGCTGCTCCAGGGCACCAGTGTTATGATGAGTATTTTTATTTTCAATGGCACGTCTGGTAGAGGTAAGTTTGTGCGCAAATTGTACAGAATGGGCATGGAGTTTTCTTGCAAGTGCTTCAGATCTCTGTGTGTCAATCTCTAATTTTTTGAATTGATCAAGGGTATGGGCAGTGTAAATAGTCCCATCCACACCCAGGAGGATTGGGTGGATAGAAATCTCTGCACCTTGGAGTTGTTTGCACAGTTCGCTGTGTTGTTGCTGTGAGGCTTTTAGCTGGGCACCAAGCCTCGTATTTTCACAGTATTTGATTTCTATCAAGTGGATATGGCGGGCTGGAGTTGAGCTACTTCCCATACTGCGCAGTACCCGGTGTGAGGGTGGAGTGGGTGGTCTGTTTGGGTAAGTTGGGTGGGGAGTGACCAAGCACAAACATCTGCGTCTCTGCATATTAAGAGGGCATGAACTTCATCCTGAATCTCATCGCGAGAACAGCGATCACACAAGTGAGTGTTCCGGGTGTCCCAAGCCGCTGTCTCCGCCTTCAGTGTGTGTGCCCTAAGTCTGAAATGGCTAACATTCCTCACGACATGCTGAGACAAATCCAAATGCACGTGTCTTGGTAAGCGGGCAGGGGCACGCACATTGTGATCAAAAGGCACCGCTAAGATAGATTGGTAGGTTGCCAATTTGATGTAAGTTTCCCGCGGGTTCACTCCCTCAACATCTCTCCACACTGTCCGCAACCTATGTCTGAGGTCATCAGTAAACTCTTGAATTTGAATAGGAATGCCCTGCCGCACAGCTTGCACAAAGGAATCACAGCGCCGGAGGCCTTGGTAACTCATCCCAGGCCTTAAAAACCATCAAAAACTTGAGCAGTTCAGCAAGAAGGCTCACGCAAATGAATGTTCTAATCCGCTTTCAGCACTCTTCTCAATGTCTCACTGTTAGACCTCAGCATGCTATTATGCATTTTGACAACAGGCCTGAACCAGTGAAACTGAAGCAGCTCATCACCACACTCCCTCAAAACAGCCCAGTTTGTAGTGGTACGCTTAACACCCAGCGTGCTCTTAAGATAACTCATGTGCCGCACTTGCATATCAATTGCACATTCCTTGCCTGCTTTATTGTATTCAGTGCCCCACACTTGGCCTGCATACATTCAAGTTGGAACCACATACGTCTTCCCAAGCCACAGAAACACAAACGGCCTGCTTGCCAGAAAATTCTCACGAACAAATTGACGAACCCGACAGGCAGACGCCCTGAAGGGGCCAGTTGCATGCTCAGAGGACTTGGACATGCTCGTGCACTTGTGAAACATCATGCCAAGGTATTTAAAAGACTCCTTGTGTGCCAGTGGCGCCCCCCCAATATGAAACACAGGCAGATCTGACCCAGAGGAATTAAAGTGAGCTACCTCAGACTTAGCAGTGTTGATGATTAAGTGCTTCCTCTGAGCATACGCATGCAAGCGGTTCAGAGAAGTAGAGAACAGCATTCCTCCAAAAATGGTGCGTCAGAGAAGTACATCATATGTTTTTTGTGCTTCAAATGTACAGGAATGAACGTGCTTCGTTTTGAATCTGTGAAGAAGAAGGGCAATGCGGCAAGCGTTGGCAGACTGGCTACACAGATGTGATGGTGCAGGGGAGAAAGATGCTCCAGGGTGAGGTGGGCCTGAGACGCACAGGGAAGGGTCTCCCCTGTGGGGTGTACAGAATAAGCCTTGGTTGCAGGCAAGCGGTGCAAGCAGGGTTGCGACCTAAAATCCTAGAGGTCAAGCGGCTTGACCCAAACAATATTTGCTTGGCCATTCCTAAACATGATCAATACGTTGGTCCCTGAATACTCCATCAGGTTCACATGTCAAGCAAGAGTGGACATGCAGGGTGCACATGCATGTGTGTGGGTTTGCGTGCGTGCGTGCGTGCATGTGTGTGTGTGTGTGTGTGTGTGTGTGTGTGTGTGTGTGTGTGTGTGTGTGTGTGTGTGTGTGTGTGTGTGTGTGTGTGTGTGTGTGTGTGTGTGTGTGTGTGTGTGTGTGTGTGTGTGTGTGTGTGTGTGTGTGTGTGTGTGTTTGTGTGTGTGTGTGTGTGGGTTCAGGCCGATATAACTTTTTGCTTTTGACACACAAAAAATACCTATTCACTAGGGGCCGAGTGTGAAATTTTCGTCGAGTGCAATCGGGTTACCTTTACTGCCGGACGTCGTTTCTAAATTATAAACCCTTATTTATTTATGCAGGAGTTTGCAATAGGCAAGCTCATAAGGTTGTTGGATTTTGAGCAGCTCTCGTGAGGGCACAAATAACCACCCGCCGAAAAGCACCTGCTCTCATAGCTTAACACAAGTTATTGTGGTTGTGAATGCGTAGCATGCTGGGAGTCCAATGGCTTACCCTGCCTTAGCTGCAGATCGTAGAGCCTGACAGGCTGAGCGCTAGCAGCACCATGGCAGCAATTCCTGCGGCAGCTGTCCCGGTCGCGGATCCGGTCACCCTGCTGGACTTCAACTCGCCCCTGGATGTGCCGCTCCTGGAGACCACAGTGGCCCTCATGTACGGGGCCGGGACTGGGGAGCAGGTGTGGTCTCTCTCTCTCTTGTGTGTGTGTGTGTGTGTGTGTGTGTGTATGTGTGTGTGTGTGTGTGTGTGTGTGTGTGTGTGTGTGTGTGTATGCGCGCGTGTGTGTATACGCACGTGCGCACACGCGCGCTTCCTGCACAGCTGTGTGTTCTCTCATGCTCTCGAATGCTATGTTCTGTGAGTGTACCCAGGGTTTATTTCACAGTATCCTGATCCCCTGAAGCTCCTTGCGGTATTGAGGGTGGCACTGTGCGAACACCCAGCCCTCAAGGCAAGGCAATGCTTTAATCTGTGTGTGACAGCTCTTGTTGCACTTGTATGAGGGCACAAGGAATACATCTCTGTTGCTGTGAAAACATGTATAAGCGTATCCTTCATGCCATGCACTTGTTTTCCCTCCTTGCGCAATATGCATGCAGCGTGTTGCCGCAGAAAAGCTCCTGCTTCAGTTTCAGGAACACCCTCAGGCTTGGCAGCGCGTGGATGTCATCCTGGCCACTGCGCAGAGCCAGACTACAAAGTACTTTGCATTGCAGGTGCGGGCAGGGAGGGGAGGAAAGTGTGGGTTTATTGTGGGTAATGCAGGGAGGTGCATGCCTCACGGAAGCACTTGCTCTGCTCAGGGTGCAGCATGTGTTTGGGATGCCTCAACTGGGTGTTGGGTTGATGTTGTTACTTTTGCAGAGCCTTTGCACCCAGCATGTGCCTGTAAGCGCGCTCATCTGTCAGCGCTCATCAGCTGATGTGTGTGTTCCCTCTCCTGTCCTCAAGCCTGCCTGTGTCTCGTGCCTTCCATTTTGTATCTAAATCAAAATTTTTCTCCTGCTGCTGCATGTACAGATCCTGGAGAACGTCATCAGGTTCAAGTGGGGTGCCTTGCCCGAGGAACAGAGGGAGGGCATCAAGAACTTCCTGTCCAACCTCATCATCACGTACACCACGGACGAGACCGTGTTCAGGAGGGAGACGACCTTCGTCAACAAGCTCAACATCATCCTGGTCCAGATCCTGAAGCACGACTGGCCCAACAAATGGCGCACTTTCATCCCAGACCTGGTCAGCGCCTCCAAGACCAGCGAGACCCTGTGCGAGAATAGCATGAAGATCTTCAAGCTGCTCAGCGAGGAGGTGTTTGACTTCGCACGGCTTGACCTGACGCAGGTGGGCAGCCCTGCGCACATGTTGCCCGAAGTCAAGGCCCCCTGAGCTGGAGGCCTGCTGCTCCTTGTCCAGGGCTGTTCTTGTGCCATATGGTCAATCATGTAGTTGATGGCCTCCCAGGTAGGCGCAGGGGTATGTAGCTCCCTGCGCATAGTGTGAGAGCAACTTCTTCTTGTGGGATCACACTCTGTGGGCATGCAACACATGGACACACACACACACACACACATACACACACGCGCAAACACACACGCAAACACACACGCACACACAAACACACGCACGCAAACGCAAATACACACACACACACACACACACACACACACACACACACACACACACACACACTGACATGCACTCCAGCACACAGGTAATATCAGGCCAGCTCCATGTGCGCAGTGCCTGAACGACATGGCAAGCCACAGCGTCTGCATAATATGCACAGAAGCATATCCTGGCACCTTGATTGCGCTTAAATGAATTATTATCTTGCACAACAGAAACAAGCTATTCACGCATATCAGTTGCAAAATGCCACTCATGCATTGGCAGGAAGGCTTCATTGTCTCGTTCGCTTTCGTTTGTTGTGTGCATGCTCATACAGGGCCTAAACACTTTCTCGTTGTTGCTCACAAGCATGTGCACGTCCACTGAGATGCTCCTAAGATATGAGCTTCACCAAAAGCATTGTCCACACTTTGGCCTTTGCTCCTATGCCTTGTTCAGCAGGTGGGCATGCCCGCCTCTTGCACTGAAACCTTCCAGGCTCCAAGCTTCTTCCCCTCACCCGAGCATGCCTGCTGACTGCGCATGTGCGCAGGCCAAGGAGCGCGAGCTGAAGGCGTCCTTGAACAACGAATTCCGCCTCATCCATGAGATCTGTGTGTTTGTGCTGTGCAACACCCGCAAGCCCGACCTCATCCGCACCACCCTGGACACCCTGTCTGTGTACTTGACATGGGTGCCCTTGGGCTACATCTTTGAGTCCAACCTGCTGCAGATCCTGCTGCAGCTGTTCCCTCAGCCTGCCTTCCGTAATGTAGCCTTGCAGGTACGCTCTACACCATGTTTAAGGACATGTATGGTTGTGTAGGGCAGGAGCTGCTGGCGGAGAAAGGAAAGGAACATGAATGAAGGAAAAGCTCATTTGTTATGTTTAATTGTTTGGGCTCACCATACGTTCACTGCGAATTTAAGATTTGGATACAAATGCTTGAGAGGCTGCATAAGTGAGTGGAGGAGCAGGGATGGGGTTGCATCAAGGCTTGCGTGCTGCTCACCCATGCTGGTGTCCTCCTTGCATCTCCAAGTATGCTATGCCTGTGCGAAAGGAGGTCAAGAATTGAGCACCACATTTGACGAACCCTCCACGTGGTCCATGCTGTTACAAGCGAAGGTTTACCTCAGTGTTGCCTGTTGCACAGCGCCTGTTGAATATGGTTGGCCAATTTCGCGCTCGCGCGTGCGCGCACGCACACATACAGCACACACAACACACACACATGTAATATGCATACCGTAGTGACATTGGGGAGTTAAAAAAAAGAAAATTCATTGGGTTCTCTTGCAATACAGAGTGTTTTTGAAAATTGCTTTTTCTAAGGCCTCGTATAGTGTCCAGATTTATATTCAGCCATCCATGGGGTCCTGAAGTGCAGCCCCATGCTGCGAAGGGGCAGAGATCCCTTCTCAACATGCTGCACCAAAGCCGGTAGGGCAGTGGTGGGGCAGGGGGCACAAGTGGCAAAGGAATGAGCCGATGGAGGTATCTGAGGACAGCACAGATGAAGCGATGGAGGGAGGGCGTGAGTAGGAACAGTGACCCAGTACAAGATGCGATAATGCAGGAGTTCGTAAAATGTGAGCTTCTTTGGCAGACCCCATAAAGCCTTAATGTTGGAAGAATGATTATCAAAATTGGTACCTTGTAATAAATCAGTGTCGTGAACCATTAGTGTCGCTACGGTATCATATTGTATATAATGGTTGTACGCCATGCATTTCACATTTCCCTGCAGGCAAGTTAGGGAAGCGTTGCAAGCAACAAAGTTGGCCAAATCATACCTTAACTACCTTAAAGCCAGTCATGACTCAATGAAGTTGCAAGAGACACAATGCCCGTGACAGCACTAGAGCATGCCATGATGCACATGCAAGTGTGAATGCATCACAAGCGCAGCATTGCTGTATGCATTGCTGTGAGCATTCTGCATAACGACTGCTGCATGCATTCTGCAGAGTGTTTGCTGGGTAAATGATTCGTGATGTTTGCTACATGCATTCTGCGTTGCAATTGCTGAAGACAAGCTGACACTATTGCCCACCTTCTCCTGTGCTTGAACCAAAAAGGCCATGCACCAGAGACGCATTCCACAGAGCATAAGGGTACGGGCTCGTTTCTGCACCAGCAGAGCGTGCAAGGCGTCTCATCGGGACCTACTTGTTGTGCACACCATGGCTCATATGCCTGAATTGCATGAGACATGGCAATTGAAATTACTGAAATCCGATGAGCCATCAGCAAACTGGAATCACGTGCAGGAGTAATTGGATCTCGTCAGCCGGGCCGCTCCTGGGTCCTTGACTCAGCAATGGCATGACCATGAGTGTGCTGAGTCAGCCCGTGCTATCAGGTGCCGTTCTATGGTGGTGGGGTGGCTGGGCTGGGCCAAGACGCATCGGCTCCTCTTTGGCAGCCAAACATTAAAATTGTTCCTGGTGGCTTGCCCGCTGTACCGCAAGCTATCCAAACTCAAATCCCCCCATGAAAGGTCTTATTTGGCAAGCATGCTGAGTTTCAGGGCGGGGGGTGCCCTGGGCGGGCCATTCTGGCCATCCTCTTTCCAGCCTGCAAATAAAGAAGTTTCAGAACACTTTGCCGTCGCCTCCCTCACTTAACCAACACTGAAGTGCCGCCTAAAACGTTTTGCTTGGCCTGCATGCCAACTTGCAGGGCGGGGGGTGCGCTGGGCGGGCCTGGGTAGCCAGATGTTAACTTTGCCAGAAGCTGGCAACCCTAGTGGCTCATGCCCCGTGACTGAGGCTTCACCCAAAAACTGAAGTTTGCAGCATTTATGTATGGAGCCGGCCAACCCTGATGTTGGAGCACAATTCTGACCAGTACGCATTGCCTGTTGAGGCATGACTTTGCTCAGCCATGTCCTGGACTCTCTTGCAGTGCAGCATGCTCAGATAAGACTCCCTTGTCTTGCTCCCATTTTTCCATCATGCAGTGCTTGACCGAGGTTGGCTCGCTTGTCATGGGCCCGGAGTTCAACCCCCAGTTCCAGGCATTCTACAAAGTCTTCATCACGCAGCTGCAGCTCGTGGTGCCCCCCACAGTGAACATCCCGGAGGCGTACGAGAAGGGCAACGATGACCAGCAGAAGTTTGTGCAGAACTTGGCGCTGTTCTTCACGGGCTTCCTCAAGGCTCACATAGGGGTGTTGGAGCAGACGCCAGAGGACCAGGTGGGGCAGGAAAGGGCCTTTAAAAAAAAGTAATAATGATAATGACAATACTAAGCAGAAAGAAAAGAAGGCGGAAGAGGCTTACACAAGCACCAGGCACTGGAAGGGGCTGACATGGACATGTTGCACAAATTTGTATGGCAAGACGGCTCGGCAGGAGCTGGTCTCCTAGTGCCCTGGCATTCTGTGTTGCTGTATCTGACAGATGAGGTGGACAGTGGTATTCCTAATGGCTTCCAACAATATTTAAGTACTGTGTGTTTTGCGCGTACAAATGCTTGTCTTGCATGGTACGGGATGCGTGCAGGTTGCCCTGATCATGGGGTTGGACTACCTCGTCAATATCAGCTACGTTGACAACGTAGAGGTGTTTAAGACCTGCCTGGACTACTGGAACTACTTTGTCCCTGACGTGTATGCCAGGTGAGAGATGGCCAGCTTTAGGGGGTGGAGCGTCCTGAATGCATATGACATGAGCATGGGCCTTACTCAGGTTGCTTCTGGCTGCTCTATTTTGCACAACATCAGAAGCCTGCAATATCCAGTGCAGCAGACACCAAGGAAGGCTCTTCGGCGCTATGGCAGGTTTCTCGCAAGGCAGGTATTGCAAGGGAGCCTGGCACACCTGCCGTCCACTTTCAGTTTCCACCACCCCTGCAGGCAAACTCAAGCTCTGGAGTGATTGCACTGCTCAATGCATTTGATCCTCCAGACCCTTCGAGACCCACATCACACCAACTCAAGAAGGGTGACCATCGCCGAGTATACTTTTGCTGCCCCATGCCTGCCTGCTCGCAGCGCGTGCACTGTGGAGGCAACGCCCACCTTCTCCTTCGCGCCCCAGCCTGTGGCCACCCCCACCCCCCTCAAGCGCCGTCAGCTGTACGCCGGCACCCTTTCCAAACTACGCCAGCTTATGATCTGCCGGATGGCTAAGCCCGAGGAGGTGGGTGCGCTGGACAGTATTCTGGCATGCGGGGGGGGGGAGCGATGCAAAAACATGTGCGGCACTGAAAGGGTTTCACAGAGGAGAAAAGGAGGCATGGCGGTTAGGGCGTGGCTTTTCAGGCTGCCTTTGGCCAGCGATTTCCTTGCTTCCTGGACGTGTAGGAGATAATTTAAGCACATAGAATCCGCCAGCCTGTGTATGCAAAAAGAAATCCGTGTCCAGGATGTGCACAAATTTGCCAGGCATGAGCAGAGGGGCACACGCCTCAGAAGAGGTGTCTAAGCCCTTGCTTGCTCCATCTTTTGCATGGAGTAGACCTCATAAATAGTCAGCTAGTACCGTACGTCCACGACCAGTTCGAATATTAATTAATTCTGGAGCCAACATTTGGAATTTTTGCATAATTGTTATCATGCTTACGTGGCTGTGCAGCTCCGCACGTGGGGGCGCTTCACACTGATACCTGGTAGGGTGCAAAGGCTGGGCAGCACGCCTCATTCACTCTGCAGGTGATCGTGGTGGAGGATGACAACGGCAACATCGTCCGTGAGACAATGAAGGACAACGATGTGCTGGCGCAGTACAAGACGATGCGTGAGACGCTGGTGTACCTGTGCCATTTGGACTATGAGGACACAGAAAACCAGATGCTGGAACGCTTACGCATGCAGGTACGCCGGCTTGTGCACCCTGTGTGTGAGCGTGCGGTTCAGGCCCGGCTCTGTACCTGTGGGTCTGTGGTGATGTGAGTGATGTTGTCTGTGAGCTGTTCCTGAAGGAGCCTCTGCAGCTGCATGCCTCATGCAACAGTGCGCAGATAATGACGCTTGGCGGAGCTCCAAGCCATCATCGCCTGAGCGCTGTCGCGTAACGTGTGCAGCTGCAGCCCCCCTAGCATCTCACAGCCGAGTCATGTTTGATGAAATTTGTTGCCTAAAAGAGGATGCCTCGCTGCCTAAAAGATTTAGGGTTCATGTTGGGGAGTAGGAAGGGATTTGAAACTAGGGAAGGGGCGGCCAGGGAGCTGGCATTGCCACTGTTTGTGGCATGGCTGGTGGTACGGACAGCTCTGCTTACGCTGTGTATTCCAATCACTCAGGGGCAGTGGCTGCCGCACAGAGAGCGGTAGCTGTTGAATCCTTGTCACCAGGCAACGCACAAAACGCATGCCCCTACACACTGTTTTCTGTGCCAATGAGGCCTTGGGATTCGAGAAACATTTTGGCTGGAGATCTGCGTGTTCTGCATGCACACGCGCACGTACGCGCACACACACACACACACACACACACACACACACACGCACGCACGCACGCACGCGCGCACACACACACACACACACACACACACACACACACACACACACACACACACACACACACACACACACACACACCGTGACGAAAACGCTTGCAGCTTGCGGGCGCCAAGTGGACTTGGGGCGCCCTCAACACACTGTGCTGGGCCATTGGCTCCATCAGTGGCAGCATGCAGGAGGAGCAGGAAAACCGCTTCCTGGTCACTGTCATTCGGGACCTGCTCAACCTGTGCGAGATCACGCGCGGCAAGGACAACAAGGCTGTCATTGCTGCAGATATCATGTGAGTGAGCAGCTGTCATGTGGCCATGCTCGTATGCACAGCCACTGCTGTCATTTTCATTGATGTGTGGCCAGGCAGGGCGCTTTTGGTGTGCCAGCATCTTTCATTCCCTGGCATTTCTAGTGACGAATTCAAGCATGTAGCTTCCTCCCTGTTCCTGCTCCATGTAGAAAACATGCTGACCTCTGTGCTCCATGCCTTCTCTCCCTTTTGTAGGTATGTGGTGGGCCAGTACCCCAAGTTTTTGCGGGCCCACTGGAAGTTCCTGAAGACGGTGGTCAACAAGTTGTTTGAGTTCATGCATGAAACACACCCTGGTGTCCAGGTGAGTGCAGTAAGCAGCTTGGCATTTACTGCGTCTCAGCTCGCGCGCCTTGTGCTGTGTGTCTAGGAATGGCCAAGTCATTTCTGCCCAGGACATGCCCCTTGAAAAAGGGGTCTTCTGACTGCCAGATGGCTCAGTTCATTACGACGGCAACAACATCAACAACAACGCCAACGCCAACAACAACGCCAACAACAACGCCAACAACAACAACAACAACAACAACAACAACAACAACAACAACAACAACAACAACAACAATGGTTGTGGTGGTGGTGGCAACCTCTGTCTTTCCTGGCGGCCATGCAGGACATGGCATGCGACACCTTCCTCAAAATCTGCAACAAGTGCCGCCGGAAGTTTGTAGTGCTGCAGCTCCAAGAGCGGGAGCCTTTCATCAGTGAGCTGCTCAACACCCTGTTTGAGACCATCCATGATTTACAGCCGCACCAGGTGTGTGTTGGATCCCAAAAGCGTATGTTGTGCCTGCTGGGTGTGAGCTCCATGTGCACCAAGCATGCTCTTTCAAGTCTTGCAGGTCATCGCTTCCGTCATCACATGGCTAGTTAGTGTCTGCAGTTTTGTTGCTCCATACTCTGCAACACTCAAATTGTAACTGTGCAGGATGCGATTGTTGCATGGAGCCTTTGGTGCCTCAAAAGCGCACAAGGTTCTGTCATTGCTAAACAGTAATAGAATTGCCTTTTCAAGCCCGAGCTCCATCTCCTTTTCACCCCTGCATGTGCTTCTGTGTGGAAACTTGCCCAGACCTGCATGTGCTTGCCCTCCCCTGCATGTGCTTCTACATGTAAGCTTGCCCAACCCTGCACGTGCTTCTGCAAGGAAGCTTGCCCAACCCTGCATGTGCTTCTGCAAGGAAGCTTGCCCAACCCTGCACGTGCTTCTGCAAGGAAGATTGCCCAGCCCTGCTCATGTCCAGTGTGGCATGCGCTGGGTTTGAATGCAGTGTCTCTGTGGTCATCTCTCACTCCTTCTCTCTGCCCTGCATGCACCGCGCATACGCTGCAGGTGCACACCTTTTATGAGGCTGTTGGGTTGATGGTGGGAGCAGAAGGCGACATGGCAAAGAGGGAAGAGTACCTTGGGCGGCTCATGGCGCCCCCCAACACGACTTGGCAGCAGATAATTGCACAGGTGTGACCATTGCATGCAAGCAATGCCTGTTGGAGCAATCACTCCCGCTGTGTGCGCATGCGTTCAGAGTAGCAAGACTCTCCAGTGTGCACTCTGATCAGCCCTTCTAATTTGCTTTTCTCTGGTTACAACTTGGCTTCTGCGCTTCATAAGACTTACCTCATCCTTATCTCATTGGTTGATCGCGCAGGCCAAAGCCAACCCGGAGGTACTGAAGCAGCAGCTGGCCATCAAGAGCATCCAGAACGTGCTGCAAACCAACGTCAATGTGTGCACCAGCTTAGGGCAGCCCTTCATGTCGCAATTCAACGTCATCTATGCAGACATGCTCCAGGTGCGGGTGCAGGCTGAGGCAAGGAGACCTGGGTGTTTGTTTTCCACGAATGTTGAAAATCAACCAGAAATGATGGGAAGTTTGGGGGATGCAGTTGCTTCATCCTTCATGCAAACGTGCTCCTGATCTTGTGCTTTCTTTTGCATGAATTAAAGCTCACCCTATGGAACAGCGCTCTTGTCCTGCTTCCTTACACACAGGTGTACAAGTTGTACAGCGAGCTCATTAGCACTACCATCGCAGAGGGAGGGCCATACGCAGCTCGATCCACCTACGTCAAGTACATGCGTAGCGTGAAAAAGGTCGGCAGTAGACGCATCTCCAGGCATCAGAAAAAAAGGAATGCTCAATTTATGTTGCGTGGACAGTGCCAAGACAAACACAAACCAGCGGTACAATGTGGATGAGTGGATTTATGACGTTATTTGGGATTAGTTAAGAAGCTGCCAGGCTTCTCCTGGTTCTCTTGCTGTCCTGAGCGGTTGCCAGGATCAGAAGGGGAAAAGCTGAACCTAGGAGTCACAAGTGACCATGAAGTCGATGTAGAATTTCGTGTATGGCTTGATTGCATGCTGAGCACTTGCATGTGGATTTGGAACTGCATGTCAGGACTTCTTTCTGCGTTCATGCGCACTGCTCTTGTCACACTCCAAGCCATGGCAGCAGCGCCTTGTATACGTGAATTTTTGTGCCGTCCCGCTGCTGCCTTGCGTGATCAAGGTGCCAGAGGACCGCGTGGAGTCGCGCAGGTTGCCAAGCAGTCACAGGAGTGTGCAGATGCCAAATCTGGCCCATCTGTTCCTGCTTACACTACCTGTCTGAAATTAGGAATTTTCATGCATAGGGCTGACCGCTTGCCTGTAAGCAGTTTTCCAAGCTGGTGCAGAGCGTCGTGTCTGCAGGTCGCTCTGAAGCTGATCGAGACGTTCACAGAGAAGTGTGAGGACCCGACCATCATCGCAACGATGTACGTCCCCGCTATGATGGACCCCATCTTAGGAGACTACCAGCGTGCAGTGCCTGATGCAAGGTGGGTGTTGTTGTTTGTGCTTCTGCTTGTGTGCTGCATGGTCATTTGATGAAGAAGTCAGTCTGCCATTCCGGCAGCCTGTGTTCTTTTATTTCCATGTGCTGCATGCTGCTTTGCTGCGGGGTTACCCTGCCTCGTGCCTCTGCCATTCCACCTGCATATCAGCAGGAGTAGCCGTGCTAGCACTGGACGTTGGATTTCACATGCACATCAGCAGGACTAGGAGTGCAAGCACTGGGTGCTTGTTCATGTATCTGGTGGGAACCGTGCTGAGGCCCAAATGAGACTAATGGATGTGCACAATGACCTTATGCGCACACTGGTTATGTGTTCCAGGGATGCTGAGGTGCTGAGCCTGCTGGCCGTCATCATCAACAAGCTGCGGATGTTAATGGAGTCGGAGGTGCCGCGCGTGTTTGATGCAGTGTTTGAAGTCACGCTGCAGGTGCGGGCATGAGCTACCTTCTGCATGCGGTTTTGGTGCATGAGGGGAGCGGTGCAGGCTGCCTTGTGCAGTGCAAGCTGTTTTTCGGAGAATCGATAGAACTTGCGTCCAGCAGCTTTCGTTTGGCATGTTCATGCTGCAGTTGCTGGTTGACACATTTTCACAGGTCCGGGTTCTGGTGACTGTTTCTTGTGCAGCAGCAGCAGCATCCATTGGTTGAACCTCCCCAAGCCTTGTTGCCAAAAAGAGGATCGCTCAGACTTTGTTTAAAAGCAAGGGGGTCCTGCATAGCAGGTGTGAAAAGCAGGGTGCTTGCGGTGCCCTGTTGCCTCATGAGCACCCCATTTGACTCGCAGATGATCACCCGGAACTTTGAGGACTACCCGGAGCACCGGCTGCAATTCTTCGCCCTGCTCCATGCCATCGTCAACCACTGCTTCCGAGTCCTGCTCAACTTCACCCCGGTGAGTCCCACCATGAAGCCAGGCCATCATGCAATTGAGTAGCTTGATGATGCACTTCCCAGCTGTGGCCCCAGCTGAGCCATTCCCCCTCTGCTGCTGCTGCTGCATGCTGTGAGCTGCGCCCTGTGCAAGCCCTGCCTGCATTGGCGATTGTCCTCTGGGACGAGAGAAATGAGGTGTCTGCACGACAGCACCCTCTCTCGTGCCGGGTTGTGGTCAGGCAAGGGCTGGAGCCAAGTGTGCTTGCTGTCCTGATGCATTGCAGGTCCAGCTCAAACTCATCATTGACTCCATAGTGTGGGCCTTCCGTCACACAGAGAGGAATGTGGCGGAGACAGGCCTGAACCTGCTGCTCGACATGCTGAACAACTTCAGCACGAGCGACTTTGCCACCCAGTTCTACCAGACCTACTACCTGCAGCTTGTCCAGGTATCAGAGATTGCTCGTACAAAAGAGGCATGCCACCTTTTACTTCACACCCAACTGCACTTGTAGCCTATTGTTTCCCACACAGCAAGGCGCTCCATTGTTGTGTCAAGCATTGAGCTCCGCATCCAACTGCTTAACCCTAAGCACTTGTAGCCCAATTGTTCTGCACATAGCAAGGCATTCCAGTGTTGTATCGAGCATTGAGCTTCACACCCAACTGCTGCTGTAGCCCAATTGTTTCGCACACAGCGGGGCGCTCCAGTGTTGTGTGTCAAGCAGTGAAGGAAGTGCGGCCTGCACACACAGGGAGTTCTTTTTGTCAACCTCATGCTCGTGTATTATGCAGCCAGGCAGCATGAGCCCTGAGAGTGCTGCCTGCTCCTTGTAACTAGGTCTTGACCTGCATGTGCCGTGCAGGAGATATTTGTGGTCATGACAGACTCTTTCCACAAGCCTGGCTTCAAGCTACATGCCCACATCTTGCACCACCTCTTCAGCGCACTGGACCCAGGTAGGAAGCTATGCACAGATGTACAGGTTTTCACTGTAGACCTGCAGCTATAAAAGTCGGACTGTCAGGCCTGGTCCTGGTGCTTTCCAACACACGGATTTCAGCGCACTTTTAATCAAATGCTGTATCCAATTGGTTGCTGCTGTGGCCGGAGGGCACAGTGGTGAACAGATGTGCCCCTCAGAGGCGCGCGCATCTGATGCACACCCAAAGCTTCATTCTACAGCTACACCTGCCTCTGGCACGCCTGCCATTTGCTGTGCACCTCCGTTTTGGCAGCACAGACCGCTCAGGATGCTTTGTATGCATGGAGATGCAAGATGTGGTCCCCTGTGTCTCTTTGCAGTTGTGGCATCCCTCAGCGCTGGAAAGTCCCTCCCTGGCTGCTGCTTTCCCTGTGCAGAGATCCTCTAGCTCACCTGCCATTTGCTGTGCACCTCCATTTTGGCAGCACCGACCGCTCAGGATATTTTGGATGCATGAAGATGCAAGATGTGATCCTTTGGTTTTCTGTTGCGCTTGTGGCATCTTTTGAGTGCTGGGTAATCTCTGGCTGTCCCTGTGCAGAGGTCATCAAGGCTCCCTTGTGGGATGTAGCTGCCAAGGGCCCTGCTGCATACCCATCCAATGCTGCATTCGTCCGGGAGCACGTCGCGGCCCTCCTCGCAACCTCCTTTCCCAACCTCTCTGCACCACAAGTAGGTTTGCTGTGCCAGCCTAAGGAGCAAGTCTGGCTGTGAGGAACCCCGAATTTGAAAGCAACGAGGCTGTGAGATTCTGGCTGTATGGAGCAAGGAGGTCTGCTGCCATGCCAGCCTTGCATTGCATTGCATGCCTTGAATGGAGCGACTGGGCTGTAAGGAGCAAAGAGTGTGTGTGACCTGGGTACTTGTATGTGCACTGCACTGCAGCAAGGGATGTCCATGTTGTTCCTTTGCTACCTCCGTGACCTGAAACCTGCTGCAGCACAGAATCTGTGCACACGAGAGCGCTTAAGGCTGTGCCTCACTGCTTCTCTATGTGTGACAGGTTGCAGCATGCGTAGCAGGCATGTTCGATTTGAAGGACTTCACAGCCTTCAAGCACCATTTACGTGACTTCCTGGTTCAGGTAAGCATATGCTGCTGTGTGCGCAACATTGATTGCTTGAGGCTGGCAATATAGGTGGAGGGGTTCATAAGACAATTTTTGCTCAAAGATGCTGGCATATCCCTTCTTTTTGTGATTGCTGTATCGCACTGAGAAGATGACGTTCAAAGCTGAGACGGTTGGGATGAAACTGCCTAGTGCTCCTGACGCTTGAGGTCAGCAGTGCCTTGCAATTTGGGCTTGGGACCAGCTGCAGTGCCTAGCTAGCAACCAGCTTCCGCACGTGCCTCTGTGTTTTTGCGCTCTGCAGACCAAGCAATTCGCCTCGGCAGACAATGCTGAGCTGTTTCGTGAGGAGGTGGACAGGGAGGTGGCAGCACAACGGCAGCAAGAGCAACAGCGCCTGGCTGCAGTGCCTGGCCTCATACCTCAGGCGCAGCTGCTGCCAGCCGAGGACATGGCTGATTCCTGAGCACAGAAGGGCAGAAGGATCCCTTGGCAACACACGAGGAGCATGTGTTGTGTGTGGGTCCAGGATGCTTGCAGCTCGCATGGTGCCAAGCAGGGCTGAACAAAGCTAGGAAACAAGCCTATTTCCTGCATCGTTTCGGGGTGCTGGTTTGGATTGGGGACGCCTGTCCGCCGCCGGCTAGCATCTGTAAGTGGAGCAGCTGCATCCTCTCGCCACAGGCTCTGAGTACTTGGCAAGTCGTCAAGCCATGGTGAGGGAGTGCAAGCAATGAAAACATGTGTGCATGTGCATGTGGTGTTTGCAAGCGACAACAGAAATGTCGATGTGTCTTTTCTTGCAAGTGCATGAGCCCAGTGGCTGAGCAGTCCTGATAGGTGCAAGTGGCAGTGCAGCGTGTTGTTGCTTGCTGTGTGCCTTCAGGATTGTTCAGTCAGTGCGGCAACTGGATAGATAATTGTGTACCTTTCTATGTTGGGCCCAACCCTTTCCCTTTCCACCCCCCTCCCCTTTTGCTATGTCGCCGACCTGGCCAGGCATGCTCGTGTTTTTCCAGGAAAAAGGGCTTTGTTTTAACTACTCTTGATCTTTTGAAGTCACCCAAAGATTGGCCAGATTAGATTGACCAGCAGAAGTGCTGGCAAAAGTCTGATCAATACATGCAGGAACAAAGGTGTTCATACAAGCAAGCCTGTGCTATATGTGCCCTGCAGCCCAAACCCATCTTGGGGTTGCGGGGTGCGTACCTGCCTGGACCCAAAGACAGGCCCCAGTAATAGTTGTGACAACTATTTCTTACCCAGTTTTGGTCCCTACAGACTATTTGTTTGCCTCAATTAAAGAAAATTCCTGGAGGACCCAGGGTTGACAGGGAAGGAGAGGATATAATTAGTTATGCAGCTGTGCCTGCCTGCGAGGGCAGCTTAGCTGGAGCAAAAGCAAACCCTTTGCCCACCAGACCTAGGCTAAGTTACAAGGTTTTATGAGATTCAACCTTCTGCCAGGTCGTTAGGCTGCTCAGCTTGCTGGCCTGTGCCAGCCAAACAGAAAGAGTTCATAGCTTTGAACACAACAAGGTTTACCAGGTTTACAAGGATAAGGCCTTCAGTCAAGAAGTGCGACTGCTAGCTTTGAGAGCAACAAGATGAATCTTGTGGGTAGGCAAGGTTGTATCACTGTATCCGCCTTCAAGGATTGCAGGGGGAAGGGCCCACAGCATGAGACTCTGGCTGATCGGCTGCTGGTGAAATTTTTTCAACCAGCATCAAAAATTGAAACCAACTCAGAAAAATTCTGAAAATCTATATGGGTCTTGATTTAGGAAAGCATTGATCTCGGGATCAGTTATGATGTGAAGGTTGCCAAGAAAGGAATTGAGTCTGTGTTTGGAAGCCAGGCAGTATGTAACAGCTTGAAAAGACTCTTTGATCGGATCAAAGAAAAGATCGTAGTACTTTCTGTGCAGCTCACACACCTCAAAACAATTGCAATAGAAGAGAGGATTTATCTCGTTTTGGACTTCTTATGCTTACAATGGGACTAAGCCTTCGGCCAGGAAGTTTGGCTGCTCAAGGTTTACAATGGAGTTCAGCCTTCAGCCAGTAAGTTTGGCTGCTCAGCCTATTGAGTGAGTAAAGCCGAACAAGGAAAAAATCATTTGGCTGCTCAGCCTTCTATTGTATGCCAAATAAATCAGAGTGAGAAAAAATGTCTCACTTGCATAGAAAAAGGCAGAGAATGTGTGCACATGGCAAAGAGGTGTAACATTAAGATGTTTTCAATCAAAGCAGCAAATTGAAGGGGTTCAGCATGTCCCTATTTGTGGAAGGCATATGACTCGATACCCAGGGTCAGACTGTGGAAAGTTCTCACTGGGAACACTTACCCCACTTTGATATGCTTAATCTACCGGCGAAGTTTTTTTTTCTTTCTCCCACTTTGAAATACGTCCCACCAATCCACAAACGGATATTAAACCCACAGGCCCATGCCAGTTTTGGATCTTTGCGAGTTTTGGATGTTGACCTTGTTAAACACAACCCCAAGCCACCCCCTAATCAGACTCTGACAGATACTGCAACCCATACTCCCCGGGGGCCCCTTCTACTATCCCACCAGCCCTCATCCTCCCAGAAATTTCCAGATCAAGGGTGGCATGTATCTACAATACGGAAGGCAAATGCATTGGGATGATAACCCCTCAACGTTTGATGTCATCCTCTACAAAGCATTCCATTAAGCCAAAGCACTTAGCCTACACAATGGCATCTGCCCTCCACCAGCAAGCTTTGCGTCTGAACTAATGGGACTCCTAGCCCGCAAGACTGAATTGGAGAGCACATATCAGAGCAAAAGGATTAAAGGCTCCTTTTCACGGACGCTTCCACCTCACAACGTGAGCAACGACCCCATCCTTAATGCAAGGCACGCTGTTATGCCTGGAATACGGAAATGTGAAAATTTTCCCTTAGAAAAGAAGGAAATTCCCACAGCCCCCCATAAACCAGCCATAGACATTATTGCCCCTGTTCCTTTTCAGTTCAATCCAAACCTCCAGCTCAAAGTTGCCAGCTGCCAGATTCAGGCACAAGGCAAGGCAGTTTTAGGGGCAGGTGTGTACTATCCAATGAATGACCAAACAAATTTAGTTTAGCCTAATGGCGCTGGTATAACCAACACCATAGGGAAGGGAAGGGAAGGGTTACATAGCTGTACCTGTCTGCGGGGGCAGCTTACTAAGCTAGTAGCTGAAGCAGAACGTGCCTGTAACCAAACCAATCCAATCTAAAAGTAATACTAGAAGCCCAGTCACAGCATTTCAGGCATGCAGACACGGACTTGGCTAATCCTAGGACATCAGCCTGGTTCATGAAGCCTCTAAGACGTGGTGCACTGCTTGAGGGTGCATCATAGGAAGAGCTGGACTGGCTGCAATTGCTGCTACACTCACTCAAGAATATACACACATTGCCACAGACAGCCTCAGCTCACTTCACCAACTCAGAAAGCAAATCCTGTACCCAGAGAAGCACAGACATCTGAAGACAATATCAAACCTTCAAGTTGTCCGAACCTTTCAAGGTCACATCTTTTTCTACAAGGTCAAATCTCACACTGCCAGTGGAATAGCTGGGAATGAAGGCGCAGATAAGATTGTTAGTAATCAGGCTAGCCTCAATTATAGCAACCTTACTGATGCCGGTATCCCTAGCGCTGGCCCAGGTGGTAACCCCTTCCACAATGTCGCTTAGCTACCTCGGGAAGAGGCAAGACCGAGTATGTTGTCCCACAATGTAGTACAATGTAGTGCATCTTAACCTTCCTACCCCATTCCCAACCTGATATACTTTCCAGACCTTAAGGATGCTTTGAAATCCCATATGCACGCTAAAGAAAGAAAGAAAGACTACGCTTGCCAAGTCCGTTTGTGTGCATTAAGGAAAGGTCACCTGTCCTGAAAGGAAGGGCCCCACCACATAGACCAAGAGGAAGAGCAAGCAGGCTAAACACAGGCTTGGATATGCAAATCGCAAGACAGGCTATTAGAAAAGAAAAAGAAAAACTACGTAGGCAGAGGAAACTCTCCCTAAAAGAAACAGAAAAACTACGTAGGCAGAGGAAACTCTCCCTAAAAGAAACAGAAAAACTACGTAGGCAGAGAAGACTCTCCCTACATCAATTAAGGAAAAGGAGACACATTGGCTCCAGAGAGCTGTGAGTCCCCTCCACCACACAACTACAAAGAAGAATAGCTAATGGGGATCTGGAGGGTTACTGGAAGCACCCGGCTCCAGAACCTGGCTGTGAGAAGCATCATTTTCCATAGCACGTCTAGTGGTAACAAGCTTATGGGCATACTGAACCGAATGGGCATGGAGTTTTTGAGCAAGCTTATGGGCCCGTTGATGGTCCAGTCCAAGTTGTTTAAACTGGTTCAAGGTATGATCAGTATAGCAGGTCCCACCAACACCTAGAAGGATAGTGTGGAGAGTCACAACTTTAGCACTAATGAGTTTGCTGAGGTCTGTATGCTGCCGCTGTGCCGCCTCTAACTGTTGTCCAGGCCTCGTGTCTTCACAGTACTTAATTTCGATCAAGTGCACATGTTGCTGGTTTACATGAAGTTGGTGGGGCTGTCTCACGCGGTTGGCTCGTGTGGTCCTCTGTGTTGGTTTGTGTCTGCTGCGTAACGCATGGTGCGAGCGAGTGGAAGAAGGAGAAGAAGGAGTGGATTTGGCTTTATAGGGAGTAATCAGTAAAGCATCAGGACGACTGGATGTGAGTCTAGATTTTTTAGGAAAATTTCTAGAAAAAAGGTAAGGGGGTAAAATTCTGTTTGATGCATGTGCAGGGATTTGGAGGTTGTGTTGCGCCAGCCTATCATCACTCCCTATGTCCATGTTAACCAAGCCTGCCCCAAAAGGGCTTTTGCTAAGAGCTTTGATGATCATTCTTCCAGCAACATTGTGGCGTTCAGTTTTCATGCTGGAGATGATATGATTTTGGCAGCCTGAAAGCATGTGGAGTGCACTGTCTAATTGATGACAGCCTGGGAGAGGGCATAGTGGGTCAGTGGACCTCTTGAAGCGAACTGCATGTTTTTGGTTATAGAGGGTGCCAGTGCGATATTGTAAAATGGTGTGCTTCATAGGTGTGGATATACAAGGCATGTTTCTAAAGGCATTGCTGATTTTCTTGTTAACATGAGGTAATAAGCTTTGATAGTAAGAGTAGTAGCCTGTTTTGGGGTTGGCATATCCAAGTCTGTGTTTTGTATGCATATGAGACTGGAGAGCATTTTGAAAATTGGGTAGGTAGGTGATTTTAGGATTGGGTGCAGGAGCTGTGGATGTGCCAGCATTGTGTTCTTTTTTTCCTCTTTGGCTAACCAAAATAGATGAGAAAAAGGATTCCCGTCAGGGCCTGCGCTAGGGATCCCAGTATCAGCCACGATATTATTGGCTTGGCTTGATATTTAGCAATTGCATCTGCACATTCATTACCAGCAATGCCAGCATGAGATTTTACTTCAAGTAAAGTTTGTAGATACAGATATTGGTTTGTGAGTTGCTAATGAGAGAAGATATGATTTTAAGGACATCCCGTTGTATATGTTGTTTGTGCTTTTCTGGGTAAATAAGCTGTATACGTATTTGATGAAGAGAGGTAAGACTGTCTGAAGCAATGTGTGAATAAGAGTACGTGATGGCAGCAGCGATTGCTGCTAATTCAGCTCGACATATGGTGTTGGTAATTCCAGCACCATTGGGCTCGACAAAACTTCTGCTGTCAGTGAGAGGGCAGTAGACGCCTGCTCCAATTTCTTGTTTGCTATTCTGGATTTGACAACTACCATCAGTGTAGGCCCATGTCCTCCAGTCAGGGACTTTGAGCTTGAGGGTTGGACTAGATTGGTTAGGTACAAGAAGTTCTTCCTGATTACCTATGTGTGAATAGGTTGGGTTTCTAGATGTTTGTTGTTTGTCAGAGGGAAGGCGTTGGCATTTATTGAATCCAGGCATATCAGCATGCATTGAATTGAGAGTAGAATGGTTGCCTATACTGCGCAGCTTCCAGTTGACTTCTGGTACAGCCGAAGCCAGGCCCTGCAGCCAAGCTGGGTTGTGATTGTTTAGATGGATCCTTGCAGATGTGTTCCAGACTGCAACTATTTGTAGGTCCCAGGTGTGCTGAGGAAAAGGTATTTCCTGGTTGAGGCATGATTGTGGATCATTGTAGCAGAGGTTAATACGTGTGATTGTTCCAAGTTCACAACAGATATGTGGATAGGCAGTGATCATCACTGCCTATCCACATGATGATCCTCATGATGATCCTCATGATGATCCTCATGATGAGCTTAGAGTAGGGGTTAGTTATCATTTGTTTCCCCAGATAGGGAGGAACACGAAATTTGCAGTGGCTTCTGTATTGAGAATGGCTGAGTATATAGAATGACGCAAGGCCTGAGTCATAGCATTCTCATCATAAATGGGATGGCAGACAGAGAAACCGGAATATCTGGATGAGAGGGAGTTATGATGGGCACCAAAGAGAGTGTCTCGGGGGTCAGTGCTCCAGTAGTGTTGGTATTGCGGGTTGTGGTCCAGCGGGGAGGCCATTTTTTCTTGAGTTACCAGGGCCCATTCTTTAAGGGCAGTGTGGATGTGGGTTGGCAGGGCTCGCGAGAAGGAGTCTTTAATCTTTTTGCTGGCATACTTGTTTTCTGGCATAGTCTTGCAAGCAAGGAGCCCCTGCAGCTCAGATGCAAAGCTAGTAGGAGCAGGTGTTATAGTTTCATGTGAGCCGGCAAGCTTGGCCCTATAGAAAGCCTTGTAAAGAATTTGAAATCGGCTAGGGGTTATCATCCCCACACATTTACCTTGTGTGTTGTAAATGCAGGCCATGTATGATTTGTAGATTTCTGGGAGGATAAGGGGAGGTGGGGCACGAGGTTGGGGGCCGTTTGATTCAGTGTCTAACGGTTTTTGATTAGGGTTTTGGTCAACTTTGTAATTACACTTATTTTCAAAGCTTGCTACCTCATGCAAAAAAGGGCGTTAGCAATGCCTTCTGGAGCATACCCTGTATCTCAACCCGAGTGAAACGCACAACCTTCCAATACCGCACAGGCACCCCCTTTAATTGATAACATGCAGTCCGCTTCAAGATCCACTTGCTAGGCTACAGCCTTATATGCCCTCTCCCAGAACGTCATCATATGGATAGCGCTCTCCACATTCTCTCAAGTTCAACTCGGCAAGTTGCCAATACCCTGGCATGCATAACATGATAACTGAGCATCATAACATTGCCAGCAGAAGATTCTGAAAAGAGAAGGATCTTATGGGTCATTGGACACACGCCACCCAAGAGAAAATGGCCTCTCCCTCGGACTATCACACTCATTATCTACATTACTGAAGCTCTGACCCCCATGACATTCTTTTTGGTGCCCAACATTATTCACTCTCATCCAGACTTGCGGGGATTTCCATCTGCCACCCCATCTGTGACGATGAGGCCATGACACAAGTCCTGCGCCACGCTATTTACTCTGCCATCCTCAACACAGAGGCTACAGCCACCTTCATGTTCTTACCAGCAAGCAGTAAGCTGATCCCTACTTAAAACTTCTCACTGCTTACCCACACCTTTGCTACAAACTCGGGGCCATTCCCAAAAGATGCACTCACCTACGACAATCCCAACTATAGGCAAGCCAGGAAATAACTCTCCGTCAGCATACCTGGGACCTTCAAATTATTGCAGTCTGGAATACAGCTGGAAGAGTCCACTTGAATAACCAGAACCCTACCTGGCTCCCAGGTTTAGCCAGCAATATTCCTAAAGCAAAATGGTTCGTTCAAAATGTGAGCAACAACCCCATCCGTGATGCAAGGCACGCCGTTATGCTCGGGAAAGGGAAATGTGAAATGCTTCCCCTAGACAAGAAGCAAATTGCCAAGGCCCCCCATAAACCAGCCGCAGATTTAACTGCCCCTATTCCTTGTCAGTCCAATCCAACTCCAACTCAAAATTGCAAATTGGAAGTCTTGGGTCTACACAGACGGCAGCTGCCAGGTTCAGGACTCCTCACGGTCGGACCGTCCGTGACAACATGACAGGTATAGGGGCAGGTGTGTACCATCCTATGAGTGACTCAAAAAATCTAATTGAACCTAATGGTGCTGGTACTACCAACACCATAGGAAGAGCTGAACTGGCTGCAATTGCTGCTGCACCCACTCACAAATACAAACACATTGCCACGGACAGCCTCAGCTCACTTCACCGACTCAGAAAGCAAATCCTGTACCCAGAGAAGCACAGGCAATATGTACAAGGAGATGTTCTGAAGACAATATCAAACCTTGCCCGCACCTCTTAAGGTAACCTCTTTTTCTATAAGGTCAAATCTCATGCTGGAATATCTAGAAATAAATGCGCAGACACGATTGCTAAGTATCAGGCTAGCCTTAAAGATAACAACCTGACTGAAACCAGCATTCCTAGCGCTGGCCCAGGCGGCAACCCCTTCTACAATATCGCTTATCTGGCTTGGAAAGAGGCAAGACCATCTACACCTGAGTTATCCTCCCCCATTCCCAATCTGATACACTTTCCAGACCTTAAAAATGCCTTGGAATTCCATATGCATGCTAAACACAGGTTGGATATGCATACCGCAAAACAGGCTTCTACACTCATTACCAGAGGTTGCTACCTCAAGTAAATAAGGGCATTAGCAATACCTTCTGGAACACGCTATGTGTCTCAACCCGTATGAAACGCACAATCTCCCAATACCGCACAGGCACCCTCTACAACCAAAAACATATGGTATGCTTCGAAAGATACATTAGCCTTGTATGTCCTCTCCAAATGTCATCATATGGATAGCGCCCTCCACATTCTCTCAGGCTGCCAATGTCCCGCCATCCGGAACATGGTAACTGAACGACACAACATTGCCAACAGAATGATTTTGAAAGTGGTCAGCAAAGGCTGTTATGGGTCAAACCTTATACACATGGATGTAGGCATTGCAGACCGTCTGGCTCAGCATGACCTGCACATCACTGAGCAAGTCTCTAACCGTGTTATACCTCCCTACCTCTTTGACCCTAGCGTTCCTGATCGAGCTAGACGCACCTCCAGCCGCCCTGATGCTATCTTGGTCACTCCTTGCCCTACTTACCCAAATAGACCACCTAACCCCCCCTCACATCGAGTACTCCGCAGTATAAGATGTAATGAAGAAGAAAGAAGCAGCACAACTCCAGCCAGGCAATTTTGTGAATCGAACATCCAAAAACGCCACATCCACTTGATAGAAATTAAATACTGCAAAGATACGATGCCTGGCGCCCAGCGAGAAGCCTCACAGCAACGACACAGTGAGCTGTGCAAACAACTTCAAGGTGCAGAGATCACTCTCCACACAATCCTCCTGGTTGTGGGTGGGACTATCTATATTGCCCATGGATCAATTAAAAAAACTAGGGATTGACCCGCAAAGGTCTTCTAAGCTTGCACGAAGCTCCATGCCCACTCTGTACAATATGCGCAAAAACTTGCCTCTATCAGATGTGCCATTGGAATCAAATACACTCAATATAACTCTGGTGCCCTTGGGCCGCATGCATCCAGGAACCCATCAGACCCACACTAGCTTCCCTCTTATCCTCTGGTGGGGGAGACTCACGGCTCTTTGAACCAATGTGTCTTCTTTTTCTTACTTGATGCAGGGAGTGTTTTTGCTGCCTAGGTAGTTTTTTTTTCTGTCCTGTTAATGCATGTGCAGAGATTTTGAGGTTGTGCTGCGCAAATCTATCAGCACTTCCTATGTCTGTGTTTACCAGGCCTGCTCCTTAAGGGCATTTGCTAAGAGCTTTGATGATCATTATTACAGCAACATTGTGGCGTTCAGTTTTTATGCTGGAGATGATGTGATATTGGCAGCTGAGAGCATGTGAAGTGCACTATCTAATTGATGACAGCCTGGGAGAGGGTGTTAGTGGACCTTTTGAAGCAAGCCACATGTTTTTGGTTATAGAGGGTGCCAGTGCAATATTGTAAGATAGTGTGCTTCATGGGTGTGGATATACAAAGCATGTTTCTAAAACATTGCTGACTTTCTTCTCAACGTGAGGATACAAGCTCTGATAGTAAGAGTAGCCTGTTTTGGAGTTGGCATATCCAAATCTGAGTTCTGTATGTAAGACTTGAGAGCATTTTGAAGATTGGGGAGGTAGGTGATTTTAGGACTGGGTGCAGGAGCTGTGGATGTGCCAGCAGTGTGTCCTCTTTTTTCCTCCTTGGCTAACCAAAATAATTGAGAATTTGATTTCCGCCGGGGTCTGCGCCAGGGATCCCAGATGTCAGCATGAAAAGCCTTGTGCGAAAAATAGCTGTTGCAATGGATGAGAGAACTGTTCCGTGGCTCTGAATCAGTTGAACTGTACACCTAGTCCACAACCTGTCATGCTGAATCACCGTTACTGCACATGTGTTGTTTTAAGAGCAGGTACTACAGGCTTGGCTGCAGCACGCAGAGAATGTCTGGGGCAGACACAGCGTCCGGACCAGCTTCAGGTTAGGGTTACATCAGGGACAAGGCACCCCTGGCACAAGGCCAGGGATAAAAGAAACAACGCCAAACCTCAATGGAAGGTGGAACAGAAGGTTAAATAAGAGAGAGAGCATCCAATAAAAGAACCCCACTTCCGGCAGGTCACACCTCACACACTAGGTTCTGCAACGATTCAGCAATAACCACGATTTAACGTGACAAACCACATAGCACACTCCATGAATGGTTTGATGACCTGATTCCCAAAATGGGTACCAAAAAGCTCAGAAGCCAATTTTGAATCCAGTCGTCCATCTCATGACCTTGTTGAAGATAGGGAGTGGCCCAAAGCTGACTGGCATACATGCCTGCCGGGATGACAAACGCCTTAAAAAGCTGTAACTTAAGCACAAAGGCAGTGGGCAAGCTGATGTTCATGAGCAAAGTACAAATGCAAGCCTTGTCGGCTAAACAAGGCTCAAGGCTTCTTCAGCGGCAGGGCGTAAGTTGAGATTCTTTTCAAAGAACACCCCCAATTACCCAAAAGTGTCGGAATATTGCAGGATATTGTCATCATATACCAAAGGTGGTAAACTGTCTGTTCTAGAGTTGAAGCAGACAATGCCTACTTTTTGGGTACTCGTCTTCATCAAAATCTCCATCTGCAGGCATAAGGTTCCAGCCTCTGGGGCATGACCAGGAAATTATTTGAAAGATGCTATTCTAATAGAAGCTAGCTATAACCATCTTTCAAGGGCCTCAGCTCAAGTCACCCTCCATACCATTCTGTTAGGTGTGGGAGGGGTCATCTACACCCCCCACACTCTGGAGCCTCTGAAAGAGCTTGGTCTTGACACTCATACAGCCACCAGGCTTGCTCTGAAGCTTCATGCTCATTCTGTTCAGTACGCTTGTAAACTCGTTAGCACCAGACGCGCTCTTGAGAAGACTTCTCTCAACTCTCATCGCCAAGATCAGGCACGGGCTACTGCTAGTAACCCTCCTGATCCCCATTGACTTCTTTCTTGTTTCTCTTGGTGAAGGGGATACACGGTGCCTCGGCCCTAGGTATCCTCTTTTCCTTAATTGATGCGGGGAGTGTCTTCACTGCCTGCGTAGTTTTTGTTTTCGACTCCAAGTAAGTAGGGCATACCCAAGCATGTTTGTCCCCATCAGTCAGAAAATACTCATCAGTGTTATTAAGGTTTTTGATTGGGGAGCTGACACTGTTGTAAGTGGTTCCAAGAATTGCCTTAGGGTATGGAATCATATGCCTCTTTGAAATCAATGAAGGCTGTGAAAAGGGGTGAAGAGCCATGTGTTCTGAAAGTTTGCACAGCATGTTTTAGACGTCTCAGTATGTGAAGTGGCTGTTGAATGCTGCATCTTGTTGTTATTTAAGCACAAAATTACATAAGTAGGACGTTAGCTTCCAGCCGATGCACAGGGTACTGTGAGTAACCCTCTGATCCCCACAGACTTTTTGGTGGAGAGAATACACTGTGTTTTGGCCCTAGGTGTCCTCTTCTTCTTACTAATCAACTAGAAGTTGATCATCAACATGATGTGGGGAGTGTTTTAATTGCCTACGTAATTTTCCTTTCCTTCCCTTTGACGATCAGATCTATACTTTTGCCAATAGGAAGTCTCTAATCTCAGGGCGCGGGCATGTAGCCAAAGACACGCTATCTTTCTTTGCATGCACTTGCCTAAGTCAAGATCCAGCCATCTAGAAACAGTGAAGGGCGTGCCATGGACAGACAGTAGCTCCAGAGGAAGTGCAACCCAATGGTGATATTTACAGGTTTACATCGAGGTTGAGCCTTCAGCCAGATAAATCTCTTTTGAGCCATGTTGTCTCCATAATTTGATTGATGGGAGAGTTTTCTCCAACTACACACACGTTTTTCTTACTTCCTAAGATATTTACTGCGGTATTTACATCAGTGTACAACTAACATCCTGTCTGAACTTGGTACACCACACAAAGGGCACACACACATGCGCGCGCACACACACAACACACACACAGACACACACACACACACACACACACACACACACACACACAGTCACACATGCTAGGGAACTCCCAAGTTTTCAGTAAACAGGAGTCGGCATTCGATAATCTGGTATTCAGTCCCTTAAAGAAACCTGCCTAGGCGATCCCCCGCAAACCCTTTTTTTGCTTTCATTCCATTAGATGTTTTTCCCACTTTCATTAGTCCTCATCGGGTGAGGAGCAAATTCGCGTGTCGGGCTGGCCCGACGATGTCTTTCTTTGACAACAACATTTAACTCCAGGGGGGGAGAAGTAGAGAAGTGACCCTAACAGCTGCGGAGAGAGAGAGAGAGAGAGAGAGAGAGAGAGAGAGAGAGAGAGAGAGAGAGAGATAGAAGGAACCTTGACTCTCTCTATGCGCTTTCTCGTCTCCGACCCAATGTTGGATATCTCCTAGGCAATGAAGGGTAGTGAGCAGGAGTTCAAGACCGCTCTGGCTGCGGAGGAGGATTCGCACGACATTGAACGTGGAAGGGAGCCCCAGAATGAGAAGAGAGCTGAGGATCCCAAGACAGCCAAAGGAAAGGTATGGTGAGCAGCTTAGCACTGCATAAGAAAGGTATGGGTGAGCAGCATAGCACTGCAGAGAGCACTGCCCTTGGCCCCTGTTTCAGCCCTGTGTGGCTGAGAAGTTCCGTGCCTGGGAAGGTGTTTTGTTTTGGACGTGTCTTCCTTTGATGAGGCGCGCATGTGGACCACCTGCAAGTTCAACTACACACACCTGCAGGATGGCCCTCCAGCTGTGAAGCGTTCGCTTGCTCCCAAGACAGGATGTGCAGCATGTCCTGGAAAAGACTCACCAGCACCTGCATGCAACACAGGCGTAGCAGGCGCTCTAACCCTGCTTTCCAAGCACCCACAGCTGCTGATTGCTCCCGGTGTGTAAGGATGTGGTGTTTTTTTTTTTGCTCGATTGCATTGCTCATCACATTAAGCATCTGCTTGGCTGAATTGGGCTCTGGGCGCCTCCATCATGCATCTATCTCATAGACATGCGCCATGCATTCAAATGCGTGAAAGCTTGTCAAAACCACACATGCACATGCATGTGCGTGCGCGCGTACACACACACACACATACAAACACACACATACACACACACACACGTGCACACACACACACACACACACACACACACACACACACACACACACACACACGTGCACACACACACACACACACACACACACACACACACACACACACACACACACGCGCGCACACACGCGCACACACATGCATGCCAGCGTGTTTGCGCAGACTTGCTGCATCAACATCTTCTGCACATTAATATGGCGTCATAAACGCACTACACATTGACATGCATGACCGCTCTGTGTACACGCAGCCATCTTGTTTTGCCTCATTGTTGCGCTGTGCTCGTTTGGCATCGTTCACGCGACAAATGCCTCATACAACTTGGAGGGAGAGCAGGCTAAAGATGAAGCAACCAGCGCAGCAGACGGCCTAGTTGTTCAACTTTCTAGTGCATCCAGAGCAGTTCTGAGCTTGGTGGGTGTAAGCACCTAAGAGTTACAAGGGAAAAAAAGCCTCAGTCATGACGCGTTTGACTGCTAGCCTGTTCATAAATACACAGATCATGAAGGAAAAAAGGAAGTTTGTTGTTTTCCTGGTTTAGAAAAATATTAATATCCTGGGATTCTTATGGTGAATGGTACCTAGACAGGGCATCCTGTGGGAGACGTAAACACCTAAGCGTTTGGGTCCCAGCACAAGGGCAAGGTCTAAAAATCTTGCAAATCCACCCTGTTACATTCAGAAACCCTGCAGTGTTGTCTTCGTGTTTTCGCTACGCGTATTGCTGCAGGCGGCAGTCGTCAAAATGAACCCCAATTGGTCTTTCCTGGAGTCCAACTTCCTTGTGCTTGCTGAGGAGCTGTTCAGACAGGTGATTTCAGCAAAGCAGCGCTTGAGTCTTCTTTGTTAGTCAAAGGTGCATCTTCAACGGGTGATGGTGACATCCAGCTCTGTCATGTTGCTTGTGATGCTTGTTTTGGGCAATCCCATCTCCCCAAAGCTGACTCCTCTATCTGCTTGTCCTGTTGCATGCAGTCAAACGAAGATGGCAATCTGGCCCTCAGGGAGCTCGCACTACTCCCGTGAGTTGTGGGCTGCTCAAATCTGTCTCTGTTCTGATCTCGCGGCCAGCCACAAAACCCCGCTGCTGGAACAAAGCGCTGTGCGTGATAGTGCAGACGAGCAATAGTACTGACATGTCCTCTCTGTCTTGACTCATCGCCACAGGTTTGGGAGGGTCCGTTTGCTACTTACGAAACCCGATCAGCGCAACTCAACTGCAGACCTTTTCTCTCCAGCACTTGTGGATCGGCTGCAGCCGTACCAGTCCATTGCAGTGGGCGGCCTCACCATCAATGGCCCAATACCTCTCACTACTGGGGATGAGAGGGCCTTTGCGGCCAGGTGGGTGAGGTGTGGACTTTTGCAAGTTGTGGACACTGTAGGAAAGGTGGAGATAGCCATGAGTCAGCTAGATAGCTGTCTCAGGCAAGCACTGCAGCGCGCAAAGTGCTTGCAGTGCTCAATTCAGTTTTAAGAGCACAACTCACTGCTGGTGATGGCCACAAATGGAAAGTGTGCATGCCTATCTTGGCGCTACCCCATCCTGGTGACTGCTTTGGGGATGTAAACCAATGTTTCCGGTCAGGGTGTGCTCACAAGAAAAGAGCAGATTCGCTGTGTGCATCAAAGGAAGGTTGCCGCAGTAGCTAGCTGGCTAGCGCCCCACCAGGTGAGCTCAGATGCAAAGCTCTTGGATCCTGGTGAAGGGGCTCACGTGTGGCCGGAGACCTCAAAAAGATGGGGAGGAATACCTCATGACCTGGTCTTATGAGCATTGAGGCAACGGGGCTGGGCAATGAGCGCCACCATGGGTGCCCGCGCTGAAGAGGTGTTGCTGGTGTTGCTGTTGAAGAGGTGTTGAGGCGTTGCTGTTGGAGCGTGCCTGCTCACGAGGGGCTGCCCTGGCTTGCAATCTGCAAATGAGGATGGCAAGGTTGCGAGGGACGACAGTGGGCGTGCAAGGGACTGCCAGTCAGAGCGCCTGACCTCAAGGGTGGGACGGTCGATTCTGGATCCCACTCTGAATGGTGGACATCCAGTGCTAAACACTCCTTGTTTGCATTGTTTTACTGTACAGACAGATGCATGGGATTGCACACTCGTACCAAATAACATCATCGCATGCCCCCCCCCCTCTGCAGGTATCCCATTTTCTTCTCTGACGTTGATGAGGACGAGGACTGGGGACACCCAGGTATGGCATCCGTAAGGTCTGGTTGCTTGGCTGATGATGCTCTCATTTTGAGCACTGTGCGTGCTGAAATTGCCCGCCCTTTTCTGCAGTGTTGCTGCATCTCAAGGCTCTTGATCTCTTAAAGTGGGACCCGCATTCCTGCTCCTAACCAACGAGTTAAAGAAAAAAAAGCTATCAGAGAAAGGCCTGGATAGAACCCAGTTGCCCCCCTGATGGAGCGCCGGTGCTCTTTTGAAAACAATAGATGGCAAGATGTGCTTTGGAGCGCTGGCCCGCTGCCTTCGATAATTTTTTGTCTACCGATCTGGCAAGTCTGAGTTGGATCCTTCATCCTTTTCCCTGCAGACAACATTACACACCCCACTGACTGCCCGGGGCCTCCATGCTACAACCCAGAGACAGGCGAAAAGTGTGTCAAACATGTTTGCCTGTGGTGTACTTCCTGCTTTGCACATCTTTGCGTATGCATGTTGTTGAAGTGGGTCAAACATTTGCTTGCCGTTTGTTCCTGCTTTGCACATGTGCATGTTTGCATCACTCCGCACTAGGTCAAACATTTGCTTGCCATGCGCTCTTTGCTTTGTACATGCTCACAACTGCATCATGCCGCACCAGGTCAAACAGTTCGCTTATCATTTGATCCTTGCTTTACACATCTTTGCGTCTGCATTGTGCTATACAAGGTCAAAACATTTGCTTGCTGTTTGCATCCTGCTCACACAAACCCATCTCTTCTGTTCCTTTGCAGGTTCTGGGGTGAGTTGGTTCCACAAGTCCAGCGCCAGGCTGGTCCGCGGGTGCACAGCAAGAGCGAGCATGATGGCAGCTTGTGCAGCTCTTTCTGGGATGCATTGTAAATGTATCTGCTGCACCTTGCTGCTTGCAAGTAAAAGCTTCTCATGTGGCAAGAGGCTTGTCTTAGTTGCGTGTTTTTGCCGTCTCTGTTTGTTCAACATTGCTTGGAACACCTGTTGTGGATTGGCTCAAGACCTCTGACTCAATCTGTGGGTTTTGGTGCAGGGTTCATTGGGGCGGTGGTGAATGCGGAGCCTCTTTTAGCAGGTATTGATAGCGAGGTGCACAAAACGCTGCTTGCCTCTGTACAGCAAGCTCCATTGTGCCCTGCTGGCGTTTGGTGCCAGAAGTCCTGGAGCTTGTGTCCAAATTTATGTGTCTCTTAACCATGCATCTCAAGCCGTAGCATTTCAAGTCACAGCGCATTCATGTCCTTGCGTGTCACGGGCATGCATTTTGAAGTCATAGGTTCAGGTCAACCCCAGTGCTTGCCCCTCCCCCCCTCCATGCATATTTCAAGTCATGGTCCTCAGACATTCACTCCTGGTCTGTCTTCCAGGGCTGCCAAAACTGTCGCATTTGTAATTCCTACTGTTTTGCCCCATGCAGGGGACAATGTGCACTTGAAGCGGCTCCTATCTGACGGCCTCTCTTACTCGTGAGTCACTCTTCATGCTTTGGCAAAGTCTGTGCACGTCTGCCCGCTAATTGAGAACAGAGTGTACTGAAGTGCAGAACTGCGGTGATGTTGAAGGTGGTTTGTAGCATACATCAATCAGAAGATGTTTCTCGTAGCTGCTGGTAAACAAAACAAGCCTGAAGTCTGTTGTTTGGTACTTTTTTGTTGAATGACTGCATCTGCTTTGATATTAGTCTGACCAACCAGAGAATTAACATCAGTTACTGTGCTAATGAGAAATGGCTGTGGCAGCGCCACTAAGAGTGCTCTGTGCATGCACTGATGTCTTATAGGCTCACAACAAGCGCTCTGGCTGGTACAAACGGGCCTGGCATCCTTGTCTCTGGAGGGCCAAATCCTGACAAGGTGAGGCCGTTTTGAGGCCATGCTGTTTCGGAACTTCCAGGCTGGAAGCCATGGACCTGTGCTTGCGCTCTGACACACTACGCCGTATGCTACTTGCCCCCTGCTGTTCCCAGGTGACTGCCAACGTCACTGTTGCGCTGCCAGGAAACTCATGGTAAGCGCGTTTTGGGGAGCTCACTGGAGATCAGTCAATTTGATTGGGTGGAGGATGGGTGTGGCCGTGGGTGTTTGTTTTGTTGGCGGGTGAGGAGAATGAATGAACCTTGCAGTCTAATGCTGGGTGCTACATGCAAGCAAGAGAAAATGGGATAACAGTGCGCATTCGCAGGGTTGGCCAATTTTGTGTAAATACGCTAAAAATTCAGCTTTCTGGCAGGGAAACTACAATATATATGTAAACAAATGTGTGTGTGTGCGCGTATGGAATTGGCCAACCCTCCACATATGCCATGGAAAAGCCAGAAGTATGCAAAGAGCTCCTGGGGACAAGAGTCCATCCAGCTATCAAGCCTTGCCAAGGCAAGGTGTTGCACATACCCCCCTAGACTTGGAACACAGTATGTAACCCTTGCAACCTGCAATTCACAGGATGTGCACTGAGGGAACCAAACAGGCAAGCTTGCTTTGCACCTCCTCAGCACCTCCTCGCTTATTTGGGATCCTTGCACCTTCTCTGTCTCGTTGTGCATTGCAGGGCGCTCTCTGTGTACAACCCGAGGCAGGATGAGATTTTGACACTCCGCAATGGGCTTATAGCCATGGTGGTGGTAATGGCGTTCATTCTTTCTGGTGAGTCCTCAAAGAAGTGCGGAACAAGGGCAGCAAGGAGGAAGGAAGCATATCAATGAGTGTGCTGGATGAGAATAAGCGCACACTGCCAGTGTGCTCTGATGCTCTTGTCATCCCAACATGCCTACCTCTCCATTCTCCCATGTCAAGGCACAGTTGCTGCAAATGGTGCCTCTCATCAGCATGTCAAGCGCGAGTGTACTTCAATCATGCTCAGGCCTACTTGCCTCTCGTTTCCCCATGCCTGAGTAAGGAGCAGACGAAGCATGCTTGCAACACTGTTGTTTGTGCTGCCAGACAGGTTTTGCGCCAGTCTTGGTTGTTAGAGGATGCACTTGTAATCCAATCTCTCTTGTCCAAGAACATGTGTAGGGCTGAACACAGGAATGCCAGTGAGGTCATGTCAGGCAATCGGTTTTCCTGGCCCTTCAATGCTTTTAGTCCCATGGGTACAGCCCTTTGGTGCAGAAATTTGTCCACAAAATAGAAGCCCACTTGTGATTGTGTGCAAATTTCTGGCAACATTTGGGCTTTCCTTGCCAGAACATCAAACTTGTACAGGATGTGCCCAACCCAACTCTTTGCGCCCTTTTTTTGCTGCAGTTTTGCTGCTGCTACTGCTGCTTTCTGCCAAGCGGGCAAGTGTCCTACTTCAAGAACAGCTGGTGAGTGAAGACAGGGTGTCATGTGTCCAGTGGTAACAAGCTGTCATGTACGTACACACGCGCGTGCACCCACACACGCACCCACACACGCACACACACACAACACACACATACATACATAAACACAACACACACATGCACGTATGCACTCTGTACTGCTTTATGGCAAGCCATGGCCCTTTCAGCACTGCCATACTGCAGCAAAAATTGTGTTTCCACGCGAATTCGATTATGAAATGTTTCAATAAAAGAATGATTAAAGGCCAGCGCTCTAGTGGTCTACATCCTTGTGCTTCTTTTCATGCCTTTTCTCTCCAGATTACCAACAAGTTGTTGCAAGAAGAGAAGGTTTCTCGGGAGGCGCTACTGGGCAGGCAATTTGATTTGATAGCTTGCTTTGAGCAGAACACGAAGCGCTACAAAAACATTAGCAGATCCAACCTTTCGTCAGATGGGCAACTGAACACTCTCGGTGAGTGGGCGAGCTTTTGCTGGACCAGGCTTCAGGCTCAATTGAGGCTTGGCTCCTTGTTAGCACACATCCCCTGCAAGCCACTTCAGTGTTGACAGCCCTGCTCCTTTCTGATATGCTGTCTTGCAATGCTCTACAGATGTTTCCCTGCTCGCTCCTCATGTTGGGGCACCTGCATGGAAGCACTGTGATCAGAGTTACCTGCACAACAGGGCGTCACCATGATAAGCGCCCACGTCTTTCCCCCCCAACACCGTGCTCTTTTGGTGCAGACCGAATTGCCGCAGCAAGGGCCGCAATTTCTGACGTGAGGCGCAGCAAGGATGAGGACATCAATGTCCTGGAGTTGCTGGCTGAGGGCTCGTTCGGCAAAGTGTACAGAGGGTATGTGTATTTTATGAGGTAGTGGTAGTACATATGCAGCACATGAGGCACAGCAAGGATGAGGACATCAATGTCCTGGAGTTGTAGGCTGAGGGCTCATTTGGCAAGGTGTACGAAGGGTACGTGCTTGTGTTCAGTAGTGCATGTGTGGCCAATTGTGCTTGTGAGCACGAACTTTCAGACAGGCATCAAAAGGGGATTGCACCCTGGAAGTGTGTACGCTGTCTACTACCTGTGCTGGGTGGACCAGGCTACCAGGTGCCCAGCAAGAGTTGTCCCACACTGCTATGTTGATGTGTCGTGCACACCCTGCCTTCTTGAAAACCCCTACCAAACCAAGTGCTCTCCTCATCTTTGTCACTTTTAACCGTGTTATCTTGCTTGCCTCCTTGCATCCCTTACAGGCAATGGAGGGGCACTGACGTGGCTGTGAAGATCATCATGGTGCGTCCACGGCCAAATGTTAAAACGCTGTTGCAACTTATCTTGCCTGCATGCCTATTGGTTCCTTTGTTGCTTGCAGCCCGAGTGTGCATGTGCCATGATATTGCCCACATTGACACATACATTCTCTTGACATGAGGGCCTGCAGTTTCTGCTTCTCAACGCTCCCTTCTACCATGGTCCTGGACCTGGGACATCCCAAGGATATTTCCAGCTATCTTCTCACATACTCCTTTGAATCTCATAATCTCCCAGCCTGAAGCAGTGGACCCAACATGGCAGCATTAAGAGCTATGCCTTGCTGTTACATGTGGCCCCTAACTATGATTCATTCTTTGCTATAAACCAACATCAGCAATGGCTTCACAAAGGTATGTGCACTAAGACTTATGATTTAATCTCATCTGTGCATACATCCTTGCTTCCTCACTCCAGCTGCCGGGCAACATGTCTGGGCGCGAGAAACGGGAGAAAATGGTAAGGCAAAGGGTTATGCTATTGTTGGCTGGCAACCTCTGCTATGGAAAATTGTCATGAAGACTGAGCGTCTTAAGGGTCATTGTTTTAAAGGCATTGTCAGTTAGTTTTTCTGGGTTGCAGTCCTCAACTTGATCATGCAACCTAGGATAACAGCACCTAGCCTTTCATACTAGCCTTGCTGTACTTGAGCTAGCTTCCTAGGGGCCTTGAACTTCAACCACATTCACCTGATTAACTTCTTACATGTTTGCCTGCTTTAGAGCACAGAGGCACTTCATAACTTGTGGTTCCCATTATAGATCAGGTCAGCCTCAGGCTTTTTGTTGTGCAAAAACCCATATCTTTTTTCTGTTCTATCTTATGCCAGGTGGTGTGGGAGGCGGCGATCAGCAGCTCTTTAATCCACCCTAACATTTGCCAAACTTACCATTACCGGTGCGTGCCATGGCCAGATCTATGCTATTGCTCTCCTGCATACAAGGACATGTAGGACATCTTAAACATGCCAGCAAGCTTGTGGTTGAAATACTCAGGCAAACTTAAAAGCTAATGTGTCCATGTCAGCCATGTATGGCATTTCCTCTTTATGGCTTGATTTTCAAGAAAAGAATGCAAAATTGTTTTGAAAGAAACATGCAAAGAGATATGCTTGACCTTAATGATTTCAGCTGAGCACTCCATTAAGCGCCTAAGAGTTTATAAAAGCCACCTTAGTCTGCTGTACAGTGTCCATCTCCCTGTGCTGGCCACATGTTGCTCATTTGCTACAATGCAACTTCAACCTGGATGATTTTCAACTAAAAGCCTTCTAAAGCATCCGAGAGCTTGCAAATACCACCTTTGTCTGCTGTTACTCCCCTTCTCCATTTGCTCACCACTTGATGTTCATCTGCTGTAACCAACCTCCATTTGCTTCCCACCTTTTTTTCCTTTTTTTTGTGATCAACCTCCCTGTTGGTTCCTCCCCTTGCTGCCGTGTGTGGCCACCACTCATCTTTTCGCAAATCCCCTGCAATGCAGCATCAAGCCGGTTTCCGTCTGCTGTCGTTTTTCTGAAACTCTTGTTTTCATATGTACTGCAGCATCAAGCCAGTCAAGGAGAGTGCACGGCCGGGTCTTGGAATGGATGATCTGGGCTCTGCAGTGGTCTTTAGGTGTGTGCCCTCCTCTACAAATCATGAATGCGCTGCTGGCAGGATGAGAGGCAGTGCAAGAGGTTGGCAAGACAAGAGGGTCCATGATTGACTTCTGCCGCAAGCTCTTTCATTCCCAGAACAACGCAGCAAAAGAATGGATTCCAGTTGCTGCAGCTGATGCCGACCTGTAGCTGTATTTTTGATGTATAGCTAACACTGACCTGATAGGCGGCCAGGGCCTTCCGGAAACTGGTGCTCCTGCTGCTGCTGACACTGGCTTCTGCTATTTTCCTGTCATGCAGTGACATGAGTGGCAGCAGACAGAGGTCAGGATGCTATACAGACTCAAGAGAAACTTCAAGAGACAAGAGCAGTTGCTCTGGGCCAGAGGAAGTGCACAGCTACGAGGTTTGTGTGTGGGTGTGGGTGTGGGTATGGGTGTGTGCGTGCGTGCGTGCGTGTGGGTGGGTGGGTAGGTGGGGGAGGGGGGTTTAGTGGGCAGAGGGTGTGGGGTGAGGCCTGCAGAAATTATTGGGTGCCTGAAGTCCATCAACGCTTTGAGCTTCTACTTGTTTGCTTGTGCCTGCTAACACCAGAATGTATCCAAGGCTGGCCCATGTTTTGTGCCTATTGCTCATGATTTTTTGCAGGTACATCTCGTCCTCGAGTACTGCGATCGCTCATCTCTGCGGGACGCGCTGGATGCTGGTATGTATGCGTTTTTTCGTGCGCTCCTTGTAATCCAAACCATACTTAGGTTGCACTTTGGTCGCACCTCCATCCATTTTCTTGCAACATGTGCATAATTCATGCTTACATACACGCACGCAAAGACACACACATGCGCGCACGCACCTACATGCACACCCCTGCAAACACCTGTGTGTTTAACAGGAGTGTTCATGACACCAAATGGCCTCAATTACGCCGCCCAGCTGGACTGTGCCATGGACGTGGCCAAGGCTATGTTGCACCTGCATTGCAACAACGTAAGTTAAGCTATCCAACCAAAACCCAAGTGGCCCTAGGGGAAATGACTGAATGTTTAGAGCAAGATCTCAGGGTGGGGGAGAGCTCTTTTTAGGGATGGGGGACAAATGTGCAGGAGTTGATTTGTCCGTAGGAATTATGAAATCAAGCACCCATGCTTGCCGGCCCTGTCTAACCCCCTCATGGATCCTGCCAGTGTTGTTATCCTGGCAATGCGTTGCTTCGGATATCAATTTGTGTAACTTGAGTTGTTATCCAGCAATGCCCAGAGGACTCCAAGAGACTGCCACCCAATACTGCAGTGGTGTGCAGTAGTTGGGAGGGGCTGTGTTGGGGAGTGCTGCTAAGGGGTATCCATCTAATGGAGTGCATTGTGACACTTAAAGTAAACATGCATTGCCCATGCTGCAACTCCTCAGAATCAAAGCACATGAATTAGTGCTGCTTGATAGAGCTCTGGGACGATTGGGAAGGCGCTAGGAACGCCAAAGTTGTGAAAAGGGAGTTTCTTGGACAGGTCCATTTCAAAAATGCGCGACGTTGCAGTTACCTTGCTAAGCACAACGCGCTTGAAACTCCTGCTGCTTCACTTACTCGTGAGCCGTTGCCTGCAGGTGCTGCATTTAGACCTGAAGGCGCGCAATGTCCTGCTGTCGAGCAAGTGTTAATCATGACAACCACCCAGCAAATGCTCATCGACACAACCATCTGCAGGTGCTGCATTTAGACCTGAAGACGCGCAATGTCCTGTTGTCGAGCACTGGCGCAGAGGGAAGGGGTGTAATGTGCAAGGTGAGTGCTGTTGAAGTGCGCACCAGGCAGGCAGCGCAAGATTGCCTGAACCAGAGCAGTAGGTGATTAGCCAGAGAGTACTCAGGTTCAGCTCTGAACAGAGGCAGATAACCTTGCGCACTCTCTCACAAATTGATCCTGTGTCCCTTACCCCTTCCTATAGTTCTCGGTCACAGGCCAATTTTTTTAGCCCTGTAAAAGCATGCTTCCAATACTTGTGGGAACCTGATGGACACCAGGTTCACACGTGCCTGTGCTCTTGCATGGTCCGTTCACCTCCTGTGCTCTCAGCTCTGCTGCGATTCACACATTGTACTGTCATTTCTAGGGGTTTCTGGCCAATCCCATACATTGGTTTCCGGGGACAGCTTTCAATCCTTGTAATACATACACAAGTATGCATTTTTCAGTCCACCTTGTGAACCTGAAAATACCAAATTCAAATTTATAGCACAGTACATGTCATCTTTGTGACGCCATGAATATGGCTAAGCCTACTCATATGGAACTCCTCCTCTGACAAACTCGTAGGTCAGTGATTTTGGCTTCCGTGTTTGCATGCGGAAAATTGCCTTACACTCACGTCTCTTATATCCGCTTCACCCTTGACGCACTTGTAGGTCAGTGATTTTGGCCTCAGTGTCCGCATGGACCACTTGGAGACGCACGTGTCAAGCTTGTTCCAGGGCACTATGACACACATGGCGCCTGAAGTGTTACTGAAGGGCACCTGCTCCAAGGCCTCAGATGTGTACGCGTGAGTGTCTGTGTCTGTCATAGGCAGCACTTTGATTTTGCCTCTGCATGTGCGTGTACATACAAAAGTGGCTCCTGAAGTGTTCCTGAAGGGCACCTGCTCCAAGGCCTCAGATGTGTACGCGTGTCTCTGTTGTAGGCAGCATTTTGGTTGTGCCTCTGCATGTGTGTGTGTGTGTGTGCGTGTGTGTGTGGCGCAAAGCAGACATGGCACAAGCAGTCCAGGCCCCTCAAGAGCAGTGCCTATCATGCCAGTGCACCTTAGCCTGGCCACCCCTGTAGGTTGCGTGTGTGGATTCTGGCTCTTCAGCAGCCCACCTGTGATTATGCAATGACTCATCATCAGCCAGGGAATAAATGCTTCATGCCGAGTTGCTCCTGGTGTGTTCACCCCGAGCTCTGTACGCCCACCTACAAGTGTGGTCCTGGGTGGCATGAGGGATTTGCTTGTGCAGCCCTTGCCAGCTCCTAAAGGAAGCTTCTTCCATGAAGCTTGCTCTCATTACTAGGGTTGGCCAATTCCCTCTTTTTATACGTATCTACGTATTATACGGCAAATGTATGGAATTTTTAGCACTAAATATACGAGCATACGGTATTGGCATACGGAACTGGCCAACCCTACTCATTACAATAAGCTTATGTGTATTGCCGTCTGAAGCCATGTCTCCCCTGACCATGCTGCTGCTGCTCCTTCTGCTGCAGGTTTGGGATTGTGCTGTGGGAGCTCTTCACGTGCGGTTCTCCGTTTCGTGGCGTTCCACCCGCACTGCTGGGGCACTCAATCGTGAAGGATTGCAAGCGACCTGAATGGCCACCTGTGGTGCCCAGTGGCTACAGAGACCTTGCCAACGCCTGCTGGGATCAGAATCCCGATGCTAGGTGTGGAGGGTGGCTGCCCATGGTGTGCTCATGTGTGCGTGTGTGTGCTGGCTTTCATATCAAAAATGAGCATGATGAGCACTCACCTCCAACGTCCAAGGGTTTGTGGTGAAGGCTCAGTGCATCTGGCCCACCAGAATTCCACAACTTTGTAGTGCACCTGCTGTTCGTCAGCAACCTTGGCACTTAGTGTGTATGTGTGTGTGTGCTTGCTCGTGCGCACACGCAGGTCCCGACACTCCTGTGTGCCAGGGATTTGGAACGTGCTTGGGAATAGCCAGCATGCACATGATGGACATCATTCACCTTGCAGTTGATGAAGCTTGCGTGCACAACTTTGCATATGCCTGTCAATCCCTGCTTTCATGTAAAGTAAAGCCATGGTAAGAAGTCCTCGCGACAGGTTTGCAGCTACTCGCACGCGCGCACGCACACACACACTAACGTGTGGTTACGTTTGTGCACCTCCCGCGCAGGCCCACTTTTGACACAATCCTGCAGAGGTTGCATGAGTTGCGGAAGGGGCTGGGCGTCCGCACCCCACCCCTGCAGCCCATTCCCGTGCGGCCGCCCCGGTGCATGCCTCATGAGCAAGACCAAGCTTCCACCCTGCCCTCTGCAGCCCAGCTGCAGGGGGCAAGCAAAGCCAGGGGCCCTGCAACTCCCTCTCAGTTTGATTCACGTGGTGCTGACATGGGCGTGCTGGAGCTCGCAGCTCGGGTTGGGGCAGCGTCGGCGTCCTTGGGAGAGGTGAGCATGGAGGGAAGGTGTAGGCAAAGGCAGCTCGAGGTGTGCAGGAGAGTCGCGTGTGTGAGAATGCAAGCAAGGAGGCATGGCTTGCACTGCCTGCAGAGCCACTTGGCCATTCTTAGGGTGCAAGTTTAGTATATACTGTATACTATGAGCTCTGAGCGCTGAGTTCCTGAGCTTAGTGTGGATCTGCATGTCTTGGAAAGCAGCAGGAGTCGGAATGTAATGTAAACAGGGCTGTGTGAAAACGCTGTGTTAGAGAAATCAGACTGTCTTAACGGTTCAGTGACTGTTCCGTTTGGTAAGAACCGTATAGAGACGCTTCCAGGAAACTGACGGTGGCCAACTGTCCAGTCAGTCGCACCGTCTGGCTCAGCAGAGCCACGCGTTGCTTGTATGCACTTAGCAGCTGCAAAATGCCGCATTGCCGCATTTGAACATACAAGTCCGTTTTACTTTCAAGCATGATGCTAGTGCAAAAGAATTGTCAAATGTGCAAGGAATGCTCTGGGAGGGTTTGCATGCCAGCCCCAAGGAGCCTGATGGCCCCCCCCCCGACAGGCCTCAACACCGTGCTGCCCAAAAAAGGGGAGAAGGGAAAGGGCAAGAAGAATGCCTGGGTGTGGGAGCAGTATGTGCTGAAGCAGGTGAGAAAAGCCAGCAACAGCATAGTGTGAGGAGGATGGGGAGGAGCAGGCGCAGCAGCAGCAGCAGCAGCAGCAGCAGCAGCTGTTGTGTATGGGCGCTGACCTGGACATGGCCACAGATGAGCAGAAGGAGAACTTTGCAGCATGGCTAGACACAGTCCACTCTGCTGCTGAGGAGGAGAAGCTGCAGCAGGGCAGGGAGCTGATGGAGTTGCAGGGCAGTGGCTGAGCAGTGAAGGGGTTGGGGGGGAATGGGGGGAGGGTCCAGAATTCTGAGGCAGCATTTTGTTTCAGCTTCAGGTTGCCGGACCGAACCGTCTACTGAACTGTTTTTCACCGTATAGACGGTTTGAATATTGAAAAATACTGTAAAAAGATACCAGACGGTGCCATCCTGTCAAATCGTACACCGAACTGTCAACCATCTTTACACAGCCCAGAATGTAAATGGCTTTCAAATTAGCAGCAATTAAGGTGCAGGAGGGGAAGCAGTTGCACTTTGGGAAATGGTACAAGAAGAGTAGCTTGCAAGGCTCAGGCAGCAGCCTATATAGCTCAATAAGCACAAGCACAGGTAGGGCTTCATCATTGCTGAGGAGTTGCCAGGGAAGCCATGTGTTCTGAGGTGCAAGGGGTGGAAGTGCATCAACAGCATAGCCAACCTCTGCCAGGCCATAACCCTATGGAGCCTGGATGGTGGAGCTGGATCTGGCAGGGGAAGGATCCAGACATGGCAATAAGCACAGGGCACAGCAGCCACTGACAGACACCTTCATGCCTTCCTTGAAGCAGGGCATGACTGGAATGTTTGATGGCCAACTCCTTCCTGCGCGCAGCCCTCAATAGCTTAGCCAAACTTTAGCAACCAGGAGGAACAATCAGATATGGTGGAACTGCAGGTTTTTAGAGACCTTGACCTAGAGTGCTTTCTTCCTGCTTTGTGGGCAGCCTCTCTGCGTAGCTTTACCTTGCTAGATGATGGCAAGACCTTATAAGTGCTCTGCCTTAGAGAGACAGCTTTTCGATGGTTGTGTGGTGTTATGGGCTTGAACAGCCCGCAGGGATGGTTGCATGTGTAAGGATGATTTTATCTACTTGTTTCACACCCTCTGGCTGAATATTTCAATCCAGCAACACCAGCAGTGGATCCCTACTCCACATAGAAATGATGTCAATACTCCTGAGTTGTGGTCAAGTATGTACCATAAACTAATTTATGTACTACTCTTTTATTTGTACTACTCTTTTATTTATGCACTATTTATTATCAGACGAATTAATATTCCTCCACCCTAGTCATTGAAGTCCCTCAGTCATTTGAGCCATTCAGTCATTTGAGCCATTCAGTCATTTGAAGCCACGCAGTCATCCAAAGCAGCAGCTCTGCCAGCAGTTGCAGGAACAACCTGGGCCCGAGCCTAGCTCAGCCTTGAGTTGCCAGCCTGTGTGGGCTGAGCCTGGGACCTTTTAAATGAGGGGTTTTTGAGCTTCTTGCTTGCTTCTCTGTCAAGACTGCAGCATGAGGATTTGGGCCTGCAATGAGAGGGGCCTGGACAAACGCAGCTGTCCTTCTCGCTTGTCGCAGCACATGCCATCCCTGGTGCAGTCAGGGCATATGATTCAGCAGTGCTGGTGGCCTGAACTCGTCAAGCAGCTTACTTGTTTGCTTGCCTTGGGCTGCACTCACACCAGATGCTTCAGCAGTGCAAGCAGGACAGCCCTGCATAGGTATTTTCCCACCTGTCTGCCTGTGTGCTGTAGCTGCAGCGCAACAGCGCATGAGTACTGGACTGAAAGGTGCAACAACTCCCTGCGTATGCTTGCAGGAAGCTGGGGAAAGCCACAAACGCGCTGACGCAGTGCTTGAAAAGACGGGGCAAGGAGGGAAGATGCATTCTAAGACACATGAAATAGGTGAGCACGTACTAGCAGCAGGTCCAATCAGAGCTTCTCATTCAAGGACACAGTCTGAGGATCAAGACACCTTGCGTGTTACTTTTTCGGGTGGGATGCTGAGGCCTTGTTTGCTTTGATGTGTTTTTTAAGTGGCTTTACGTTCAACCCCCTCAGCACCAAATGCTCCGCTACCTTTTCCATTGGCTTTCCTCTGCTGCTACAGGGCTTTGGGCGCTCTCACATTCCCGGCAGCTTCCCTGACAGAATCACTGTCTGCACTCTGCATAGCCGTCATCTGCATGCAAACCACACCGCCTGCCACTTACTCCCACCTCAATGCCGTGCCTGCCTGGACGCATACAACTGACCTCCCTGTTCTGACATCAAAGCTCCACCTCTCATCAAGCCCGCTCTCCTGCTGCTGGCGCGCTCACTCTGTGCAGGCGATCATCGCTCAAGCGACTCGGGTTTGCTCAGTCCCTCCGTGCGCGCATCCCTCACGCCCAGTGCACTTTCAGTCCTGCAGGCCCAGCAGCAGGCAGGATCTGGGTCGCGTTCAGCTTCACCTGCGCGTGACCCTCATGCTGGTGTGCCCAGCAGCCGCAGCAATGGCAGCGGCAGCAATGGTAGCGGCAGCTTCAGTAAGAGCAGTGGTCATGCCAGCTTTCCCCTTGCTCGCCTGGGACCCTCTCGCTTGAAGCGCAGCCGGAAAAAAGGGGGCACAGGAGAGCCGTTGCTGGTCATTGGCACAGAGGGAGGGTCTGTCAGGAGGATGAGTAGGGCCGAGGTGCGCATGAAGCATGGGTTGAGGCCTGTAGTCTAGGCTGGGGTCAGGAGTAGATAGCATGAATGTGGGTGCATGCTTGTTGTCACATGTGCAGCTAGCAGCAAGAATTACATCACGCACGTGCCTAGAGTACCAATCTCAGCTTGGAAACAAGTTGATGGCATCCAGGGCCCCAAGCTCATGTGTCTGACACATCCTAGCGTAGTTCGGCACACGAAAACCTCAGCGTGATTGGCTCGATGCTTAATCGCTCTTCTGCCCTGCAGTTATCAATTGAACACTCACACGCTTTCCACAACTGCCATTCTGCCCTGCAGTCATCATTTATACATACTAGCTGCCAGCTGCCAGCAATTGGTGAGGACGACTCTCACAACGGTTCTCAGCATAATGATCGCCAATCTTCCAGCGGCTGCTAGAGCCACCAATATTCAGCATGTGCCACGCCTGTGTGGGACGTACCTGCACCTGGCAGGTGAGGTGCTGGCAACATAATTGTTTTAGTTGTAGCCTTGGGGTGTCTGTAAGTAGACGTGGGTGCTCACTCAGCGACCATCATCAGAGCCGGTGATTGGTTGATTGATTTAATTAGACCATTTCTTGCCGTTATCAAGGAAAATGACTTAAGTGGAACAGCACTTTTTATTTGTAAGGGGAATGAACTGTTTTAACGTGTAACATTTTTTTCTGCAATGTTCTTCTGGCACATGTTCATCTCCAACATGCGTGCTTCTAAGCATTTGGAACCCATGTTTTTTGGCTTTGAAAGATGCAAGACCTGATGTGCTTGCAAATATAAGGTGATTATTCCTGTGGCTGGCACTCCCACCATTGCCATCTTTGCATCTGACAACATGTCTCCAATATTTTAATGCAGCTGCCATTGTCATCTTGTTTTTATAAAGATTCTTTATTTCACCCATTCGGGCCCCAATTGCAGTGAAGTTACGTTGAGGCACTGGTTGTTTCCAAGGAACTTGCATGGCAAGTCCAGCTTGTTCTCTCCTGTTGCCAGGCACGTGAAGCCTCCCGCTGCTTACATTGCTATTTTGTAGACATTTTTTCTTTGTATTTTGTAATAACATGTGCAATGCTGTCATGGCATGGTTTCGCAGCAGCTCTTCCTGTTGGCAATGTTAAAAGGAGCTGAACAGCCCCTTAGTTGGTGAATGTAAATGACTCTTCTTCTGTTCATCATGACATTGGATTGCCATGCCACAGAGCTCTCCTGCATGCTTTCAAACATGCTTGAGTTGGAGGGCAAGTGCAACAAACGATTGTGAGCTGCCATGTTATTTGCCGGGAGAAGAACAAGGAGAACTGTGTAGGTTGTGGAACACTCCCTGCACAAACAAGGATGAGGAGATACATTGCATAGCGCCACGAGTATTGTTCTGAAGAGGAATGTCCTTGGGGAAGCCTCCAGAAATTACAAAAACGGATTATGGACATTGATTGGTGCTAGCATCACCCAGCTCAGCGTCTGTCCTCAAAAAATGGTCGATGGCATGCCTCAAAGTAGAAGGATTGTGCGCGAAAGGTTGCTCCATTGAAAAATCACCAGAGAAACAGTTAAAAGGTAAGCAGACTTTCTCCTCAGAGCACAAACATTTGCGTCTCTGCACACCAAAAGGGCATGAGCTTCATCTTGAATCTCATCACAAGAACAGCGATCACACAAAAGAGCGTTCTGAGCAAGCACATGATAACTAAGTAAACACATGATAAGCACGTGATAACTAATCCCTATTCTAAAGTCACCACTGCCTATCCTCACCTCTGTTGTGAACTTGTGTTCTTCGAGAATGTGGCATTGAATCTTCAGTTCAAGTGAGAGCAGTTGGTTTTTCAGTTCAACTGGTTTCGTGCCACTGTCGCACGGTGCGTTTCTACAACTTGCTCACTAAATGCAACAGTATACTCCTCAAGAGGGTTCTCCACGCAGACATCAGCCTTAGCTCCAGAACTGAATCTTGTTGGACATCACAACTCTTGACTGCGCTGGATGATCTGGCACACTCGGACCTGATGAGACGTCAAATTATGGCTTGTGACCCTGTGAACCTCAGTCAATTTGTGGTGGACCTAAGAACTAGGCACCTTAGCTACCAATGAATCAATTCACAACTCCTGATCCCAGAGTAAGCAACAGTAAGTGGCTGATTTGCGGGGACTTCAATGCCCACATAGGGTGCTTAAATGAACTTCTCTTTCCTACACCTCCACATCTCCCACAGGATGTCCTGTCTAGGCACCATTCACCATGTGAATTCCCAGGATATCAATACTTTTCTAAACCAGGATAACAACAAACTTCCTTTTTTCTTCATGATCTCATGTGTATTTATGAACAGGCTAGCAGTCAAACGTCTTGACTGAGGCCTTTTTTTCCCTTGTAACCCTTGTAACCCTTGTAAGTGGCTGACAATGGTGCGCACTTCCTGTCAGAGCTGCTCATGCCATTCACCCTCAGGAGGCTCCTTATGCAATGCCTAAATACATGTACTTGGATCTTCCCCATCATGTCCTTCGCAACATTGCCAGATTCAGGCTGCAAGTTCACACTCTTCAAATTGAACAGGCTGTTTGGTCCAATAGTACTTCTCCAGTTTGTGATACCTGTGATTCTGATGACATACAAGATGAAAAACATGTGCTGTTCAGATGTTCCAATCCCCAGGTCTGCTCTCTCCGTCAAAAGTATGCCTCACTTTTTGAGCACAACTTCTCTTTTCTACATTTTCGTACCTACCACAAGGTGCCCTGTCTAGGTACCATTCACCATGTGATTTCCCGGGATATCTTTTTTTTCTTAAACAGGATAACAACAAACTTCATTTTTCCCTTTATGATCTCATGTGCATTTATGAACAGGCTAGCAACCAAACGTCTTGACTGATGCCTTTTTCCCTTGTAACCCGTGTAACCCTGTTATGAACTTGGAAGCATCGCGCGTACCAACCTTTGCTACAACGATCCTCAATCCTGCCCAACCAGGAAATACCTCTCTCTCTCAGTACACCTGGGACCTACAAAATTTAGCAATCTCGAACACAGCTGCAAGGATCCATCTAAGCAATCATAACCCAGCTTGGCAACAGAGCCTGGCTACAAGGGGTAGAAGGGGAAAAAGGCCTCAGTCAAGACGTTTGACTGCTAGCCTTATTCATTAATACATATGAGATCATGAAGGAAAAAAGGAAGTTTGTTGTTATCCTGGTTTGAAAAAATTTCAATATCCTGGGAATTCACATGGTGAATGGTACCTAGACAGGGCACCCTATGGGAGACGTGGAGATGTAGGAAAGAAAAGTTTCAGCTTGGCTACAGAGCCTGGCTACAGCTTTACCAGAAGCCAACTGAAAGCTGCGCAGTGTTGGCAACCACACTACTTTCAATACTATGCATGTTGACATGCCTGGATTTAAAAAGTGCAGACACCTCCCCTCTGAACAAACTACAAATACCTAGGATCCTGTCAATCCACACAGAGGTAATCAGGAAGTCTTTGTACCCAACCAATCTTATCCGACCCTCATGCTCAAAGTCCCTGCCTGGAGGATCTTAGCATACACTGATGGCAGCTGTCATATCCAGAATGGCAAATAAGAAATGGAGGAGGCGTCTACTGCCTTCTCACTGACAGCAAAAATTTGTTGAGCTCAACAGTGCTGGAATTACGAACACCGTATGTCGAGCTGAATTAGCAGCAATAGCTGCTGCTTTCACGCACTCTTATTCACACATTGCTCCAGATAGTCTTACCTCTCTTCATCAAATACCGGTATGTGAACAACTAATTTAACCTGAGAAACATAAACAACACATTCAAGGGGATGTCCTTAGATTCATATCTACTCTCATTAGCAGTGAAAATGCTGTTAACGTTAACAACTCGCTTACCCTGACAGCGAGGTATTTCGAAATCAAGTGTTGCAAAGACACAAGGCCTGGGCAACAGTTGGAGGTGGCACAGCGGCAGCATGCAGATCTGTGCAAGAACACTAGTGGGAGAACGTTCTTCCTTCCTTCCTACAAGGGTTACAAGGGTTACAAGGGGGAAAAAGGCCTCAGTCAAGACGTTTGACTGCTAGCCTGTTCATAAATACACATGAGGTCATGAAGAAAAAAAGGAAGTTTGTTGTTATCCTGGTTTAGAAAAATATTGATATCCTGGGAATTCACATGGTGAATGGTGCCTAGACAGGGCATCCTGTGGGAGACGTGGAGGTGTAGGAAAGAGAAGTTGTGCCCAAAAAGTGAGGCATACTTTTGACGGAGAGAGCAGACCTGGGGATTGGAGCATCTGAACAACACATGTTTTTCATCTTATATGTCATCAGAATCACAGATATCACAGACCGGAGAAGTACTATTGGACCAAGTAGCCCGTTCAACTTGGAGAGCGTGTACCCGTAGCCTGAATCTGGCAGTGTTGCGAAGGACATGATGGGGAAGATCCAAGTACATGTATCTAGGCATTGTATAAGGGGGTTGAATGGCATGTGCATTTCTGACAGGGAGAGCGCACCATTGATGGTAAGTCAGCCGCTTACTGTTGCTTACTCTTGGATCAGGGGCTGTGAATTGGTTCCAATAGCCCAGGTGTAAAAAGGAAAGAAAAGGAAAGATCCACGCTTGCCGTTCGGCCGCGTGCATTAAGGAAAGAGCCTCCCACTGGCTCCCACCGGTAGAGGGCATCATTATCTCCACCCTGGCCACAAGGATTCGATCCGGGGACCTCCTCCTTGCTGCCGCCCTCCTCGCGCTTGACCAGGATTCCGTAACATGACGGTGGCCCAGGTGTCTAGATCTCAGGTCCACCACAAATTGACTGAGGCTCACAGGGTCACAAGCCATAATTTGACGTTTCATGAGATCCGAGTGAGCCAAACCATCCAGCACAGATGAGAGGTGGGACGTCCAGTAAGAATCAGTCATGGAGCTAAGGCTGATGTCAGCATGGAGAACCTTTTTGAGAAGGAGACTTTGCACTTAGTAAGCGAGTTGTAGAAGCGCATAGTGGCACGAAACCAACTGAACTGAAAATGTTCAATGCCACATTCTCGTAAAATGCTCCAAGATGGTGTTGTGGATTTCACTCCACAACACCATCTTGTTTTCCTGAACGTTTCGCAAGGTTTTGCGAAACGTTCAGGATCCACTTCTGCAACAGGTTATCCATTTCTGCACCCTGCTGTAAGTAAGGAGTGGCCCATATCTGGCTAGCGTACATTCCTGCTGGGATAACATACGTTTACAAGAGCCAGATGAGCGCTTGCAGCCAATTTGTAAGGTTGTGGCCGTGAGCAAAGGTTTTGACACGATTAGTCCCCGCCATGCATGGTTTCAGAGCAGCCTCAGCAGCAGTGGAAAGGTTGAGACGTTTGTCACAGACCATACCCAGATATTTAACAGAATCAGTGTAGGGCATGTTTACACCATCATACAACAATTGGGGAAGAGTGTCAGCTCTGGAATTGAAGCAGACGACCTCAGACTTGTTTGTGTTGACCGTCAGGCATTTTCTGGTTGCATAACCCTGCAACTTGTTTAACATGGCTTGCATGTGGGTGTGGTTGTTTGCAGTCAAAGCGAGGTCATCTGCATAAAGCATATGAGAAACATGAAAATTTGGTAAGCCTGTCACCGCGCCTGTTTCCCCATTTGTGATGCAGCCAATGTCATTAACGTAGATTGAGAATAAGAGTGGTGACAGTGGGCACCCTTGTTTAACTCCATGCGTTGGCTGGACACTTGCCCGTTTATCTCCGTCAATAAGGATGTATTTTGTCATCTCGGCAGAGGTCTTTAATGATGGAGAGAAGCCGGCTGGGCATCTGGCATTCGTGTAAGTGTTCCCACAATCTGTCTCTGGGTATTGAGTCATATGCCTGTTTGAAATCAATAAAGGTGGCATATAAACGTGGGGAGCCTTGAGGTTGAAGTATCTGAGCTGCATGCTTTAGGTGCCTCAAGATAAAAAGTGGTTGTAAGGTGTTGCGGCCTGGAGAAAAGCCAAATTGACTGTCAGGAATAATGTTGTATTTTGCACCCCAGTCTTGAACCATGGAGCGGAGGACATTTGTGTACAGGCGGTATAGTGTGTTACTGACTGCAAGCATCCGGTAGTTTGAAGAATGTGTCACAGCGCCCTTTTTGAATATTGGAGCAAGTTTGGCAGCTTTCCAGGATGAGGGGACGCGAGCAGTTTTGAGCATAAGCGTGAAGAGTTGTGAAATGTATGGAGCCTTCCTTCCTACTAGGTGTTGGCGGCACTTATTAAACAGAACAATTAATATACCATAACCTAGGCCTTGACTTCCAGCTTTGTTGAGCAGGATACAAAGCTTAAGCGCATAAACTCCATGCCCATTTTGTACAGTACGCCTACAACTTCGCTACCACCAGGCGCGCGACTGAAAGAAGGAAAACCCCTCACAGCCAGGTGCTTGCAGTCTCTAGGTTCCCTCCAGCCGCTATAAAAAGAGCAACTCTTCCTGTTCTCTACCTTCTTGGTGGAGGGGCCTCACAGCTCTTGGGCCAGTACTTCTCTTGTTCCTTAATTGTAGGGAGAGCTTCCTCTGCCTACACAGTATTTACACCGAGGAAGCTATGACTCAGGCCTTACGCCATGCTATCTACTCAACCATTCTCAACACAGAGGCCACTGCTACTTTCATGTTCCTCCCTGTATGGGGACAACACATGGTAACTTACCCCTATTCCAAACTCATCACTGCCTATCCACATCTCTGTTGTGAACTTGGAACCATCGCTCGTACCAACCTTTGCTACAACGATCCACAATCCTCCATCAACCAGGAAATACCCCTTTCTCAGCACACCTGGGACCTACAAATTATTGCAGTCTGGAACACAGCTGCAAGGATTCATCTAAACAATCATAACCCAGCTTGGCTACAAGGCCTGGCTTCGGCTGTACCAGAAGTTAACTGGAAGCTGCGCAGTATAGGCAACCATTCTACTCTCAATACAATGCATGCTGATATGCCTGGATTCAATAAATGCCAACGCCTCCCCTCTGACAAACAACAAATATCTAGATATCTTACCTCTCCACACGTAGGTAATCAGGAAGAACTTTTTGTACCTAACCAGTCTAGTCCAACCCTCAAGCTCAAAGTCCCTGACTGGAGGACATGGGCTTACACTGATGGTAGTTGTCAAATCCAGAATGGCAAACAAGAAATTGGAGCAGGAGTCTACTGTCCTCTCACCGATAGCAGAAGTTTTGTCGAGCCCAACGGTGCTGGAATTACCAACACCATATGTCGAGCTGAATTAGCAGCAACTGCTGCTGCCATCACACACTCTTATTCACACATTGCTTCAGACAGTCTCCCCTCTCTTCATCAAATACGTAAACAACTTATTTACCCAGAGAAACACAAACAACATATTCAAGGGGATGTCCTAAAAACCATATCTACCCTCATTAGCAACTCACAAACAAATATTCATTTCTACAAAGTAAAATCTCATGCTGGCATTGCTGGTAACGAATGTGCAGATGCTATTGCAAAATATCAAGCAAGGCAAGCCAATAATAATGTGGTTGATACCGGGATCCCTAGCGCAGGCCCCGGCGGAAATCCTTTTTCTCATATATTTTGGTTAGCCAAAGAGGAAAAAAAAGAACACAATGCTGGCACATCCACAGCTCGTACACCCAATCCTAAAATCACCTACCTCCCCAATCTTCAAAATGCTCTCAAGTCTCATATGCATACAAAACACAGACTTGGATATGCCAACCCCAAAACAGGCTACTACTCATATTATCAGAGTTTGTTACCACATAGATAAGAAAATCAGCAATGCCTTTAGGAACATGTTCTGTATATCCACACCCATGAAGCGCACCATCCTACAATATCGCACTGGCACCCTCTATAACCAAAAACATGCGGTTCGCTTCAAAAGGTCCACTAACCCACTTTGCCCTCTCAAAGGCTGTCATCAATTAGACAGCGCACTCCACATGCTTTCAGGCTGTCAAAATCATATTAACTCCAGCATGAAAACTGAACGCCACAATGTTGCTGGAAGAATGATCATCAAAGCTCTTAGCAAAAGCCCGTGGGGAGCAGGCTTGGTTAACATGGACATAGGGAGTGGTGATAGGTTGGCGCAGCACAACCTTCAAATCCCTGCACATGCATCAAACAGAATTATACCCCCTTACCTCTTTCCAAGAAATTTTTCTAAGAGATCTAGACTCACCTCTAGCCGTCCTGATGCTATACTGATTACTCCCTATAAAGCCAAACCCACTTCTTCTCCTTCTACCTCCTGCTCACACCATCATGCGTTACGCAGCAGACACAACCCCACACTGAGGGCCACAACAGCCAACCGCGTGAGGCAACCCCACCAACTGAATGTAAACCAGCGGCATGTGCACTTGATTGAAATCAAGTACTGTGAAGACACGAGGCCTGGACAACAGTTGGAGGCGGCACAGCGGCAGCATGCAGACCTCTGCAAACTCATTAATGCAAAAGTTGTGACTCTCCACACCATCCTTTTGGGTGTTGGTGGGACCTGCTACACTGAGCACACCCTTAACCAGTTTAAACAACTGGGACTTGACCAACGCGCCAATAAACTTGCTCGCAAACTTCATGCCCATTCTGTCATGTATGCCAACAAGCTTGTTACCACTAGGCGTGCTATTGAAAACAAGAATACATCTTGCAGCCAGGTTTTGGAGCCGGGTGCTTCCAATAACCTTCCAGATCCCCATTAGAGTCTTCTTTTTGTAGCTTCGTGGTGGAGGGGACTCACGGCTCTTCTGAGCCAATGTGTCTCCTTTTCCTTAATTGATGTAGGGAGAGTTTCCTCTGCCTACGTAGTTTTTCTTTTCTTTTCTTTCTGCCTACACAGTTTCTTCTTTCTTTGCCAATGCGCAACATCGAGCCAGCACCTTTGCCCAGACCCATTCAACAAGCAACAGGAAACCATGCACCACACAGGGTTCAGCATGACAAGGGCTGGCATGGATTGGATGATTCATGATATCTTGCTCCTGTGCCGCTGGTCTGCAACACTGCAGACTCTGGTATAAAACTACATGTAGCCAGTCAACGGGGTGAGGTGGTGTTGAAAAACACCGTTTGTTGTTGTTGCTGATGATGCCCTGCCCCTCTGGGGAAGCGCCCCCCAGCCGTGTGGCTGTCTAGGCGCTGGTGAACTTGGTGACAGACTTGGTGCCCTCGGACACGGCGTGCTTGGCCAGCTCGCCGGGCAGCACCAGGCGCACCGCGGTCTGGATCTCGCGGCTGGTCACGGTGGGCTTCTTGTTGTAGCGCGCCAGGCGGGAGGCCTCCGTGCCGATCTTGTCGAAGATGTCGTTGACGAAGGAGTTGAGGATGGAGATGGCCTTGGAGGAGATGCCGGTGTCGGGGTGCACCTGCTTCAGCACCTTGTAGATGTACAGCTTGTAGCTCTCCACCTTGGCCACCTTTTTCTTCTTCTTGCCGTCGGGCCCGGCCTTGGCGGGGGCGGCCTTCTTGGCGGGAGCCTTTTCAGCGGCCTTGGGTGCCATGATTGCTTGGTTGCTTGCTAAACTGGGCTGGATGTGCTCTAATCGAAGAACGACGGTTAAGCACCACACAGCACAGGTTGCAAAATACGGCTTGGATGGCACACCCGAGCTCAGCAGGACCAGTGCAGGAGGCAGTCAACGCTGGAGTTGCGGTCCTGCTGATCCTGTCTGCTTTGACTGCTTCCTTCAAGACACTCCTGTTTCCCTGGAGCATACGAATTGCGTCCGCTTAGTACACCCAACCCACGAAGACAACAACAGCAATGGCAGGCAAGACAGGCAGCGCTGGGCGCGGCAAGGGCTCCTCCGGCAAGAAGGCCGTGTCACGGTCCGCCAAGGCCGGGCTGTCCTTCCCCGTGGGCCGCATCGCGCGCTACCTGAAGAAGGGCAAGTACGCGGAGCGCATCGGCGCGGGCGCCCCCGTGTACCTGGCCGCGGTGCTGGAGTACCTGTGCGCCGAGGTGCTGGAGCTGGCTGGCAACGCTGCCAAGGACAACAAGAAGAACCGCATCGTGCCCCGCCACATCCAGCTGGCCGTGCGCAACGACGAGGAGCTGTCCAAGCTGCTGGGAGGTGTCACCATCTCCTCGGGTGGTGTGCTCCCCAACGTGCACTCCATGCTGCTGCCCAAGAAGACCGCCAAGAAGGAGAGCGCCTCCGCCTAATCAGCTTTTTGGGGGCCTGCATGCTGGGACAGTCAAGGGGCTGTGACAGAGGCAGCCTGACTGCCCCTGGCATACATAACAACACGGTGTTTTTCAACACCACCTTGTGCTGTTGATCCTGGAAAGAAAAACTAACCAAACAGGCAGAAGGAACTCTCCCTACATCAGTTAAGGAAAAATGGGCATTTCTGCTACCCGCAAGCCCCCTCCACCACAAAGCATGAACAGGCAAAGAAAAACTACGTAGGAAGAGTAACTCTCCCTACATCAGTTAAGGAAAAGGAGGCACATTGGCTCATAAAGAGCCGTGAGCCTCCTCCACCACGAGACAAGAAAGAGAGACGAAACTATTGAGGATCTGGAGGGTTATTAGAAGCACCTGGCTCTAGAAACAAATGGCTGTGGTAGGCACTCTTGTTTTCAATACCGCGGCGTGTGGAGACTAATTTAATGAACAGAATGGGCATGGAGTTTTTAGCGAGCTTAGTGGCACATTGGTGATCCAGTCCTAGTTTCTTTAATTGCATCAGGGTATAAGGTTTACAAGGGAACATAACCTTCAGCCAGATAGTTTGGCTGCTCAGTGCGTTGAAAGAAATCCATCAATTCAGAGATAAAACAATAATTGCCATTGTCTCGATACTGGAAAAAACGAAATACGTCCTCAGAGCCAGCATGGGAGAAATAGAAAGATCCTTCTTCATTTATCACTATTCTGTGTGCAGAGAAGTCATAGAAAAGAAATGCATACTTCCTTCTAAGACAGCACAAAAAGGTGCAAGAGCAAAGAAAAATAGCATGCCTTTCATCTTGTAATTGTTCTGAAGAACATAAATCATAATTGCATCAGGGTATGTTCAGTGTAAATAGTTCCACCAACACCCAGGAGGATTGGGTGAATAGATTTAGCTTTAGCGCTTTTAAGATTACAAAGGTTAGCATGTTGCTGCCTAGCCGCGCTTAATTGATGCTCTGGCCTTGTGTCTTCACAGAACTTAATTTCTATGAGATGCACATGACGCTCGTTCACATGGAGTTCATGTGGATGCATAAGGCGGCTAGCTCTGGTTGTCCTCCTAGTGGACCTGCGCAAAGCGTGTTGAGAATGAATAGAAGGGACACTGTGAGAAGTAGGCTTGGCATTACAGGGGGTAATCAAAATGGCATCGGGTCGACTTGAATTTAGTCTTTCCCTTTCTTGAATGTTACGAGGGAACAAGTAAGCAGGTATTGTTCTGTTTGAGGCATGTGTAGGGAGTTGCAAGTTGTGTTGTGCAAGTTTGAAAACACTCCCTATGTCAGTGCAGACAAGGCCTGCTCCCACAGGGCTTTTGCTGAGTGCTTTTGTAATCATTCTGCCTGCAATGTTGTGGCGTTCAGTTTTCATGTTGGAGATGATGTGATTCTGGCAGCCTGAGAGCATGTGGAGAGCACTGTCCAACTGATGGCAGCCTGGAAGGGGGCACATTGGGTCAGTAGACCTTTTAAAACGAACTGCATGTTTTTGATTGTAGAGGGTTCCTGTGCGGTATTGAAGGATAGTACGTTTCATGTGTGTGGAAATACTTGACATATTTCTGAATGCGTTGCTAATTTTGTTTTCTACATGCGGCAATAAGTTTTGGTAGTAAGAGTAGTATCCTGATTTGGCATTGGCATATCCAAGTTTGTGTCTAGAATGCATGTGGGATTTGAGAGCATCTTGGAGGTTGGGGAGATAGGTGAGCTTGGGAGCAGGAGGGGGACCTGTACATGTACCTGCGGGATGCACTTTGTTTTCTTCCTTGGCTAGCCAAAAAATATGTGTGAATGGATTTCCACCAGGGCCCACACCGGGGATTTCAGTGTCTGCCACACAGTTGTTGGCTTGCTTTGCCTGGTGTTTAGCAATAGCATCTGCGTATTCATTCCCAGCGATGCCGGCATGGGCCTTAACTTTGTAAAATTGAAGTTTGGTGTGAGAGTTGCTAATGAGAGATGAGATCATTTTAAGGATATCTCCTTGGATATGCCTCAGGTGTTTCTCAGGGTAAAGAATTTGTTTACGTATTTGATGGAGAGAAGTGAGGCTGTCTGATGCAATGTTTGCGTATTTGCTGTTGATAGCAGCAGCAATTGCAGCCAATTCAGCTCGGGTTATGGTAATAGTAATCCCAGCACCGTTAGGTTCTACATAGTTCTTGTTATCAGTAAGTGGGTAATAGACGCCTGCTCCGATTTCTTGCCTACCGTTATGGACAAGGCAGCTTCCATCTGTATATGCCCAGGTCCTCCAGTCAGCAACTTTGAGGGTGAGGATAAAACTGGATTGGCTGGGCACTGAGTCTATATCTTGGATACTCATGTGTGAACTTTGAAGGTGTTTGGAAACATGTTGTCTGTCAAGTGGGAGGCGTTCCAATTTACTGAAACCTGGCATATCAGCATGCCTAGGATTTAGGACAGGATGGCTGCTGACATTCCTAAGCTTCCACTCTGTGGTTTCTTTAAGATCTCCTGCGAGGCCTTGCAGCCAGTCTTTGTTATGGTTGTTAAGGTGTATTCGACCAGCTGTGTTCCAAACAGCTAAGATACGAAGATCCCAGGTATGCTCAGGTAGTGGTACCTGTTGGTTAGGCCAGGATTGTGGGGCACTGTAGCCAAGTTTATCACGTGGGATGGTTCCGAGGTCGTAACAGAGGTGGGGGTAGGCAGTGACAAGTTTGGAGTAGGGATTGGTTATCATGTGCCTCCCCCAAGCCGGAAGGAACATGAATGTAGCAGTGGCCTCTGTGTTGATAATGGCGGAGTAAATGGCATGTTGCAAGGCTTGGGTCATAATTCCCTCTTCATAAATAGGGTGGCATACTGAGAAGCCTGAGAATTTTGATGAGAAGGCATTATGCATGGCACCAAAAAGAGTGTCCCGGGAGTCCGCACTCCAATAGTTCTGGTATTGCGGGTTATGGTCAAGTGGGGAGGCCATTTTTTCTTGAGTTACCAATGCCCATTTTTGAAGGGCAGTATGGATGTGAATTGGGAGGGCTCGTGAAAAGGAGTCCTTAATCTTTTTGCTAGAGTACTTTCTTTCAAGCATGGATTTGCAGAAAAGAAGTCCTTACATTTCAGTGGCAAAGCTGTCTGGGGCAGGTGACATATTCTCGTGCATGCCAGCAAGCTTGGCCCTGTAAAAAGCCTTATAGAGGATTTGAAAGCGGTTAGGGGATATCATACCGATGCATTTGCCTTGCGTGTTATAAATGCAAGCCGTATGTGCCTTGTAGATTTCTGGAAGGATGAGGGGGGGTGGAGTAGGAGGGGAATGGATGTGAGATCCTGTTTGTAATGAAGCTGGATGAGGGGATTGCTGGTCTGTGTACTTCACGAGGTCAACCTCGCGCAGCCAGTATTTGCATGAGCCTGTAGGCTTTATGTCTGCTTGGGGATTAGTGGGGTTTGTATCAAATGTGATTTTGTTGCGCAGTTCTGTGTCTAGTTTCTGCTTCCATACATTGGTTGCATTAGGTTCTTCAAATCCCTGTCTCTCAAGATTTGAGAGGTCAGAATCTGCAGTGGGTATAGAGAGATTAGGCTCGCTCTGTTGCGCTTCGAACTTAAGCAGACACTCTCGAAATTTAGGCCATGTCTCTTGTAGATCCTCTGATTCCCAAGAGGGGTTCCAAGTAACCCTCCTGAGTTCTTCTTTAGTTAGCCGCTTTCTTTCAATTTTTTGGGCATCACTAAGGATTGCACAGGCGGGGCAAGCCCAGGTGTCAGCTGTTTCAATCTCTTGTCTTTGTTCATCTGAGCAACACCCAAGTTCCTTCATGCATTTCCAATGGTATGTTCGATGGCACACATCACAGATATACATATCAAGGAAGGGGGGCTCAGAGGTTTCAGGCTCATAGCCATAATGGTAATTGCAGATTTGGCAGCAGGCGCACTCAACATCAGTGCGAGCAGCAGGTGAGATAGTTTCAGGCAACAGGTCAGCTTGTTTAAACTGTGGCAGAGCCCATTGTTCAATGATCATGGGTGCATACTGGGTGTGGTATTGCACTTGGAGGTGGACGGTGGGGCTTGATTGTTCTTTCTTGTTCTCCGCATAAATTCTCCAATCATTTATGTGAGAAATGTCTAGATCATGATAGAAGATAGAGCTGATAGCATGGCTAGCAGTAGTTTCCTTGGCGAGTTTCCTTGCTGCGTTTCTCCTGTAGTTCCAGACGTTTGGTCCTTGGGAAAACGGCGAGCTTAGAGAGTGGATGGCTGGGGAGATTATCTCTCTGTCTGTGTGGAGCACTTGTTGCTTGTTCTTCCTATGTCTGTTTATTTGAGTATCTAGGCTGTGTGGAGTATCAGTTTGTGATTGAGGGTTTAGATTGTGGTCTGTTGGATGCTGGTGGTTTGTGCTTTGGGAGTTGGGTTGTGTAGGGATATGATGAGCAGTGCTCAGATCGGGATTTGAATTTCTATCTTTATGGCTAGCCTGGCTGAGTTGGGGCATGGAAGGAGGGGTATTTCTGAATGCTGAGTGTGTGCGTTTGCTGGGTGGCCCTTCTGCAGGTGTATCTTGTGTGGCAAGAATAAGAGTATCTGGACTTCTCCTGAAAGAGACCCATGAAGGCAGTGAACACTCCCTATGGACAGGGGGACAATCCAAGGTGATACACTACCTCCCTCTTCTTGCTCTATATAGAACGACTCCTTTGGCCCACCAGCACAACTGCATCCCAAACCAAAATGTCACTGACACCTGGCATTGCTGGTAACGAGTGTGCAGATGCTATTGCTAAATATCAAGCAAGCCAAGCCAATAATAGCGTGGCTGATACTGGGATCCCTTGCGCAGGCCCTGGCGGAAATCCTCTCTCTCACTTATTTTGGTTAGCCAAGGAGGAAAAAAAAGAACACAATGCTGGCACATCCACAGCTCGTACACCCAATCCTAAAATCACCTACCTCCCCAATCTTCAAAATGCTCTCAAGTCTCATATGCATATAAAACACAGACTTGGATATGCTAACCCCAAAACAGGCTACTACACTTACTATCAGAGCTTATTACCTCATGTTAACAAGAAAGTCAGCAACGCCTTCAGAAACATGCCTTGCATATCCACACCTATGAAGCGCACCATTCTACAATATCGCACTGGCACCCTCTATAACCAAAAACATGCAGTTCGCTTCAAGAGGTCCACTGACCCACTACGCCCTCTCCCAGGCTGTCATCAATTAGACAGTGCACTCCACATGCTTTCAGGCTGCCAAAATCATATCATCTCCAGCATGAAAACTGAACGCCACAATGTTGCTGGAAGAATGATCATCAAAGCTCTTAGCAAAAGCCCTTTGGGGGCAGGCTTGATTAACATGGACAAAGGGAGTGATGATAGGCTGGCGCAACACAGCCTCCAAATCCCTGCACATGCATCAAACAGAATTTTACCCCCTTACCTTTTTCCTATAAATTTTCCTAAGAGATCTAGACTCACATCCAGTCGTCCTGATGCTATACTGATTACTCCCTATAAAGCCAAACTCACTCCTTCTTCTCCTTCTTCCACTCGCTCACACCATGCGTTACGAGCAGACACAACCCAACACAGAGGACCACACGAGCCAACCGCGTGAGACAGCCCCACCAACTTCATGTAAACCAGCGACATGTGCACTTGATTGAAATTAAGTACTGTGAAGACACGAGGCCTGGACAACAGTTAGAGGCAACACAGCGGCAGCATACAGACCTCAGCAAACTCATTAGTGCTAAAGTTGTGACTCTCCACACCATCCTTCTGGGTGTTGGTGGGACCTGCTATACTGATCATACCTTGAACCAGTTTAAACAAGTTGGACTGGACCATCAACGGGCCCATAAACTTGCTCAAAAACTCCATGCCCATTCGGTTCAGTATGCCCATAAGCTTGTTACCACTAGACGTGCTATGGAAAATGATGCTTCTCACAGCCAGGTTCTGGAGCCGGGTGCTTCCAGTAACCCTAAAGATCCCCATTAGCTTTCTTCTTTGTAGCTTTGTGGTGGAGGAGGCTCACGGATCTTCTGAGCCAACGTGTCTCCTTTTCCTTAATTGATGTAGGGAGAGTTTCCTCTGCCTACGTAGTTTTTCTTTTCTTACACCTGATTACTCCCTGTAAAGCCAAACCCACTTATCCTTCTACCTCAGGCTCCTGTTCACACCATCATGCGTTATGCAGCAGACACAACCCCACACTGAGGACCACAACAGCCAACCGCATGAGGCAACCCCACCAACTGAATGCGGACCAGCAGCATGTGCACTTGATTGACTCAATCTAACTCGGAGTTACAATGGGATTTGACCTTCAGCCAGGTAGTTTGGCTGCTCGGTCTGCTTAACTGTTCCAACAGCACAAAAAATATCCATGAGATCAGAAATAAAACGATAAGTCTCGTTAGTTTGCTTCTGCAAGAAATGAATAGCATCCTCAGAGCTAGCTTGAGAATAGTAGAAAGTGCCTGAATTGTCCAGAAAATTTCTATAAGACGAGGGGAAGTCAGAAAATAACTGTGCATAAGCCCTTCGAAGAGAACACACAGAAGCGCAAGAACAAAGGAACACCGCATGCTTTTCATCTTGGAGACCTTGTTGACATTTATCACAAGTTGATGTGTGCTCCTGCCAAAGTGATGTCTCAACTCTTAAAGTATGAGCATGTAAGCGAAAACGAGCTATGTTTCTTAGCGTGCGCTTGCCCAAATCAAGATACAAATACCTGGGGACAGAAAAGGGCACTTGATTGAAATCAAATAACGTGAAGACACAAGGCCTGGACAACAGTTGGAGGCGGCACAGCGGCAGCATGCAGACCTATGCAAACTCATTAATGCAAAAGTTGTGACTCTCCACACCATCCTTTTGGTTGTTGGTGGGACCTGCTACACTGAGCACTGCTGGCACACCCTTAACCAGTTTAAACAACTGGGACTTGACCACCAACGCGCCAATAAACTTGCTCGCAAACTTCATGCCCATTCTGTCATGTATGCCAACAAGCTTGTTACCACTAGACGTGCTATTGAAAACAACTTGAAGAATACTTCTCACAGCCAGGTTATGGAGCCAGGTGCTTCCAATAACTCTCCAGATCCCCATTAGGGTCTTCTTTTTGTAGCTTTGTGGTGGAGGGGACTCACGGCTCTTCTGAGCCAATGTGTCTCCTTTTCCTTAATTGATGTAGGGAGAGTTTCCTCTTCCTACATTGTTTTTCTGTTCTTTTGTGCCAAGTGTGGTGGTGCCCTTAGTCTAAGTGTGAAAGCCCTCTGTAAAGGCCGGTATGGCTCATCCCTTATTGGTATGGATGGCTGCAGTAATGAGAGACTCCTGGATCAGGGCATACAAGTCCCTGGAAACATCTCGAGAGCTTTTCCAGACTGGGTATTCCCTGATGGTACTGGCTCCCCTGCCCAGCACCAAAGCCGCCCTGATGCTCTCTTTGTGCGCCCTATTCCAGGCAGATAAGCCCACCTTGATCCCTCCGAGATCCCTCCTCAGGACAGGGACATACACCTTGAACTGAAATTCTGCCCTGACACGAATCCTTTCATCACTCTCAAACGTGCAGCGACTCAGCATTCTCACACCATAACGAGACTTAAAACCCACAGCTCAAGGAATCCAATCAGGAATAACAAAATGACTCTGCACATCATCTTAATTGGGGTGGCTGGCACCATTTACAATGAGTATACAATTACACCTCTTATGAATCTGGGCCTCACCAAACAAAAAGCCAAATCACTAGCTTACAAGCTTAGGGACCATGCCATTCAAAGATTAACCACTATCATTAACACTAGAGACGCTCTTTGTTTCCACGGGGGCTTCTGGGGGAGTTTCTCTGGGCGCGCGGCGGCGGAGGACAGGAGAAGGAGAGTCCGGGCGCCCAGGAGCATGGCGAGCAACTCTCCAGATCCCCATTATACCTGTTTCTGGCTCTCTCCTAGGCTGGCTGTGTCTAGTGTAGGTTTAGAGGGCCTTCTGGTGAGGCCTCTAGCTTTCCAGTTAGGGGACCTTCCCTTAATGCACGCGGCCTTTGGCCTGCGTAAACTTTCCTTTTTCTTTTTTCTTTGCTAATGCCCTTATTTGCATGAGGTAGCAAGCTCTGGTAGAAAGTGCAATAGCCTGTCTTGCAATCTGCATATCCAAGCATGTGTTCAGCATGTAAATGGGATTTCAAAGCATCCTAAAGGTCTGGGAAGTATACTAGATTGGGAATGGGGGAGGAAGATTCAGGTACTCGGTCTTGCTTCTTCTCGAGCCAGCCAAGCAATGTTGTAGAAGGGGTTGCCACCTGGGCCGGCGTTAGGAATACCGGTATCCATCAGGTTGTTATCCTTAAGGCTAGCCTGATACTTAGCAATCGTATCTGCGCATTCATTCCCAGCTATTCCAGCATGAGATTTGATCTTATAGACAAAGATGTGACCTTGAGAGGTGCGGGCAAGGTTTGGGAACATCTCCTCGTGCATGATGTCTGTGCTTCTCTGGGTACAGGACTTGCTTTCTGAGTTGGTGGAGTGATGGTACGTTTCCAACACTGTTCTGGTTTGGTGAAGTGAGCTATCTGTGGCAACGTGTGTGTGTGTGTGTGTTTGTGAGTGAGTGCGGTCGCTATTGCAGCCAGCTCAGCTCTTCCTATGGTGTTGGTAATACCAGTGCCATTAGGCTCAACTAAATTTGTTGAGTCACTCATAGGATTGGTACACACCTGCCCCAATCACTGTCTTGCCGTCCTGAACCTGGCAGCTGCCATCTGTGCAGGCCTGTACCTGCATATACACCATACGCCTATATGGTATATATACACTTACCTAAAGGCCCAGGACTTCCGATCTACAACTCTGAGATGGAGGTTGGATTGGACTGACAAGGAATAGGGGCAGTTATATCCGCGGCTGGTTTATGGGGGACCTTGGCAACTTGCTTCTTGTCTAGGGGAAGCTTTTCACATTTCCCTATCCCGGGCATAACGGCGTGCCTTGCATTACGGATGGGGTCATTCCTCACATTATTGACGAGCCACTTTGCTTTAGGAATATTGCTGGCTAAACCTGGGCGCCAGGTAGGGTTCTGGGTATTCAAGTGGACTCTTTCTTTCTTTCTTTCTTGGACTCTTGCGGCTGCATTCCAGACTGCAATAATTTGAAGGTCCTACATATGCTGACGGAGAGTTATTTCCTGGCTGGGCCAGGATTGGGGATTGTTGTAGGTAGTTTACCTTTCAGAATAATCCCAAGCTTGCAGCAAAGATGCGGGTAAGCAGTGAGGAGTTTAAAGTAGGGGTTGGTTATCATCAGATTACTGCTTGTTGGCAGAAAAGTGGAGGTGGCCATAGCCTCTGTATTGAGGATGGCAGAGTAGATAGCATGTCGCAGGGCTGATGTCACGGCCTTATCGTCATAGATGGGGTGGATGAGAGGGCACCAAAAAGAATGCCACAGGGGTCAGAGCTCCTGTAGTGTAGGTAATGAGTGTTATAGTCCAAGGGAGAGGCCATTTCCTCTTGGGTGGCGTGTGTCCAAATTTGAAAGGCATTGTGAATGTAAGGTGGAAGCGTCCGTGAAAAGGAGTCATTAATACTTTTGCTCTGATATTTGTTGATACAAAAGGGTGTGCGTGCTTTATGATATAAAGGTTTCAGCACCAATGATGGTAAGTCACTGCTTTCCTGTACAGGAACATGTTCACCTCTCGGGGACTGAGTGCATCCGCTTCCCTCCATACCTTCTGCTGCCTGTACCTCAAACCCGCTAAGAAATCCTGCATGGGGATCTTGGAAGCTCTCAGCATCTTCTGCTGAAACATATCCTCATAGCACATGCCACTAAAAGCTGTAGACACATGTGCAGACCAACAAGACTCTTCCTCTTTAGCAAGGTGTAAATCCGCTTTCAGCACTCTACGTAATGTCTTACTGTTACTGACAATTGAAGGAAGTCAGAACAGATGTGCAAATGTCCTTCTGAGAGAACACACAAGATTGCAGTAACAAATTAACACGGTCTGTACCTCCCAACCTCTTCAAACCCACGGTTTCTATGCATACCAGACGCAACTCCAGCCGCCCTGATGCAATCTTGGTTACTCCTCACCTAACTAACCAAAACAGACCACCCACTCAACCCTCAAACTGGGTACTGCGCAGTATGGGGAGTAGCACAACTCCAGCCCGCCATATTCACTTGATAGAAATCAAATACTGTGAAGATATGAGGCCTGGTGCCCAGCTAGAAGCCTCACAGCAACAACACAGTGAACTGTGCAAACAACTCCAAGGTACAGAGATTGCTATCCACCCAATCCTCCTGGGTGTGGATGGGACTATCTATACTGCCCATACCCTTGATTAATTCAAAAAGTTAGGGATTGACACACAGAGATCTGAAACACTTGCAAGAAAACTCCATGCCCATTCTGTACAATTTGCGCACAAACTTACCTCTACCAGACGTGCCATTGATGATAAAAGCACTCATCATAACACTGGTGCCCTGGAGTAGCGTGCTGCCAGAAACCCACCTGATCCACATTAACTCCCCTCTCATCTTCTGGTGAGGGAGGCTAACAGCTCTTTGAGCCAATGCGTCTCTCTTTCCTTAATTGATGTAGGGGGAGTTTTCTCTGCCTACGTAGTTTTTTCTTTTTCTTTAACACGGTATGCTTTTCATCTTGGAGCCCTCTTTGGTCACACTTATCATATTCAGATGTATGCTCATGCAAATATTCAAGGAAATGTTCTTAAAATCATATATTCTCTCATTAGCAACTCGCAGACCAATATTTGTTTCTACAAAGTGAAATCTCATGCTGGCATTGCTGGTAACGAATGTGCAGGTGCTATTGCTGAATATCAGCTAACACAGCCAATAATAACGAGGGTGATACTGGGATCCCTATAGCAGGCGCTAGCGGAAATCCATTTTCTCAGTTATTCTGGTTAGCCAAAGGGGAAAAAAGAGAACACAATGCTGGCACATCCACAGCTCCTGCACCCAATCCTAAAATCACCTACCTTCCCAATCTTCAAAATGCTCTCAAGTCTCATATGCATACAAAACACAGACTTGGATATGCCAACCCCAAAACAGGCTACTACACTTACTATCAGAGCTTATTACCTCATGTTAACAAGAAAGTCAGCAACGCCTTTAGAAACGTGTCCTGTATATCCACACCCATGAAGAGCACCATCTTAGAAAGAAAAGAAAAACTAAGTAGGAAGAGTAACTCTCCCTACATCAATAAAGGAAAAGGAGACACATTGGCTCATAAAGAGCCGTGAGCCCCCTCCACCACAAGAAAAGAAAGAAAGACAAAACTAATGTGGATCTGGAGGGCTACTAGAAGCACCTGACTCTAGAACCTGGCTGTGGTAAGCATTCTTGTTTTCAATACCGCGGCGTGTGGAGACTAGGTTATGGGCATATTGAACAGAATGGGCATGGAGTTTTTGAGCGAGCTTAGTGGCACGTTTGTGATCCAGTCCTAGCTTCTTTAATTGCTTCAGGGTATGCTCAGTGTAAATAGTTCCACCAACACCCAGGAGAATTGGGTGAATAGTTTTAGCTTTAGCGCTTTTAAGATTACAAAGGTTAGCATGTTGCTGCTTAGCCGCGCTTAATTGATGCTCTGGCCTTGTGTCTTCACAGAACTTGATTCCTATGAAATGCACATGGCGCTCGTTTATGTGGAGTTCATGCGGATGCTTAACGCGGCTAGCTCTGGTTGTCCTCTTAGTGGGCCTGCGCAAAACGTGTTGAGAATGACCATCTTACAATATTGCACTGGCACCCTCTATAACCAAAAACATGCGGTTCGCTTTAAAAGGTCCACTAACACATTATGCCCTCTCCCAGGCTGTCATCAGTTAGACAGAGCACTCCACATGCTTTCAGCCTGCCAAAATCATATCATCTCCAGCATGAAGACTAAACGCCACAATGTTGCTGGAAGAATGATCATCAAAGCTGTTAGCAAAAGCCCTTGGGGAGCAGGCTTGGTTAACATGGACATAGGAAGTGGTGATAGGTTGGCGCAGCACAACCTTCAAATCCCTGCACATGCATCAAACAGAATTATACCCCCTTACCTCTTTGCACGTAATGTTCCTAAGAGATTTAGACTCATATCACGTCGTCCTGATGCTATATCGGTTACTCCCTAAAAAACCAAACCCACTTCTTCTTCTCCTTCTACCTCCTGCTCACACCATCATGCGTTACGCAGCAGACACAACCCCTCACTGAGGACCACAACAGCCAACCGCTTGAGGCAACCCCACCAACTGAATGTGGTCCAGCGGCATGTGCACTTGATTGAAATCAAGTACTGTGAAGACACGAGGCCTGGACAACAGTTGGAGGCAACACAGCGGCAACATGCTGACCTCTGCAAACTCGTTAGTGCTAAAGTTGTGACTCTCCACACTAAACTTCTAAGGGTTGTTGGGACCTGCTACACTGAGCACTGCTGGCACACCCTTAACCAGTTTAAACAACTGGGACTTGACCACCAACGCGCCAATAAACTTGCTCGCAAACTTCATGCCCATTCTGTCATGTATGCCAACAAGCTTGTTACCAATAAGTGTGCTATTGAAACAAAAGTATTTCTTACAGCCAGGTCCTGGGGTCAGGTGCTTCCATACACCCTCCAGATCCCCATTAGGGTATTTTTTTGTAGCTTCGTGGTGGAGGGGACTCACGGCTCTTTTGAGCCAATGTGTCTCCTTTTCCTTAATTGATGTAGGGTGAGTTTCCCCTGCCTACGTAGTTTTCTTTTATTTCAATGGGGATAAGGATTTTCTTTCCTTTTCCTTAATTGATGCATGAAGAGTTTCCTCTGCCGACGTAGTTTTCTTTTATTTCAATGGGGATAAGGTGGGTTACTAGCATTAAACTGAGTTTAACAAGGGTTGAATGAAGTCCTCTCAAGAGCACGCCTGTTCCTAGCAGGTTTATAAGCGTACTGGACGGAATGGGCATGAAGATTCAGAGCAAGCCTGGTGGCTGTATGAGTGTTAAGACCAAGCTCTTTAAGAGGCTCCAGAGTGTGGGGGGTGTAGATGACCCCTCCCATACCTAACAGAATGGTATGGAGGGTGACTTGGGCTGAGGCCCTTGAAATATCGTGACAGAGGTTGTGGTGATAATGCTTTGAGGCCTCAAGCTGATTCTTGGGCCTGGTGTCTTCACAGTATTTGACCTTCACAAAATTGATATGCCTCTGTTCTGGTAGGAGCTGGATAGGGTGACGGATCTCCAAGTTGGAAGCAGGTGGAGTCTCTGTGGATGGCGCTGAGTGCTGCCTGTTCCTCCTGCACCTCCCTCTAATCGTCAACAAATACCAGGTATTATACTTGTCATTATTATTTTAAATCAGTGTTGCATCAGGGAAACTAGAAGTGAGTCTCTTTTTTGTGAGGAAAACAATGAGGAAAAGTTTACTTAGGGGGGATTCTATTGTCTCAGTGTTACACCAATGTGGCCCCCTTTCCTTATTTGATGTAGAGAGTGTTTACTGCCTACATAGTTTTTCTTCCTCTTTTGTCTATGTAAAACCTTTCAAGTCTGTGTTTTAAAGTCACTTAGATTTAAAATGCATGTGCGTCCTCAGAGCATCATATAGGTTGGAAACATATCCAAATTTTGGGGCATGTGAGTAGGGGCGTTCTGATTTGCTTGCACGGGTGTGGGCAGCTTCCTCAAAGCAAGCCAGGTGTCATGGAAAGGATTGCCTTCAAGGTTGACGTGGGGGAAGGTTATGTCTGCAAGGGTGTCATCACCCTGAATACCCTGATATTTGGCAACTTGAATTGAATGGCGCCTGCGCATTCATTGCTCACAATTCCAGCATGAGCATCTATCCTTATCAAAATGAATAGGGGTAGGTGAAATGCATACGAGCTGTATGAATATTACAAGGATATGGCCTTGGACATGCTGACGGTGAAGCTCTGGATACAGTTTTTGTTTTCTGATTTGATGGAGTGAAGAAAGGCTTTTGGTGGCAATGTGAGAGTGGCCCTGGAGAATGGCATATGCTATTGCAGTTAGTTCAGCCCTTTACAAAAGTGGGTGTGACACCCGCTCTGTTTGGTTGGACATAATTGAGGCAACCATTGTTAGGGAGGTAGACTCCTGCTCCTATCACTTGTCTTCCATGGCAGCTGCCATCGGTGTATGCCCACTATTTCCAGTTCTGAACTGTTCGGACCAGCTTTGGGCAAGATGCAGCAAGTGGCGAGAGGGGTTGTTGGTTTTGGACATATTCTTAGGAATGTGCTGTTGGTCAGAGGATAGTTTTCAGATTTCTTGAAACAAGTATCTTTGCCAAATCCAGCAGATGAACCACCAGTGGTGCAGTTTGAGGCACTGGATGAGTGATTTTGGTGGGAGGCGTTTTGTGTGTTGCTGCAGGCATCTTTGATGTCCTCATTTGCTTCATGAGGGCTTCTTTGAGTTGTGGTCCCTTGGTGTGTGTTTCCAGGAGTTGTGGTAGCTGCCTCCCTGGATGCCGAGGAGATCCCTTGTTGTGTCAAGGGAAGTGGTTGAATGGTTATCATTTGATTCTGCCGATTCAGTCCCTAGAAATTTTGTTGCTTTGTCAGAGTTTTGTACAGAGTCAGTGGCTGGGGTGGTTAGGGTCTTTGTCTAATTGATGCGGCGGCCTGTGAGTGGATATCTGTAGTGGGTTTTGAGCGGGGCTGTTTTAGGGTCATTGGTTAAATGGTTTGTGTGCTGTTCATCAAAGATACATTACCGGAAAAGGTTAGAGATGTCACACACGGTGTTGCTGAAGTGTGCGTCAACAAGTTCACTAATGCCAGTGTGGTTGTTGTGAATTTGTAGTGTTTTCGTTCTGGAGATTTTTACAGAAGGAAACAGGTACACTAAGGCTCCTAGTCTGTTAAATTTGTTGTACCTACATTTCTATTTGCGCGCTCCATTTGTAATTGGGCCATTGTGATGTTATGGGTTCCGCTGCAGTTTGTAAGTTTGCGGACCTCACGAATATCCAGGCTTAGAAGGGGTGTTGTGATGCAAGCAATTGAGGTAGGGAGGGAATTTGCAGGTGGTTAAGGTAGGCCTCCATGCCCATTTGGTTCAGTATGCCCATAAGCTTGTTACCACTAGACGTGCTATGGAAAATAATGATGCTTCTCACAGCCAGGTTCTGGAGCCGGGTGCTTCCAGTAACCCTCCAGATCCCCATTAGCTTTTCTTCTTTGTAGCTTTGTGGTGGAGGAGGCTCACGGCTCTTCTGAGCCAATGCGTCTCCTTTCCCTTAATTGATGTAGGAAGAGTTTCCTCTGCCTACGTAGTTTTTCTTTTTCTGTTCTTAACGTAGGCTGAGAGCCTCGTCAATGGTTTTGATGTCATCGAGAAACAGGCTTTTATCCTATTTTATGAGGTGGAGCTTGATCGAGGTGCTTTCATGCGCTGCAGTATAATACTGGCAGTATTAGAGTTGGCATCTGATGTGGAGATTGGTTCCTTCTCTTTTTGAAAGGTAGTCCTTGGCAAGATCTTTTAGGTGCGGTATTTGCTTGGTGAGAAGGTTGAAGGAAACTGTGCGGTGTCTGAGGAGTCCTTTAAGCTGAGTGTGATGGCAAGGGCCATTTGCCTATGGTATTAATGTTCAACACATATGAGGTCACCCCTAGTCCAAACTTGAGGTGTTTCCCAAATACTTGCAGGAAGGGTGCAAGTCCAAAGGCCAAATTTGCCTTTGATCTCTCTGTCTACCATACTTTTCCACATATTAAGGTCTGATGGGGTGCAGGGGGTGATATCAAAAGCATAGGTCAAGCTATGGATAGTAGCTGTCTGGATTGTTCTACGAATTAGGCTTAGTGTGAGATAGGAGTCTCTAAGGCACTCTAGTCTTTCCCTGAGGTTACATGTTATGCGTTGTGTGTGATATTTCCAGTTAAAGTCCATGGCAAGCTCTACTCTTAGGCAGAAACAGATTTTATGTAACGTATTGTCCCTTTTGCCTTTAAACGTCTACTTCCCCCCAAGCTGTTGGCAAAGGGCTTAGAAGGGTGTCATCCATTCTTGTCTCTTGGTAGTTGACTATGTAGGAAGCCTGTCACTTGTTTTTGCTACCAGATATGATGAGTGCTGCCCAGTCAGAATAGAGAGTAGCCTTGTGGACCTGGACTTGAGAGATACTAAATTTTGTATGTCTTGCTTAGCAGGTCATCTGCAAAGGTGGAGCTGCTGAGGATGTTGGCAAGGTGTGTTTCAGAGGCATCTCGGTTTCAAAACGCAACTGTGTTTATGGCCGGGCCCTCCTACGTAAAGCCAGCACAGAAGGGGCTCCATGTTCAGTAGGAAGAGGAAAGGGGAGAGTGCGTCACCTTGAATAATACCTCTTTTGATAGGGATGTGTTATTACACTGTAACCGGCAGTTATGGTATTGACGGATCCGTAAGCGATATAAGAGTTACTGTTAGGGAAGTGGCGTTTCTCAAAAGATTTATCAGTGTCTGTGGCATCAGTGGGGAAGCCAAGGTCATACATAATCCATAGTATGCAACCATGATCAGTGGTATCATAGGCAAAAGTGAAATCTACAATGAGGGCATAGACGTCTTGTTTGAAACATCTGGCGTCTTCCAGGCTCATGATTACATTCTGGAGCTGGTGAATTTTGTCTTTTTGGCTGCGGCAACCAGCCTGCAAAGTGCTGAGTAGGGTGCGATTCAGCGTAGTTGTAACAAGTGCTGGTGGAGGCGGGTCCAGTTTGTAGAGTTTGTTTACTATCATGTTGATTTCTTTTCCCTCATCCTTGTCTATCAGGATTGTGTTGCTTGCTTTCTACCTCACGGGGGGTAAGGCACACATGCTGACTAATAATGCGTGTATTGTCCCACTGTATCCAGAGCTTCATTGTCAGCATGTCCAAGGCCATATCCTTCAAATAATCATACAGCTTGTGCGCAATTCACCTACCCCTATTTATCTGTATAAGGTTAAATCTCATGCTGGAATTGCAGGTAATGAATGCGCAGATGCCATTTGGCAAACACCAGGCTATTTAGGGTGATGACACCCCTGCAGACACAAACTTCCCCTGTGTCAACCTTGAAGGCAATCCTTTCCATGACACCACCTGGCTTGCCTTTGAGGAAGCTGCCCGCCCCCATGCAAGCACACCAGAACGCCCTGACTCGCCTGCCCTAAAGTTTAAACACCTTTCCAACCTTCGTGATGCTCTGAGGACGCACATGCACTCAAAACACAGACTTGGAAATGCTAACACAGAGACAGGATACTACTTTTATTACCAAAGCCTGCTTCCTACAGTCCATGGAAAGGTTAGTAATGCCTTCTGGACCATGCCAAAACTTCCTTTTGAAATGAAACAAAACGTTTTCAACTACCGCACAGGTACCCTCTTCAATCAAAAGCATGCAGTGCGCTTTAAAATGTCCACCAGCCTACAATGTCCCCTCTGTGGGGAGTTAAACAGTGCCCTTCACATTCTTTCAGGATGAAAAAATTCCACCATGTCGAATATGGTTACCGAGCGCCACAATATTGCTATCAGAATCCTCCTTAAAGGTGTCAGCAAAGGCCCTCTTGGGGCAGGCCTTGCCTCCATGGACATTGGCAGCGCAGATCGTCTTGCTCTACAGAACCTGCAGATCCCTGAACACTCAACAAATAGAAGCCTTCCCAAATTCATTTTCCCTTGTCATTTACCTGACAAACAAAGGCTCACTTCTAGTCGCCCTGATGCCCATTTAGTTGTTCCAATGAAAAAGAGTGCCAAGGACCAATTCCCGGTATCCATTGAGAAGTAGAGGGGGGCGCGGGGGGAATAGGGAGCACTCAGCGCCAGCCACAGCCACTCCTTCCAAGGTCCGTCATCCTAGTCAGCTCCTTCCAGAACAGAGGCGCCTCCATCTCATGGAGATCAAATCATTTATGATACTGTGAAGACACCAGGCCCAAGAATCAGCTTGAGGCCTCCAAGCAACAGCACCGCGAACTATGTAACCATCTTTCAAGGGCCTCAGCTCAAGTCATCCCCCATACCATTATGTTAGGTGTGGGAGGCGTCATCTACACCACCCACACTCTGGAGCCTCTTAGCTTGGTCTTGACACTCATACAGCTACCAGGCTTGCTCTGAAGCTTCATGCTCACTCTGTTCAGTATGCTTATAAACTTGTTTGCACCAGACGCGCTCTTGAGAAGACTTCTCTCAATTCTCATCGCCAATATCAGGCACGGGCTACTGCTAGTAACCCTCCTGATCCCCATTGACTTATTTCTTGTTTCTCTTGGTGAAGGGAATACACGGTGCCTTGGCCCTAGGTATCCTCTTTTCCTTAATTGATGCGCGGAGTGTCTTCACTGCCTGCGTAGTTCTTCTTTTCGTTTTTCTTTATTGTTTCTGAGTGTATTGTCCCTTGGATCTCAGGAAGAGGCAATAGTGTGAAGAATAGGAAAAAGAAAACATCATACAGGCCATGATTAAGCTGCACGCACTAAGAAAAGGTCTCAGCAGCGTAAGAATGAACATGCCTAAGACTAGCATTTGAAGGTTTTGGTCAAGTAACCTTTACTGCACACATCCATAGAGAAGCCGCCTTGAGAGAGCCTTTGCTCTTTGCAAGAGCTAGCTTGGTCAAAATGAGCTTAAGAATGAAAAAAAGGTTTCTGAACATGCAGGAACTAGAGATACGCCCTATGTTACTGGTGAATTAGCTCAAGTATAAAATGAGCCAAGGTGATAACTGGACAATAAAAAGAGCGAGAGAGAAGTGCCTCAAAGCAGGATAAATAAAAAGTACCACTCAAGTACAACCCTTGCAGCTTCCTCTGCAATCACCTAGTAGATAAGTAGCTGGAAATACAAAACGCATTTCCCCTGGTATTTTGTGATCGCCGCTGCAATGATCTACTTGCACTGATAGCACACAGGCAAGTACACAAGTTCAAACTAGTAGCAATGCAGATGTTCACAAACCCCTAAGTTTTCTGCCTATCTCTTTATACACACACTGAAGAAAACTTTGACGGTGTTCCCAGACTAGTGCATGATCTCATGTTTGTGTTCAGAACCAAAGGTAAGGCACAAAAGCAGCAAGCAAAGTACACGAGCAATCTTACCCACTCCACAGGTGTGTGTTGGCGCATAGGATCAATGATATTGTTGTTTGAAGACTCTTGAACTTTCTCTATCCTTTTGATGAATGAGGTGCATGACGTTTTGTACCCTTTAACAAAATTTATTGAACCCCCCCTACCCAGTCTAATCCTTGTAATCTTCCACTCCACCTGCGCTGACTTGGAAAGAAGCTTCCCCCTCAGCTGCAAAGCATCAGTTCAAAAATTAATAGCATTCTTGGGGATTGATAGAAAAGGTTGAGAGGCACGCACACATGTGTACGTGCGTGCATGCATGTGTGCGCGCACTGAATTGTATGTACTTTTCGTTGACTGTGCTTTAGCTTGAGAATAACCTAATGTGAAAGTTTCAAAAGTATTTGGAAATACTGACTAAATGGTGGCAGGGATGGACTTATTCTTCCTCCACCACAATGGGTTTAGCTTCTCATATTTTTGGCGATGCCCCCCGGGGCCTGTCATGGGGTGTGAGCCCTTAGCAATGCCTCCCCCGTTAAAGTTCACACATGGCTGCCCTGGCCTGCCCAGGGTACCCCCCGTCCTGAAACTTTGGGTAGCATCACAATTTGTGAGTCACAAACAAACTGATTGGTAGCCCTGCAGTGCCAGGGGGGCTTGGGAGGCAGAGGCTGGTGCTATAGAAATCTTGTATAGGCCTTGGCAGGCACCTCTTGGCCTGAGTCATCCAGCCTTCCGTCTGCCCTGAAAATCAGCATGCTTGCCAAGAAACCTTTGTTGGGGCTGCCATTTTTTGATAACCTGGGGTGCAGTTGACAAAGCTCAGGGGGCAAAGATACTAAAAGTTTTGTTTTTGACCTTCCAGCCTGGCCACTCCAGACACCCAGGACAGCTTGAGTCGACATTTGTGAAGTGAAAACACAGAGTTTGCTGGTGTGATGAGGGGTAGGGCCTAATCCCCTGCCTTTGTGTGGGGATGAGGGAGCCTCTGGTGTGTGGTCTGCTGCCTGATTGCCTAGGGGGAGTGAAATAGCAATGAATGGCAGAAGCAGCTTGCATGGTGTGCACCCAGCTATTTATGCGTGCATTAACCTGGCATGTTATGCGGCAGGAAAGTTCTGTTGTTGCCCCAAGCACTGCATATCGATGTCAACTCTGTGCCAGGAAGGACTGGTTTCGCCACTTGTCCACCACTTGTCCAGTCCTATGTTACCAAAATTGCTTCAAACAAACTTGACCTTTTGTCTTCTTTTCTATCCTCTATCCTTTGAGACTACTAGATTGTTGTCCTATAGTAGCAAAAATCACGGATTCGCACTAAAAAAAGACATATAGATTCAGGCTAGATTGGTGGAGGGGACTCATGGCTTTTTTGAGCCAATGTGCCTCCTTTTCCTTAATTGATGTAGGGAGAGTTTTCTCTGCCTACGTAGTTTTTCTTTTCTTTTCTTTTTCAGGCAACATCCAACATTCAACTTACCTCTTGTATAAGCAAGTGAAGCAAGAAGTAGTGTTTCATCGACAAAGTCACACCAGTTCACTTACTGGCCCTAGTCGCGACAATTCAGCAAATCCTCAGCCCATCATTACTCAGTTACAATCACTTGCTACCAAGCTAGCATGACCCACTTTCCACTATAAGCTTCCCCATCCAAACCACCGACTATTTCAATCTTGATATTGTGAGTTTTTGCTCTTGCTTGACATCATCACAGAACATATGGAGTGAAAAGGCACAGTGGTCGGCCACATAATGACAAAGAGACAGGGAAGTCAGCCAAGGGGCTCTCTACCCATGGCAGATGCTAACTGGGCTTGCATTGCTCGTGTGAGCCCTTAGTGATGCAACTAGGTAAGTTTGGCCAATTGTGTACAGGCTCGCCAATTATTTCAGCTCATTGTGTTGCAAGAAAGTTGTGAAACATTTGGCGTATTCCTATGGAATCTGCCAATTCTGCAATTATAAGATTATCAATGGTGGACAAAGGTTTGGCACTTCTGATAGCAGGCGTGTAGATTCAATATCAGCGAGTCTCCCTGGATTAAACATTTAGTCAAATTCTGAACAGAAGCATCATGACGAGAAAATACTAGGCTGATGCCTTGCACATTTAGAATTGCATCTTATATTGGAAAGACGTCCTGCCCAAACTTGCCAGCCTGCTAGTCATGCAAATAGTATCTGAAAATGAATGCAAGATCTTGAGGAGAACGTGGTTCTGGGGGGCACTGTATTAATTAATCCAATTTTATCAAGAAAGCTAAAAACAAAGACGCAAAAAGAACCTAATGTAAAAAAAAAGTAAGAAGCAGCTTTTTGCGAGCAGGGCAAAATCTTGCTGCCTTTTTTCCTTTCCATCATGGTTCCTATATCATTCTTTATCTCAAAACCCATGAGGTTGTCATGACTGGAAGCAAGTATTTTTGCAAGAACAATTAAGGCGCAAAAAGTAAGTGGTCCTCTAAGGGCTCACAGTTAACAACCTCCATGCAGGCACTCCTTAGAGCGAGCTTACACTTGCCTACCAGGGTCCTGAGAAGCCAGCACATGACTTTCAAGCATTTTCTACCTATCAAAATTAGAAAAAGATTATGGTCTGTAGGAAACTCAGGCGCTATCAAACAAAGCTTAGGAGATTGAAGAGTTATCATCTCAGAGTCACAGGCAAAAAGTCCCTTTGGACCTCACTATCCCGCCTTCTTTCATTTATGGAGGTGAGTTATCTTATTGAGCTCTTGCTAGACAAACTCCTGATCTTTTAACTTGCAGGTGTAGGTATCCCTGGTGATACATAATCTTTTGCTGTTTTTGTGACCAAATTGGTGCAACAAGGCCCCTTATTCGTCTTCATTTTTGTTGGGACTCACTGTCAGTGTCGGCGCTGGCTGGCGGGTTCCCTCTTCATGCAAGCTGGTTAGTCTCCAGTATAAACTTCCACTTTATCACATTCTGGCTTTTCGAACTTGCAGAATGGAAACCCTGAGTTGAGGAAAGGCTCCATTTGTAATATGGGGGGAATGTAACCCAGCACAGAGATGCTGTTCTTTTTTATGGACTTCTGAGGCCAGCAGTGTGATTTGAAGTTGTCTTGTGTCAACCAAAATCCGTCATTATGGTGACTGCTCTGGAAAAGGTGACAAAACAATAGGGAGGAAGACTCCATTTGTTTGAGCCTTTAAATCTTAGTGACGAAGGCTGCTGCTGGCTTGTTTTCACCGGAAATAATGAAACGGTCACAGGCAGGCAGGACATTACAGAAACAGAGCACTAGTTCACAAGGAGTGTTGCGGATGGATTGCAATTTGGGCTTGCATAAGTGTAAATTCTGAAGCAGTCCTATGCACCCTCTTTGGCGATTTCTCTTTAGAGCGCTAATGAGAATGCTTCAATGCAGGACCTGCCTAGATTGCTGGGTGCAGGGCCAGCTATGTGTCAAAACCATTTCCAAAGTGTTTACCTCTCAAGACTCACCAAGCCAGGGACTTTCTGCGACCTTGCATAGGCGCTGCTCAGCTTTGCCCTTACGCAGTGACAAGCGGGTCGTGACGGCATGGGCCACCTGAATCCAGCCAAATGGCATGCACCAGAAACCGTTTGATGATTTTGCAGCAAAGCAATCCTGGAGAGATAAGACAGTTGCACACCACGGTAAGAGCTTTAGATTTATAAGCATGCAGCCTGATCTTGCGCGTAGAGCTCCATCTGCACTGAATATTTTACAGCAATTGAAAGGAAAACCTTTGGTGGATCATGATAGATGATCCCTCCTTTTGCAGCACCAGGAATTCATGATTATTTTTTGCCCGCAACACCCTGCTTGATGAAGCACATTCTTGCCATTTCTCATATTGCATGACTAAGTGCAGTCTTGTTATTCCTCATGCTGTGTGATGGAGTGTGGTCTTGCCATTTCTCATGACACTCACCACGTGGCCACCAACAGGCTTCTTTGGGTCTGAAACAAACGTCATACCTCCACCTGGATCTGACACAACCTGGGGAAATGGAACAAGTGAAGTGGCTTGCTTATGCCCTGAAAGCAGAACAAACACACGTTGAAGCTGTCTCCCTGCAGCGACTCTTAGGAAGTCTCCGAGATGCAGTGAACAAACCTGATTGGTCACGACAACAGCCACATTGAACTCTTCACTGATCTGCAGCAAGAACAGAAAGCTTACTTCGTGAACATAATTGAGGTTGCAGGGTGCTTGGAGGATAGCGCAGGACAGAGAGCTAAGGGGACAGGACCTGGATGAAAAGGGGCCGACTTGCGTCCCAAGTCCATGCTCCCAAATTTTCTGTGTAAGCTATCTAATGCTTTGGACCATTTTCCTTAATTGATAGGGGAAGTGTTCCAGTGTCTACATATTGGTTTATTTCTTCATTTCTTCTCCTTCTTTGTTGAGCAAGCTGTCAAATCCAACAGAAAGCACGAGTAGAACACCTGCACATACGCTGTGCAACATTTTGAGCATGCTCCAAGCCTTTCCAAAAATGCAACTTTGTACGCACTGCGCTTGTAAATGGCGGTTGGTGCCATGCTAGTGAACAGATCCTTTGTTGGGCATCACTCACCTTCCTCAGCCTGTTGAGCATTTGGCCTAATTTCTGTTGCCGTTCTGCAAGCTCACCCCTGCCACAAAAGTCGCTGCGGAAGTTTGAAGTCAAGGAGTCCATGACCAGGAGCTTGAAAGGGTCCTGCAATGGCTCCATGTGCTCAGCAAAGGTGTTTGGACACTTGAAGGAGGAGGTCAGCAAAAAGGAGTTTAAACTTCAAAATGTCTGAACGCACCAAATCTCCTGCAAACAGCTAATCCTTAATCACACAACCTGGTGTTATGCAAAGCTCATACAGCTGTCTGGAGATTATTTAACTCAGATTTAGCAAAGCAAAAAAACTCATGTTTTTCCTGTTGCAATTCACATCCCATCCATCCATAAACGGGCTGTTGCAATTGTTCACTGTGTAATTAAAAAATGTAATGTGAGCTCACCTCAGCCATGAGGGCAGCGACTGATACAAGCAACTCTGCAATTGAGCACCAAATAAGGGAAGAGTATTTCAAATGTATGTGCTTGAGCCCTTTTTTTAGGTGCAGCCATTCTTTATGGCAAGTTGTTTTGTTGGATTATTAATCAAGTTGCTTTATCATCACATGAAGCTAACAGCAGATGGATAGTCTGGAAAAAGGAGACCTAGACATAAGACTACCTGATAATTGTTTAATACAACAACCACTCGAGATGCAAAGGAACAGCGAGTACCCAAGGAAAGAAAAAGGAAAAACACAAGCAGCAAGAACACTCCCCACATCAATGAAGGTAAAGGAGACAAATTGGCTCAAAGAGTTGTGAGCCTCTTTAACCACAATTCCGAGCATCTGTAAAATAAGCCTTCAGCCAACAGCCTCACAATAGAGGTTTGCTTACATGATCAGAGGGATGAATCACTTCCAAACATTTCTGTTGAGTCAACATGTCCACACTCATGCACACCAGTGCTAAGCGCATGGCATGTGTGTTTTAAAAAGGCCATGCAAGGCAGAAAGCCACAACATTGACTAAAGATTACATGATTAGCAAGATAGCGAGGGTCCTACCAAACTCTTTATAATTGAACTTAATACAGGTCTATAACTTTTACTTATTCTGCTTTTTATATCACCTTTTGTACTCACCCATTTGGTGCTCAAAGTTGTAAGCTCGGGCGTGCACAATCTGCAGTTCACCAGCAGCAATAATTCTATTATTGGCAAGTTGTCAGCTTCATGATGGGAATCCGCTGTAAACACAGTGCGGTAACTTTAAAAGGGACTTAGGTCAGGCAGAAGGCATGGATTGAAGGTTTTCGGCATGCTGGCCAGCAAAGCCCTTAGTGGAACTTGAATATTAGCAGCGTAACTCGGCAATTGCCTAGGATTGTCTCACGTTTCCCAGGACTGACTCTGCATCCAAGTTGAATCTCTGGGCAATGGGGATGATGCGATCCGGACGGAAGGTTCCTTCAGTGTCAATGTAAGCAACCTGTGAAGGAAGAAGGGTGGTGCTCAATCATTCAAATTTGAATTTTAAAAGAGCGTGGTTGGCTTCGGCATGGCAGCACTGACGTGGACTGACGGCAAACACAATGCGCCCAACCATTTTGTTCCTGGTTGCACTTTAGAGACGCCCGTCATACTGATAACGATGTGATACCTCACCTCTCCTACAAAAAGTCCAGCTTCAATAAAAGCAGCATTGAAAGGCACCGCTACCAGCAGGTACACACCTTACCAGCACCTCCTCCTTCTAAGACAGGCATCTGGCAGGAGACGCTCATTGTCATGCAGATCTGCAAAGAGAGGGAGGTGTCAGGATAGGGCTGGCTTGAAGAGTCCAGGGGGCAAGTGAAGTTGACCTTTGTGCTCAACATGCGCATACATTCAACATTTAAGATGCAAGGTCGCGTGTGTGTATGTAAGCCCTAACCCCACAAAAGAAGCAAAACTCTCATGACGATGACAAAGCCTCGGCAATGAGGTAACACCCTGCATATGCCTGCAAGGATTTGCCGTGCTGATGAAAAAGCTCTTATCATTGAGCACCTGCATCTTTCCAAAAATCGTCATGGAGTAGCTATGTCTTCCCAGCAATAGTTAATCACTAGTGTCTCGTCATCGAGCACTGCGTCTTTCCAAAAGTTGTCGCTGAGCACCTGTGTCTTTCCACAGCGGTACTCCCCATAGATCTCAGTGATGGACTTGGTTTCAAGGCCACCACCCAGAAGCTCATCCACGGCACGGCTGCCTGTAGTGATCTTTAGGATGCTGCGTGCACGCTGAGTGTGGAGCAGAGCAGAAAGAGCACAAGAAAAGGTGGATTTGGGCAGACACGTGAAAGAGCAAATCCTGCACCAGCACAGCAAAGGAACTTAACTTCCTTAATACAGTCCGTTTCAGCAAATGCTCCCACCCCTCTCATTTCTGCAAGGGCTCTGGCCACAATGGCAGCCTCTAAGGCAGGCCCTTGCTAGCTTGCAAAAGAGAACCTTTACTTGGACGGATGCAGCATCTTCTCTTGCGCAAAAAAAAGAAAGAAACAAAAGGAAGAAAAGGAAGAAAGAAAGAAAGAACTACGCAGTCCAAGTCTGGCCATGTGCATTGAGGAAAGCTCACCTGTCCTAAAAGGCAGGGCCCCACCACACAGACTAAGAGGAAGAGCAATCTCAGAAGTCTACTCCAGCAAGTTGGCCCCCACCATGGGATCTATGACACGACTGTCAGGCAGGCCCTGTCCAGCAAGCTCAAAATCCACCCCTACATCTTTGCCTGGCAACTTTTGGGGCAGCCCTGCTGCAGCAGCCCCTCACCTCTGCGTGCACCTCAGATGCACTTCGCCACCCAGAGGCAGGTGTCATTTGCCTGCACGCCTCCACCATTTTGGTGACCTTGGCTTCACTCAGACCCTTGATGTTCAGGAGCATCTGCATTGGAGCCAGCATGCCGGTCCTCATTTCATTATGGTGCATACCAGAGCTTATTTGGGCTGAGATGTTGCGGAGATTGGAAGGCGCATCCTTGATCTGGCCTTATCACGATTGCTCAAGGTTTATCTTACTTTCACCTGTTCTACCAAGAGGAGCCTCATTTTGAGGCTCGAGCCATTCCAATCAACATTCCTGGCCTTAGTTTGTCTAGTCAGCATCCAGCTCTGAAGCCAAATACCTTGGATGGGTGAAGCACGAATGACATGACAGTGTGGTAGCCAGCTTCCTTTGCTTTCTTGATGTCTCCTGCATGCAGCGAGGTGAGCTTTGGATGGAAAAACAGATATCTTTGATATGCAGCACCCAAGGTTTCCCGTTCAACATGGCGAGCAGAAAAGCTGGAATCACACTCTGGCTTGAGTCAAGCACGTTGTCTCAACATAAAAGATCTGAAAAAATTCACGAGGTATTTTGTGTGACAAACCGAGTAACTCAGCTTGCAGCATCGATACACCCGTTTGCTGCAGCTAGCAAATGTCGCAGCACTAAAAAGCACAGTAAAAGCTTGATATGCAGCAGGTTGTAATCACCATTGTTGATGCCCACGGTTTGCAATTTTTCTATGGGCAGGTAGTCATCCTCCACCTCCAGGTCTGCTTCATCCCCTTGCACAGCCTCCCTGCAAGAGATTTGGGAGGATAAGGGCGTAAGCAGTTCGCGCCTGGGTGATGTGCCTGATTTTTGTCTGTGCAGGATTATCTGTGCAGAAGGGCCTGCTTGTGCCACTGAAATCATGAAAGAAGGCGTGCTGAAGGCCACGAGTGCAAGCATCCAAAATTTGAACAGCTGGCGCCTAGTTTCCAAAATGCCTCCCAGCGAGCAAGACTAGCAGGAAAGTTACATTGCAAGTGCATGTGAGTAACTCCAAATTAGTAGGCATCAAATTAGCAGGCCTGGCTGTGAGGACGAAGGGAGGCGTGCTGCAAACCAGGATCAGCTGTCAACACATGTCACTGCTGGTTCTGCAAGTTCAAAACGCAATTTACATACCCTAAGTCCGCGTCCAAATGTGCAGTTTCCATGGCCGCCAGTTCGGCTAGCAAGGAGGAGACGCCAAGGAGACGAAGTGACCAAGCCAAGTAACAGTTTTACGGGCAAGTTTTACCTGACATCCAAAAATGAAATCAAAGGGATTCTAAAAATGAAACTGATTCCACGGAATGTCCCCGCTGGTGTTTCACAGCACAGGCCGAGATAAGCAGAGTTCGAGTTCGGGTGACCGGAATGTATTATTATTGTTATTAATAATTTCACAAAAGCATTTGAATGTGGTTTGCTCGCGGCACACAGCATCATTCGGGCTTCGAGATAAAACACCACTGGAAAGCTAACATTCTCAGCATTCCGAGCATCTTTTTAATTTATGATAATATCACAAATGCGTCCGCTAGGGCTTTCGAAGGCAGCAAGAGCGTGGGGAATGCAGCGGAAGGGCGGAATCACCTTAAGTTCCTGCACTTCCCAGGCCCGTTTTAAGTCCTGTTTGTGCTTGTTTCAGATGGCAATGGTCCACAATTGCCAACTACGAGTTTATCCCAATTGGTTGCTAAAATAAGGACCAAAAAGACATCGTTGGATGTCAGAGTCCCAGCTTTCCAGCGCAATCCTTAAAGCTGCACTCACTTCAAAGATGGGGTCCAAATGCAACATTGTAAATACCAAATCTCACCTGTCATGCGAGGTCAGCATCACACTCGCACATCACCAACCTGGGAGCACATATCATTAACCAACCAGTTGCTGAGCCAGTCTAAGAACAAGGGTAACAGACTGACCAACTGGCTGTGGAACCATGATTCAGGAATAAATGCAATTCATCGTGACACACCATTTATAGCTTGAATTCCAAGCTTTCACAAACACCAAAGCAGCACCTAAATTGGTCAAGGATAGGGCCCTCTAGGGGCTGTAAAGTGAAATAATCTACTGCGTGATACATGGAGTCTTATGGATCAATTTCTGCTGATACAAGCGCACAACGTTTCATATCAAACGGTGCAGGAACGAGTAAGATGATGGGAGAGGTGTGACTCCCACATTCAACGTAAGTGTTTGCCAGGTGTAGGGAAAGTGACGTCAGCCTCAAAAATCTAAGCAGTGCAACAGTTTTACTGCATGCAGCAGGGAGATGCAGCTAATCTGCCCCATCAGAGTCTGCTGTATCTGAAGAGGCCTGCCATGTTGGCTCATGCGCGGTACGCCACCCCCTGGCTGTCAATCTGGGAACCTGGTATTCTATCATAGACTGCATTTGGAGGCTTGACATCAGGCGCCAGGCGCCACTGGAAGATGCACCTGCGTACGTGCAAAAACGGAAGTTGACAAATGTGGAGAGGAGTTACTAGCCACATTTGGCGACGTTGTGTCCATCCACTTTATAGGCAGAGCAGCATAATTGACAATGCCTGGGTTGACTGCGAAACCCACAGGCAGTGCTTTGCCGCAAGTCGCCAGAATTCCAGGACCCACATAACTTACCCCATCTGCCATCCGCTGCACACTCACACCCAGCTGCTTGAATAGCACTGGCAAGCAAAATGATGCACATAAGCATTTTCTGTTGAGCAAGGGTGCCTGTCCAGCTCCTCATCATATCTGCAAATTTCCCAAGTATGTGCGTCTTTAACCACATCACAGCGTCTCCGCTTCAGACAATCCACAAAGCCCAGTCACATGAGAACAATCGAAGTCTTTCTACAGGACAGCTTGTAAGCTGGAATTTACCGGTGGGCTGCAGGATAAATTCAGACCCAGGCCAACCCTAAGCCCTAGGTACAGTACTTCTGTGTAAGAAAGGATGCTGAGCAAGGCTGGATCCAGGGGAGCTGCTCCGGGGTTCTGGCTGCAGAGTTTGAAACTGGAAATATTTGGGGATATGGCTCCCAAATTTTACTTGCCGCGGGAGAAAAGAAAGAACTACATAGGCAGAAGAAACTCCTCTTGAAAAATCAAATAAGGAAAAGAGGCAAGTTGGCTCGCAAAGGGTCGCATGTCCTCTCCACCACCTTACTGCACTCCAGCCTACCCAAATTTGGCGATTCTCCAGTAAAAGACACGTGCAAGCCTCCCATGTGCCAGGCCGCGACATGATTGCTAGCTCTTCCTTTTCACTATCGATTCTTGATTCCAAACTAGGCAACACTCACAGGGGCCCAACCACAGCCACCTCAACCCTACAGCACATGGCATTGCACTTGTGTAAGTTGGAGGCCAAAGTTTGAGGGCAGAGGGTTTAGGTTTTAAGCAGTTTGGCCTGTTTTATGTGAGTGATTGAACCAAGGCATCCTCAGAGGCTCAGCCTCACAAGAGGGCTTGCTGAAACAAATTGCCGACACAAGACCTGGAGTCATCAATAAAAGAAAAAAAGGAGGGTACACAAGCGCTCACAAAAAGTGTCGACATAACTAGGGAGCAAAGCCTGCAAGATCCTTCGTTTGCAGCTTGTTCAAACTCTTTCTATTTATCAAGGGACTAGCTCAGCTGCCCTGACAATCCGGCACTGCATCAGGCTTCATCTAAATTTCACACTATTTTCAGCTCAGAAACCTCTCCGCAAGTCACGTTGCCAGTTTTGGACTATATAAACTTCCCTATGCCCCCTATTTCCTTCTTCTCTTCTTTTCTGTTTTCTTTTAACTCACCTGTCCCTGCCCCCAACGCTAATAGCATAAGACTCATCTCGTGCCCAGCGCACACCAGTGACATGGGAGGAGTGACCAGGGTAGCAAAGCGCTGGTGCATGCTGCACCACTGAAGGGTAGTTCAGCAGGCTTACCTGCAGGCACACAGATGAGTGCAAGGCATAAAACGGGAAAATTCCAGAGCTCACGCCCAGCTTGTGCCAGGCTTCTTAAAAATGTCACTGGAGCAGTGTTGTTCCATGCGACGGTCTGAGATGAAAAATGCGATAAAATGCGTGTTCATTTTGAATTCTTCAAACTGTTCGATCGCACATTTGGTCGAGGAGTGGGTGACCGGGAGAGGGGTCAGCAGAACCCTTACAGGCTCCCCCCGGCCTTCCATCCTCTTGATTTTTCAATTTTAAGCATTGTTAATGATGATGAGAAGTCCTGATGAGTTCATGTGCCATAACAGTGGCCTTCAGGTGACCTTCAAGTGGACTTTGCAGGCTGCATTCCGCAGAGAGGGGTAAAAGTTCAATGAACGGCACTTTAAATTCGAGTTCGAGTTCAAGTTCGGGTTCGATAAAGTGCGAAGTTTGTCGCTAAAATTCGAGTTCGAGTTTGATAAAGTGCGAGGTTTGTTGCACGGAACAACACTGCACTGGAGAATCACGTTTTTTGTAAATAGAATTGAGACCTGAGCAGGTGTGCTTGCTTGTGTGCTGCATTTTTAGTGCAAGAGCGCAAAGTAAAAGCAAAGAGTGCTAAGCAAAAGCAAAGATTCAAAAAGCCATACAGCCATGTCAATCAATCCCATGCAAAAGGTCACCAGGTGACCTTTGGGCTCACTCTCAGCGTTGGCTCTGCTGTGAGCAAGCTAAGTCTTGTGTCTGCTGCATCCATCAGATGCAGCCCTCATCTATGACATCAAGATGCATGCACTATGCTTTGGTCCTTAAATTATGGCCTGCTCATGATCTGCTTGTGACATTAAAGTGTACCCAATATGCCTCAGTCATTTGCTCATGGTTTGCTCATAACATCAAGATGCACCCACCATGCCTTGGTCATCTGCTGTTAGCAGGTAGCGCCCCGATGGTGACCGGTCCACGCTATTAATATCACTGCTCACAGCATGGGAACACAAAACAGCATTGTTCAAACAAATCTTAGCTCGGAAATATAGCACACCGATTGTGGAAAAATGGCAAGGGGGTGCACATAGGGTGCAATTGTCTTGCGGGCTCACCACGCTAAAATCTTTGGAGGCGTGCTGTATTAGAGCTGGTAGGCATAGAAGGTACAGACACGTAAGCAGGCTTCCTAGAAATGGAACCAGGGACATGTTAAAGTGCATAGAGTTACAGATGGATGGGCATGGAATATTGCGTTTTGTTTGCCCAAAGCTAGCATCAGCCTGCATCAAGAATAATTGTTTGTGACAAATTTGTGAAGACGCTTGCTTGTGCAAAGTTGGGAGAACGTGCAACTATCTTAGACCAGATCATCTGGTCTAAAGAGAACACATCTGCGAGGGCTTGCCTGCCATCCTAACAGGGAGGCCACATGTACATGACAACAACGTTAAAACTCAAAAGTGAGTGAAACCTGCCAAAATTGACCAAAATCAAGGAAGCGCTTGCCTGCCATCCGAGTAAGGAGGCCAGATGCCCATGACAGGGAACCCCAGCTCACAGGACCAGGTTGCCCATCTGCATGCATTTACACAAATCTGAGTGATAATATGCTCATGACGTACGGTCATCAGACACTCCAAGGGCAAGTAATGATGGTGAGGTAGAACCTTGTAGGTAGGCAGGCAGGCAAGCAATCTCACCAAGCCTGCACATTTCAGTAAAAATTCACAACACCATACTGTAACTCTGGAAAAAATCCATTCCAGACAACGTCGAAGAAGAAATCAGGAATGGAGATCAAGCGTGGTAAAGAGCCGTCACTTACTCTGTATCTCTCTGGTTCTCCTTGATCTGTTTCCCTGTCAATGGATCAAAATACAGGATCTGCAAAGAAACAAAGAAGCAACAATGCAAAAACTTGAGATGAATGAGAGGGTGAGAACCTTGGAAGGTCAGGCAGCGGCGCATTATGCTCGGACACACTCTGACATCGCAAGCAGTGGAGTACGCTCACCTCATAGGCTTGGTCATTGCTCATAATCTTGGAGCTGTCCACTGCCCAATCGATGCCAGTTATTGTAGAGGAGTGCCCGACACAACGTGCGATGCGCTTGTACCCAGCCTGCAGACAAGTTGTGTGTCAATGAGCAATGCCCTTGCACCCTGCCTGCAGACAAAATGTGCGTCAATCAGCAATGTACTTTGGTACCTTGCCTACAGGCAAATTTCGTGTTAATGCGCAGTGCCCTTGTACCCTGCCTACAGGCAAGTTTTGCGAAGTTGCAGGCAAATCGCACAACCTGTTTGCTCACTGCTGCTGCTGCTGCTACTATACTTGCATTGAAGACGTAAAATGTCAATAGACTGTCCCATATGGTGGGTCAATAAGGGACACATGGAAAGGAACAAAATGCAGGAGCCAGGAGGAAAAAGCAGAGCAGCTTCACTTTATACGTACTGCAACCAGTGCATTAAGAATGTCAAAAGCAATGAAGCTCACAAGATAACCTTGGCTGAATGATAAGGAGGGTCAACAAGCTAGATCCTGGACTTTGCCTTCAAAATACACAGAAAAGAAGACATGGTGTCAATCCCAACACGGCATGTGCGCACAGACTCACCTTGACGTCATAAATGTCTATATGCTGGTCATGCGAGCCAGATGCCAAGTATCGACCGCAGGGTGAATACCTTAGCACGCAGATGCTGTCTGTGTTCAGCTTCCCCCAGTACACCTGCATGCATACAGCAAGATGCACTCATCAGCATTCACAGTGCTGCAGCGCACAGAAAACTTCCCATGCGTTGCAACCGAACCTCCAGATGCTTTAAGCTGTGAGGTTTTTGCTCTGACAACAAAACGTTTTTGGGCATGCCTAGATATCCTGATAACATCTTCATGCTGCAAGCACATCATGGGCAGCTACCTGCCGCACTTGCCTGAGCCACACTGGGGTAGAACTCCACCACTTTAATGCCCCCACTGAGGAGACCTATGGCCAAGTGCTGGCCATCAGAGGAGAAGGCACAGGACCTGGCTTTGTCGCCCTTCTGAGCAACGTGGACAATGCGCACAGGCTGCAGACACCAAAACGTGCAGCAGGTAGGAGCTGTAAGCACAGGCTGCACACACCAAGTTGTGCTGCAGGTACGAGCAATAAGCACAGGCTGCTCGAAGCAGACCATGCATTACGGTCGACTCGTCAGTGATAAGACGGCACAGGCAGGCTCTTCTTATAACTTCTACACCCAAAGAAGGAAACACCTCATTACAAACTAAGCATGCCTGTCCGTACTCGAGCAAGTTAATTCAAGTTCACCATCCTTTGTGGTCCAGAATGCGGGATACTTGCCAAATACATGACTACTTGCATTAATACCTATGGCCTGCATCCAGTGTCTCAATTTGAACCCGTCACTTGGCTTTCTGACCCAGAGGCTAGCGTGTTCACCAATGCGCCTGGACTGCTTACATGTTGGAAGCACACGTAGAATTGCAACAATGAAAGCTTTACTGAATGCCCCAGCCATCAATGCGGATCAATATTTCTCTAAATACTATGCCATTTATTTCACAACCTTCACCTCTTCCACCCAGCAGCTCCCTTCCCTCTCTATAGCAGTGCAAGAGCTATGAAGCAGCCAGCACACTTCCTTCCCTTTCACCTTTCTTGTGGCTGAGCTCCATACCACCACCATCTGGCTCTCGCCCGCGGTGGCAAAGATGTGTGGAAATGCAGGGTTGACGGTGAGCCCGTACAAATTGGACTCATGGCCATGCACCAAGATGCCTGTGGCCCCGCTCTTGCAGTCCACCTCCCACAAATCACAGGAGCTGGTGCCAGCAACAAAGACCTCTGAAGATGGTTGGCAATCAAGGCCTCTGATGGATGGAACTTTGAGATCGCCCATCTGCACGATCACTCGAAGAACACAAGAGGAAGCCTCTTTGGCTGAGCCTGACACCGGACACAATGTACTAGGAGGAACACATTTACTTGGCACACAGGAATAATGCTTGAGAACATGCACACAAGGATTTAGCATGGTTGGGCCACAAACAGCCAGAGGAACTGAAATTCCAAATCTGCTCTCGTTACCTCTTCTGGCTTGACCAAGGGAATGCGCTGCAGTGGAGCTCCAAGGTCCCCTTTCGAAACATCCCAAGTGATGACGTACCTGAAGTTTGGAAGAGCAGACCAAAGGCACTTGGTGTCTGGAATATCATGTGATGGAATATAAGCTTAGGATGTCGCCCCCGAATTCATACAAGCCATGTTGGGCAGGCACTCTCTTGCACAAAAAGCATGCTAGCCTTTCTAGTGCTTGTGCGCTTTCTGAGGCAAAAGAGAGGTTTACCGACCTTGATGAAAAGATGAACAAAGATTACTGGCACAACGTCGTTTCTTTATCATTTGCGCAAGCTTGCTTCATTCATTTCTGCCTGCATTTAATGCAGTGACTGCAGGCAGAATCGTGGCTCATCAGCGATGCGCATAAGTGAATGCAAACATGATTAACTTAATAGAACAGCATGCAATTAAACAGGGAGAGCAAGGAGACAGAAAAAAACATGCACTTGCCATTAGCTCATGCATACAGCATGGCCAAACTGTTACTCAAACTACCATGAGAGCACCACATGCTGGGTCCACAGCTAATCATACCACTTGCCACCAGAGCACACATGCATAGCCAACACTCTTGAAAAGAAGGCAAGCCTGCAACACTATCCTACAACACTGCTGACATGCACTCATCAGAGCGTGAGCACACCAGCGTGCATGCATGAGCAAAGGCGCACACCCGTCAGAGCCGCCACTCAGCAGCGTGGTCCGATCTTGGCGCAGCGTCAGGCAGCGGATGCCGCCATAGCTTTCGGTGCCATCCTTGCGACGCCGCATGGGCCCAGGGTTGTGGGCGGGGGTGAGGCGCGAAAGGCGGCAGTTCCGCCACGATCCAATGGCCCCATCCGCGTTTCCTGCACAGGAAATAATCATGTATGGAGAGGCTTGCTGTATAGGGAAAGGCAGCCACCTCGCAAAACCTCACCAAGGCTGAGTGTACGTGACTTGAGCCGAGGCTCTTTGGCAGGAGCAGCTCACACTAGGCGGCAAAAGTGTCATGATCACTTAGGCCCCGGTCAGACACGCGGGATCACCCCCCGGGATCAGGGTCGGGATCACCCCCCGGGATCAGGGGGGGGTGATCCCGCGTGTCTGACCGCACCGGGATCAGAGGTCGGGATCAGGGTCGGGATCAGGGGGGGGTGATCCGGGGGGTGGGGGGCTGATCAGGGTCTGGGATCACCCCCCCACCTTCGCCTAGACGTGGCTGGCGAGGCGCGGGGGGCCCCCGGCCGTGCTGTGCAAGCAAGGAAGTGCGGAAAAAAAATGCCTTCAACGTTGACCAGTTGAACAACAGATTTCGGATGCATTTTTATAATATATAATGGCCGGTGGTGTGTACGAGGTAGAGGATGAAGTAGAGGAGGAGGAGGAGGAGGAGGAATGGATGAAGCAAGCTTCTGCAAGCAGGCCTACTCGTGCTGCAGCCGCTGCTTCTCGTGAAACGCTGGCAGGGGTGGCAGCGGAAGAGCTGCAACTCTCCGATTCATCTTCAGGGTACGACCCAGGTCAGGAGCAGCAGCAGGAGAGCAGTGCAGAGGAAGACAGTAGAGTGCACGCAAGGCCAGTGGGCAAGCAAGTCAAGCAGGGCAAGCAGGGACCCCAAGGGGCGCAGAGGGCTGCACAGAGAAGTAAGGGGAAAGGAGGTAAGCAGGTGGTGCCAGCACAGGGGGAGAAGAAACCCGTGTGTGATGTACAGAGCAGAAACAAATGTAGGACCTAGTGCCAGCCTATGCACAGTGCCAAATTGTTGCATGTGTAAATGATTCTAGATGTAGTTGAACTTGCACTGGATGGCTCACCAGCATCTGCCCACAGGTGTGGTCTTGCAGCTGGATGGCAGTCAATAGCCCAGTGAGCATGAAAGAGTTGGTGGTGGGCATGCCTACTTGGGGAGGGCCTGAGAAGAAAAAAACCATAAAGGCCAACAGCAGGGCTTGGAGGCCAGGCCCATTGCTGGCTGGAGACGAATTGTCCATGCCCACGGTCTCTATTCAATACAATAACAGCAAAAACTTACAATTTGATAATTTTGCGAGGGGGGTGATCCCGGGGGGGTGATCCGTCGTGTGACCGCCCTGGGATCAGGGTCACGGCAAAATTCAATGAGCCAGACTCAAAAATTGATAAAATTTTATGAAGTGTGAATTTTCAGCAGTTGATTGAACCAATGGCCTCATAAAATCGACGTGCATCCTCCTGGCACTAAAAAACAGGAGTGGAAATTTTGAAAAAATAGTGATCCCGACCCTGATCCGGACCCCCTGATCCCGCGTGTGTGACCGGGGCCTTACGGACAATTTATCATCAGATTTACAAAAGTTTCCAGAGAGTGCCCACTGGCCTGTTTCCTGGACGTGCTCTTCCTCGCACTTCTTTCTAAAATCTAACCATTCTATTCATCATTATTCATAAAATATCATAAGCACAAAATCATATGAAAGTTGGATTACCCCAAATCACTCTCCTGGCCTCAGATCACCCCAAAAGGGCCCACAGCTCCACCTTTGGATCATCTTCCACTCCCAAGATTTTGCATTTCTTACCCCCATATATTGTGCTAACATCCTGCATATTCAAAAAAGGGGAAAACAGAAGCCAAAAGTTGACCTTTTTGGCACCCCTTGTGCTGTTTTTTTCAAGGGAAATGGCTGAAATATTGTATCTGACCAACCACTGGGTCTCTTCACTCTACTTCTTTTGAAATGGCATTTTTAATAAAAGGACTTCATATAACCCAAAAACATCCAATGTGGTGCAGTGGGTGGTCGGGTATGGAAATTCGCTGGTCAAAAGTGGGGTTCACGTCGAGGCTAATTAGGCATGTGCGCTCAAACTGGCACCTAACCCTAGCCTACCTAAGAACCCAGCTTTAACAGGTGTATGCCAGTTTGGACACACATATGCAGGGAACATGCAAAAAAAATCTGTTTTCAGGCCTCAGATAGCTCCCTCTGAGAATATTAATGACATTCCCAGAATTACACCGAGTCATGGACAACGTTTGGGGGAGTGCATGAAGATGATACAGAGGATGACACCATGAAGTCAGTAGGTTTGGGTGATGCGCCCGAGTTGATGCAGCAGTACACAGGCACCTAGGTGCAGACACTGTGTTGAATCTGGAAACCTGCATCAGGAAACCTGCATCTGAAATCTGATGCAGCAGCAGTAGTAGCACAGGCACATAGGTGCAGGCTGCTGCTGTATCTAAAGCAGAACAGTTCAGCAATCCAGGTCAGCTGCAGTTGCCTGCTGAGGATGCATGCCACAGCATGTGCCAATATGCGCAACCGGTCAGCTCAGGGCCAGCTGGACGTCAAGCAGCGCGCTTGCATGGCTCTGGAGCGCATTAGGGAGGCCGTCTATGTTATGTGCACCGCAACAGCAAGGCGTTGAATGAGTCCTCTGTGAGGTCTGGTTGAATAAACTGAGAAAAGAAGGACACTCTGTGGTTGTAAGAGTAAAACAGTGCAGTAACAAGAGGGGGGAAGGAAAGGGGTGGAATTAAGAGACTTCAAACAGGAAATGACAGGAATTGAGAGACTTCAAACTGTTCAAGCTTTGGGGACATGCCAGTTCACCTTACTATATCAATTGTTTGTAAGAAGCAATTGTAAACATTTAATGAGTTGAATATAATACCAAGGGATCAATAATTGGATATTATCTTCTGGGTAAAGTTCTTGTAAACCATGGCCATGATAGCACCTTCATTTTCCACATAGGGCTCAGAGAACAGCAGAGAACGCGGCGCGGCTTTGCTCTTGCAAACAGATATCTGTGTTGCTGGCTCAAACAAGCCTCCCACTGTCATTTTTAAAAAATAAAAGTTTCCTACGCTCTTCATTCTCCACCATTTCAATCACTGAGTCGGGGATTTATCTGCTTACTCCACCTATTCATGCCAAGCAAACCTACAACCCTTCCTTTTCCTCTGCATTCTCAAGGGCACTAAGGGTATGACTTTGCTGAGTAAGCAGCACCTCCCTTTTCACACATAGACACGGACATTCATGAGCACCTGGCACACCTCACAAAGTCAGTTAAACAGCGCATCACCCATTCCTACAGATAGAGTGAGATGAGATGGTGTGCGAACACAACATCACAACATCTGGCATGCAAGAATGGTCTTTGAGAATGCTGCTGTCACCACCTGCTGTATTTCACCATAGCCTATAGTTTTATCCCAACCTTGACAGAAGTATTTGAACAAATAGCTTTTGGATGTAGCATGAGCACACATTTCTCTTGTCAGCTGAATAGGGAATGCTACCCTCCATGAATGCAGGATCATGCCCCTCTTGATAGCCGTGCCTTTCACTCACCTGTTAGTACAATTCCGCTGGGGAGGAAGCATGCGCTGAATATGGTGTGGGTACGAGATATACTGAACCTGCATGAAAAGTTGAGAGAAGCTGCACCCATGACTTTTTGGGCTTGACTAAAATGCATGCGCACAACTCTCAGGTTCCTCGGCTTAATTTGGCTGAAGGTGCAAATGCACTTCCCAGAGGACCATCCCTGCAGAAGACTGGCATGAGAATTCCTAGTGATTTCAACACTAACACTGCAGCAATCAAATGCCCTGACACAGACAAAACGGCAAAAAGCAAAACAATGGCCCAACAAGCGCATCAGCATCACAGCAAGGCAGCTTGCTTCATCACCATGCCCACAACTTACACTCCTGCATCTTGCTTCGCACTCCAAGTTGTCATGTGCTCTTTCTTGGGTGGTGGGCGCTGCAGCAGGAAGAACTTGATGTAGTTCTGGCCGTACGTCAACACCCTGTATACGCACCCAGAACTTGAAACTCAGTACATAGCTGATGAGGATTTCATGTAGGTCTAACCATGCGTGGACGCCCTGTACAGAGATTGGCAGCCTGTCTTGTACACTCAATCAATGAAGGCAAAACAAAAACCACTTGGTACCCTTACATCATTGCCACTCAAAAACAGTGATCAGGGGACCAGGGAATGGGCAACTGAAGTCAAGCAAAGGTTGCGGGGAGAAGGAGGTGACAAGTGTGAGGGTGATTGGGCAGGTATTCGACATGCATTCCACAGCAAAAAGTGTTGCGGGACATACCTTTTAAACTATAATAGACAGGGGCACTATCAATAGATAGGTTCCAGATGAAACGTAATACATATTGCTGAACTGTACTCCATGAATTGATGCTATCCAAACAGGACAACATAAGTGAGAAAACCTAGTACCCAATGCGAGAGCCCCTTGCCCTTGTATCTACACTGGGTATTTGGGCATCTAGGTGCAGGAGATCCTGCATATTTGGGTGAGCATGAGCCTTGTATAGGGCATGAGGCGCGTTCCCTCCTATGCCGTACATCAGGTGTGTTGCTGGCTGGGTTCTAGTCAGAGCACAGCCAGCATACCTGTCCGGCTCGAAGGGACTCCACACCACCCCATAAGTAGTGGGGGGCGCCCCGGGCTGAGTCTTGCGCTCCATTAGACACTGCTTGCGCTGCCAGTCCCAGATATACCTGTCCACGCAGCGTTAAAAGTTTCAGCAAACGTGGTGGTCACAGAATGTGGAGGCCTGGAGGATGTGAGCACAGGCCTTGGGCAAGCTGTGGTAAGAAGGGCCACAAAGACACAATCCTCTCAGCACAGGCCTTGGGCAAGCTGTGGTAAGAAGGGTCACAAAGACACAATGACGTGAGCACAGGCCTTGGGCATATGCTGGTTAGAAAGAAAGGAAGTCTACGCCAGCCAAAAGGCCGCGGGCATTAAGGGAAGGCTCCCTGACTAGCAAGGGTCCCACCAAAAGGCCCTCAAACCTGAACTAGACACAGCTAGGAGAGACCTAAGAGAGCTGGTTAGAAGGGTCACAAAGACACAATGACAAGGCATTGAAGGTAGGCCGGTGGTCATGCTTGAAAGTGCATGCTGTGCGCGTCTAACAGTTAGAGCTGACTCCCTGCAACAGGTCCATCTTGTCTGCAAGTGGCTTTCCAACGATTCAACTGATGAAGCAGCAGCCTCCGCAAACCTGTTAGTTATTTGCTGATGTCATGAATCCACAAGCCTACTACTGTCTTAATAGCAGCAACAATTCTATATGGTCAGGCATCAGTACCTCAGTTGCAGGTGTGTGTACTCATGGCGCAAATGCCCATCAGTGCCACCTCCAATGGCATGCACCATCAATAAGGGCATCAGCAAGGGCATCAGCTTCAATCACATCCACCATCAGCAAGGGCAAATCAAAACATTGGCATCATGCACGTGGAGCAACAAGCACATGAGTACAGCGAAGCCCGTCTCACAATGTGTGGGAGTTGTCTGTGCACACGCATGCCAGCTTGGAGCCACTGGAGGAAAAGGTGACGGCCTGGACGCCACGGTTGCCATACCTGAAAACCAAAGAGAAGCAGGCCTTTCCTAATACCTGGGGTTCCATGTGTTATGCAGGTCTTGAAGGCTTTTGCCATTCACAAATGCCTTTGCAATGGTGCAGGGACTCTCAGGTCTACAGAACCCTGCCCAGCCCGAGGACCGTTCTTAATGGTTGACTGGCATTGTGAGGGAGGGACAGTTCAAGCAGGAACACACACACGCGCGCTGCAAGCAGGCCTGGAATGATGAACGATAGAGACTGGCAGAGGCGAAATGTATCAGCCCAAAGGAAGTGCAGTCAAGGCTTCGCAAAGTTCTCACCCTTGGTGGATTTTTGTGATCGTCTTGCAAGTGATGCTGTCCCATACTATGACGCAAGGGTCCTTGCCCACCTGTTCCAGTGAGGGGCACGATGCATTGTTCAGTAGGTCAGGATCCAGCCTGTCAACTTGTTGCAGCAATGCCCATGCCTTCAACGTCCAAAAGCCCTTGTCAATGGGCCCAACCAAATGAAGGATGCGGCCTGACTTCTGAGTCCAAACTCAAGAAGCCAATGAATGCGATGATCGCAAGCTAGCAACTGCTGAGATTGTAAGAGGCGCTGATCAGACTAGGACCGTCTGTACAATGTGAAGGCAAGACATGGATAGCGGGCACAAAGGTGGCCAAGGATGCTCCGACAAACAAAGCAGCAGCAGCTCATGCTGAAAACGAGGTGCGCTGGGCTTCCAGCAGCTTCTGTGCAGCTGCAAACGCAATCCTTGAGGAAGCATTGGGAATTATCAATAGCGGAGGTTCATTTATTACACACACTTATAATACACACATACGTATACAAAGATAGAAAAAGAGACAGACAGATACATGCCTGTCCCGTGACGACTGTGGTCTTGTCAGGGTGGAGTGCACAGCACAGGATGTCATCGTCGTGGCCAAGGAAGAAGCGCTGTGAGCGGCAGCACGAAGGCAGGTATTGGGAAAGGTCAGGTTTCTTGAGAACAGGCTTAGGGTACAGGCTGGTGTGCGTGCGTGGAGGTGATGCCCTCAGGCATAGCACATCCGACAAAGTCAAAGCACGCAACAGCCAGCGCTGCAACATACCAATACCGCTGCAACATACCAATACCGCAAGGCAAGGGTTGTGAATGCACTGCTACTACAAAAACAGAGCATGGTAAACAATCTGATGCACACGAGCAATGCTCTCGCAAGCAGCTTGCGCGCAGACTTGGAGGGCATAACGAACCTGCTTGTGCGTGGCTTTGTTGTACACAATGGCAACCCCCGCAGCGTAGTACACAACCTCCCCGGTGCTCAGGTAGAAGATGTTAGGAGAAGTGCCTTGAAAGCTGGAAACAGGGATAAGAAGGGCAAATCTTGGTTGGCTTCTGCTTCTCTCCTTACTCTGATACCTCTCAAATTGAACTGTTTGTCCACAGTTTCAACCTTTTAGCTTCCTAAACCTGGATTCAGCTGCGATTTTGCCTTCTGGATGCCTTTGAGCTTGCCGGCATCTTCATTCTGCCTAAACGAGCAGAGGAGCAGCTCTCTTTTGGTTGCTAATAACTAGGGTGCGAGGTATACAGTATATACCAACCTCACACCCTACTAATAACTAGGGTTGGCCAATTCCCTCTTTTTATACGTATCTATACGTATTATACGGCAAATGCATGGAATTTTTAACACTAAATATACGGGCATACGGTATTGGCATACGGAACTGGCCAACCCTACTAATAACAAACGGTGATGTGCAGTGCCATGCTTGATCAAACACGCACAAGAACAGTAGCTACTCTACAATCGACATGTTTGGATGCTGGTACCAGCTGACACCTGCGCTTGACAGCTCCATCACCACGAGTACCCCTGGATTCCTAGCAATCCTGCATCATAGCTGTGTCCAAACTGCTGAGCCTGGCAAGTTCCTTCTTTTTCTCTCTTTTCCTTTGGAACCCTCGCACTCACCCATCATAGCCGTATACAAATTCCAGCATTAGCCTGCTGTCTGGGAGCTGCGCAGACCTTTCTGCCAGCTGTGGGTTCCAATCACTAGGGGGCCAAACACCCTTCTTGCACTGAGGGTACAAAATCTTGCCTGTGCATGGGCGACAGCAGATGTACATGTGTGTACACGTGTTTGCGCGCAGGTACTGCATCGAGGTGCAACTGCCCACAACCCAAGCCATGATGTGCAGCAACATATGCTTGCGTATATCCTCTTTCACTTACCTATATGGGTTGCGGGCTTGCCGGCCTGGTACGCCCCTCTCTGCACATAGTCATGCTCCAGCATGATCTGCCTGTTCCCACCGTAGAGCAGGGCCTCCACAAAGTTCTGCGGACAGCAAGCAGCAACGCTGGGCATTGTTGTTAACAGGTGCAGCAAGAGCGCTGCCCAGCAACCTGAGGGGCTGCAGCTACAAGGGTCCAGGATATATTGATGTGCTCTTTCCATCAAACAAAGCTGCTGCAGTGCTAACTGGATACTTCCAGCTGCTAGCATGTGGGCTGTGCTGCAACTGGATGACCCCAATGGTGTAAGGAGTTTTTCATTGCCTGCATAGTTTTCCTGTTCTCTCCATCCGTACCAAGATGGGCATCCGGCCGCGTGCGTCCTGGCCATACTTGTTAAAGATGGCGTCCACGTAGCCTTGGCTGATCTGCAGCCCCAGCGAGGACCAGATGGCCTGGAACTGGGCAGTAGTCACGGTGTCCTGCATGCTGATGTGCACGTCCTTCTTGCCCAGCACCTGCAAATTCCAGGACCTGAGCGAGCATGAGCCGACCCTGACATGGCAGGGAGCGCACTCAGGCTCATGGATCATGCGAATGGACCAGGTCAGGGGAATAGGCTAATGGATCAGATAAATCACTCTCCAGGAATGAGGCCAATGGAGCTCCCTTGCGCTGCTTCTGAGTCACAATCGTGGCGCCTGCTGGAGAACCTCCTGGGACCCCCCTTGAGCATGAAGAGTTCCATGTGCTACACAACAAATCGCTGAGGCACAAGTATTGTTGGGGCAGGCTGCTACAACCTATGGTTTGCAAGCTAAGCTCATTTGCTTCCCTGCACATTGGTTCCGCATGGTCCCTCACACATCCCACAAGCTAGCAGTCAGGCGTCTCAGCTGAAGGCCTTATGCTTTTGTGACCTGTTACCTTCCTGTCCTTCACACCTCCCTCACTCTTCCAACTGCTTGCTGCAGCCATGTGTGCACACCAGGGAAGTTCAGGGCCTCCTTATGCATGACTGGTTTGCCGAGAGCAAGTCAGCAAAAAGTCTGGGAAGAGTGGGACCTCTTTCAACTGCCTGCTGTAGGTGCGTGCGTGCACCCCATCTGTCCAACAGCTCCCAGCAGCAGTGCGAACGAGGACATGCATGGCAGCTACTTGTGCACTCACCATTCCAACAGCTCACAGCAGCACAGTGCACTTGACGTCACGCATGGCATCCATTTGTGCGCTCAACCATTTGCGCACTCACCCTTCCGACAGCTCGCAGCAGCACAGTGCGCTCGACGACATGCATCGCAGCCTGCTGCCGCAGTGCTTGCCGCATGCTTTCCTCGATCTTCGCCACTGCAGGCGCAAGCTCAGCTGTGTCTACCTGTGGGTCATGTGGGTGATAGAGAAGAAGAGCATCTGCCCGGCTGTGATAAGGAGTTTTCAGATCATGCCTGGTGTCCAACAGTTACCAATGCTGCTTGCGCATAGCAAGACCTGCCCATGACTAGAGGCCTTAAGGAGGGACTGTGATGCTGCAAGCTCCAGCACTTTTGCTGTAAGGACCTATGGCACAGCTGACAAGCCAAGTAGGCAGATGACTTGCACTACTGATCCCTTGGGTGCCCCATATCCAGCCTTTCACTGCACAACCTCAGGGAGAGCCCAAGCATCTGCCTTACCAGATCCTGCATCCCGCCATAGACTGCCTGCTCGCCTTGTTTGATTATCTCTGCTTGCTATTCACACCAAAGCTTGTTGCCTGACCTCCATGAGTGCTCTATCACACACACACACACACACAAACTGTGCAGGGGGGCCTGTATGGAGCAGCTTCACAGTGATCTCACCTCATAGGGTGCGCGCGGGGGCCTGTGTGGAGCAGCTGACTGCACGCGGCCCCTGCTAGGAGGTGGCGGCCGCATGTGAGGGGCACTTCCGGGCCTGGGCCTTGCTCCAGAAGGCCCCTGCCTCAGGTCCTGCTGCTGCTGCAGCTGCTGTTGTTGCTGCTGTTGGAGCTGCTGGAAGTTGGGCTGCGCCACGTCCACAATGTGGTACACGCCAGGCCGTATCTCCACCTGCAGTAATTCCTCAAGTAATTTTGGTCAGCTGGCATTGTCTCGTGCATTGGAAGGGGAGGCCTCACAGACCAAGCATCGCAGCGCATGTGTGCAGAAGCCAGGCGGAAGCTCCACTGCAGGACCTTCTTCGCTCCTGCGACAGGTTGGACCTTGGTGCCCTACTTGGAAGGACTTGCCTCACCTTGACTGGCTTCCGCGCAGGTGCAGGTGCATTCCGGTGGCCCCCATAGGGTGTGCCTACAAAATGATTTGTGCTGCATGCTTAGTCAGGAATTTTTCATGCTCCTGATTTTTAGTTATGGAAGCCAGCTTTAAACTCAACATTGATGTAAATTCAGAGGACAAAGATAGTACTACGCAGGCAACAAGGTGCATAGGCTCAATTGCAGTCTGTTTTCACAAGATAACCTCACCCCCCGTTTGCAGGATAGTGACAAGAAACAATAGCTTTCGGTTGACTCACCATGAAGCTTTGGATTCCAAAACACTGCTCCATGAGGATTCCCAGGCTGAGGAGTTGGCAACTGGGTGGAACATATGTCGCAGCATACACAGGGGGCCATCGTGAATAATTAGAGCAGCAAAGGACAGTAACATGAAGCACCAATAGCATGCTCAAGCAACATAATTTACACATGTACAGGCACAAACACACGCAATTGCTGTCCATTACCTCTCGAGGCCCCATGGCTGCTTTCCGGGCTTTAACATCCGCCTGTTTTAATAGGGGGGAATTTAAGTGGTTGTTTCCATGCTTGGAGCGGGCAGGTGCAGGTGCGCATGCTCTTTGATAAGTATCAGCATGCTCCTCCTTATAAAGTAGGATGAAGGTCAGAACACAACTACAGAAAGCAGACAAGTCAATCAGTTGCTCACACAAGGATGGTCCACCTGTATTTTCGCGGCCTGGTTCCAGTTTGGGGCTCGCAGGTTGTGCTCATGTTGATCCTTATCACCATATGAAGCTTTGAGGATTCTTTCCATGTCCCTGCTGCTTTGCTTGTTGGTACTACATTGTGCAAGTATCAGCAAGCATGCATTTCATCCACAGCATTGCAAATACACCACTATATATGGAACGCACTAACGCATGAAGGTGTGTTTTTAATCATTTCTTGCCTTATGATGCAAGTCACGTTCACTCATATCCAGCTTTAGCAACAGGACAGATATTGCCCGTTGACCGCAAGAGTATGACTAACACCAGTATCAGTTTTGAAAGTATATTTTATGACACATTTTTGTTTATATAACTGAGAAGCAAGAGCTGTCAAACAGCAAAAAAATCTCCTTGCTATGAACTACCACTCGTGAAGAGTCGAGAGAACCTAAAACAAAATAGCACATGCTTTTTAATGACTACATGAACACCAGCATGACCGAGGGCGCCTCTGCCACTCCCTACCATCTATGAGAATTTGAGAATTTGCCCCCATGGCTGGAATACCCTCCAATGCTGTGAACCGTGCCTCCCTCCAGCTGAAGCCCATCCTCTTCCCCAGATTTATTCCTGCCCCTCCCGCAAGTGTCCCAATTGGGACCTGCAGCTTGGGACCTGCAGCTTGTGCTGCCTCTGGAACTGCTGCAAGGGATGCGGCTGAACCATGGGCCCACTGCCAACCCAGGAGCGGTAGGGCAAGGCGAGCAGCAGCAGTGCTAAACCAGCGCGCCCAGCGCTCGCAGCAGCAGGAAACCTGGATCCAAAACAGTGCAGGCGAGGAGTCAGATGATGGAGTATGCACGCCCAGAGACCTCACCAACGCCATCCAGTGCGCAGAGACTCGGCAGCAGCTACACAGCATCTGCAAGCGCCACCGCATGCGCATGAATTATATCCATGCCGCTGCGGCTATCACCAGGCTGGCAAAGCTGCATCCTTTGCAGCACTGCCGCTCGCAGGGCAAAGTTAGTCATAGCGACCTTTCACCTCCAATGCAGCAGCAGCACCAGCAGCAAGGCCCCTCTCCAGACAATCACCATTGCATCACTGACATTGCATACCTAGTGGCAACCCACAGCGCTGAGTTCCAGCCACGTGCACTGGCCAATGCCTTGTGGGCTGTGTCGAAGCTGGCTGTGCAGCTGCAACAGGAGGAGCACATCTCCCAACAGCAGCAGCAGCAGCAGCAGGAGCCCAGCTCCTTCCTCCATCCGCTACCTGCCCCTGACCATTCTGCCCTCACGGCTGTGCTGGACCTCGCCGCCTGCCTGTGCTCCCACCTGCCTCAGCTGGCGCCCAGGTTCGAGCCCCAGCACTGCGCAAACACCCTGCACGCCCTGGCGAGCCTGCAGCAAGTGCACGACAGAGAAGAGCAGCTGCAGCAGCAGCAGCAGTTGCGGGAGCAAGATGCAGAGCAGCAGCACCGTCTGCAGCAGCTTCAGGAAGTGTTGGCTTGTGCCCCCCTTGCTTTGCACTTTACCAGTCACTCAAGGCTAGCTGGCATGGCTCCACAGGGCCTCTCCAACAGCCTACACGCTGTGGCATGCCTGCGTCTGTTGCCTGAGGAAGCCTGGCTGGACGCATGGCTGGACGAAGCGCAGGTGTGTGCTGTGCAAGAGCCTCTTCATGCGCGTGTGTGTATGTGTGTGCGTGCGTGTGTGTGTGTGTGTGTGTGTGTGTGTGTGTGTGTGCGCGCGTGTGTGTGTGTGTGTGCGCATATGTGTGCACTTGTGTGCGTGCATATGTGTGCGCATGTGCGTGTATGCGTGTGCATGTGTGTGTGCATATATGTGTGTTCATGTGTGAAAATGCGTTTGTCACTCTGGACTGAGTTGTGTGCGCACTATGGCTGACACATCTTTTGACCATCCCCGTTGTGCAGGCTAAGCTCCCTCTCTTTGAGCCGCAGCACATCAGCAACGCGCTGTGGGCGCTGGGGAAGCTGGGCTTCTACCCAGGTGAGCAGAAGGTGTTGGTCGTACATTGTTGCACCTTTTTCAGCAAGAAAATGTACAAGGCATTTGACTTTTTGGAGCAGGACCATCAGCAGGTACATCCATTACGTACAAGCTTCCGAGAAAGGATTTAGAATGAGAAACCGTATGTTGTAAGTCTACATTTCTGTGCTCAGGGGATCATGCTGAGAATACGCAGTCAATTCGGGAATGAGCAACCTTTTTACAGAGGGTTTACAGGGGGCGGATGCATGTTACACCTCCAAGTTGCTAATGAGCATCTTGCTGATGCATACACATGTCTGGGCATAAGCATGTGAATGCCTTGCTTGTTCACTTGCATTCAAAACAGCAGCTGTGTTTCAGCTGAAGCCCATTCTGCATTCAATGCCATATCCACTTAACACTGGATAACCAAGAATGTCCATGTAGCTGGCATGTTGGATACTTGAACTAGGGGTGGATCTAGGGGATCAGGAGTTTTTGTTGCTCCACCTGAGGTGTCAGTCCGTCCCGGCCTCTTATAGCCTGCATGAGTGTTGGAGGTCAGCAACAGAAGCAACCACTTCTCATTTGCACGCTTGTGACCTGCGCTATATATGCTGAACTGTATATGTAATAGATATGTATACATAATATGTATTATATACCGTACTACCATGTGATCATCCTGCACCCCCAAAACAAATAATTATTTTCACAATCCCGCACTGCTCCCGCAACCCTCTCATTATATATTTTTTACATGCCCGCACTATCCCGCAGGGCCAGTATTCCCCTTGTTAATCCTCAAAATTTTCTAATATGTTAATATTTTCACTTTCCCGCAGCCCCTAAAATAGTTAGTATTAGGTCGTCCCGCACTCATCCTGCACCCCTCAAAAATATTATTTTTGCGGGATGATCTAAAAGTAGTACGGTATGTATGTATAATGTATATGTATAAATGTATGTATATATGCCGTAGCGTCACTAATGTATAACGACACTGATTTATAACGGGGTACCAAACTAATTTCATTAATTTGCGAGTTTTTAGGGTTTACAAAGCTCGCAAAAAAACTCAAATTTTGCAAACCCTGCGCGTTTTCGCGTCTCTCCTGCACTAGCTCACTGTTTCTGCTTACCCTCTCCATCGTTTCATCTGTGGTGTCCTCAGACACCTCCATCGGTTCACTTAGCCTTCCCACCCACGCCCCCTGCCCCTCCTGGCTTTGTGCGACAGCTGCAACAAGCTCCCTTGTGCCTTTCACCTGCCTCTGGGATCCCCTGGGAGCCGTGGCTGTTGGGTCCATCAACTCTTCCTGGAGTCCATCAACTCTTCCAGGAGCAGGTTTGCCCTGCTCCCCCCCCCCCCTCCATGCATGTCTCCCATGCATGCCTTCCCTGGGAGGCTGCTCCCTCCACGGTTGCCTCCTTCAGCAAGCTAGAAATGGAATCCCTGCCCCTTAGTAGCATGGGGCTGCATAGTAGGGCCCGATGGATGGCTGAATATAAACTGGACCCTTTACGAGGACTTGAAAAAGTAATTTCTAAAGACACTTCAAATTGCGAACAACCCCAACAATTATTTGATTATATCGCAAAACTCCAGTGTCGCTACAGTATAATATACAGCACTACCGTGCAAAAGCTAAATCACCGCGCGTAAATAACGTTTTTTGCCTTGCGCGGTGACTGCGTGCACGTAATTATATATAATTTATTACTATTTATTACTATTTATTTATAATATATATATATTTTTTTGCAGGGTGCATGGTTGTGTAGACAATATTTCGGACAGCGAGAGGGCTGTGCTGTTGATGCGTGGTTGCCAACTAATTCATTTTTTGGGGGTGCGCGATGGGTTGGTTTCTGCACGGTATACATATATGTACTATATATATGCTGAACTGTGCCCCTCTGGGCAGCTATGGGAAAGGTTTGTGTACTGTGCCTGCACAATGCTTGCTGAGAGCCTTGCTGTCGATGCAGCAATGCCCCACACTCCTGCGCACCACCATTGCCGTGAATGAGGCATGCATTACCGTGGTCACAAGGCAAACACCTCCCTTGGGGCACCCTCTATCCTGTGCCTTGTATCCTGTGCCTTGTACGCTGATCCGAAGGTTATGCACATCCATGCATCTGGTATTTCTGCGTCCTGTGTCTCGTATCTAAAAAGGAAAGGAAAGGAAAGGGTTACATAGCTGTGCCTGCCTATGAGGGCAGCTTAGCCGAACCAAAAAGGTGCCTGTAACTAAACCAACCGAATCTATAATATGTATGCCAACCTGTGTGTCAACTGGAAAAGGAAAAGCTTCCCCTGGCACCCCTTGGGCAGGTGATGATTGGCTGGAGGGGGCGCTGCAGGCTTCACTGCTCAAGCTGCCAGCCTTCACTCCCCAGGGCCTGGCCCTGATGCTGTGGGCGCTAGCGGTGCTGCAGGCACGGCCGCCACTGCCCCTGCTGGTTCCTATCCTTCAGGTGGCGCAGGAACGAGCGCCCAGCTTCTGCCCCCAGGTAAAGAGCACAGATTTCAGGCAAGGAACCCATTCCTCAGGTGGTGCAGGAACGGGGACCCAGCTTCTCTCAGGTAAGGAACAGGAGTAGGTTTGGGTGAGGCCCTAGCTAGCTTGCTAGTAGGGGAACCTGTCATGAATGCACACGTCTTTCTTGTTGTGGACATCTTTTCTTTTCTTTCCAATGGAGGGGGGCAAGTGGCGAGTGCAGACGCTGGACAGTGGCGTGCGAGCGTTTTGGCCGCTATAATGTGTGTGAGAGTAAGTAGGGTTCACGCCGCAGCTACTTAGGCATGTGCACCCCAAGTGGTAACTTTGAAACCTTAGTGTTGCAGAAACCTCATGAAACTACCAGAGGATGCCAAGGTTGAAAATTACCAGTTGGGGAGAACATGTGCGGGGAGCATGGTAAAAACAGGCAATTTTAGGCCTCAGCTGACCCCCTCTGGGATAATGGTGGTTCACTGGGATGGTGACTTGTTAATCTCTTGAGAAAAAAAGTTATATATAAGTTATATATAAGGTTATATATAGGTTATAAATAAGGTATATAAGTTATATATAAGTTATATATAAGGTTATATATAGGTTACATATAAGGTATATAAGTTATATATAAGTTATATATAAGGTGACCTCCGTCAGCTGGTCCTCTGTGCTGCTGAGGCTAGGTCATTGAAATGCGTGGAGGTGGTCCGGCAAGAGAAATGTTGGGCCATGACACTTCCTGGTGCCAGCTTGTTACACCGACATGAGCACCTCTTGTTGCTAAGTTGCTACATTGCTATATTGCTAAGAAACCCCAGAGGCTTTACAAAAGCACAGCTGGTATGCTTGCAAGCCTTCCTGTGCCTTCGCGTGCAGCATGCTGCCGCGTCATCCCTGTGCTACAGGTCAGTGTTGTGGGAAGGCCCTGGCCATTGCACAAATGCAGCCCTGCCATGGTCGCCCCCTTCAGTGAGGAGCTGCCAAGACAAGTGTGAAGTCAAGTACTTGACTGTGCTTGTTACTGCGGGTGAACTACTCGTCTGCAGGACGCAGCCAATGTTTTGTGGGCCCTGGCCAAGCTGCAGCCTGCCTATGCAGCCTATCCCTTTGAGTCACCTGCGCTCTCACCAAATGACGATGTATCCCAGCAGCAGCAGCAGCAGCAGCAGCAGCAGCAGCAGGCCGCTTTGGATGACCAGATGGGCGCGGTGGTGCAGCGAGTATTGGCGGTTAGCGTGCACGACCCTCAGGTAGTGTGCTTGGTAGGGATCAGAAGCTTTGGCTATGTGTGTGTTGTGTGTATATGTCCATGTGAGCACAGTTGAGTGTTTTACGACAGGGGCCTAGCTGCTGAGGTGAGCAGGATCAATGGGACACATAAGAGGTGGCATTAGCACCTGATTCCACCTTTATTCTTACATTTTGATTTGTCATCTCTTGTGTGGTTCCTTTTGTGCACCCCAAACGGTTGAATGGCCCTGGAAAAAGCGGCCAGTGGGCAGGTGGTCACTTCCACTTGCGCCAAGCGTCCACACCTTGCCTGAATCATTCTTGAGACATGACCATCGTGAAGGCAAAGATCTGCTCATGTCTGTTGCTAGCATTGACCGTGACCAATCAAGGGACTGGTCTCAACCAGCCTCATCCCGGACCCTTGCCTTCACTCCCAACAAAGTCACTCACTTACCAACGTGCTCCACCTCTGCCAAACTACCATGCAGGCCATGCTGAGCAGTGCTTCGCCCCAGGACCTTGCCATCAGCGTGTGGGCAGTGTCGTGCCTCCGCCCACTCCTGCAGCCCCAGCTCCAGCCCCATCCTTCATCAACCTCCACCCCCACTTCGAACTCCCATCTGTTTTTACCCTCACACCCCAGAACCCATGCACCTGCCTTGGTGTGTGCCTGGTTGGGCTGGGTCATCCAAGCCAGCCAACCCAAGCTGCCTCATTTCAGTAGCCAGGAGCTGTCCAACCTGCTGCTGTCGCTCGCACGCCTGTCCCAACCCCCCCACGCACTCCTGTCTTCTCAAGCGCTGGGCCAAGAGTGGTGGGCGCGTGTTGCGCATGTGTCACGCCTGATGCTGCCCAGCGCAGACACGCTGCATGCTGTGAACACGCTGTGGGCGGTGGCGGTGCTGGGCCACAAGCCGCATGCGGCATGGGCAAGGGCGCTGTGCCGTAAGGTGGGGCGGGCGGAGGGCATGCTGCTTGTCTGCATGCGTGATGCTGCACATCCACGTGCATGATCCGCATGTTTTGGTGTGAAAGAAAGGGAGGAAATGAAACAGGGGAGATGAAGGGCGATGCAGGTCTGCCAGTATGTGTGGTCCAGGTACCACAGGTACATGCGCGTGATTTGCGCGTGTATCTGCCGGAAAGGAGAGGCAGGAGGGTGCTTGTATGTGATGTGTGTCTTCATTTGCCTGCAGCTTTCCTTTGTTGCCCCCCCCCCCCTCTACTGCTTTGTTTGCTGCTTGTGTGAGTCAGCTGCATGAACTTGTCAAATGACCTTGACTGAGCACCACTCAGTGTTTGCAATCCAAAACTGTGGATTGGTTGATTTTCCCCGGCTGTCTACTCCTGTTTTATGCCTATGCTGGCTTCTTTGTTTTTGCCTGTAGACTGCCTTCTCTACTTTGCCTGTAAACTGGCTGCGCTGTCCACCTGCCTGGCGCGAAGTCACATGCAGTGTTGCGTGCCCAGTCCCTAAGGATCTGCACCAGCCCTCGACAACAGCCCCTCAACTCAACTGCAAAACCAATCGCTGCCCACAACTGAAACCCACCAGCTGCCCGCCCATGCCTGCTGCTCTGCAGGTACTGGCTGAGCGGGAGCAGCTGAGTGCGCAGGGCCTGGCCATGGTGCTGTGGGCGCTAGCACGGCTGCGGCTGCAGCCTGGCAGGCTCTGGCTGCACACCCTGCTGGCGCCCCACTCACCCCTCAGCAAGCGCAAGGCAGGGCAGGAGGCGGGGCCAGGGCAAGGGATGACAAGGGATTGCAAGAAGGCCCACAGCCCAATATCCTGGCCGATCGGGCCAGGGGGCGATTGGGCTGGGGGCGCGGAGCCAGATGTTGCCAGAGATGATGGGGGGCGCGAGGCAGCTGGTGGTGCGGAGGTGTGGGCAAGGGCGGGATTGAAGGTGCTCGCCATGAGCTTGTGGGCACTTCCCAGGCTGGGACTGCTGGCGAAACCCGGGCGCCACACCTCCACGGCGCGCAGCCGTGCCATACCTGGCACTTTTAGTCCTGCACAGGCAGGCGAGCAGCGCCATCCCTCCCAGCAGCAGCGGCATGCTGAGCCGAGCCTGATTCCACCAGGACCGCAACAGCAGCAGCAGCAGCAGCAGCAGCAGCAGCAGCAGCAACGGTATGCTGAGGTTGGGTTGACTCCTCTGCAGATCCAGCAGCAGGCTCGGCAGCATCGGGCGCTGGGACGAGAGGCGCAGCTCAGGGCTGCACAGCAGCAGGCATCCCTTGTCAAAGACAGGCTGCGCAATGATGCTGAGCTGCTGCGTCCGCTGCTGGCGGCCCTGCATGACCGGCTAAATGTGGAGCTGCAGCGGGTGGTGCAGCACCGGCGGCAGCTGCGCAGGCAGCAGTTGCTCAGACAGCAAGCATTTACTGCAGGCAGCAACAGCAGCAGCAGCAACATCAACAGAACCAATGGGGCCTGCATCCAAGGAGACATGAGCCCTGCTGACATCAACAGCAGCAGCACCAGCAGCAGCAGCGGCAGCAGCAACGCACATGCACCGACTGCCTCTGCTGCATGGGCCTCCCCAGCTGCAGCAGGCACAGTACTCTCAGCGTCTGCCGGCCCTCCTCCTCACCTGGCAGAGACAGCGCATGCAGTGGGTGTGGCTGTGCGTGCCTTGGGTCGCTTGAACTACCATGGCCTTGTGGCTCCTTTGCTGTCACGCGCTCTCTCCCGCACCCTGGACGATGCATGCGTGATGTGCATGCCGCACTTCGGGGGCGTGGCGCTGTCTGCAGTGTTGGGAGGGCTTGCACGCCTGGGGCACCGCCCCTCCCCCTCGCTCTCCGCGGCAGCAATGCGGCGCGCCAGTGCACTTTTGCTGCCTGAGGTCCGGACAAGCCTTCAGTGCAGCATCACCAGCAGCAAGAATAGCAGCAGGAGCAGTAGCAAGGGGCTGGAAGGTGGCCCCAGCAGCAACAGTTTGGGACATGGGGCTTCTGTGGAAAGGGTGTCCAAGGCATGGGGAGGGCCAGCAAACCCAGGAGACTTGTTGACACCTTGGCAGCTAGTGGTTGTGCTGCACAGTCTGGCATGCATGCAATGCCCGGCCACAAGGCAGTGGGTGCTGGGAATGCTCGAGGCATGGAAGGCATTGCGTCTTGGTGTGATCAAGGGGGGTGGGCGTGATGAGGCACCCTCGGATTTGGCCCAGGAAGGTGGATTGTTATCTGATGAAGAGTTAGATGGCATCGTGTTTGAGGAGGTTGAGGAGGTACATGAGAGTGCAAGGAGGGAACATGGTGCCTTGCTGCAAGTCATCCGTACCTACAACCTTCCTAGATCTGTGTTGGAAAATTGAAACGCTTAGTAATGCAAGTGAGCTGGACTTGAAGTGTTTTATATCTATGGAGTTGTCCCAGGAACTCGGATTTGGCATGCCAAAGCTTATACTAAACAAGAAGCATGAGGCAGCATGTGTTTTGTAAACATTATGTTCTGTGTGATGATCAAATAGAACAAGAAAAGAGAACAGGAAGAAGCTACCATCTTTGTGGTCACTCCGCACATCGATGAAAATAACGCACATCGCCCTGAAGCAAGAAAAGAAAAGAAAAACTACGTAGGCAGAGGAAACTCTCCCTACATCAATTAAGGAAAAGGGGACACATTGGCTCAGAAGAGCCTTGAATCCCCTCCACCATGAAGCTACAATTAGAAGATTTTAATGGGAATCTGGAGGGTTGTTGGAAGCACCCAACTCCATAACCTGGCTGCGAGAAGTATTCTTGTTTTCAATAGCACGCCTAGTGGTAATAAGCTTGCTGGCATACATAACAGAATGGGCATGAAGTTTGCGAGCAAGTTCATTGGCGCGTCGGTGGTAAAGTCCCTATTGTTTAAACTGGTTAAGGGTGTGCTCAGTGTAGCAGGTCCCATCAACACCCAAAAGGATGGTGTGGAGAGACACAACTTATACATTAACTTAATGGGGAGTGTTTTCACTGCCTGTGTAGTTTTTCTTTTCTGGTTTGGTTAGGACGCAAATGTTTGCGCTCTGAGGAGGAAGTATGCTTACCTGTTCAACTGTTTCTCTGGTAATTATTTAATGGAGCAACCATTTTTACAGAGCTGGACAACTCCCCCATTTCGCTGGACATGCTCTTTCCCTGTTTTCTTTCTCAAATCTAACCAACCTAAACATCATTATTCCATAAAATATCATGTTCACGAAAAATTGATGAAAGTCGGAGGACCCCAGATCACCCTCCTGGCCTCAGATCACCCACAAATGGCCCACAGCTCCACCTCAGGACCCAATTTCACTCCATTTCTATTGTGGTTGCGGCCACCATATACATCATTAACATCGTACATATTCAATTGAGTTCAGTTGAAGTTCAAAAAAAAGGAAAGGAGGAAGCCAAAATTTGACCTTTTTGGCACCCCTTGTGCTGCATTTTCTCCAGGGCAAATGACTGAAATTCTGTATCCCACCAACCACTGGGTCTTTTCACTCCATTCTTTTTGCAATGATATTCTTTTGTTACAAAGAGTCCAATTAACTAAAAGTTTTCCAATTTGGTGGTCTGGATGGTCAGATGTGGGCAGCTGGGTGTCAAAAAGTAGGGTTCACGCCGCGGCTGACTAGGCAGGTTTCCCCCGATCTTGGACAGAAAAACTCTAGTACCTTAAAAAGCTTGCAAAATGAGCTACATTTTGCATCCCAACTTAAGTGTCCAAGATTGGGGGAAACCTTTCTGCTGAGCATGTTTAAAACACCTGTTTTTTGGGGGGGAGTTGTCCGGCTCTGCCATTTTTACAACAAGCCAGTGTCCAGGATGTTTTTGATTTCCTCTTGCAACACAACAACAAGCTTTTTTCGTTCGTTTCTGGTCTTATGGATATTATGTTGACTGGCGAGGACCAGTCACAGGCCGATCAGCCAAACAGTCTGGCTGAAGGTCCCCCCGTGTAAATCTAAATCTGGTTTGGTTACAGGCACCGTTCTCGCACCAGCTAAGCTGCCAGCTTGGGCAGTGCCCACGTAGGCAGGTACAGCTATGTAACCCTTTCGTACTCTGCAACCCCTGTTCATCCTGCGGCACTTGCGAGATGCAGCTCAGAAAGTACAAGGGGGATCATCACGATTGTACACTGCTTTCATCGACTTCAAGCAAGCTTATGATTCCATCCCAAGGAGCAAGCTGTGGGAACATTTACACAACTGTCAGATGCCAAACCACATTGTCTCTATCCTGAAAGACTTATACCATGAGGATGAGTACACGCTGCTGGATGGGGACAAGAGAGCAAATGTGCAGCCATCATTTGGGGTCAAACAAGGGTGCCCTCTCTCCCCCTTGCTGTTTTCAATTTACTTGAACGACATTGACTGTCTGGCTGAAGGGGTGCAGGGTGCGCTCACCGGTATTCCCAATTTCATGGTGACTCACTTACTGTTCGCTGATGACCTCTCTCTCATGTCCAATGACCATACCAACGTGCAGACCATGCTAAACAAATTGAGAGCCTATGCTGAAAGGAATTCGCTGACTGTCAACACATTGAATTCTGAGGTGATGTGCTTCAATTCCAGGTCTGATAATCTGCCCCCACTTTACTTTGATGGTACGCAGCTCCCCTACAAAGATACTTTCAAATATCTCGGCATGGTGTGTGACAAAACAATCAATCTGGATGTTGCGGCCGATGCAGCGTTGAGACCATTCACAGCTGGTACTTTCCGAGTCAAAAAGTTTGTTCAGGAGCACGACCTTGCCAACAGATTACACGCCCAGATTTGGCTCCTCAAGACGTATGCAATCCCCGCTGGCATGTATGCAAGTCAGATCTGGGCCACCCCTTACCTTCGGCAAGGCAAAGAGATGGACAATCCCATACAGAAGTGGCTACTAACAGTGCTTAAAAGAACTTTGGGGGTCAGGGACACTACTCCCTCTTGGTGCATCATGCGGGAGCCCTTACCAATTGGTTCCGAGCAGCAATGCGTCTTTACAACTCCTTGACCCGACACAACAGCTCCACAATGAAAAAGATTTTGCAGGCTGACATGCGGCTGAGCTCGAGATCTGATGATTGTTGGTCTTCCCATATTCTATCAGCCATGGATGGCTTGGCACACTCCCATATTTTCAAACAGAAGCTGCTGAATTGTGAGCCCATTGATCTTAGTCGTTTTGTTGTAGATCTCAGGACCAGGCACCTACAATATTGGGAGCCTTTTACCAACATACACCCTAGAGAGCGCAACAGTAAACGCTTAACTTATCACCAGTGGTGTGCTCCTCCTACTAAAAGAGCCTTGGTTATGCATTCTCCTTATAGCCTCCCCAAATACATGTTCCTTGACCTCCCCCATGATGTCATTCGCAGCGTGGCTCGGTTTAGACTCCGCATTCACACCCTTCGCTATGAGACAGCAACTTGGAATCACAGCTCTTCCCCAAACTGTGACCTTTGTGAGGCTGATGATGATGTCCAGGATGAACAACATGTCCTCTTCCATTGCACACCTCCCCAGGTGGTCTCTCTCCGCAGGAAATATGCTCCCTTGTTCTCACAGGCAGAATCTCATGATGTGTCTGCTGTTTTGAACCAGAACAACAATAAACTTCCTTATTTCCTTCATGAATTGATTGCCTTTTATGAGCAGGCTAGCAGTCGCACTTCTTGACTGAAGGCCTTATCCTTGTAAACCTTGTAAACCTTGTAACCCTTTCCTTTCCTTTCCTCCCAAAATAGCAAGAAGGAAGCAGCACACGGCTTCAGGGCTCCGGGGTTGTGATGAGTATTTTTGTTCCTTTTCATTTCACATTTTTTCCCAGGAGGTTTCATGGTAGGCCTCTTGTAATCATTACAAGTATATGCCTGGTGCAATCATAATTCTTTGGCTAGGAAGGCTTGTAAGCCTCTGTGTTTCCGCTCAATTACCCTTGCTGGCAGGGTGCAGGATAACCTTTACACTAGTCATATTGAGCCTTCTTCAAGAAAAAATTATAATGCACCTGCCATGATGCATTGTGTGGCCAGTTCACTCGAAGAAATAGGAAATACATCAAAGTACAAAATAGGTGGCAGCATTACTGCTTCCTCTTGAGAAGTAGTAGGAATAAAAAATGTACAGATACACGACATATACAGAGGCCATTCCATGTCGAAATTGCTGGATTCTTGAAAAAGTGATCCAAACAAGTCTTCACATTTGTAAGCAAGGCAAGATGTTGCGCCAAGCTTTATTAACACAAGCCTTTTTAGCAAGCCTATTGATTCAATACTTTATCAAAAAAGGATAACTGACTCCAGCATAGTAGCAGCAGCAACAAGCAGAAGGGGTTATGATCACTTGTACAACCTTGCAATCAACAAGTGCACAAAACTTTGCTGCCTCAGCCCAATTTACAATTTCATAAGTTGTGCAAGCTGTTTGAGCACAAAAAGTGCAGGGCATTCAGGTGTGAGGCACACGCTGTTTGAGGGCAAGCTGTTTGAGGGCAGAGATTGCCAGGTGAAAAACAAGGGGAAGTCTGCGCCTGCCGCTAGGCTGCATGAATTAACAAGACCTCAAGCCCCTGATGCAAGCATCAAGGTCCGTGCAGCCCTGGTACACCAACGACGGGGGGGCTAGTGCCAGGTGTTTAGTTACACAAGCATCTCTCCTTTCTTTAATACTCTATGAACCCTTGTATGTCACCCAGTTGAAAAACCGAGGGTGTTGGCAAACAAGAGCGTTTTACTGTTCTGGCTCCTCACCCAGCTCCACATTGCTTGTTGAGTGCCATCCCAGACCCACCCAGGCGTCCCTGCGGAGCGTGACAGCAAACAGTGCACAAGTTCAATCTTCCAGGCATGTCAATTGGACAACTTGAAACATGTGGGCATGACTCAGGCATGAATTAAAAGGAGGTTTCTTCCTCTGCAGGCAAACACAGCTTGCATGTGTGTATATTAATGTGTTGTGTTTGTGTGTGTTTATGTGTGTGTGTGTATGTGTGTGTGCGTGCGCGCGTGTGTGTAAGAAGGGCAGCAAAAGTAAAGCATTCTGTATCGCGAATTCTCAGTTTGGGGCAGCTGAGGCCCCAAAACACCTTGTTTCCTGCATGCTCCTGGCAAAGGGCGTCCCTTGAGCTTGATTGCAACATGTAGCACTTGAGCTTTGAAAGTTGCTGTTGGGGCCACCGTGCGGTGGAGTCCCTACCTCTGACAAAATCTCCCTTTTAAATTTTCAACCGCACATTTGGTAATGCTTGATGCCTCTAAATCTTTATACCATTCTAAGTGTTGAAAAATGGGATGAAATGACCGAAAGCTTGATGAGATGTGCAGTTGCAGCAACTCCATTCAGAAAGAACTAGCACGAGCTCTGAAGGGGTGCCGAAAATGTCCAAAGACTGTCCCAATCCAAACTTAGTGTTCAGCATTTGGGGTTATCCTACGTCAAGTACAAGAAAAGCAGCTGCTTTCTCAGGGCTACAAGCTATTGCGTTTAACCAGAAGCAATCCACTGTGTGCTGCTCATGCGGATAACCCGCCTCCCAGACTCACCTAGTGTACGAGGACTCAATGGCCACAGGCACTCCCATTTTGTGCCAAAAAGGCCGTGCGTTCTCCATTGGCGCATCTGCCAGCACCAGCCATTCGCCCCCCGAGCCTTTGTGAGAGTCAAGACCAGCAGCATTGCTGCTCTGACTGCTGAACCCTGGGCCTGCGCCTCCTTCGCTGTACCCGTCGTCTTTGCTGTACTCGCTCCCATTGGCAGCCTCCTGCTGCCCGCGCGTTTGCTCCTGCTGCTTGTGCTGTGCTGCAGGCAGCCCCAGTGCGCGCTCATCCAAGAGCTGCTGCAGGATCTGGATGCTGGTCTGGCGCTCCAGGTCTGCAGGAGATGGGGTGCACACTTCTGCCTGTGACACAGCCGCTTGTGGCCCAGGCGCCTGGGCCACTGGCTGCTGCCCTCCATTTTTCCCGGTGGGATCTTGGGCGCTCACACCGCCCTCCCGCAGGGCGTGCACGATGCTGCGGCCCACACCCTTGCCTTGACCGGAGAAGGACTGCATCAGGTACACCACCTGGGGACGTGCACCGCAAGTTGCGCAAGGACAAGAGCATGTGAGGGATTCTGAGGACAGATGCATACGTCCACTGGAGTGGTCAGACCATGCTCGCTCACTGCAGTGACGTAACATAAGATTAAGCAAAGCGTTGACTACCGAAGACAAACAAGGGCCAGTTTGCAGCTGACACCTGACCTCCCATTTGACCATTACAGCTAGAGCCTCACAAACTGGCATGTCACCCTTGGACGCACACCTTTGGCACCATGTGCTAGACATTTTGCAAGCAAGCAAACAACAGAAAACAGAGGGGAGCCTGCTTCCAGACTCACCACTGTGCGTTTTACACGTTGGGGCGGTGCCTGCTCAGGTGGCCATAGTGTTGAGGAGTGCACAACCGAGGCCAGGTGGGTAGGCTCCACGACCTCAGCGCCGTGCACAAAGCCTGCCAGCTCACTGCCGTTCATGCTGCAAGGCATGGAGCGAACGTGGTACAGTGGGATGCCAGAGGAAAGGGGCGATTAAAACAAAGGCAGGTGAGGGCATTGACTCTGTGTTCCTGGAGTCGGGTGTATCATGGAACCAGGAGAAGCTCAGCAGGTAGAAGCAAAGATGAGGGTGAAGACCATGCATAGTCTGCCATTGTGGGCGAAGTACTGAAGACCATCTCTGCCGGTGTCACGAAAAAACCTCACCAGCCTACCAAAAACTCGTGTGGTTGAAAGACCATGACCCCCATCCTTTTCCATTGCCATGGACCTATTTAACTTTGTGCCAACAACAGTGCAGAGACGCTGCCCTAATTGGGACCTACACGGCCTCCAAGGGAAAACACACCGATGCATCAAACGCTCACAAACACTCACGAAGAATAGAACAATTCAGAGTGACAGAGAAAGGATGCATGGTTCTGAGATGTTGGAATTGAGAAGTTGGTCGTGTGAGAGCTGAGCTAACCTGAACATGAGGCCCGGTAGGTTGAGCCAAATGCACCTTCGGTTGTACCACAGCCTGAAGCGCTGCAATTTTCTGTCGTACTCGTTCCCTGCGACCGCGCAGGGTTGGCAATTCTCTGAGGCTACCTGGAACCATCGAGGCTTTATGCTGCAGCCTCACATCTATGCGTTTTGACTGAGGCCTTCATTATGCAAACTTGTTAACCTACGCGATTGCGCAGGAGAAGCACAGAGGCATTCATGTTCCACCAACATTTCTCCAGTGGACTCACATTCCAGGAGACCATCATGTTCCCATGAACTTGGAACGCCATGTTCCCCTGCTTCCAAGAACTCAGGGGCATACTGACAGCTTTAAACCGGCATTCTTGCATGTTGCAAACACCCAAATGCACGCACATCAGATCGACCACCCCCTAGAAGCCCAGGTTGACTCTGGAGCCTCTAGAGGCCCCTGCTGCCCATAGTGCGTGTGTGTATGTGTGTGCATGCGTGCGTGCATGTATGTGCGTGCGTGTGTGTTTGTGTGTGTGTGTGTGTGTGTGTGTGTGTGTGTGCGCGTGCGTGTACGCACTGGTTGGCTTGGAGCGCCGCGACTCCAGCAGCTTCAGCTCCAGCTGGCCCATGAGGTAGCAGCGCACAGGCGTGGGCAGCGAGGGCTGTGCCCAGCTGATGTGCACCAGGCCGCCTGCGTGGGTGCAGGCCTCTGCTAGCCAGTGCTCAAACACCGCCCGCTCCTCCAGCCAGGTGCCCAGGAAGGCCTCGATCAGCGCATCCGACAGCTCATGCACCTTCTTGGAAGCTGTCATGGGCCCGGACACCAGCCCACCCTCGTTGTACATCTCCGCCAGCTGCAAGTGCACAAATGGGAAAGGCAGGTGCAGCCCAGGCGATTCATGCAATTCGTTGGAGCCCTTGGATGGCTGCAGAGATGCGCACACACACTTGCATGCCCGTACAGCACGGAGCCCTGGCGTGCTGCTCAGGGCATTGGGATCAGGAGAGGAAAGCTGGCTAGCTCAGCAGTACGGACGCAGAAAACGTGCAGACAAAATGGCAGTGACCAGGTGTCCCGAAGATGTATAGCTCAAGATGCACTGTATATCAGTACATTGATGTATGGGACAGCTTGAATTAAACCTGATCACCCGACCTACCATGCAGATGGCCAAGTACATGGCCAGACCGTCAGCAGCTGCAAACCGGCGGCCATGGTGCTGCAGCATGGCTACCTGCTCAACCATGCTGCACAGATTCCTGCAATACATGTATGTGCAAATCATCCGTGCACATCGAATGTCTTGATATCATACCAATTGATGGCAACGCTTGAGCATGCAGGCCCATGACAGGCACCGCAATTTAAAGAGTAAAAGGTGAGGAGCAGAGCGCTTTCATGTTGTGCACAATCCTGCCTTCTCTCATGCTTTTCCCATTCACAAACTATGCAGATCGTCCTCAGCTCATCCTTCTGCCACTGGAGACAGCTCATGATAGATTGACGCTTCTTTCCTTTTCATCCTTCAGTGTCTAGCCTTTTGACTGGGCCATGGGCATCGTTCGCAATCAAGCCTCCCCTCGGGGGTGGGCCACTGGCACGGGCTTACAATATAAGCGCATTTTATCGCAAATGCTTTGAGGTTCATGAGCATTTCCTGCATAAGTCGACCCTTGGATTGTTTGGTGATTGAACACTGTTGGTACAGATGGCATGCATGGACGGAGACCCCTTCATGTCCGAAGAACTGAAAGCCTTTTGAGGCCTTGGTTTGGGTCACAAAATTGCATAAGATCCTGCTATTATTCCACAGATGCACACAAAGTTTTTGGCACCTGCCTGCCCACTGTCAGCCTTATATCACCTCAGCAAAATAAGGACTGCAATGCATGCAAGCTCATGGACGCTGAATTCAAGCGCACGTGCACACACACATTCATACGCACACGCACATACGCACACACACACACACACACACACACACACACACACACACACACACACACACACGCACGCACGCACGCATGCACACACGTACACGCACACGCACGCACACACACCTGTAAGGGATCTCCTCAGAGGGAAGCCCCATAGCGGCATCCCAGTCGCGCACCACCTTATCCTTGCCCTTGACAAGGAGGTGGCAAGAATCCTCAAGCACAGCAGTCACAGCGGTGGGGGGCTCCAGGGCCTCCACCAGCGGCTCCACAGGCGACAGCAAAAGGTCCTTTACAGGAATAGGGGAGGGGGATCGCCTGCGTGCAGGCTCCTGCAGGCTGCTGTCGATGGCCTGAGCACTTGGAGGGGGCAGGGGTCGCTGCTGCTGCTGCTGCAGCCTGTGATACCTCCTCCTCGGTGCGCGCACGACTGTGTGCCTGAGGAACACGTGTTGTTAACAACACATTTTGCAAAACCAGTACCACAGTGCAAGCTTGATTGGCTATCCCAATGTGCAGGTGCTGGCGCATGGGAGCATCTGTTTGAGCATGAGCATGAGCGCGCGCGTGTGTATATGTATGCGTGTGTGTGTGTGTGTGTGTGTGTGTGTGTGTGTGTGTGTGTGTGTGTGTGTGTGTGTGTGTGTGTGTGTGTGTGTGTGTGTGTGTGTGTGTATGTGTGTGTGTTCATGGCGAGACCTGACTCGGCATATAATTCAATTTCAATTTCAAACTAACTTGAAAGAGTTCCTGCTCAAGGAGCTCCGGCACTACGTCTGTGCGAGATTTTCACAATTGCCTAATTTCTCAATCAGAGGCCATCTTTGATGCCCGGTAGCCCGGTGACCCACGCACCTGCATGCATTGGCCATGAGGCTCATCTTTGGAGCTGTGCTGGGTGCCTGCGCGCTCATGGCACAAAACGTCCTCCGAGCTTTACGGAACCATACAATGTAACAGAGCTCAGAGAAGTTGTTCTTGTGCCTTTTTCGATTGATCTATTCCAGCAATGCAATGCCTGGAACTCTAAATCATGGGCTAAAGTTATACTTATGTCCCCACGAGAGAGCCATTCAACTTGAAGCTTCATGCTCTTTATTCTATACAGTATGCTTATAAACTTGCTAGCACCAGCAACGCTCTCTCTACTAACTCTCATCCAAAATGAGGCACGGGGTACTGCAGGAGGCCTCAGGGTCCACAATTGACCTCTTTCTTTTCTTCCTCCTCTTCATTGACTTTTCTTTCTTCTCCTCATGTACATTGTACAATCACACGTGGAGGGAGTTCTCAGCTTGAATTTGAGCCTATGTTTCTCCTCCTTATTGATGCAGGGAGAGTTTCCTTTGCCTACGTAATTGTTCTTTTCTTATGACGGAGGAGTTACGCAGGCCTGCGGGATGCATTTGCGGAACAATCCCCAAATCGTTAGCAAGCACGACTTGGCTTGTGGCATTGACCACTACTATGTTTTTGGCTGTCCTGGAGTCCATAGCTTGCTGGCTTAGACCAGTTTGTGTCCTACCTCTTTGTTTTTAACGTGCTAGCAGTGCCTAGCAGACATTAATGCCTACAGCCCACCGTTTGTGGCTGCCGGTTTCTCCCCATTATTACAGTGGCCACTAGTGCTGTAACCATTGTACTGTACTGTAACCATTGTATTCGCAAGTCATTTTGTGTGGCGACTTTAATGCGCATGTTGGAGAGCTGAGTGAAGTGAGTGACGCGCATTCTCGGTTTATGTTGGACTGCCCTGAGCTCCTAGAGACTAGGAGATGTGCGTGCAAGAGTGTGAACAAGGCAGGCCAGCTGTTGGTTGATCTAGCAGCTGCGACGAGTATGGCCATTTCTACTGGGCGTGTTGTTGGAGATGATGGGCAGCCCTCTTTCACTGGGCATTTTGGTGATAAGAGAAGTAGGCCAGACCATGTGTTGTTGTCTCCGGCTCTGCTCAAAATCGTACAATGTTTTGAGATGAAAGAAACGCGTGCCTCAGATCACGCAGGCTTGAGCACTGTGTTTAGAGTGACTGATGAGGGTGGAGAAGGTGTGAATGCTCCACACCATGTGTGCAAAGCTGGAGAGTGTATCAACAAGTTAGTGTTGCGTTGGCAGCAGGATAAGGCCCAAGTTTACGCTGAGCACATTCGGGACAATGCTGAACTGCTGGCTCAATTTGATGAGGCAGAGAGGTCTGGGGATGTAGATAAATTGGCGTTTTGTGTGCGTTCTTTGATCATCCAGGCAGCGAGCAGTAGAGCTGTGGGCATGTCAGCCCGAGCAAAGTGTGTTTTTAAACGTGAGCGTAATAGGAAGGGTCCTCTAAACCCTGTGTGGTTCAATGAAGAATGTTGGGAGAAGCATAGGGCTTTCATTGAGGCAGTGAAGCATGGTGAAGCCAGGCATGCTTGCAGATTTCTCAAGAGGGAAAGTATGAGGTGCAATCGTAGGATGAAGCGAAGGCACGCGAGACAGTTGCGGAATTTGTTTTTGGACAGGCTATTTCGGAAGGATCCGGCAGTGCACGCTTTACTAAAAAAGCACACCAAGCCTCACACAACCCCTGTGCCTGCTCCAGCTTGGCATGATCACCTACACAAACACTTCAGAGCAAAGAGGACATTTGAAGAGTCTCGCCCATCTGCGAGGGATATGGCTGTGCCACTGGGCCGGCGCAACCTTCCACCTGAGGTCCTTCTCAGGCGGGGCGCGCAGTCTGGGTGGGCTCCGGAGCCAGATGAGTTTGAGATCCCTGATGTATCTGTGTTAGAAGGTATGTTGGGTAGTGAATTTCAGAAGTTGAATGTTGGTGCCTCTTCAGGCTTTGATGCGATCCCGATTCCTTTTCTTAAGCATGCGTGCTTGCCAGTGCAGTGTGGGAATAAAACCAAACAAGTAAATGTGCTGGTACCTCTGTTGGCTCGTCTTTTTAAAGTGTTGCTGACTGAAAGTAAAGTGCCTGCGTGCTGGAAGGTTGCCAAGTTGAGCCCCATTCACAAAAAAGGGGAAGTGCTGAAACCTGGGAATTATAGGATGATTGCGGTTAGCGGTGTAATGTATAGGATTTATGCTAATGTGCTGAAAAATCTGGTGACAGATTGGTGTATGAAAAAGGGAAAGATTCCGGACACGCAGTTTGGCTTCTTTCCAGGAAGGAGCACTCTGCATCCTCTGTTCATTCTGAGGCACCTCAAGCATGCTGCGAAAAAATTGAAGCCACGGAATTCTTCCAGATTGCACGTTGCTTTCATTGACTTTTCTCAAGCTTATGACACCGTGCCCAGACAGCAGCTTTGGTCTCACTTGCAGCGCAATGCAATGCCGACTCCTCTGCTCAGTGTGATCAGAGATATGTATGATAATGATGAGTACATTCTAATGGATGGTGAGAAAAGGGCGCGCGTGCAGCCATCGAACGGTGTTAAGCAAGGTTGTCCTTTGTCCCCCCTTCTTTTCTCTCTGTACATCAATGATATGGGCAGAGAGATAAGTGAGGGCATTGAGGGTGCTGTAACTGGTGATAGAGTGAATGGTGTGTCCCACATGATGTACGCTGATGACCTTGGATTAACTACGAATGACCCTGGTGAAATGCAGAAGATGCTGGACAGACTCCGTGTGTATGCTCAGAGAAAAGGGTTGACTGTAAACACAGCTAAGTCTGAGGTGGTGCACTTCAACAGTACGTCTGTCTCTCCTCTGCAGAATCCTTTTACGTATGATGGAGTGGTCCTTCCAGAGAAGGACAGGTTCAAATATTTGGGAGTGCTGTTGGATAAAAAGATGGATTTTAAGGTAGCTGAGGAGCATGCGGTGCGGCCTTATATGGCTGCACAGAGAAGGATTTCGGAGTTTGCCAAGGGTCATGACCTGAAAAACAGGCCTCATGCTATGCTCTGGTTGTCCAAGGTGTATGGCATTCCTGCTGGGATGTATGCGTGCCAGGTGTGGGGAACTCATTACTTGAGAGAAGGCAGTGAGTTTGAGAGTCAATTGCAGAAAAGACATCTGTGTTCCTTGAGGCGCATTCTTGGAGTAAAGAACAGTACTACAAATTGGCCGGTGTTGAGAGAGTGTGGCCAGGAGCCTCTGCAGTTCTTCTGGTTCCGTGCCTCCATCAAGTTTTTTAATAGCATGCTTGACTCCAATAGTGAAGTCTTGCGTCGTGTGCTGAGGGCTGATTTAAGTCTGGCTTCTTTTGATTCCTCTTGCTGGGCTGCTGAAGTCTCTAATGCTTTTGGTGGGATGCGGAATGGTGATTCGTTCAAACAGAACATGCTGAGAGCTGAGAAAATCCCCATGCAAGAGTTCATTGGTGATTTGCGATACAGACAGCAGAAAGTGTGGAGAGGGGCCGATGTTTTTTGTCCTCGTGCAGTTAACAAGAAGGTAGTGACGTACCATAAGTGGTGTGGGAATTCTGAGAGTGGTCCCAGAGGTGCTCCTTTTTGTATCCCCTCGTATCTGTTCAAGGATTTGGACAAGCATGTTTTGAGAAACATTAGCAGATTTAGATTGCGTGCTCATCACTTGAGAGTGGAGTCTGGTAAATGGCTTGGGGGTTCAAGTATCTGTGATAAGTGTGAGTGTGGGGAAGTCCAGGATGAAAAACATGTGCTTTTCTTTTGCAAATGTACTGAGGTGCGTGAGCTACGCACGAGATACAAGGACCTTTTTGAGGAGATGTTTAAGACTTTGCGTGTGTTTGCTCCGCCTTCAAACGCTGACTTTATTCCATTCTTGGCTTGCCATCATACTATCACTGATTCTGAGATCAATGCTTTCCTAAACCAAGACTCATACAGACTCATTAGATTTGTGTCAGACTTGGTCTCAATTTTTGATACTGGTTGAGCTTGTTTCACCAGCTGCCATCAGCCAGAGTCTCGGGCTGTAGGCCACCATTGTAAACCCCTTGTTGCGTCGTGTGCTGAGGGCTGATTTAAGTCTGGCTTCTTTTGATTCCTCTTGCTGGGCTGCTGAAGTCTCTAATGCTTTTGGTGGGATGCGGAATGGTGATTCGTTCAAACAGAACATGCTGAGAGCTGAGAAAATCTCCATGCAAGAGTTCATTGGTGATTTGCGATACAGACAGCAGAAAGTGTGGAGAGGGGCCGATGCTTTTTGTCCTCGTGCAGTTAACAAGAAGGTAGTGACGTACCATAAGTGGTGTGGGAATTCTGAGAGTGGTCCCAGAGGTGCTCCTTTTTGTATCCCCTCGTATCTGTTCAAGGATTTGGACAAGCATGTTTTGAGAAACATTAGCAGATTTAGATTGCGTGCTCATCACTTGAGAGTGGAGTCTGGTAAATGGCTTGGGGGCTCAAGTATCTGTGATAAGTGTGAGTGTGGGGAAGTCCAGGATGAAAGACATGTGCTTTTCTTTTGCAAATGTACTGAGGTGCGTGAGCTACGCACGAGATACAAGGACCTTTTTGAGGAGATGTTTAAGACTTTGCGTGTGTTTGCTCCGCCCTCAAACGCTGACTTTATTCCATTCTTGGCTTGCCATCATACTATCACTGATTCTGAGATCAATGCTTTCCTAAACCAAGACTCATACAGACTTCTTAGATTTGTGTCAGACTTGGTCTCAATTTTTGATACTGGTTGAGCTTGTTTCACCAGCTGCCATCAGCCAGAGTCTCGGGCTGTAGGCCACCATTGTAAACCCTTGTAAACCCTTGTACTGTAACCATTGTAATCATGAGGAGCTCGACCAGACCCCCTGTCTAGGATTCCCAGTTGGTGTCAGTGGTGTATGTCTGGGTGAATTATATGGTATTACATATTATATCCAGAGAGCAGATTGCAGTGGGGCAGCCTGCATAGCATACACATTGCATTGTTAAATTGCTTTGAAAGCATGAAGAAGAGAAAAGGTAGAGGGGAATGCCACAAAAGAACTCATGAAAACGTTTGAGCAATGCGCAAAGCCTAAAGGAGCGCATAGAAAAATGAAACGCAAAGAGCAAGGGAGCACCAAGCTGAACAGGAAGGGTGATATTTGAAGAAAAGACCTGCTCCAGAGAGTTTGAAAAAGAGGCATTCGAACCCCTAACATATCAGCTCAAATATGGAAATTACTATACACAAGCAACAAGCAGTAAGTCTTGATGAGGCTGGTGCTAAAAAAGCCAGGCTGCTCAGCAACATAGCAAACCTGGCCCCTCCCAATCACAAGGGAGGTTCCTCAAAAAACAGTTGGAAAATCAAAGGGAGGTCTGCTTGATCCCCCTTTATTGCCTCACCCAGAGCAAAAGCAGCAAACCAGCCTTATGCTCCATATCTTTTCCCTCCTCGTAGTGTGTTATTGACCTGCTGCCTCTGGATTTGACGGATATGCCCTTCAAAATCATCGAGCTCATGCATCTGGCTGGCAATCATCAAAGCCTGCAAATAGGATGATGAAATAAACTATTTGGCATGAGTGCTGGTGCAATAATCCCCTCCAAAGGAAGTCACAAGGGCCACTCAGGTCAAGTGCTATTCTAGGCTTACCGGAATGGAGCTTGCTCATTAAAAACATGCTATGGATGCCTGATATAGGCAGCATCACCAAGCACTAGTCAAAGTGAGAGAGGTTTCCTGGAGTTGTCCTGGAGTTGCTGGAATTATCTGAAGTAAAAACACAATTCCATTGAACCCCTAGGTGGGATTTGACTTCCCGAAACAAAGCCCTCAACTTCGCAACCACACAATACTGCCATATTATCAAGACATTCACCAAAATGATAACCACCAAACACGCCATCAAATTTAATTATAAATGGGCTTTTGGTAGGGGGGGCTACAGGCGGGCTGCTAACAGGAGGGCGATGTGCACGCCAGGACGGATGGTCGAGCAGTAACTTCCATGTGCGAGCGGTGAACTGCACCACTAGATCCACATGGATTGGTGGCTGACAAGTTACCAGATGGCTGACAATCCGCCGGATCCACGTTGGTTTGATATCTCCTAGCTTGCCTTAAGTTGGTGGGACTCCGTTGGTATAAGCGCTGGTTTCCCTCAACACATGCTGGTTGGTGCCCATTGCAGACTAGTGCTTTTTTTTGGTTTGAGGATCACTTACCTCCTTGCTGGCCTTGATTGCATTCTGTTTCTGCTGCCACAAAAGTGCTGCGCGACGAGGAGATTCTGCGGTCTCGCTCCCCATGCGGTCAAAGATCTGCATTCCAGGCAGGGCAGCAGCAGCGTGCCACTGTTAGCCAGAGAGTGTGTTGGAAACGGGCAAAAATGTCTCATCCAAACAGAAGATGGCAGACAACTGCCAGACCCTGTTTTAAATCAACAGAACCACATAATGCCGGGTTCTTGCGTGACCTGCATGATCGTGCAAGTGTGTTTATGGATATTTGAGCAGAAGTGTGTCAGTGCGTGCCTTCTTGCTGCAGCTAAGCTTCCCTCGTTGGCAGGTAACAATCATCTCTCCCTCCCCTTTATGTGATCTGACATGATGCGTCCTAGAACATGGCCCTATTTGCTGGACCTTCTGAGACCTGCATGGCTGCGTTTGAGTGGCATACCATCAGCACACGCACCTTGCGATAAGTGGGCTTAGGCAGGCTTATGCTGCCTCGGCCTTGCAAGTCCCCTTCGCCTGCCAGTGCTCCTCTACTTGAATCCTCGCATGGCAAATGGGAGTTGTTGCCCCACCTGGCAACATAGGAGTGGAGGCTCCCAGTTGTGCAGGGGCGCGATCTATGTAGACCTTGATGTGAAGATGGGAAGGTGGCTGATTGAAAATTCCCCTTTTCACTGTCCCCCTCATCCCTTGCAGCAGCGGCTGCGCTTGCTTGTGCAGCAAGCACATGGGCTGGACGGACGGGCACGCCGGACTGCGCGTAGGCAAGGGCGCGCTCCTGACGCTGGCGCAAAAATATCTGGCGCTGACGCTGTGCCCATGCCATGTGCTTCATTTGCTGGACATATAAGTCCTCCACCACGCCGTTTGCATGTACCTGCACGATGAGTGGAATCAGTACACCAGGGCAAGCCTCAGGGGAGAATTTAGCCATGTCAAGTTCTCGGAGGGATAGTGATGCAGGGTGTAAGGGCTGCTGGATTTGCCCAGATACTTGTTACAAGCTGGCCTTGAAGCTGCTTCACGCATTCAGAAGACGCTTCACCCAGATTCACTTGCATCATTACATCTCCAATGAAAGCTGGACCGGAAGCACCATGTATCCAGCAAAGCCTGCACACTGACCTCATCCAGGGCATTGACAATGTCGATGTGCCTGCGGATCTCGTCAGGGTCCGTTTCGTAGAAGGAAATGGATGACCACTGCAGGCATGATGCAGGGTGAGGTAGCGAGCGAATAAGTTTTGTGAGTGATCTTGCAAAAATAGAGTGTCCCAAGGCCAACAGATAGCTGCAGAGGCAAGCAAAGAAGGCACCCGCCCATAGATCCAAGGCCGTTATCCCATGTGCGATCCTATAGAAGGCTACTCTGTTGAGCTTAACACTCAAGAAATGTTTGACCCAAAACGCCACAGGCTGACATCTTCGTGGCCTTTTGCGCCAGCTTGCCGGTTTGGTCTGGATATGCCTCTCACAGGTGAGAACTCCTCCCCAATTAAAACTCCCACTCTATCAAACTTTTCACTGCATGCCTTCTCACCTTGCTGGCTGCAGGCACGTCATGGATTCGCGTGCGGCGTGTGGCAGACTGGAAATCTGCAGGGTGCGGCACCTCGCGCTCCCATGGTTTGCACGCGCTGCGTAGCGCAGGTGGAGGCAGCGTGTCCTGCAAGCAGCCTCCCAGGGAGCTCATGGTGCTCCTGGGCCGTGTGCCGTACCGCTGCGATCTGAGCGACACTGTGGACATGCCGGCATCAAATGGCTGGTAATTGCCGGCTGGAGCAGATTGTGGTGGTGAGTAGGCTGACAGGCTGTGTCGCTGCTCAGCCTCCCCGCCCTGCACCTCACCGGCAGGAAGACTGGTGCTCTGGTGCAAGGAGCTTCCTTGCTGCTCCGCCGCATGCGCGCTGCCTTCCTGAGCATTGCTGGCTGTGGGAGGGATGGAGAAGGTGGTGGTGCCCACGGTGGTAGGGCGTGAATTGGGGGCGGAGCCCAAGGACCCATGTGCAGACAAGGAGCGGGTGGCCAGGGGACTGCGGAAGGAGCGCACAGTCTGGGGCAGGCGGTTGATGGAGCCACGTGCATTGCCTGCATCAAATATGCAAGCAGGGATTCAGAGATTTGGCACCAAGCCAGTCAGGATGCTGCATAGCACATTCTGGTAGGAAGTGCATGCGGCTGTAAAGACACCCAGCTAGCACAGGAAGGTAGTGCTCAATATCCCTAACTGCCGCATTAAATTTTCATGTCACAAACAGGGGAGGCGGGACAGGGGGTCTCCGCATGCGCTCACCAGTAGATACCAAGTGTCCCACACCACCACGTGCAAATCCGTGGTTGGGGTACAGCATGTGGGGCTCTGCCGCATTCTTGATGTCCACGAGCTCATCTATGGAAGAAGCACTGTACGGCCTGCAGCTTCCTTGGTTTGGCTGGGCAAACACCATGGGCAGGGAGGGCTCAACCATTGCTCACACCTGTCTGTGTGTGAGTGTGCGTGTGTGTGTGTGTGTGCATGCGCATGTGTGTATATGCACGTATACGTGCGTGTGTGTTTTTATGCGTGTGTTCAAGTCCAAGTACAGTGGGAGAAACTCCTCCAGCTCGAGTGCTTTGCACCTGTCTGTGCAAAATGATTGTGCACCCTACGCTTTAGAAATGGTAAAGGAAGCTTTCATAAACGGGTACTCAAGCAGCAACTTTCTCAAATGCTTTTGCAGAGGCCTGCCTGTGTGCACCTGCTACAGCATTTCATCCCTCATCATAGTTATAATGGCACGCTAAAGCACGTTACTTGCTTACGTTACGATGCAAGTCTCGTGTTTGTTTTTTATTCTCGTTACAATGCAAGTCTCGTGTTTGTTTTTACTCGATATGACAGGCATTCAGGCAGCCAGGCATGTGCATGCGTGTTTGTGTGGTGTGTGTGTGCATGTGTATATGTGTGTATGTGTGTGTACGTGCGTATGTGTGTGTGTATGTGTGTGTGCGTGTGCGTGAGAGTGTGTGTGTATGTGTGTGTATGTGTGTGTGTGTGTGTGTGTGTGTGTGTGTGTGTGTGTGTGTGTGCGCGCACGCGCGCGCGCGCGTGTGCACACAGGCACATGTCATGGGCTGGAGTTTCTCACCTCAACAATAGGTTGTGTCAAACTCAGTGGTCTCAGCTCTCTGCAACGGAGACCTGTCCTCTATTGCAAGATGAACGCATATCTTAGAAATGATCGAACGCACTGTTCCGTCCTTTTATATACGGCATGGTAATCAAAAAGATTAAAATTTGCTTGGGTCAAGACGCTGACATTTGTTTTGTGAAGCCCGCGTGCAATGCCAAGGACTGGATATGATTATTTTATAAGAATCCTTGATATTTCTATGAATGCCACGTACAGTTTACAAGCCTGAATGTGCTTGACCGCTAAGACTTTGTGACTTAGGTGCATTCCTGCAAGTATGGGCATTCTCTAATCTCTACTTGGGTGCTTAGAGCCGCAACACAACCTGTTGCCCAGTCATGGATGAAGACTTGCAAGATGTGTCCGAGTTCGTGCAAGAGGTAGGTCTTTTGGTGACCTGTTCCCAGATAGCATTGTGGACTGTTAGGAGTACAAAATTTCTGTTGTCAGTGCTCTTGTGCGCAACGTGAGCAGCCAGGAGCACACACACACACACACACACACACACACACACACACACACACACACACACACACACACACACACACACACACACACACACACACACACACACACACACACACACACACACACACACACACAAGCACACACACACACACACAAACACACACAAACACACACACACACGCAAGCAAGCAAGCACGCACGCACGCATGCACGTACGCACGAACACACACACAGCACAAACACGCAATACACACACATATACGCACACATGCACGCACGCACACGCGCACACTTGCCTGCAGGTGCATACTTGCAGGTGCTCTCATTGTACACAAGATGCGCATGCAGCATGTCAGATGATTCAGCTAATGAAAGCGTACTTTTCATGGGTGCTTACTCTGCCGTGTGTGCACATACTCACGCCTGCATTTCATGCTCTAATGAGAATTATTGGACACTGCTGGGCCTTATCTTGCCCAAACTACCCTATTAAGAAGCATGTCAACTCTGCTGTCTTAATTTCAACAATTGTCCTTTTGTCAAGCGGATGATGGGTGAACTCGGATGTTGACTGTATTACCTGATATCTTCATAAAACTGGCCTAGCATCAACTCGCAATGTATAGCTACAGTATATCTACAGGTAAATATAGCTATATGAATCTCAGGAAAGGCATCCACCCTGCCCCCAACGCCTCACAGTCACACAGCGCACGTACATGCTCACTGGCGCCATGCTCCAGCACCATTTCCCTTCCTGTGTGCAGGACACAGAAGATGACACGGAGGAACAGGAGGAGCTCTTGCAGGCCAAGATACAGGAGGAGCATGCCAAGTTCAAGGAGGAGCAACGGCGATGGCAGGCGCAGGTGCGGGCGGCCAGGCCTTGGTCCGCGCCCCCGCTCAGTTCGCCACGCCCAGAGTCCCAGAGGTTGAAGAAACATGAGGCCTCAGAAATGGCACGCTCCCCAGGTACGCAAGAGTGTGTGTGTGTGTGTGTGTGTGTGTGTGTGTGTGTGTGTGTGTGTGTGTGTGTGTGTGTGCGTGTGTGTGTGCGTGTGTGTGCGTGTGTGTGTGTGGTGTGTGTGTGTGTGCGCGCGCACGCGCATGTTGGAGACAATGCGCATTTGAAAATCTTGACAAGATCCGGGATATCGTGCGCTCTTCCTAAAATTTACCCCTATCTGCGTGTCATCCTGAATCACACAGTGTGCCTCATGCTGTACGTCTCACTCACACCCGCTCCCTCTGCATACCACCATGTCCCACCCTTGCAGCTGCCATGCTACTGGCCACCAACCGAAGGGAGGTCTATGTCCCCCCTCCACGGGCCCACCTATTGGGTCAGCCCGGCCAGGGAGACAATCGACCTGCCTCTGCTGACATGGCCCACTTGGGACCCCCCAGGCCAGCCTCTGCAGACACGCCTGGGGTGAGCAACCGCATGCACCACAGCGCAGGTATGAGCTGGTCTCAGAGGGAAGTGCGTTGGAAACCAGGTTCACACAGTCACTTTTGTTGTGTTGGTGGAGTGGTGTAGGTCAAGAGCTTGACTGTGGCTAGGACTCCGGGAGCAAGCAAATTCAAGGCAGGGCTGAGCTGTGTGAGGGTTGCTGCGGGGGCAGGTGTGGCGCTCTATTCCAGAGTGTGAAAGTGGGATACATGAGGGAGGAGAAGAGGTGGACAGGAATGCAAATTAGGGAGCCAAAGTCCTTTCTTTGCGGAATGGTTCATGGGCAGCCTCAACACGTGCCGATTGTGATAAGGTGTTTGCAGGCAGGGTTTGAGGTAACAATCAATCTGTCCGGAGGCTCTTCTCGGGTACATTTGAGAAAGGAATTTCAGGGTCGGCCTACAGCCCAAGGCTGTGGCTGATCACTTTTGTGCATTTAGGACGTTTATCTACCAGCTCTGCAATGCCTGAACTCCCATTACTGGTACACCGTGTTGTCCCTTCCTGCTCTGTCTTTCTCCCCAAGCGTGTGCTGCCAATGAGGAGAGAGCACTGCAATGACATGAACACTCGGGACTGCTTTCATGTTCCAGTTTTAATTTGCTGACCGACGTTTGGAAGGGGTTCATGTGTAAGAAGCAGAGGAGAGGCGGAACAAGTCCTTGAGGGAGGGCTTACATAGCTTGAACAAAGCTGTTGTTCCCAGGTTAATGCCCTCGTTGTTAGATGAGGTTTGAGGACAAGCTGGGGCTACCAAAGAGCATGAGATTGGCACAAAAACATGCCTCAGTGTCAAGATACCCAAGCCGCTGTTGCAGCCATGGGGCCAGTGACACACAAAATGGTGGGCTGCCAGAGGGCATGAGATTGGCACACTAACAGACCTCAGTCTCAAAACACCTGAGCTGCTGGTGTAGCCATGGTGCCAGAGATACAGAAAATGGTCTTACAAGCAACAAGGAATCAGCTGTTGTTAACTGCGCTGATAATGTTGCAGCTCTGAGAAAGCAATGCTTCTTGCTTGCTGTCACAGCGTGCAAAGCGTTGCCACCGCATTTCAATTGCTTTCCATCATGGTGCAGATGACACCCTTGATGGTCTCCAGCTGCCAGCGCAACAGGAATACCTGAACTTCCAAGTTGTAATTTTACAATGTTATCTATTAAGTAGCTGTGAGATAAGCTGGATGCCTTCAATCAACACACCTTCCTGCTGCTCATTCTCTCATATTCTCTTTCATGCTCACATCTGTGCATCCCTCTGTCTCGCCCACCCTTACGCCCCCCTCAGCTGGGCTGCTCACTTGCTCACTTGCTCACTTGACCTCTCACCAGGCATAATGTCCATAAAAAACAGCGGGCTTGCAGACATCCAGGAGGAGAGCCCTCTGGTCACGCACCACGACTTCCTGAACGGCCAGGGGCCGTTCGCTCACGCAGGCAGAGCAGAGAGCCACCTCAGCAACGAGGACTCCTCCCACAACACCAGCATCTCAGCATCCCCCAGCCAACCCCCCTGCTCAGGCTCAAATGCACAGCACAGCACATTGGAGGATGCTCTCCCCTCTGCTGCAGCGCACCACAGCCCCTCTGCTCCTCAGGCACTATCACACGGTGGGCGCACTCTGTGCGCATAGTGCGCATCAATATGTTCTTTACAGAGTCCACACACGCACGGCCGTGGCCTTGTACCCTGCGTTTGCATGCAAAACTTGATGGCTATGGATGCCTTCATTTCAGATCAGGTCCCCGTGCATGGGCCTGCAGGTCATGGGTCATGGATCATAGGAGCCAGGATCAGGTTTACAGGGTGGATCAGGTTGGATCATAGGAGCCAGAATCAGGTTTACAGGGTGGATCAGGGTGGATCAGGTTGGATCATATATATTTACAGGTTGGCACATGGACCAGATTCACGCATGGACCAGATTTATGTACGGATCATTGGAGGCAGGTCCATATTCTGGGTTGTGTATCTGGCTTTGATGTGTCAAAGTAGGCTCAGAAAGCAAGCATCAGGGCGTGTTCCAGATTACCTTACCCCTCTGCTGCCCACCATTGGAATTCCTGTGCACTGGCACCTTGCAGATGAAGAAGCGCATGACCCGAGCAGTAAGCCCAGATCCCTTTTTACCCTTGGGCATGAGGGCTCTGAAGGCAGCAGCGACAGCAGCGATGGAGATGAGGGGGATGAGGATCTGTTCTGCCTGTTCGATCGGGTACGTAACTGGGTGTGTGGCCCAAAGGGATGAGGTGCACCAATAATGTCCAACCACCTTGTCTAAAGCACAGCACTAAAATGGGTTCCAACAAGGCAGTAAACCTGTGACGTCAGCTGCGCCATGTCCAGCTCCCCATGCACACCTACCACCTATGAGCATGTGACCTTGTGACTACCCTTCCTACCACTTGTGATGCCGGCTGTGGCCCTGTCCAACTGTGACACCAGCTGTGCCCCTGTCCAGCTCCCCCTGCACACCTGTCACCCGTAACCATGCGACCGCCCTGCCTATCGCCTGTGACGCTGGATGTGCCCACGTCCAGCTCACCCTGCACGCCTCACCAGCCACGCCTTTCGAGCGTGCTTGTGAGCAGAGTGCTGCCTGCAGGGGCATAAGTGTTTTGTTAGTCTCCTGGGGTTAAATTCCTGCTCTCTGGCTGCTCTTTTCCCACCCTCAATCCTCCAAGCCACTTGCCCTGGCCGCAGCATCTTTGAGGGACTCCCTGTTTGCGCAGAAGGAGTTTGAATGGCATGCACAGACCTGCCTTCCCTCTTCTTCTGCTTATTCTTCATAGGAGTCCCAGGCCCTGAAGGACAACATAGACGCCTACAACTCAGGGGCTCTGCACAAAGGACAAGAGGAGCCGCAGGTGTGTTTCAGCCCCAGCAACAGGCGCAAGACAATCTGGGTGCTCTGTCAGCTCCATAATGCTCTCATATCCATGCCCCCATTCTCGGTGCTTGTACTGGCGCATGTGCTGCGTAGTACACTTTGCATGTACAACCCAAATATGCAGGCCAATGTACCTCTTGCATTTCAAGTTACATGCACATGTGGGGTGCACACGCGCAGTCGAGCCAGGGTAAGTACTCAAAGAGCAGCACAGTGGCTTGGATAGGGTGCCTGAGTCAGGTCAGAAGTCTGTTCAATGCCCATGTGCAGGTCAAAGAAGAAGATAATCTACGCACCCAACACCATAATGAGGGCGCAAATGTCCAAGGAGAAGGGCATCCAAGCACCCAGCACCAAATTGAGGGCGCAAGCACTGCCCCCCTTGCTCCCCAAACAGGAGGCAGCCCAGCTGCCCTGACGCACACACCAGAAGCTCTGTGCACATCACCTCCAGAGCAAGCGCCCAAGCAGGTGGAGCTTCCGCCCGATGCCCCCAGCTTGTCGCCTCCTCTGGAGGTTTCCCCCAGTGGTACACCTGAAGCTGGGAAAGTTGAGAATGTAAAGGAAGACTGCTCCAGACATGGCAACAGCAGTAGCAGCAGCAGCAGCAGTGGCAAAAGGGACAGGGGCAGCACGCATGGTGATGACGGCAAAGGAGGAGAGGGCTCCATTGAGGAAGAGGAGCCCGTCGGGGAAGGCGGCCTTTTGCCTCCCCACCAATTTGCCCTGCACCTCATGGCCCATGATCTACGCACCCTTCCAGCCCACCTCGGTAGTGGTTCCTCAAAACGTGCGTGCGGTACTCAAAGCAAAGCCAGCAGCCCAAGCTCTCCGCCACACCCCATATATCTTGCAGGCACGGCTCGCTTTGCAGCAGCTGGCCCCTCCTTCCCGCCCAACCCCCCACACTTCCCAGACACAAGCCATCACCATCGCCATGAGCCCTCCCCATTGGATGCTCTGCCCTTACAAGCAGACCTGCCGCGCGCTGCAAGTACAGAGTGTAGGGAAGCGGGTCCAGCGCAGCAAAGCAGCCAAGGGTGGGGCGCTGTAGGCAAGGCAGCTGGCTACGAGCGCGCCTGGCACCATTGGAGCCCTGCGCAGCTGCGGCAGCACCTCGGCTTCAGCACGCGCCCGCTGTCGGCAGTGGCAGCAGCAAGCCAAGCCCAGCACCAGCCCGGCCATGCGCAGCCAGCTGCCGCCTCCCGGCGGCCTTCGTCTGCCGCAGCCGCTAGCAGCAGCGTGGGGCGGCGCAGGGGCCTGTCGGCTGGGAGCAGCAGCAATACCACCCACAGGCCGCCATACGCGCACCCAGCTGGGGATGGCTGTGCCCCGGGAAAGACTGGCGGGCAGCTCAGTAGCAGCAGCGCTCCTGACGTCAATGGGCTAGGAGAGGGTTGCATTGGGAGTGCGCAAGGAGGGGGGGGACTGGAGGCGGAGGCGATGGGCGACAGCGTGAGGCATGAGATGCCCACCATGCGCACCATGATGGAGGGCGCTGCTGGGGCTTGCCATGCCAGCAGCAATGAGTCGAAAGAGGGTCAGGCTGGCAGGCCTCCGCATGTTGGGCCTTCTGAGGCGCACAGCGGCAGCGAGGCTGGTGGAGGTAGTGGCGGCGGTGGTGGCAGTGCCCTCAAATATGAGGATTGGTTTGCGCGCATGATGGGTGAGGCCACCAGCGGGGATGGAGCGCACGACCCTCCATCCAGGGCAGGGGAGCACTTGTGGACAGGGTTTGGAGAGGAGTTTGGAAATGTACCTGCAGGTGCTTTAGGGGGGGGCCCTGTCAGCAGCAGCGCTGCCTGGGCAGGGCATACATCCCATGCCTCCTCGGTTGCAGCATCTTCACCAGGATCTGGCAGCCATCAGCAGCAGCAGGTGGCCAGCAGGCAGGGCAGGGATGCAGCACGGCCGTCCCGGCCCAGCACAGCCCCCTCCTCACGCCATGCAAATCAACACACGCCTGCCCACCTGGCACAGGTGTGTGTTTGGGGGGTGGGGAGGGTGAGAGCATGTCAATGGGTTGGGAAGGGGGGGAAGGAGGCAGGGGCTCACATCTCATATCATCAGATTGAGGCCTAGCTTGGTCGGTTTCCTGCCAACCGGGTTTATCCCGCACGAAAGTGTTTCCTGCATTGTGAACCTGGTCTCTTTCACCTTTTTGTTGCCTAGGATCACACACACTTTAACACACACACATATGCAGGCACAGGGCATGCAATTTTCCCACCCTGAAGTCACCTCCTCTCCTTACCATGTTGCAACAAGCCCTGGAGGCCTTGGTCAGCGACCACCACGGCTGACCCGCCCTGTATCAGCTTACGCCATGCTCAGAGGAGGTGGCACCCATGGCTCCCCCCCCACCGCTTACCTTTCCTCTCTTGGGGAGCCCGCTCCTGCCTGGGACATCCAAACCCCAAGCACCCCTTTGACTGCTCCCCAACTGCCCCAGAAGGTGTGAGGCGGTGTGTGACCTATCCGAGTGCCTTTGTCATTCTCCCTCTGGTTTGTTCTTACTAAGTTTGAGGGTAGGAGAGGAAGTCAAAATTCTTAAAATCTGGGTACCCACTGACCCTTGGCCTGAGGCCACAATCCTGATAGCAAAGACTGGAGCGCATCAGACAAGTACTTGTGTAATGAATATATAATGCTAAGGCGTACTGCATGACAGAGCAATCCTAATGCCAGTCTTTGCGCATATGCTCATGTACCAATGCCCTTGTGCTGGCATTCCTTGCCTGCAGGTAGACCGCACTGCTGCCGTGAACGTGGGCAAGGCTGCAGTGAGCGTGTACGTAGAAGACACGTCGCGGCGCATTATGGAGGCAAATAGGTGGATGGCGAGCCTGGAGCTCCGCAGCCGCTACCGACTGCGCAGCCGGCTGTCAAACATGATAGTGCAGGTAAGGACATCAGCAATCCGATCCAATTAGCAGGCTGGCAAAAATGACAGCGCAGGTGAGTGCATCATTGATCCCTTCCTGACGCTTGCAAGGCGAGTCTGCTCGGTCTTCTGAGAGCACTGGCATGCTGCCTTGGGCACAGGATTACAGTGTTACAGGAATAAGCCATCAGGAACTAGCTTACACCATTCACACTCGCACACGGAAGTCACCGCTCAACCATCAGTCAAAACGCATGACTGCTAGGGTCTAGGGTTTAAGCATGGCGCTGGCATGCAGCTTTGGACACAGGCTCGGTGGCTCTGCTTTTTGCTGGGAACAGCAGGCGTCTGCATCACAACTTTACGATGAGGATGGCTCTGTCTCCGTACCTCACAACTTCAGTGGAGCCTGTGTAATGCAACAGCGGAGGACCTATGCACCCGTGTTTGCCTGCAGGTTTGTGGCAGCACCTGGCAGCCACAGCTGGATCTGTCTTGGCAACTCAGGCTTCTTGCAAAGCCTGTCAGATGCAACAGTCAAGGACCAAGCATGCTTTTGTTTGCCTGCAGGTCTATGACAGCACCTGGCAGCCACAGCTGGATCCCGATGAGGATGAAGCCGAGTCAGAGCCTCAGCTTACAAACCACCCTGAAGATGTTGCTGCAGCAGCCCCCACCACCAAGGAGCTTACCATCAAGCAGTTCCTGGCCCTGCACCTGCGATTGAAGGCCCAAGTTAAGGAGGCAGCAGCCCGAAGGCTGAGTTGTCGGAACAGGATGGGCTCTCCTGGCAGGCGTGCTGCGACAGCATCCGCCCGGCCCAAGTCAGCCGCTGCCAAGTCGGTTGTTGCAAGCCAGGGGGGTGGGCTGCATGCAGGCCCGACGCGCCAACGACCGATGAGTGCGCATGCGTCTGGTGGAGCAAAGCTGGTGGAGCTAAGCCAGGGGGCACGCTACTCTGATTTTCCCGGAGGCGGCTACCAGGGCAAGGAAGGGGACCGGGCAAAGCATGTGCCAGCTTCTCCTAATCTGCAGCTGCATCAGAAGCAGCGGGAAGCTCTGTGTGTTTCGGTGCCACACACGGTGCAGCAGGCTGGCCCTGCTGGCTACTGCTTTGGCGTGAAAGATGGGTTTGAGGATCGCCTGTTCATAGGCGCCGCCCCTGGCTCCCCTGGAAAGGCTGGCAGTACTGCACAGGTACAGGAGGAGCTTGAGGGCTTGGCCATCCAGTGCAAGGCAATCTCCAGGAACATCAGCCTTCTAGGTGGGGTCATCTGTTAAGCACCACTTTCAAGGCTGTTGTGTTGAAACAGGAAGCAGGAAACCTGTCTGCTTGGTGCCTGTGCAAGTGTTGTTTGAATGCTTGAGTCTCTGGAGGTCATTCCTCTACTTATCTCTTTATATTTAAGTTGATTGTAAACTTGGTATGAAATGTTTATGGGCAGAGCCCTTTGATTGCAAAGTACAGATGGAACAAATACAAGTCACATGCCTGCTCAGTTACGGTTTCCATGTATTCTGGATGCATCTTCCACTATGCTTTCCTTTTATTTTGGCTGCAAAAATTCCTATTGCACTTTGCATACCCTGGTTACGGACGAGATCACTTGAATCTGCCTCCCCTTTTGCTGTTCTTCCCTGCTCGACTCCTCATCACCTCCATCCTTCAGTTAAAGTGCTTCAGAGGCTTTTCCCCTCGTATCCCTGTCCTCTGTGGATAGCCACATCATTCTTTCATTGAGGTGGTTTGATTTAGCCAGGTAGGGAGTTTTCCCTTGACGCATGCGTCAATTTTGGACTGCTTTCTTCCGCCTTGAGGGTGCAAGATACTTTGTTTTGAAGTTTGAAGTGTTTATATTGATTTTAAAACGCAACGCTTTGCAAGGATTGCCAAAAGAACGCGTGCAAACCCCGAAAGTCTGTCTAAGAATTCATCCAACATGAATAGAAGAGTCTCCCAGGCAGAGGAACTCTCCCGACAGCAGGGTTTACTTTTTACCTTGAGGTAAAAAGGCAGAGGGGGTTATCTGAGGCCTAAACACAGGTCTTTTTGCATTTTCCCTGTATAGGTGTGCCCAAACTGACAATTTTCAAGTTTGGGTTCCCCTGTTAGCCTGCTTCCTGTAGCAAAGAAAAGAAAAAAAGCCTACGCGGGCCAAAGGCCGTGTGCATTAAGGGAAGGTCCCCTAACTGGAAAGCTAAAGGCCTCACCAGAAGGCCCTCTAAACCAATACTAGACACAGCTAGCCTAGGAGAGAGCCAGAAACAGATCTAACTGGGATCTGGAGGGTTGCTCGCCATGCTCCGGGACGCCTGGACTCTCCTTCTCCTGCCGCGCCCAGCAACCCCCCCTCCCAGAAGCCCCCTGAAAACAAAGAGTGTGTCTAGTGTTAATAAAATAGGGTAGGATAGGATAGGGGTACATAGCTGTACCTGCCTACAAGGGCAGCTTATCTGAAGCAAAAAGGTGCCTGTAACCAAACCAAACCAAACTTGTGTTAATGATTGTGGACCTGTAGCACTAGACCTTGACAATTCCAACTCCAAATTATCTATGGTACTGTTGCCTAAGTAGCCGCGACGAGGACCCTACTTTTCACCACAAAATTCCAGACTACCTAGTGCACCCACTGAGGTGAATTTCAGCAATATGGAGTTCTTATGTAAAAAGCATGTCATCATGATTGCAAAAGTAAGGTAGGGTTATGTTGCTATATCATTGCAAGGAGTGTATTACATGGACCCAGACAGAAGTTTAACACCATCCAGAAATCCACCGTCAGCACCTCCAAGGCCATATCCTTAAAATGAGCATACAGCCTGTATGATACAGCTGAGCTCGTGCGCAATTAAGCTCAGCTCAGCAGGGGTAGGCTACTTATCATCTCTATAACTTATGTTGAACTTATGACTTTGAAAATCAAATCCCATGCTGGAATTGCAGGTAACAAATGCACAGATGCCATTGTTAAGCACCAGGCTATTCAGGATGATGACACCCCTGCAGACGCAACCTTCCCCTCAGGGCTGTGTCAGCCTTGAAGGTAATCCTTTCCATGACACCACCAAACTTGCCTTTGAGGAAGCTGCCCGCTCCCATGCAAACACATCAGAACTCCCAAACTCACCTGCCCCAAAGTTTTAAGGATTTCCGGATCCGGGAAGAAGGTTGGACCTTCATGATGCTCTGAGGAAGCACGTGCTTTCATAACACAGATTTGGAAAGGCAAACACCAAAAAAGGATACAACTCTTACATCTACTCCCCACAATCCATAAAGAGGTCAGCACTGCTGGCAATACTTCCTGGACCATGCCAACAATACCTTTTAAAACAAAGCAAAACATTTTCGATACCACACAGGAACCCTCTTCAACCAAAAACATGCAGTGCGCTTTTCAATTTAGCCTTTCAACTTAGCCTACAATGTCCCCTGTGTGGGTAGCCAGACAGTGCCCTTTATATGCTTTCAGGGTGTCAAATATAGTAACTGAGCTCCACAAAATTGCCAACAGAATCCTTTTCAAAGGTTTCAGCAAAGGCCCTCTTGGGGCAGGCCTTGCCTCCATGGACATTGGCAGCGCAGATCGTCTTGCTTTACAGAACCTGCAGATCCCTGAACACTCAACAAATATAACCCTCCCAAAATACATTTTTCCTCGTCGTTTCCCTGACAAACAAAGGCTCACTTCTAGTCGCCCTGATGCCATTTTAATTGTTCCAATGAAAAAAGTGCTAAGGACCATTCCCCAGTATTTCTTAAGAAGTAGAGGGGGGAACAGGGGGAACAGGGAGCACTCAATGCCAGCCACAGCCACTCCACCTGCTTCCAATGTCCGTCACCCTTGCCAGCACCTTCTAGGACAGAGGCACATCCATATTGTGGAGGTCAAATACTGTGAACACACCAGTCCCAACTTGAAGAATCAGCCTGAGGCCTCCAAGCAGCAGCACCACGACCTCTGCCGCGGTCTTTCCAGGGCCTCAGCCTAAGTCACCTTCCATGCCATTTTGGGAGTGTGGGAGGAACCATCTACGCCACTCACACTTCAGAGCCCCTGATAGAACTTGGTCCCAACGCTCATAAAGCCACCAAGCTTGCTCTAAAAGAAAGAAAGACTACGCAGTCCAAGTCTGGCCACGTGCATTAAGGAAAGGTCACCTGTCCTAAAAGGCAGGGCCCAACCACACGGACCAAGAGAAAGAGCAAGCACAATAGTATACTCCAGCAAGTTGGCCCCCACCATGGGACCTACAGCACGACTTTCAGGCAGGCCCTGTCCAGCAAGCTCAAGACTCAACCCTAAGCCCTAAGCATGCTTCCAACATCCCAGCAAGGATTGCTCTGAAACTTCATGCTCATTCTGTCCAGTACGCTTATATACTTGCTTGCACCAGACGCGCTCTTGAGAACACTCCTCTCAACTCTCATCACCAAGATCAGGCAAGGGGTACTGCTAGTAATCCTCATTGACTTCCTTCTTTTGGTTCTCTTGGTGAAGGGGACACGCGGTGCTTTGGCCCTAAATGGTTATAATGGTTACAAGGGGGGGGGACCTTCAGCCAGGTCGCTTGACTGATCGGCTTGTGGCTGGTCACAGCCAACCAGAAATAAATCCATAAGTTTAAATACGAAAAAGAAAAGCCCTGTATTTTGCTGATGAAGGAACTAAACAATGTGATGATTCACTTGATGCAGCAAAAAAAGGTTGCGCCTCGCAGAAATCCTGAAAGCAAGGTTCAGAAAGGGTGTGAAACTCGCAGCGCAAAAAACGAACTTGTTCATCAGAGCAGTTGAAGAATGTGCGCCTCATTTTGAGTTTTATTGCAAGAACAGTCGTGTCGTAGGTCCCATGGTGGGGGCCAACTTGCTGGAGTAGACTTCTATGCTTGCTCTTCTTTTGGTCTGTGTGGTGGGGCCCTACCTTTCAGGACAGGTGGCCTTTCCTTAATGCACACGGCCGGACTTGGCAAGCGTAGTCTTTCTTTCTTTCATTGCAAGAGCGCCTGTCACACGCAGATGTTCCATCCTAGAAAGAAAAGAAAAGGAAAGAAAAACTACATAGGCAGAGGAAGCCCTCCCTACATCAAATAAGGAAAAGGGGACGCATTGGCTCAGAAGAGCCTTGAATCCCCTCCACCACGGAGCTACAAAAGAAAATTCTAATGGGGATCTGGAGGATTATTGGAAGCACCCTGCTCCATAACCTGGCTGCAAGAAGTATTCTTGTTTTCAATAGCACGCCTAGTGGTAACAAGCTTGTTGGCATACATGACAGAATGGGCATGAAGTTTGCGAGCAAGTTTATTGGCGCGTTGGTGGTCAAGTCCCAGTTGTTTAAACTGGTTCAGGGTGTGCACAGTGTAGCAAGTCCAAAAAGATGGTGTTGAGAGTCATAACTTTCGTATTGATAAGTCTGCAGAGGTCTGCATGCTGCCGCTGTGCCGCCTCCAACTGCTGTCCAGGCCTCGTGTCTTCACAGTACTTGATTTCAATCAAGTGCACATGCCGCTGGTTTACATTCAGTTGGTGGGGTTGCCTCACGCGGTTGGCTGTTGTGGCCCTCAGTGTGGGGTTGTGTCTGCTGCGTAACGCATGATGGTGTGAGCAGGAGGTAGAAGGAGAAGAAGTGGGTTTGGCTTTATAGGGAGTAATCAGTATAGCATCAGGACGGCTAGAGGTGAGTCTAGATCTCTTAGAAAAATGTCTTGGAAAGAGGTAAGGGGGTATAATTCTGTTTGATGCATGTGCAGGGATTTAAAGATTGTGCTGGGCCAACCTATCACCACTCCATCCTACCAAACAGCCGATGCAACTTTCAAAGTATGAGCACAAAGCCGGAACCTCCTCACATTAAGCATAACTTGCTTAGGCAAATCCAGAAAAAGATACCAAGGCAGGGTGCATAGGTTTGGCAAGCGTTGCTTGCAAAGGGAGTGGCAGACTAAGCTTGGCAGGTAGCAATTTCTATGTTTCTTACCTAGCTTTGTTCCAAACTCCTTGTGATCTGTACTTCAAGTCTGCACTAAAACTTTTCATGGAAACAGCACCTCCTGACTTCACAGCCTGCTCAAAAATACTAGAACTACGCAAACCTTGAAGGCTTGAAATAACTGCGCTGTCCAGCTCTTGCCTTCCTTAGATTGTGATTTCAAATCGGTTTGCACAACACGGCGTCAAGAACTGCTATTTAAACCAAGAATGCTGTTATACAGCTTGGCTACAGCTCTGAACCGATAATACTTGTTGTGGAGGTATGTTGGGCTGGATTTTACAAGGAATATTGAGAGAGGACTTCTTGAAGAACAAGAGAATGCTCTGAGTTCAAAATTGGTCTCACCCCTAAAAGGGATTCCAATTGACCAGATCCTGCTAGGTGCTTCCAGTAACCATCCTTATTAGCACTCGTGTCTGAGCAGGTTTGTAGCTTTGCGGTGGAGGGCACTAACAGCTTTCAGATATTGGCACAGAAGGCCTCTGAGCCAATGTGTCTCCTTTTCCTGGATTGATAAAGGGAGAATTTCCTTTGCCTACGTGGCTTTTTTCTTTCTTTTCTTCTTCCAATTGACCAGTTCTCCTCCTGATCCCCGTTGACTTCTTTCTTTTTTTGCTCTTGGTGAAGGGGATGCACGGTGCCTTGGCCCTCCAGGTGTCCTCTTTTCCTTAATTGGTGTGGGGGAACGTTTTCCCTGCCTGCGTAGTTTGTCTTTTCTTTTCCAATTGACCAGTTCAATCACACAACAAAGCTGCAGTGGCTGGTTGGAGCCCACGTTCTCTCAAACCAGCCCAGTGAGTGATGGTTTGCTCATACCCAAGAAACATTTTTAGGAATTTCAAATGCAAAGTTTCCAGAGCATTAGGAAATCCTTTGCATGTCTGCATGTAACCTGTACCCCACACCTGACTCATGTAAATAACTAGCTGAAAAACATACGCCTTTGCAAGCCACAAGGAAGCATGCAGCCTATATACCAGTGTGTGATCATGCACAAAACAACAAATCCTACGAGCAGATGTGACTCACACGGCTCGGAGCATAGCACGAGATGCATTTTCCGCAGATGTAGCCATGCTCAAGGTTGCAAAACAGCATCATGATGCCAAGATATTTAAATGAGTCCTTATGACTCACAATTGTGAGCAAGTGTGTCAGTGCCATTGAGAAAAATAGGAAAAATGCTCCCTTTTGAGTGAAGTGCACGACCTCTGACTTAGCAGTGTTGATTATGAGATGTTCCTTCCTGGCGTACACATTCAGCCTGCACACCATGGTTTGTAGTGCACCTGCAACATTAGAAAGCAATGTGAGGTCATCAGCATACAACATATGGGTTATGTGAACATCCTCTGTGCCAGTTACTGGCCCCCTTGCATCCTGAGCAGTCGAGTCAACATCGTTAATGTAAAGTGAAAAAAGGAGAAAGAGGACACCCTTGCTTGACACCTTGCGTAGGATGCACACGTGTCACTTTTGCACTATCTTTTAAAACATACTCATCATCTTGGTTAACTGAGAGCAAAGATGTGGGCATGCTGATACAGCAGACACAGCTAAAGCACATGACATGGAGGGTGACAGCTGCAGCCTGCAGGCCTTTGAAGGTACTTAAACCCCAAAATGCTATTAGATAAAATTGAGCTGTAAAGAGAAGAAAAGAAAAACTACGAAGGCAGTGAAAACGCTCACCATATCAATTGAGGAAAAGAGGACATCTAGGGTCAAGGCACCATACATTCACTCCACCATGCACACCAATAGGCACCACTAAATCCCTCAGCAAAGGCAGGTATGTCAGTCGTTCCTCATTCCCTCATTAGTAAGGATGCCTGCTGGAATGAGAGACTCCTGGATCAAGGCTTAGAACTCTGAAAATATATCCTGAGCTACCCCTGACTGGCTTTTCCCTAATGATACTGGCTCCTCTGCCTGGCACCAGAGCCGCCCAGAAGCTGTGTTTGTGTGCTCTATCCCTGGCCAACCTGCCCACCTTGATCCTACTGATATTACTCCTCGAGGCAAGGAGAAAAGAAAAGAAAGTTACGTTGGCAAAGAAAACTCTCCCTACAACTTTGTCAAATCTTGATTCTGCCCTGACCGACCCCTTTTCCACTCTGGAAGCTGCAACTGCCCAGCATGTCAGCACTAACCAGGCTCAAAAACCGCAGCTCACCAAACCCAGACAGGAACAACAAGGTGGCCTTGCATATCATCTTAGTTGGTGTTGCAGGTACTGTAATGACTACATCCGATGTATATATAGAGTCTATAATGACAGCACCATCAAACCTCTCATCGACTTGGGTTTAACCAGGCAAAAATCCAAGTCACTAGCATCGAAATTGAGCTGCCATGCCATTCAGAGACTAACATGAATACCAGACATGCTCGTTCTTTTCAAGAGGCTTCGGAGGTGTGGGGGGTGCTGGGCGCGTGGCGGTGGAGAGCGGGAGAAGGAGGGTCCAAACATCCAGGAGCATGACCGACAGCCCTCGGGAACTCCATCAGCTCTGTTTCTGGCTTTCTTCTAGGCTATCTGCCAGACACAGTGTGTCTAGCTGAGGTTTGAGGGCCCTTTGGTGAGACCCTTGCTAACTTGCTAGTTAAGAGGCCTTTCCTTATGCACACCGCCTTTTGGCTTGCGTAGACTCTCCTTTCTTTCTTTTCTCTCCACCAAGAGAAGAAGGGAAATCAATGGAGACCAGGAGGGTTACTAGCAGTACCTCATGCCTGATCTTGGTGGTGGGAGTCTCCTCAAGAGCGTGTCTACCAGACCAGTGGTGCTAGCAAGCAGAAAGAAAAAGAGAAAACGAAAAACTACGCAGGCAGTCACTTCCACACTCCCTACATTAATTAAGGAAAATATGATACCTAGGGCTGAGGCACCGTGTATCCCCTTCACCAAGAGGCATTTAGGCGTACTGGACTGAATGGACATGAAGCTTCAGAGTAAGCTTGATTCTTTTGAGCCAATGAGTTTCTTTTTCCTTATTTGATATCATTCTTGGTGTGGGTGGGACTATCTAGACTGCCCATACCCTGGATCAATTTAAAAAACTAGGGATTGACGCGCAAAGGTTAATCAAGCTTGCACGAAAGCTCCATGCCCACAGTGGGCAATATGCGCACAAACTTGCCTCTACCAGACGTGCCATCAAAATCAAAAACACTCAACATAACTCTGGTGCCCTGAGGCCGCATGCTTCCAGAAACCCACCTGACCCACACTAGCTTCCCTCTTACCCTCTGGTGAGGGAGACTCACGGCTCCTTGAGCCAATGTGTCTCTTTTTTTCTTAATTGATGTAGGGAGTGTTCTCACTTCCTGCGTATTTTTTCCGTTTCTGTTTGATACAGGGGGAGTTTCCTCTGCTTACGGACTTTCTCTGGTCCTGACTTAAGGTAAAAGCTTTCGTCTCACCGTGCTACATTTGTATGGCGAGGGCTTTACTGATCCCTAATCAAAATTTCAACAGACTCCTGCTACAACTTGGAGCTAAGGACCACCCACAAACAAACGTTGCTTGAAGCTAGGCCACAATAACCCAAGCTCTGTCCCGATCGGGGAATTCTTCCCTCTCAGTATTACTGGGATTTACCTAAACCCTAAGCAACTGTCAAAAGTATCAGCAATGACACCTTCAAAACGCAAGGAACGCTGTGATGCCTGGATTTAAAGGTGATGATGACTGCCCCTACTAGGCAGTAACACCCTCTAATTCTGTGAATTCTGCCCCACTAATTCGCCTCTGCAAGATTTGATGGAGATGATGCACAATGCCTCGTCCCTGGCCTAGTTGAGCTTTTCTTTTATATTTCGTGATTCTCCTGTTAACAAAATCCTGTTTCTTTTTATCTGAGATTTCTCTGCTGTACGAGTAAAGATTACAGGGTCTTCCCCCAGCTGTTCATTAGCCTCAGGCTGACTTGATCCTCCTGCACCCTATTTTGCTTGTAAATGAACCTTTCCTTAATGCGCTTCTCTCAGTCTGAACTCCGTGGTGGGGAGGCCATACGGTCTGTGCACCGATGTGGCCCCTTTTTTTAAATTGATGTAGGGAGGGTTTCTCTGCCTACGTATTTTTCCTTTTCTTTTATTTTCTTTCACGAGGCCTTCTGGCTGTCGTAGACTTTTCTTCTGATTCAAGGTGGGCACTCTATCATGCAAGTGACAACATTCTCTCACTTCAAATATTGGGTTGCAGAGTGCGTTGCACTTGAATCTGCTTTCTTCCAGCCACGTCCCTGGTCTATCCTTCAGCATGCATATATCTGTGCACACCTTCTGCAAAAAGAAATGTATCCAAAGAAACGTGCCAAAAGATAGGCTGAGTTAAAGAACAAGCGGCTGGAGGTTCTGTCCAGCTCTAGTACCAATGACAAAACGTACCAGAATGATTAAAAACACACATACATTGCAAATTGGCTCAAATTTAAGCAGAACTTGAGCCTAGTTCCTATCCAAAGCCTTGCATTCCTAAGTTGTTGGCAGACTTCTCCTGAAGACTTTGGTTGTGCAAAAAAAACACAGCGGGAAAGTGACACGCAAACACACACACACACACACACACACACACACACACACACACACACACACACACACACACACACACACACACACACACACACACACACACACACACACACACGCACGCACGCACGCACGCACGCACGCACGCATGCACGCACATACACGCACAAACACACGCACACGCGCACAGGCACGCATACTGCTGCATTGACACAATATTTGATTCACTTGACCTCATTGCTCTAAAGTGGATGTCAAAAGTCTCAATAGGCAGCTTCAACTTTGGAGGGCTCCAACACCTTCCGATCTTCTTTGTGTGTCGGACTGCGCATCTGATAAATGCATTGCATTTTCCCATCCTGTGGGCTGCAAAGGAGAGGCAACACATTAGCAATGGGTGAGCAAGCATACAAAAGTTTGCGAAGTGCGGATGTCTTCCTGTGTGAAAAGAAGCACGTGGAAAGGAGGCTTTACTGTCAGAAGTTTTGAAAAAGTGTGAAACGTTTTCGGAGCCAAGGAAACATGCTATTTTCAGCTAAGCGCAAAAAAGGGCATCTGATTGCATGACTTACTTGAATAGCACCACATCTAGTCCCTCCACAGTGTATGACTCCTGCTCCTCGTGCTTCACTTCCCCAGGTCCACCCTGAAAGGTTGTCCCACTGGTGCTTTCCCTGGTTGTGGCTCCCACAAGAGGCCCAGCTGATCTCGGTATGCCTGCACCTTGCCTGCACATGTGTGTGTGATCATTTGCTTCTCACATATCTGCACTATCAATGTTGTAAAGTTTTTCTAATTACCGGTATACATCCAATACCGGTATACATCCATGTTCAAGCAGAATTGCAAGGAAAAACGTTCCATTGTATTTAAGAGCGGCTACAATTCCAACGTAACCTTCTTCTATGGTGTATCCTTCTTCTAAATTGATGTATAGGGTTAGTTTCCTCTACCTACGCGATTTTCCCTTTTTCTTCCCAGAAGTACATATAAGAAACCCGCGGAGAGCAAAGGGCACAAGACATGAACCGTTCATCATCTGTATTGCGCAGTGCACAAGCACTAAAAAGTCAAAAGCTCAGTTACATGAACGTAGGAGGCACCTGCAAAACAGTTCTGACTAAGTATACAGGGGTGTGCACGCATATGCATGCAAGTGATGGCCAAAAGTGGCATCAAAGTGCCTCCTTTAGGGACAGTGCATGCAAGTACAGCAAAACAATCAAAAATGAAACTACCTGGAGCGTGGCCTCATTGCAGCCTTCCACAACGCAAATCCCACGTTTGACTTGGGGGAAATTGCGTACGCGTATATCCACTCATGCATTTCATTGTGTGCCACCTGCAATATGACAAATTCAATTCAAAGTGCATAAGCGCTATCCAAACAGTCTGTGCAGCAAGCAGCAGCAAAACCCAGAGCCAACAGAGGACGCTTGAAAATATTGTCTGCACTTCCTGCCTCTCAGGTCCAGATGAAAACATTTCCATGATAGGCAGTGTAGGGACTTGCGCATCCATCCTGCTACACGTTCAAAAGAACAATTCCAAGTGTTCAAGTTTGCACCTGTGAAAAAACTAGATCAAGAAGCGCACCTCACCATTTCATTGATTGCATCTCTTGCCCCCTGGATCCCATGGATGTGCTGCGGTACGATATACAGACAGCAGAAAAGCATCAAGATGTGCAGGGGAAACACAAAAACAGTTTTGTTTAGCAAAAAAGACAGCTTTATGGGCCAGAAAGCACTCTGTGGGGTCCATTAGGAAACCTACAACTTGTTGACTTTGACCGAGACGACCCATTTGGCAATGAGCACTCTGCTGGTACACAACCCTCTACAAAACACATGCAATTGATCTTCCAGGCTTGATCGATGTGGGATATCTTCACTGCCTTCATGTTTTTTTCTTTTCACCAGGCTTGAACATCCACGTCGGTGCCTTTAAAAAGAGTCAGGCTATCAAAAGTGAACTGAGAGAAGGCATTCTTCTGCATGCGCATTTGTGAGAGGGACTTGTAATCATGCATGCTTGCTCTTCTCTAGAGCATAGCATCACCTGGTAAGCCCGATTGCCACGGGCATGGATTCCCAACGCATCAGCCACGTTGAAGTTGGGCTCCAGAATCTGGTCAAGCTCTGGGTGCTGTGCTTCGGTCCCCCCGCAGGTGAGTGCCGCAGCCGTAGAGTGCGCCTTCTCCCACATCTAGTACAAAGCAGGCAGTAGAGGCAGGTGTCTTTGCTTTGGCATGCTTTTGGCAGGTACAGGCAGCTCTATTATCGAAAATTAATCAAAAAGAAGCTTGAAGACAATATTGATTTTTGGCCCGAGCATTTAAGCTCTTTGCATTTGCAAGGAAAGAAAGAATAATAATAACAAAGTCAGTAAAAGCACTCCCCACATCAGTCAAGGTAAAGAGAATACATAGAACCAAAGCACTGTGTTCCCTCCAAAAAAGGGAAAAAGGGAAGAAAGAGAACAAAGAGGTGAATGGGGATCACTGGAGGCTTACTGGCAGTAAACCCTGTGCCTGCATATCATAAAGCATGCCTTATGGCGTCAGTGTCCATTTTCTTTGATCATGCTGCCAAAATTGGAGTCTCTGGTCTGTCTTCTTCCCCATAAGATATGAAGAATGTGATACGCAAGCACACACACACACTGGCAAACCTCCCTCACCTCTTGCCATGTTTTCAATGAATGCTCCATTTTCTTGTGCAGGGCTTCTTCCGTTGACATGCCAGCTGCGCCTCCTTCATCACCTGGAAGTAAGAATCGTGTTTTGACCTCCAGATCTTTGTCAGACATGCCGCCTTTCCGATTGACCATGCTTTCATGACCTCAATATGCCAGAACTGGAACATGGCTGTTTGCAATCAGCACCATAGTCCTAGACACCTTAAAACCAAACATATGTTTGAGCATATCCACCTTTACTCAGGATCCAGTTTGGTCATGAATCATGAGTAAAGCCAAGCCAGGTCAATCTGGGAGGCGCACAGGGAGAAACCTTCCACAATTTCGTTCCATGTACATCTCTAGTAGAGAAGGATAAGGTGCTCAAGGGTTTGCACAAATAAAGGAGACTTCACATGCCTTATGGGCATTCACTGCAAGATTTAGGAATGGCGACAGAAAGAGGGGAAGGGGGTGGGTGCATGGGCCAATACCCTTACCTTAAAATGCAGGGGGGGCTCTTGTGCTGATCTGTCTATCTTCCAGGAACTAACTGATGTCAATTCATTGTATAAACATTCAATACAATTGCAAACAAGACAGAGAACCCTTCAAGCAGCTTAGAAACTCTTCTAAAACCATGAGCAGTCCAAGAGACACACCTGCAGCTGCAGCTGCCTGTGCCATGGCTTCTGGAGTGCGATCCCCAACCTCTTCTGCCCCAGGGGCCTGTGCACCAGCATTAAGAGTCCACAACAGTTGAAAGGGAAGGAGTAAAAAACCAGGCTAAACCGTAGTTGCATAAATGTCCTGAACACAGCATCACCAGTTCACGCAAGGAATAGCAAGATCCAAGGAAGGCGCATGTGGCAGCATCAGCGCTTAGCGGGCCTTTATCTTTTGCAGATTCACATTTGTTAAGCAATAGACCTACGTGGAGCACATATGCAAGCACATTCATTTTTGAAGCTTGGCTATGCATGGCACATGAGCAAAGGATCACCCTCACCTCAATTGCAGTCTCATCAAAAACAGCTCCAGGGTGGCTTGCAGGGCCTGCAAACAAGAAATTCCGTGCCTCTCCAGGTGTTGCTGATGCATTAGTATACAGGAAAAGCATCATCCTTTTTCATCTTCTGGGTGAAAAAATAAGCAATCAATCATTCAAACGCATGATAGCACAATGCAGTCTGCAGGTTGTAGTAGCAACCTTGCAGCATCATTTGTATTGAAAACATGCGTAAGCTAAGCTGCTCATTGCACTTTTTGGAGGGCACAAAAAAGCTAGACTGAAAGTAGCGCATCAACAACTGAGTAGCATGCTCTTCTTCAGCCTACAAACTTACAAAGGAAAACAGGAGAACATGCATTGAGACTTACCTCCCTTAAGCATGATTTCACGCTCTTCAACAGTGAGCTGCCTCCTAACCCACACGTCTGTGATCTTGCAGCCCTCATCAAATCGAACAGCATCAACTTGGATGCCATGGCTCACACTGCAGAGCCGCAAACGGGACTAGACAAATGAGGCTTGTGCAAACCGGGAGACATACTAAAAAATCTTCCTCATCCTGATTCCAGGGTGGCAGGCAGCAAGGGCTCAGCGTGTGAAGAAAATCAGGATTTTCATACTATTGTATGCAAGCTAAAAATGCTTCCTTCCTTGTTGCTTGCAGCTGCACACCTGCTGGTGGCTCTGTGCTTGAGCTTGAATGAGCTCAGCACAAATGCAACCCTCCTTCCCAGGTCAACTGCGGGCACCACAAGTGGACGCAGCTCCACGAGCTGCACAAGCAAAGACAGAAGCAAGCGTGCCTTCAAGCGGCTGCAGGTAGAACTACTGTCGTGCCACTGGTGTCAGGGAAGGCACCTCAAGACATTGAACATAAGAAATGAAGATGGATCCTGCTTGTCATGAAGAACATGTATCATGAAGAACTGGATTGATGAGACCAGACGAGTTTAAATGAGCATTGATTTAGCAAAGACAGTACAGAGAAAGAGAGAGAGAGGGGGGGGTACTTGCTGCGGATGTATAATTGACACTTCAAAGGGCTGCGTTTGCAGTGACCCTATATGCACAGCAACCCTGGTCCAAAAATACAGCATACAGAATGAGCCATATAATGGAGGCAAGCAGACCAAGTCCTTTGTGAAGAACCGTACCTGGTAGGTGCGTGCTGCTGCTGCCATGGATGAAACATAGCTGTTGACACCCACCAAGTCCTGTGGTTGGCACAGCAGAAGAAATGCAAATCAAGGAAGGACCATCAGCTCAGAATGTTTGTCTGCAGCATCAATCTACAAATGGTTGAACTTGCAAAGAACAGCACTCAAGTGCAGCTGTGTGTAAAGCTGGAACAAGACATGGAGCAGAGAACAAGCTTAAAACAACACTTGGGACACACACACACCGTTCACGTATGTTCATGCACATGCACACCCCCACGCACTCGCACGTTCACGCACATGCACACCCACACGCACATGCAAGCGCAAGTGCAAGCATGCATGCATGCACGCGCACACAAACACACACACACACACACTTTGTGGTGAAGCACGCCATCACTGTGGAAGCAGACATCTGGGTGCATGTAGGCCAAGCTCTTTGACCTGAGGACCTTCATAGCCGCCTCCGCCAGTGGAAGAGCCTCCGGAGGGATGGCTGCCGCAGGCTCTTCTGCTATTGCACCTGGACCTGAATGTGCTCGGTTTGCACACCGTTGAGCCGCAGCAAGCTATAAATAGTAGCTCATGTACCAAAGCATGTACCAATAAAGCATAACTCATAATGCATTTGCATGGATCAAACTTGCTGAAGGCAGAAGAGATCAGGATGACTATTTCCTTCCCTCCTGCCAAAAGCAATAAACCCTCAACCTCACCATACAGGAGAGCAGGAGAACCAGTGACCCAGGGTTCAATTATGCTATAAGAGCCAATGGGAGCTGCTTGAGGCCTTGAAACTGGTCCTGTTGGCATGACGCTTCCCCCTGCAGCGTTTTTAGGACATGCTGATGCATGGTTGGCCACAATCAGAAAAATGAATCAGATGTCAATGAGAATTTAGCCACTGCCAGCAACTCTCATAGTGCAAAAGGCAGGTCACGTTGCTGCCAAAGTGGTTGTTCAGGCGCAGTCAACAATTCATGAATCACTGCAAGTCCCAGTCAAGCAGGCAGAAATAAGCCTCAAGAATGGAGCGACTTAAAAGGAACTTAGATCTTTTCTCTCCACAAGTAGCAAGGTCTTATGCTTAATGCGCCTTCGTTTCAACATAATTTTTATGACTGGCCAGCACCAAACAACCACCAAACAGCACTGAAAGAAACCTCTGACAACTCTCACCATTAAATCAGATCTGGAGTCAGCACTGCTAGTCACCTTGCCCATTGACCTCATGTTTCTTTCTTTCTGGTCGTGGATTCATGGATTTTGCCCAAGCTAATTCATTTAGGGGGCCAGACCCCCGCTAGTTGTTTCCAGTCGGCTCCTAGCTTAGTTTAGGCTGGGCCTGTGAGCCTCTTTTGTGAGGCCCTAGCTAGCTTGCTAGTTAGGTAAGCTTTCCTTATTGCACGCAGCTTGGCCTGGCTTGCGTAGTCTTTTCCTTTCTTTTTTTTTCTTTTCTTTTCTTATCACCTAGGGGCCCAAGGAGTGCCACTATCAGTGATAAATGGTTTGAAAGTTTTGTACCACTCATGAAACTTCTTCCAATTTTTCCTAACTGACACACTATTTGATTTTCCTTGAAATACAAGATATGAACTCACGTGCATGCCAAAAGAAAGATAGTGTGCATATGACTGCAAATCGAAAATTGCTGAGGAACGCTGCATGCAGGCATACAAAAAAAGGCACAACAAGGCACAACAAGGCTCACATCAGATGTGCCTACATTGAATGCACCTTCAGCGCATTCTCTTTCAAAGAAAGTGCGGACCAAATGAAATCAAGCGATGTTGATCACCTGCAACGCGTTGCTCAGGTGCGCCATGCAGGCCTGGCCCTGTTTCCTCCCCCACTGGCAGCCCTCCCTTTTGCACCGCTTCTTGCAGGAGGTGCGGGTCAAGCTGGGAAATGCCTTCAATCCATGTTTGCAAGTAATGCGAAGTAACCTGCAAGTTGGAGGTTTCCGCATCATTGCGTGCACATTGACATGCAGGTAATTACATTTTAGTTTGGTCATGAGTGAGTGAGTGATTGTGGTTGTGTGTGTGTGTGTGTGTGTGTGTGTGTGTGTGTGTGTGTGTGTGTGTGTGTGTGTCTCGGATCAGCACAGATCGTTCTTGCACGATCCTTGTTCACCTCTCTCATCCCATCCATTGTGATCACTCCTTCTGTGGTAGACATGATTCTCTGAGATATTGCCCTCGTCTTCCTTGGCAGCTTGCGAGTTTTCTTCCTCACGTCGATCCAGTTAGCGAGATCAACAGTTATAGAATATGCAAATGGTGGATATATTTATTTTCATTGATTTCACGTTATGTTTCGTAAAAAGGGAGGCCAGAAATTAGAATACATCGCACTAAGCGGGTACTTTCATCCTCCTGTAGACGTGATATTTTCCCTATGAATTAGAAATCGACTCACGTAGGCATTGGTGCACGCAAGGGAAAGGAAGCGCCTACATAGACGCTTGGCCCAAATTCGTTCTAAAGCGCTGTGGGTCCAGTTCAACAGGAAAAGAAAATAAAATTCTACGCAGACCTGAGGCCGCGTGCATTAAAGGAAAGTTGGTTCCCTAACTAGCAGCTGCTCACATCTTTGCTCACATCACAGGCTAGCAGGTATTAGGACGGACCTAGGGGCACTATGGCTGTGCACACGATGACTGCTTGCTGTCTCAAACACCAATCAATCAATAAAGGGTATATAAATCTGGGGGTCTAACCCAGCACAAGCACTAGTCACCGTGATTAACTACTTCCAACCACTTTCAACCAATCCTTGCAGTTGCTCACATCTTTGCAACCCTCTTCGTGACAGCAGGGGCCTCACCAAAAGGCCCTCAAACCTACACACTACTACGACACAGAAACAGAGCTAATGGGGATCTGGAGGGTTGTCCGCCATGCTCCTGGACGTCCGAACTCTCCTTCTCCCATTCTCCAACGCTGTGTGCCCAGCAAACTCCCCCCCAGAGGCCTTAAACATGAAGAGCTTGTCTGGTGTTTATAATGGTTGTCAATTTTTGGATAGCATGGTAACTAAGCTTGAATGCTAGTGATTTAGCTTTTTGTTTGGTTAGGTCCAGATTGAAAAGAGGTTTGATCGTGTACTCATTGTAAATGGTGCCAGCCACACCAATTAAGATGATGTGCAGAATCACCTTGTTACTCCTGTTTGGATTCCTTGAGCTGCGGGTTTTAAGTCTGGTTATAGTTCGAGCATGTTGAGTTGCTGCAGTTTCTGAAGTGATGAAGGGGTTGGTGTCTGGACAACATTTCAGTTCAATAAGGTGTATGTCTCTGTCTTGAGGAGAGATCTTAGAAGGATCAAGGTGAGCTTGTCTGCCTGGGATAGATCTCACAAAGATAACATCAGGGCGGCTCTGGTGCCGGGCAGAGGAGCCATTACCATTAGGGAAAAACCAGTCTGGAATAGCTCATGAGATGTTCTCAGAGACTTGTATCCCCTGATCCAGGAGTCTTACATTACGGCAGGCATCCATACCATTAAGGGATGAGCCAAACCTGCCTTTGCTAAGGGCTTTAACACAGAAGCTAAGGCCAATATGGTGTCTGTTGGTGTGCATACCACTCATAGTTGGATTTGGACATTTGAGGACAACATGATTAATGCTGTCCATATCATCACACAGCGGGCATCTTCCATCGGTGGAAGACCTATTGAATCTACTAGCATGCTTTTGTGTGTAGACTGTCCCTGTGCGGTATTTGACTACATTTATCTGTTGTGTAAGAAAAATCTTAGGAGTCTTGTTAGCAAGTTGACAGTTTGGGTTGTGGGCTTCTATGTTGGCAGTGGTGACTACTAGTCCCTAGTAGGGAAGTGGGTTGTATGGCATAGTTGAGACTTTGCCAGCTATTGTAATGGTAGCCAGAGGTATCAGCAGAGCCAAGCTTGTGCTTTTTGTGCATGTGTACTTTAAGAGTGTTAAGAGCACCCAAGCCAGACAGGAGTGTCTAAAAGCCATCCGTATTTCCCTGCTGAGCACCATTTCTGAGCACCAGGAGCTGAAAGACCTGAAGGTATACGAGGGAATGAACGGCAGCAACCTCTTACTCTCTTTTTCTGACCGCAAAGAAGCATTTTCTCGCTCAACTAATTCCCAGACATACACTTACCCTGTGTGGGAGCACATCCCTTATGATGACAAACTGAATCAGGGCACGGGTGGATTCAAATTTGACACAAACATTCTGAACCAGCAACACGCTTTCATCTATGACAAAATCCTGAAAATCATTCCATCAACTGAGCGCCATGATGTCAATATGGATGGAGGAAGAAACGTCAGGGGGAGAGAGGAAGAGCGACGGGGAGGGGCACGCAAAGTTTTGCGCACCACCACCACCACCACCACCACCACCACCACCACCACCACCACCACCAACAACAACAACAACAACAACAACAACAACAACAGCAACAATGGGAACCCAGGCCCCAGTGGTGTGAATCAGGGTTAGAACAGGGAAGAACTTGTGATGCAGATTTCAAAACACACTGGTGGCACTTAATAATTTTGACAGAGACTAGGACCAACGAGACTCAGAGGCTCCTCCAATATCTTCCTGAGCACATGCTTATTGGACAGACACACATTCCAAATGGTCACCAAGAATTAAAGGGGTATGGAGTTGCTGTTCTCGCATCAATTCAAGTGGCTGGATTTTTTCACTCCAGAAAATTATTGAAAACACACAAGGCCTGTGGATTAGATGTGATAAAAAAAACTCTTTGACCTGGAGGAAGATGTCCTGATGTGTGCCACTTACTTAAACCCTTAAAGCAGCAGTAGGCCTGCTCAGGAAGAAAGAAAAGAAAGAAAAGTCTACGCAGGCCACAGGCCGCGTGCATTAAGGAAAGGTCCCTTAACTAGCAAGTTAGCAAGGGCCCCACCAGAGGTCCCTTAAAACTACACTAGCTACAGCTAGCCTAGGAGAGGGAAAGAGACTGAACTAATGAGGATCGGGCGGGTTGTCGGCCATGCCCTGAGACGCCCGGACTCTCCTTCTCCTAGTATCCACCTCCGCACGCCCAGCGACCCCCCCCCCCCCCCCCAAGCCCCCAGTAAGCAAAGAGCATGTCTGGTGTTAATGATAGTGGTTAGTTTCTGTATGGCATGACAGCTCAGCTTGGAAGCTAGGGATTTTGCTTTGTGTTTGGATAGGCCCAAATTGACAAGAGGTTTGATTGTGTACTCATTGTAAATGGTGCCAGCCACACCAATCAGGATGATGTGTAGAGTCACTTTGTTGTTCCTGTTTGGATTCCTTGAGCTGCGGGTTTTAAGTCTGGTTATAATGTGAGCATGTTGAGTTGCTGCAGTTGCCAGAGCAACGGAGGGGTTGGTGTCAGGGCGGAATTTCAGTTCAACAAGGTGAATGTCTCTGTCTTGAGGAGGGATCTTAGTAGGATCAAGGTGAGCTTGTCTGCCTGGGATAGATCTCACAAAGATAACATCAGGGTGGCTCTGGTGCCGGGCAGAGGAGCCAGTACCATTAGGAAAAACCCAGTCTGGAATGGCTCGTGAGATGTTTTCTGGGACTTGTATCCCCTGATCCAAGTCTCTCATTACGGCAGGCATCCGTACCAATAAGGGATGAGCCAAACCTGCCTTTGCTAAGGGCTTTAACACAGAAGCTAAGGCCAATATGGTGTCTGTTGGTGTGCATACCACTCATAGTTGGATTTGGACATTTGAGGACAACATGATTAATGCTGTCCATATCATCACACAGCGGGCATCTTCCATCGGTGGAAGGCCTATTGAATCTGATGGCATGCTTTTGTGTGTAGACTGTCCCTGTGCGGTATTTGATTACATTTATCTGTTGTTTAAGAGTAATCTTAGGAGTAGACCAAAAGGAGTTGCTGATTTCCTTGTTAGCAAGTTGACAGGTTGGGTTGTGAGCTTCTATATTGGCAGTGGTGATTGGGGAAGTGGGTTGTATGGCATGGTTGAGCCTCTGCCAGCTATTGTAATGGTAGCCAGAGATATCAGCAGAGCCTAGCTTGTGCTTTGTATGCATGTGTGATTTAAGTTTGTCGTTCAGGTTGGTGAGGTAGTGGATTCGGAAAGCGTGGGAGCGGTGCAGGCCATCAGTTTGTCCGTGTGAGGTCTTCAATGAGAGCCAGAAAAAAATGTGGAAAGGGTCCCTGGCATCTGGAAGTGCAATGTCTTTTGTGTCTGTGAGGGCTGCAGAGCATGCGCAGGCGTCAGACCCCTCATTACCAATAATACCAGAGTGCGCTTTAACCTAATAGAAAATGTATAGGGTGCGGGGAGTGCTCTAATACATTTCAGATGGCCTGGATGAGTTTTGCATGTAGGTGGTTCCTCATGCGCATCGGATTAAGGGTTCGTTTAGAAATTTGGAAGAGGCAGGATGCAATTGGTCGGAATTCCTTTTTCCAAGTGTTTGATGCTAGGTGTTGGCGGCTACGCAGTGGCATGGCAGGATTTGGAGGATCCACGGGTAGCCAGTGAGCTTCTGGAACATCTTGATCAAGGAGTTGGAACCAGTCTTTGTTTGCACTGTCAAGTGCTTCTCTAGCATTACGATTCCAGACAACAATGATTTGCATAGGATAAGAAGGTAGGGTGGGGTTAGGCATGGCATCGAACCAGTGTTGGGGTGTCTGGAATTGGATGTTTCCTGCAGGGAATTTGGCAAGCACTTTTGCAAGATCTGGGTAATGGTTAAGCCAACTCATGTAGGCATTGCAGCTGAAGCCTCTCCAGTGGGGCAGAAGCATGAAGGTGGCTACTGGCTCAGTGGTTTGGAGGGAGGAGTGTACTGCGTGGCGCAGGAGTCTGAACATAATTTCATCATCATGAGGGGGATGGCAGAAGGAGAAGCCATTGTAGCGTACAGAGAGGGCGTCTGTATGTGCCCCAAAGACCTGGTCACGGTTGTTTGTGCTGAAATAAGTGTTGAAGGTACCGTCAAACTCAAGAGGGTCGGAGAACCTCTCTGTTGAGACCATGCACCATTTATGTAGGGCTGATCGAATGTGGGGAGGTGTGATCAGCGCAATAGAATTGTAGACCTTTTTGCTCTTGGCAGAGATATGTTTTTGTTGGGACTTCCTACGTGAGAGTAGTCCCATAATTTCTGTTGCTGTATCCTGGACGGGTGGCTGGATGGTGGCGTGGATGCCTGCCTTTTTGGCTGCTTCATAAGCCTCAAGCAGGGTCTGGAGTCTGTCTATAGGCAGCATACCAACGCACTTGCCATGGGCATTGTAGATACAGGCACATTCAGAGGTGATGACTTCCGGCATTTGTGCTGGCATGGTGACCTCATCAGATGTGTCAGGTTGAAGACTTTCCTTCATGAGGTCAACATTTCTAATGATAATATCACATTGCCATGTTGGCATGATATCTGTCTGGGGGTTGGTAGGTTGGAAGTCAAAGGTGACATTTTTGCGAATGGCGCAGCCGATAGTTGAGAGCCATGGAGAGTCAGAAAGGCTCTGGGGGTTGCCTTCAAAGCCTTGGTTGACAAGATTGTCCAGGTCTACCTCATCGTCCAAGGGGTCTACTGTGTGTTCCAGCCTTTCCTCCTCAAAGGCTTGCACATGGGCATGAAGATCTGGATGCATTTGTAACATATCAGTAGCTTCCCATTTGGGATGCCATTCCACATGGATCATTTCACAGTTTTCAGAGAAGTTGATCCTTTCCGCTTTTTGAGAGTCTGACAGAGGGGCGCACGCAGGGCAGTCCCAGTGCTCATTTGGTTTGCTCAGTGCCCGGTCATTTTGGGAGCATGCTTTGACATCTATGAGGCAGCCCCAATGGTAAGTGCGGTAGCAGGTATCACAGGTGGGCATGTCGTCGTAACATTGAGATTCATGGGTGTGTTCTTTGCTCACAGGGCTCCAGCAGAGTTGGCAGCACGGGTCTTCTTTAATCCTTCTAGGTACATGCTTTGAATAGGCTACTTTCAGCCCATCATCTTGGAAAAAGGGTAAGGCCCACTTTTCAATTGTTACAGGGTGCCATTGGACTTTGTATTGAGTTTGCTGCTTCTCTCGAGAGGATCTCTTGGATTTCCGTAAATGTTGCCAGCCCAAAATCTTTAGGATGACATGGTCATAGCGGAAGATGGTGTTGCTAACTTGTTCTGCGCTCAATTCAGCAGCCTTATCCTGCTCAGGAAATTGACAATCTTCTTTACGCACTGCCAGTGGGGGAGGAGATCAGCCAAAACTGTGACACCACATGGCATCATGATGATCACTTGCGGGGACTTCAATGCCCACATAGGGTGCTTAAATGAAATTACGGATGCACACTATGATTTGCTTGCAACCTACCCTCAACTTACTGGCAACAGATCAACACAGTGCCCACACATTAATAGGGCTGGAAAATGCCTTGTCAATGTGGCAACTAACCTGAATTGCATCACTACCAGTGGGAGAGCACCTGGAGGTTTGGAACAACCCACCTTCATTGGCCTCAAGGCTACAACAAAAGACGCAGAAGCAGACCAGATCACCTTCTAATATCTAAATGCCTGTACTCGTTCATAGAGCAAGTGACACTCACCGAGCCTACCCGTCTAGACCACTGCTTTCATACAATCACCTTTAGCACCCCGGACACACATACAACGCACATTGACAAACGATTTCACTTCTTTGACAGTGAGGCGTTACAGGACTTTCCTGAGAGGTACCTTTTTTGATGGAGGACTGATAGAGCACAAGTTTATGCTGCACACATTGAAGGGGATGAGAGTAGCAGGGAGGCTTTTGAATCCGCTGTCACAGATCAGGGTGCTGAAAGAGTGTGTACCTGCCTGAAGTCTTGGATTTTTAATGCAGCCAGGCACCTGGATGTTGGTATGATTGCCCTCAAACCTCACTCTCAGCAAATGGTGTGTAACAGAAATCACAAACGGCCTGAGTGGTTCAATGATGTATGTACAGCCAGAAAGAGGGTCTCCTGGACTGCGCTGAAGACTGGACAAGCAAGACACGCTTGTGAGCAACTGCACAGAGAGTACAGAGCTTAAGCGCAGCGTGCTAAGGGACGATACACCCGCACTTGAGCTGCAGAGTTCATGCGCAAGCTATTCCAAAACGATCCGGCTGTGCACAAACATCTGAAGGAATCTGTGAGCTCCCGTACCACTCCTATATCTGAGCAGGCCCGGCAGGATCATATCAACAACTTATTTCACCATCCTTCTGCTTCCAACAATCACACACATGGCTAACATGATGGATCATCAGGGGGCACAGGTCCGCACCCTTTTCATTTGCCTGGGGAAGTTGAGCTTACCTCCCTTGTCTCTAAGCACATTTCCAACATGAACAATTCCTCTTTACCCGGCTTTGACACAGTCCTACCTCTTTTTTTTAATTACACACAGTCAATCATGGGGAAATAGCAATCCCTAAGACTTTAAGCTAGAAAAGACAACACACGAACGCAAAGGAAAGAAAGCAGGAGTGGAAGGTGCAAAAAAGTTCAGACAGGGCAGCTCCTGAAGGAAAAAGGCAGGCTTCCCAAGGATCAAAAGGGACAGCTCCTAAACCGTTGGACGTGACGTCCTACAAACACACCTAGCAGGAAAGGTTGGGGGCTCCTACAAGACCTAAAGAGAAGCTCCTAGGAGAAACGCTAAGCAAGGCAGAGACCACAGGCTCCTAAGCCTCTCAAGGACCACTACTCTACGAGGCGGGCCTAAGAGACAAGTCCATGCTTTGGTCAACCGCAATGAAAGGGTGGTCAGGTGAGAGAGAGCTGGCCAAGGAGGGCTGCCTCCCTTGGCAGGCAACAAAATCTTTCAGCCCCTCTACCAACAAGTCCAAAGCATGCTCCTGAAGGTGTTGTGAACTGCAATAGCGAAGTTTAAGCATGGAGTTCATTGTACACAGACAGGCTACCCACCAAACACGCTTGTTCATGCTAGGACAGGGGGGAGCAAGCAACCACACATGCATGGGAAGCACGGGAGTGCCAGGATGCAGGTTCTTGGCCAGGACATCCACCGCCGCCTGGACACGAGGACAGGCCCAGAAGACGTGCTCCCTCTGCTGGAGCGCTTGCACATTAGAGGCAGCCGCATCCGCGGCCCGCCACCCACAAACACACTCTGAGCCTCTGGCCCAGGCAATACCATGGCCGCCTGCACCTGAGACTCCATGCAGGAGCAAGCGCCACCAGGTCTCTTTCCACCTGTTGCCCCACCGGAGCCTCCACACCTGATGGATCCTGCTAGGGAGGTCATTGACCAAGCATCCTTTCATAAAACATGCTTGCAAACTGCTCCCAAGACATCATGGCAGAGGTATAGAAAATTGCAATGTGCTGGCTCCATACATTTCACAACTCTTCAGGCTCATACTTAAAACTGCCCGCATTCCCTCATCCTGGAAAGCACCAATATACAAAAAGGGCCCTGTGACACATCCTTCAAACTACCGTATGTTTCCAGTCAGTAATACACTTTATCGCCTGTACACAAATGTCCTCCGCTCCATGATTCAAGGCTGGTGCGCTAAATACAGCATTATTCCTGACAATCAATTTGGCTTTTTTGCAGGCCGCAATACCGTACAACCACTTTTTATCTTGAGGCACCTAAAGCATGCGGCTCAGACACTTCAACCCCAAGGCTCCCCACGTTTATATGCCACTTTTATTGATTTCAAGCAGGCGTATGACTCAATTCCCAGGGACAGACTGTGGGAACGCTTACACAAATGCCAGATGCCCAGCCAGCTTATCTCCATCACTAAAAACCTCTACTAAGATGACAAATACATCCTTATTGACGGAGATAAGCAGGCGAGCGTCCAGCCAACGCACGGTGTTAAACAAGGATGCCCTCTGTCACCACTCCTATTCTCAATCTACGTACATGACATTGGCTGCATCACTGAGGGAGCAACAGGCGCGGTGACAGGCTTACCAAATTTTCATGTTTCTCATATGCTTTATGCAGATGACCTCGCTTTGACTTCAAACAACCACACCCACATGCAAAACATGTTAAACAAGTTGCAGGATTATGCAACCAGAAAATGCCTTACTATCAATACAAAAAAGTCTGAGGTTGTCTGCTTCAATTCCAGAGCTGATACTCTTCCACAACTGTTGTATGATGGCGACAGCCTTCCCTACACTGATTCTTTCGAATATCTGGGTATGGTCTGTGACGAACGTCTCAACCTTTCCACTGCTGCTAAGGCTGCTCTGAAACCATGCACAGCAGGGAATTATTGTGTTAAAGCCTTTGCTAACGATCACAACCTCACAAACCGGCTGCATGCGCTCATTTGGCTTTTGAAAACATATATGCTATCCCAGCATTAATGTATGCCAGCCATGCATGGGCCACGCCTTACCTACGGCAGGGCTAAGAAATGGACAACCAGTTGCAAAGGTGGATTCTGAACGTTTTGGATTTTAACGTTTTGGATTTTAAGGTAGCTGAGGAGCATGCGGTGCGGCCTTATATGGCTGCACAGAGAAGGATTTCGGAGTTTGCCAAGGGTCATGACCTGAAAAACAGGCCTCATGCTATGCTCTGGTTATCTAAGGTGTATGGCATTCCTGCTGGGATGTATGCGTGCCAGGTGTGGGGAACTCATTACTTGAGAGAAGGCAGTGAGTTTGATAGTCAATTGCAGAAAAGACATCTGTGTTCCTTGAGGCGCATTCTTGGAGTAAAGAACAGTACTACAAATTGGCCGGTGTTGAGAGAGTGTGGCCAGGAGCCTCTGCAGTTCTTCTGGTTCCGTGCCTCCATCAAGTTTTTTAATAGCATGCTTGACTCCAATAGTGAAGTCTTGCGTCGTGTGCTGAGGGCTGATTTAAGTCTAGCTTCTTTTGATTCCTCTTGCTGGGCTGCTGAAGTCTCTAATGCTTTTGGTGGGATGCGGAATGGTGATTCGTTCAAACAGAACATGCTGAGAGCTGAGAAAATCCCCATGCAAGAGTTCATTGGTGATTTGCGATACAGACAGCAGAAAGTGTGGAGAGGGGCCGATGTTTTTTGTCCTCGTGCAGTTAACAAGAAGGTAGTGACGTACCATAAGTGGTGTGGGAATTCTGAGAGTGGTCCCAGAGGTGCTCCTTTTTGTATCCCCTCGTATCTGTTCAAGGATTTGGACAAGCATGTTTTGAGAAACATTAGCAGATTTAGATTGCGTGCTCATCACTTGAGAGTGGAGTCTGGTAAATGGCTTGGGGGTTCAAGTATCTGTGATAAGTGTGAGTGTGGGGAAGTCCAGGATGAAAAACATGTGCTTTTCTTTTGCAAATGTACTGAGGTGCGTGAGCTACGCACGAGATACAAGGACCTTTTTGAGGAGATGTTTAAGACTTTGCGTGTGTTTGCTCCGCCCTCAAACGCTGACTTTATTCCATTCTTGGCTTGCCATCATACTATCACTGATTCTGAGATCAATGCTTTCCTAAACCAAGACTCATACAGACTTCTTAGATTTGTGTCAGATTTGGTCGCAATTTTTGATACTGGTTGAGCTTGTTTCACCAGCTGCCATCAGCCAGAGTCTCGGGCTGTAGGCCACCATTGTAAACCCTTGTACCATAAGTGGTGTGGGAATTCTGAGAGTGGTCCCAGAGGTGCTCCTTTTTGTATCCCCTCGTATCTGTTCAAGGATTTGGACAAGCATGTTTTGAGAAACATTAGCAGATTTAGATTGCGTGCTCATCACTTGAGAGTGGAGTCTGGTAAATGGCTTGGGGGTTCAAGTATCTGTGATAAGTGTGAGTGTGGGGAAGTCCAGGATGAAAAACATGTGCTTTTCTTTTGCAAATGTACTGAGGTGCGTGAGCTACGCACGAGATACAAGGACCTTTTTGAGGAGATGTTTAAGACTTTGCGTGTGTTTGCTCCGCCTTCAAACGCTGACTTTATTCCATTCTTGGCTTGCCATCATACTATCACTGATATTGAGATCAATGCTTTCCTAAACCAAGACTCATACAGACTTCTTAGATTTGTGTCAGACTTAGTCTCAATTTTTGATACTGGTTGAGCTTGTTTCACCAGCTGCCATCAGCCAGAGTCTCGGGCTGTAGGCCACCATTGTAAACCCCTTGTAAACCCCTTGAACGTTTTGCGGCACCTTCTTGGGGTAAAATCCACAACACCATCTTGGAGCATCCTATGAGAATGTGGCATGGAGCCTTTCCAGTTCAAAGAAAGAAATAAAGATCTACGCTTGCCGTTCGGCCGCATGCATTAAGGAAAGAGCCTCCCAATGACTCCCACCGATAGAGAGCATCTTTTCTCCACCCCGGCCACAAGGATTCGATCCGGGGACCTCCTCCTTGCTGTCGCCCTCCTCGCGCTTGACCAGGGCTCCGAAACATGACGGTGGCTGAACCTTTCCAGTTCAACGCGTTTTTACAACTCGCACACTAAGAGCAACAGTCTCCTTCTCAAGAAGGTTCTGCACGCAGACATTAGCCTTAGCTCCAGAGCTGAAAAGAAAAAAAAGAAAAACAACATAGGCAGAGGAAACTCTCCCTACATCAATTAAGAAAAAGGGGACACATTGGCTCAGAAGAGCCTTGAATCCCCTCCACCACGGAGATACAAAAAACGATTCTAACGGGGATCTGGAGGGTTGTTGGAAGCACCCGGCTCCATAACCTGGCTACGAGAAGTACCAGAGCTGATTCTTGTTGGACATCACACCTCTTGACTGCACTGGATGGTCTGGCACACTCGGACCTGATGAGACGTCAAATTTTGGCTTGTGACCCTGTGAACCTCAGTCAATTGGTGGTGGACCTAAGAACTAGACACCTTAGCTACTGGAATCAATTCACAGCTCCTGATCCCAGAGTAAGCAACAGTAAGCGGCTGACATATCATCAATGGTGCGCACTTCCTGTCAGAGCTGCTCATGCCATTCACCCTCCTTATACTCTGCCTAAGTACATGTATTTGGATCTTCCCCATCATGTCCTTCGCAACATTGCCAGATTCAGGCTGCAAGTTCACACTCTTCAAATTGAACAGGCTGTTTGGTCCAATAGTACTTCTCTAGTCTGTGATACCTGTGATTCTGATGACATAAAACATGAAAAACATGTGCTGTTCAGACGTTCCAATCCCCAGGTCTGCTCTCTCCGTCAAAAGTATGCCTCACTTTTTGAGCACAACTTCTCTTTTCTACATCTCCACGTCTCCCACAGGATGCCCTGTCTAGGTACCATTCACCATGTGAATTCCCAGGATATTAATATTTTTTAAAATAAACCAGGATAACAAGAAAAACTACGTAGGCAGAGGAAACTCTCCCTACATCAATTAAGGGAAAGGAGACACAAAGGATAACAACAAACTTCCTTTTTTCCTTCATGATCTCATGTGTATTTATGAACAGGCTAGCAGTCAAACGTCTTGACTGAGGCCTTTTGCCCTTGTTCCTTGTACTTTAAGTTTGTCGTTCAGGTTGGTGAGGTAGTGGATTCGGAAAGCGTGGGAGCGGTGCAGGCCATCAGTTTGTCCGTGTGAGGTCTTCAATGAGAGCCAGAAAAAAATGTGGAAAGGGTCCCTGGCATCTGGAAGTGCAATGTCTTTTGTGTCTGTGAGGGCTGCAGAGCATGCGCAGGCGTCAGACCCCTCATTACCAATAATACCAGAGTGCGCTTTAACCTAATAGAAAATGTATAGGGTGCGGGGAGTGCTCTAATGCATTTCAGATGGCCTGGATGAGTTTTGCATGTAGGTGGTTCCTCATGCGCATCGGATTAAGGGTTCGTTTAGAAATCTGGAAGAGGCAAGATGCAATTGGTTGGAATTCCTTTTTCCAAGTGTTTGATGCTAGGTGTTGGCGGCTACGCAGTGGCATGGCAGGATTTGGAGGATCCACGGGTAGCCAGTGAGCTTCTGGAACATCTTGATCAAGGAGTTGGAACCAGTCTTTGTTTGCACTGTCAAGCGCTTCTCTAGCATTAAGGTTCCAGACAACAACGATTTGCATAGGATAAGAAGGTAGGGTGGGGTTAGGCATGGCATCAAACCAGTGTTGGGGTGTCTGGAATTGGATGTTTCCGGCAGGAAATTTGGCAAGCACTTTTGCAAGATCTGGGTAACGGTTAAGCCAACTCATGTATGTGTTGCAGCTGAAGCCTCTCCAATGAGGCAGAAGCATGAAGGTGGCAACTGGATCTGTGGTTTGGAGGGAGGAGTGCACTGCATGGCGCAGGAGTCTGAACATAATTTCATCGTCATGAGGGGGATGGCAGAAGGAGAAGCCATTGTAGCACACAGTAGTAGCGCACAAAGAGGGCGTCTGTGTGTGCCCCAAAGACCTGGTCAAGTTCAACAGGAAATCAGTGTGAAAAATAGTGACAATACCATGCTACTTGGTGATGGCAGGACTCGTTGACAGAGCACACCATTATTTAAAAAAACCAGGCCTCGACCACCAGCGAGCCAGCAAGCTTGCACGTAAACTCCATGCTCACTCTGCAAAGTATGCCCACAAGCTTCCTACCTAGTGGTAATAACCACTTACCACTAGGTATGCCATATATAGCAAGGACACTTCTCGCAGCCATGTCCTGGAGCCGGATGCTTCCACTGGAAGTTCCAGTAACCCTCCAAAAATAGGAGAGCTGGACAACTCCCCCATATTGCTGGACATGATCTTTCCCGATGTTGTTTCCCAAATCTAACCATGCCAACCATCATTATTCCATAAAATATGATGTTCACCAAAATTAATGGAAATTGGAGGACCCCAGATCACTCTCCTGGCCTCAGATTACCCAAAAATGGCCCACAGCTCCACCATGGGCCACATTTCACTCCCAGATTTTTGTGTTTGTGGCCATTATATACAATAATAACATCCTGCATACTCAAAAAAGGAAAAGAGAAGGTCAAAATTGATCTTTTGGCACCCCTTATGGTGAATTTCCTCCGAGGGAAATGGCTGAACTTCTGTATCTCACCAACCACTAGGTCTTCCACTCCGTTTTTTTTGCAATGATATTCTTTTGGTATAAGGACTCCAAGTAAATAAAAAACGCCCAATTTGATGGAGTGGGTGGTTTGGAATGGAGATAGGGTGGTCAAAAAGTAGGGTTCACGCCGCGGCAAATTAGACGTATAGGCCGAAACCTTGGAAAATTTTACCCTTGTGCAATAGGTGCATGTTAAAAACACCTGTTTTTTGGGGTGTGTGTGTCCAGCCCTGCAAAAATAGGGAGTTTCCTTTGCCTATGCATTCTTCTTTTCTTATTTGAAACCGAGGGGGAGCTGATTCCCTACCCCTTCAGCCAGCACTTGCCTGCAGGCCCCTCCCCAACCCTGGCGAGCCCTTCCTGCACCTCCTGCACCTGCAGGCAGGTACAGCTATGTAACCCTTTTCTTTCCTTTCCTGCACCTCAATGCAGTCCGACTGGGGCAGCAGCTCAAGCAGCTACTCTGCAAGCCTCCTCCGCCAACACAAAACAGCAGCAGCAGTGCCAGCGGCACATGCACCAATATAAAAAGCGTCAAAAGTATCACCAAACGATGAAACAGTTCCAGCCACACCAACAAAGCGTCTCAAGATTGAACCGGAAAAGAGGAAAGTAAAAACTGTGTAGGTAATGGAAGATCCCCTAGATCAATGGATGAAAAGGGGCCACCTTGGTTCAGGGATCATATCAAGCCTTGAACATGTCCAAATCTAGTCATACCACGTAATTCCTTTTTCTTCCTCTTGAGACAGATGCAAAAGCTGTCATTCTTCAACGGACACATGTTTTTTCTGAAGTCCCAATAAGTGAGGGCAAAACTGGTTGCTCATAAAAGCCCCAACCAAGTTGATGAAGTTTGATCAAAATGCCACAAGGGCCACAAGGGCACAACATTATCACTTAAATGCTGAGCATTTTAAATGCCGAGAAATTGAAGACAGAAGCATTAATCCTGCAACTCACTCAATGCTAATGTTTACGCAGTTCCCACAGACTCCAGTCGCTCCCAATCTGGACCCATAACTTTGGCAAATAGATCATTTACAGTGACCTGCAGTTGTGAATGTAATCAGTGCACATGGGTGAAATCAAGTGTGTACATTTGCCACTAATTATTCCTTTTGCACAGCGCCAGATACAGCACACTGTACCTGTATTGTACCAACTGTACAGAATTTATGTCATCCTGCAAATATGGCTTTTAAGGGTGCGGAATGACTGCAGATTACTTGGATATGAATGAAAACAGGCCCTAAGTCAGCTCAGCCAAGCTATGTGTGAAAATGAGGAGTTAATGCCCCGCTGCAAACTGAGCATGCTAAGTGGTTGAGGGTGCCTAAACTGGTGCTTCTGCATCAAAAAAGTGAGGGTGGGGCTCTAGGATTGAGCTATGGGCATTTTAGGTCATTCTTGACCATTTCCAGGAAAATGGGTGCCAAAACACCTGCTCTGGCCCGAATTCTGCCCATATTTTGGCTCTCAGGTAGGTTTTAGGTCAAGCCTGATCCTTCAGAGAGAAAAAAAGGGGGGGCAAATTTTGGTCCGGAGCACTTAGAGCATGGTCACCTGTGCGCACCTGCTAGGCATAAGTGGTGCGAACAGGGAAAGCAGGCAAGCACTGTCTTTGGCCACAACCTGAGTATGAGGCCTTGTTCAGCATGCTTTCTAGGTGTGCCTGCCAAGTCTGGGGGCCCAGGTCAGCAGGGAGTGGCTCCTGGCGAGCAGTGACAGCTGGGCGTTTGACCAAAACGTCAGGCTCTGGTCAGCCCGCCTGAGCGACAGCTGGCCGGATCTTTGAAATTTGAGGGAGGGAGCACATGCTAAGTTTTCAAATTTTGTTTTTATATTTTATTTGTCCCAGCAAAAGTGTCGCGACTCCAGATGGTGCAGTGGTTGGTCTGGAGTTTTTACTCGCCATTTTCCCTGCCAACATTGAGGTCCGGGGAGCGATTTTCTGGACCCCCGCCCCAGCCCCCCGGACCCCCCAGGATGTGCTCCTGATAAAGTGCCCAGCCATCGCTGCTGGTCAGGTAAGCCGGGGGGGAGCTTCCTGGAGACCCCATTTTGGCAGGGGTTTTGCTTGATTTCTGGCCCCACACCCTGGGCACCCCCCGGCACAAACTGAGTATGCAGAGTTGCTAAGATAGGCCTAGACAAAGGTCCTGCATACTCAGAATCATCTGGTTGCAGTGGGGCATTAACTCAAACCTACTTGGCTGACCTGACCCTAAGCCCTCTAAGGGGTGTCAACAGCTGGGAATGAGAAGCTTCCTAAAACCTTATCCCAGTTACCGTACTACCAGGTGATCATCCCGCACCCCCAAAACAATTCATCATATTTGCAATCCCGCACCACTCCCACACCCCTCTCAATAATTATTTTTTGCAATCTCGCACATTCCCGCAGAGTCAGTTGCCCCCTTGCCAATCCTTAAAAGTTCTCGTAATCATTTATTTTCAACTTCCTGCACTTTCCCGCAGTCCCTGAAATGAGTATTTTCAGATTGTCCCGCATTCATCCCGCACCCTCAAAAAAGTTAATTTTGCGGGGTGATCTAAAAGTAGTACAGTAGGTGTATTCTAAGTGTGAGGAATTGTGTGTACTGACCAGGATTCCACTGTTTGCAGCTCTCGAGTATTGGGGCAAGAGTGGCTGATTGCTCCTGTGGGAATGTGCGAGCTGAGTATAGGAAGCTTCCTGAATCCTTACCCCAGTTAGGAGTATTCCTTAAGGTGTGGGGGATTGTTTATACTGAGCAGGCCTTCACTGTACGGAGCAGTGTGATGACTGTACGCGCAGTGCTCAATTCACAGCTGTTAAGAATTTGGGCAAGTTGATTGCCCCTGCGCGAGCATGAATGTCACCCAAAACTATGTGGAGGGTGCGGACATATAAGATATATATGCTTTTGAGGTGTGTAGTTTGATAAAAAAAAAATTTGTACAGTTATCACAAAACCATGCAGTGAGCACTGGCAACAAACAAGCAAGGAGGCAGGCAGCACCCACCGATTCCAATGACTGCAGCACAGCACCTGCTCCCTCCTCCTCAAAAGCACCACTGGCGGTGGAAGATGTCTGTGCAGTAAAGGTGCAAAAAGAGCTTACTTGGAAAAGAGGCGCGTTTGCAGGCAGTGATTTCCAGTGCATACAGCAGCAAGAGGAGGTTGTATATGCAAAAACATGATTGTCATGTTGACAGACTGGAACCGGGAGCTCCAAAATATAAACCTGATTGAAGCTGCAAAGCCCAGTGCAAGTTATAAATCATTCACTTAATTCCATGTTTATGATATCAAGTTGAGGATATAGGGTGATTGTGTTGTGGAAATGAATGTTTTTGGAACAGCTAGGGGTGTGAGTGGTCAGGAGCACCCTGCCCCTGCCTCACTCCCCTCAGCAGCAGCCCCCCTGCAGCAACGCAGCATGAGGAGGGCAAACTTGCATAAGCAAAACCTGAACTTGCAGGAAGCAGCAGTAGCAGTGGCAGCAGCAGCGAGGGAAAAAGCACCGACAACAGCGGGGAGGAGAGCAGTGATGAGTAAAGAATGGAAGGGTGGGCCATGAGGATGATCAGGGAACAAATGACACGTCTCCTAAAGTGAACTGAACTAGATTGCACTTGTTTTGGTGTTCAACTTGTTCCAATTACTGAATGCCCTTGTACTTGGAGGGGCCAAAAGCCCTTAGGTAGTTGAGCACAACTGCGTACAAAATTCACTATGAGGCGTGCTGGTAATGCCTAGCTGCAAAACATATATTGTTTGGGAGTTGAGTGATGAGTCCATGTCTGCACGGAAAGCAAAAAGGCGAGGAAGCCAACTTACTGGGGTGATGACACAGTGCATTCCTGCACCTATGGCTGATCTCAAGCCCACCATGCTGTCCTCAATGACCAAGCATCTGCAAGTGCACGAGAGTGGACACGGTGAAGGCCATCACAAACCCTGCAAGGACAGTTGCCCCCGAGAACATCTTTAGATGCATCGACCTCCCCTTTCATGGGCGACTTAGAGACTGGGTGCAACCTGCTTCTCCAACACAAGGACAGCGTTTTTATTGTAGCACACCTTTCTTAGACTCACTTGTCTGCTACAATCCCCAGCCTCTCACGAGCCATGTTGTAAATGAGGGGGTCTGGTTTCTTCTTTGTCACATCATCGCCCGCAAGGATCACATCAAAACGCTTCAGCCGCTCATGACCGACCACAGCATCAACTACCTGTGACATCATGGGGGAAAGCATGCCAGAGGTCGAGGAGTATGAGCAATGACTCTTCATGCCCTGTCTAAGGCTTTTCAAAATTTCCATTGCGGTCATGCATCTGTCAGGACGCACGGCTCGATGCCCCTTGAGGTGATATGTGAGGGTGTGCCATTGGCAGCTGCAAGTGCACTTCAATTGTGGTCATGGACTGGACACTGCTCCCCAAAGGACCCTGCAGACTCCATACTGGTGCACATTGACAGTCTGAGAAGGAACACATTTCCTTCTTATTTTGCACAGGAACTTTTCCAAACAATTTGTGGCCGCCGCCTTTGCTGCCCAGCAGCCTTGCAATTATGGTCAAAATGCTGGCTGAGACATGATGTACAGCGTTGTAGGGCTCTCAGAGGTCCAACATTGCACTCACCCAACTCTCTACTATGACCTGACCAGCAGCCAAGGCACCACAGAGGGCGTGACTTGTTTGGACAACTTCCGCAGTGAAAATATCATTTAGTGCAGCACACGGACAGGCTAATGAACAGGACCAGCCTGCTTTATGCAATGGGGATTGTGATTCAACGTCCGCTTGCCACAAAGATTTCATTATTTCTTGCATCAGAGGTTTCTGATGTCAGTGCATAGTGCCGAGGGTACTGCCCTAGGATGGCGACAGGGTAAGTATGATGATGGGGCAATTTAGGTATGGGCATGCCACATAGTGCTCAGGAATGTCTGGCAAGCAAGAGGCTGTTCAAACAAAACAAGCATAGCCAAAACTGAGCGAGCTACCTTGATGAAGCCCTCCTTGGTTGCAGCAGAACAAATGCATACCGCCACATCTGGGTGGTCCAAGCATTCATCCATGAGCTTCAGCACCCCAGGGCGGGCTTCAGCAGCCTGCTCCACTATGGATTTGTAGTGCTCCGTCTTCTTGTCCTGAGCGTATTCGAGGGACCTTCCAAGACTAAGAGTGCTTGCACATTCCTGCGCTTTTGGTCTAGGGATGGGGTCCTGTGGCTGAGAGGTTTGTGCGTTGTATGTACACAGACCAAGGATGTCTACCAGCGCATTGTGTCTGCATTACTACGCTTGGAAGCTTCCACCCCCTGTCACTCCTCACAGGCATGCATGGGCTGAGGGTTGTCGTCCAATGTGTGGGCGTGGACCTATGCCAAAATTATATGTTTTTGGCGCATACTTTACACTTCTTAAAATGGCAGAGTAGAGGAATGCAGCAGATGGAGAGCAAACAGCCCGAAGTTTTGAATACATGGTACAGTTGGTCAGGATGGAAAACTTGCCTCGTCGGCCTTTGAGAACCTCGAAAAAAAGTCCATCGCCTTTGCTGCTTCATTCTATCTAAAATTAGGAATGGACTTGGCACGCGCTGAAGTAAAGGGCAATTTTTTGAGAAAACTTTTACTTGTCTGCAAGGCTTTGTGTTCATTAATTCTACTCGATGGCAAGCTTGATAGGCAAGTTTGACAAGTCAGCATTTGCAAGGGGCATCCTTTCACCTGTAATTCATCCACTAGTGCATTCTTAGTGGCTTCCGACACGGGCACAGGGCCCAAGGTGCTTGCCGGCCATCCAAACTTGTTGAAGTGGTATTTCATTTTGGGCTTGCCACCCCCCACAGTATTTTGCAGGACATCCTGTGACAAAAGGGAACAGCGAAAGAATACAAGGAAAATGTCAAAGTTTTTGCGAAAGTTCACTCCCTTGCAATCAAACAGACGTGCAAAGAGGGTGAAGTACATGGCTATGCAACGCTCTTGTGTATGTATTTGAGTTGCTATGCTGGATTCATAGCGGGAAGGTTCCAAACAGAAGCAGCAGACTGTATGCATTCAATCTTCTCAAGCAACTATTAGATGGACACAGGAAAACTTTCTTGCCACTTATGGGAGGCAGGAAGCATAACTTGTGGCCCTTAAGAGCCAATACTGACCAAAATTTTATCTTAGGAATTTGAGCTCAAGGGCTATCAATTGGTATTGTATCGGTCCGATTGGAAGAGGTTGGGAAGGAGGATGTCAGGAGGTTTCGACTTTTTGGACCACATTCCATAAATATTCTGGACCATGTTTATAGGATATGAAGTGCATCATCAGATTCCTGAGCTCAAGCCCTGTTCTGGTTGACATCCATATCAAAGTCTTAATCAAAAGGAGGGTGGGGTCAGTGTGCATGACTGGAGATCAATGTGTAGGGGTGTGGATTGCGGGGGCTGTGGAGGCAAAGGTCCAGCAATCAATCCAAATTCACATTCGCAATCTGAGATGTGCAATTGCATGGCAGAGTTGGGAGGGCGGTTTGTGGACTTTCAAGCCAGTTGTCAGGTATGCATGCGCGTTTGCAAGACACTTAATAATGCCCAAAAAATTGCACCTCAATTCACCTTTTTTGGGTGAAGAGAGTATGCAAACGGATCGGAAATGTAAAAAGGAGCATTTTGATACCCCTGCTCTTGGAGTAGTGGCACTAGAAAAAGAGTAGGGAGGTGGTGGTGGTGAGTTGTCCGAGGGTCCTTTCCCAAAAAAAAGGGCCAATCTTTTCTTATGTCTTCCCCTCACTTACATAATAATCGGTGCTCCACTGGACAGGCTCTCCATCGATGGTCAGATTAAAGGCAGTAAAAGCAGCATTGTAGGCTTTCCTGCAGCATGAATATTTCGTATGTTGCATGCATCATGCTTCTGCATCTTGCTGCAAATCATGCTTAAGAAGCAGCCCAGAAACAATGAAATATGCAAGCATTATACTGAAACACTTCAGGCATACAAGGCTTTATTTGCTGTGTGTGTGTGGTTGTGTGTGTGTGGTTGTGTGTGTGTGTGTGTGTGTGTGTGTGTGTGTGTGTGTGTGTGTGTGTGTGTGTGTGTGTGTGTGTGTGTGTGTGTGTGTGTGTGTGTGTGCACCTATGCGTGTCCTTACCTGTGCAATTCTTCTGTCTCTACAATCACGCCATCGCAGCTGCACAGTTGCTAGCAGTTAGTACATCTGAGGTACGCCAGGTCAGCGCACAGACAGTCCAGGAGCGTCGCTCAAATAATCTTCTTACTCACTCAAAGAGTAGAGCGACCTTGAAAGGGCGTTTGGTAGACACAGGTTTGTCTGCCGCTCTGGCTTGCAATCTCACTGCTGCACGATGCCTTGCGCTGCTTGCACTCCTACTGTACAATGTGGATTGCTGGCCAACACGTTGAAACATCATTGTTATTTTCTAGTGCTGTGATTTCTCTAAACGGCCAAACAGAGCGTCCTTACTTGGCCACCTGGAGGGGGTCACAAAAAGGAAACTTCCCTGGCCCCACCCCTCCCAAAATATTTAATACAGTTGTGACCTAAGGTCTTAATGACACAACCTTGCATGAAAAAGTTTTGGAAAATTGGCTCAGTGAACGCGCTCAAACAGGGAAAAAGGGGGCAAAGAAAAGAAAGAAAAGTCTACGCAAGCCATAGGCAGCGTGCATTAAGGAAAGTACCCCTAACAAAAGTTAGAGGCATCACCAGAAGGCCCTCAAACCTACACTAGACAAAACTAGCCTAGGAAAGAGCCAGAGACAGAGCTAATGGGGATCTGGAGGGTTGTTCGCCATGCCTCTGGACGCTCGGATTCTCCTTCTCTCGTCCTCCGCCGCCGCCGCGCGCCCAGCAAACCCCCTCCCAGAAGCCCCCTGAAAGCAAAGAGCGTGTCTAGTGTTAATGATGGTGGATAATCTTCGGATGGCATGGTCTCTAAGCTTGGATGCTAGTGATTTGGCTTTTTGTTTTGGTCAGACCCAGATTTATTAGAGGTGTAATTGTATACTCATTGTAAATGGTGCCGCCAACACCAATTAAGATGGTGTGCAGTGACACTTTGTTAATCCTGTTTGGATTTCTTGAGCTGCGGGTTTTGAGTCTACTAGACTCACTAGTAGTAATGGTATGGGAATGTTGGGTCTTTGCGCGTTCTAGGGTGGGAAAGGGATTTGTGTCAGGGCAGAATTTAAGTTCAACAAGGTGGATGTCCCTATCTTGAGGGGGAATCTAGGAAGGATCAAGGTGAGCTTGTCTGCCTGGGATAGGGTGCACAAAGAGAGCATCAGGGCGGCTTTGGTGCCGGGCAGGTGAGCCTGTACCATTTGGGAAAACCCAATCTGGAATGGCTCGAGAGATGTTATCAGGGACTTGTATGCCCTGATCCAGGAGTGTCTCATTATTGCATCCATCCATGCCAATGAGGGATGAGCCATACCGGCCTTTACTGAGGGCTTTTACACAGAGGTTAAGGGCCGCATGGTGTCTGTTGGTGTGCATCCCACTCATCGTTGGGTTGGTACACCTGAGCAGAACGTGATGAATGTGGTCCATATCATCACAGAGTGGGCATCTTTCCAGAACTAGAAAAGTTGAAATTGGAGGCATGACTCTGTGTGTACAGTGTATCCGTTCGATACTTCATAATATTTATTTGCTGTTTAAGAGTAATATCTGGATTTTTCCAGAAGGAGTTGCTGATCTCCTTGTTTGCAAGTTGAGAGATTGGGTTGTGAGTTTCAGTGTTTGCATTGGTGGTGGGCGGTGTGGCATCGTTAAGCTTCTGCCATCTCTGGTAGTGGTAGCCAGAGGTGTTAGCAGAGCCAAGCTTGTGTTTCTTGTGCATGTGTGCTTGAAGTTTGTCGCTCAGGTTGGTGAGGTAGTGTATCGGGAAAGTTCGTGAGCGTTGCACGCCATCAAAATGTGTGGAAGAGGTCTTCAATGAAAGCCAAAAGAAATTGTGGAAAGGGTCCTTGGCATCTGGGAGTATAATGTCTATGGAGTCTGAGAGGGCTGCGGTGCGAGCGCAAGCGTCAGCCCCCTCATTTCCTATAATGCCAGAGTGGGCTTTGACTTTGTAGAAATGGATAGGGTGAGGGGAGTGCTCTAATATGGTTGATATTGCATGAATGAGCTCTGCATGTAGATGATGCCTCATGCGCATCGGATTAAGGGTTTGTTTAGAAATCTGGGAGAGGCAGGATGCACTATCAGAGGCAATGTCAGTTTGCCCATGTTGGAGTGCCACAAGGATACCTGCAAGTTCTGCTCTGTTGATGGTATTAGTAGGCCCATGACCATTGGGTTTTATGTGTAGCTGTAAGTGTTGGGAAGGTGGAGCAGTGTCCCTTCCCGGTTTGTAAACGCCTGAACCAGAAAGTGGTGGGGACTCGTCAACTTATTGTTTAATCAAACTGCCATCTGTGTAGGTGATTTCTCTCCAGTCCTTGATTTTAGGTGTGAATGTCTTTTTATAGTTGGCAGGGGTGAAGGCTGCTCTTGCCTGGGGGCACTTGTGTGAACAGCTATGAGTGTCAGATGGGAGTGATTGGAATTTCTGTTTCCAAGTGTTTGATGCAAGGTGTTGGTGGGTACGCAGTGGCGTAGCAGGATTTGGAGGATCCAGGGGCAGCCAAAAAGCTTCTGGTACATCTTGTTTTACATCTTGCTGGAAGAGCTGGAACCAGTCTTTGTTTGCTCTATCTAGCACTACTCTGGCATGAGGTTCCACACTACGATGAGGTTCCACACTACGATGAGTTGCATAGGATAGGAAGGTGGGGTAGGATTGTCTATGGTATCACACCAGTGTTGTGGTGCCTGGAATTGGATTTTTCTTGCAGGGAATTTGGCAAGGGTCTTTGCATGGCCTGGGTAGTGATTGAGCCAGCTCATGAAGGCGTTGCAGCTGAAGCCTCTCCAGTGGGGCAAAAGCATGAAGGTGGCAACTGGTTGTGTGGTTTGAAGGGAGGAGTGCACTGCGTGGCGCAGGAGTTTAAACATTATTTCATCATCATGTGGGGGATGGCAGAAGGAGAAGCCAGTGTAGCGCACAGAGAGGGCGTCTGTGTGCGCCCCAAAGACCTGGTCTCGGCAGTTTGTGCTGAAATAGGTGTTGTAGGTACCGTCAAAATCAAGAGGGTTGGAGAACCTCTCTGTTGAGACCATGCACCATTTATGAAGGGGTGATCGGATGTGGGAAGGAGTGATCAGCATTTTAGAATTGAAAACCTTTTTGCTCTGGACAAAGAGATGTCTTTGTTGAGCCTTTTGACGTGAGAGCAGTCCCACAATTTCAGTTGCTGAGTCCTGGACAGGTGGCTGGATGGTGGCGTGGATGCCTGCCTTTTTGGCTGCTTCGTAGGCTTCGATCAGGGTCATGAGCCTGTCTGCAGTGAGCATGCCCATGCACTTGCCATTGGCATTGTGGTGAAAAGAAAAGAGAAACTACGCAGGCAGGGAAACTCTCCCTAAATAAAGAAAAGAAAAGAAAAAGAAAAAGAAAAGTCTACGCAGCCCCGAGGCCGCGTGCATTAAGGGAAGAACCCCTAACAAAAGTTAGAGGCCTCACCAAGAGGCCCTCCACCTAAACTAGACAAAACTAGCCTAGGAGAGAGCAAGAAGCAGAACTAATGGGGATCCGGGGGATTGGCCGCCATGCCCCTGAGCGCTCGGACTCTCCTCCTTCCATCCTCAGCCGCCTCCGCGCGCCCAGCAAACCCCCTCCCAGATGCCCCCTGAAAGCAAAGTGCATGTCTAGTGTTAATGATGGTGGATAATTTTTGGATGGCATGGTCCCTAAGTTGTGATGCTAGTACTTTGGCTTTTTGATTGGTCAGACCCAGATTTATGAGAGGTGTAATTGTGTACTCGTCGTAAATCGTGCCACCCACACCAATTAAGATGATGTGCAGAGTCACTTTGTTATTCCTGTTTGGGTTTCTTGAGCTGCGTGTTTAAGTCTGATAATGGTGTGGGAATGTTGAGTCCGTGCACGTTCTAGAGTGATGAAGGGGTTGGTGTCAGGGCAGAATTTAAGTTCAACGAGGTGGATGTCCCTATTTTGTGGGGGGATCTTGGAAGGATCAAGGTGAGCTTGTCTGCCTGGGATAGAGCGCACAAAGAGAGCATCAGGGCGGCTTGGGTGTCGGGCAGGTGAGGCAGTGCCATTTGGGAAGATCCAGTCTGGAATAGCTCGAGATGTTTTCAGGGGCTTGTATGCCCTGATCCAGAAGTCTGTCATGGTTACAGCCGTCCATGCTAATGAGGGATGAACCATATCGGCCTTTACTGAGGGCTTCTACACAGAGGCTAAGGGCCATATGGTGTCTGTTGGTGTGCATCCCACTCATTGTTGGGTTGGTACACCTAAGCAGAGCGTGATAAATGTTGTCCGTATTTGCACATAGTGGGCATCTATCAGAACTGGAAAAGTTGAAGTTGGATGCATGACTCTGTGTGTACAGTGTATCCGTTCGATACTTCATTAGATTAATTTGTTGTTTAAGGGTAATCTTTAGATTCTTCCAGAAGGAGTTGCTGATCTCCTTGTTTGCAAGTTGAGATATTGAGTTGTGAGCTTCAGTGTTTGCATTGGTGGTGGGTGATGTGGCATCGTTAAGCTTTTGCCATCTCTGGTAGTCCCTAAATCAATAAAGGAGACGCATTGTCTCAGAAGAGCCGTAAGTCAATGGAAATGGTGAAGACATTCTTCAGAAGAATGGAAACCCTATTTCATCTCGAATACCCTGGGTGTGTAGCAGTGATATAGCAGACACCATTGCAAGAGATATGGTGGTCTTGCTGGGTTAGGGTGTGCGAGAAAGTCTAGGGGTAGGTGAACCTTATCTCTGTTTTCACTCAAGGAGCACTTTCTCTTAGCTTTTTTTCCATTTTTGCTGCATACCGTCCTTTTTTTACCATAGGCAGGCCTAACATACACAATTTGAGGTCGAAATTCTGAGATATGCCCAGGCATCCAGCCAACAGTTTGACTAGCTGGTATAGGTCAGGCCTTGGCTCTGGTGCCAACGAACACTAGTTTAATCTTGACGCCATAGCCGGTTTAAGAGTCAGAACAATTCAAAATTGCACAAATGAGTTAACCTTGTGGAGGCCAAACTATGCAGGTTTACTTAAGGGGAAAGTAATGAAAGCTCTGGTGGCTTAAGTCCTTGGACTTGCTGAGCACCAGAACCTGCACTTATTGATTAAGAAGCCCGATCTGACTCACTCCCACAAAGCACTCCGCGTGCAATCCCATTGTGAGGTGTCTTTTTCATGGTTTGAAATAGGTCTAATACTGCAAACTTTTGTCAAGCGGCATCAAGGTATTTCACCTAGCCTCAGCACAGGGACATGTTCAACATCAAATCCAAAATGTTTAAAGCACCAATGGCAGAGTGCTCGAGACCAATTGGATGCTGCATGGCATGTGGTTGGAACTCATTTTAAAACAAATCTTTAATGCAAATTGCATGACTGAACATCCTAAGAAACGAAAAGAAAAAGAAGAAGCTACATAGGCAGAGAAAACTCTCCCTACATTAATCAAGGAAAGAGAGACACACTGGCTCAAAGAGCCGTGAGTCTCCCTCACCAGAAGATGAGAGGGGAATTTATGTGGATCGGGTGGGTTTCTGGCAGCACGCTGCTCCAGGGCACCAGTGTTATGATGAGTGTTTTTTATTTTCAATGGCACGTCTGGTAGAGGTAAGTTTGCAAACTGTACAGAATGGGCATGGATTTCTCTTGCAAGTGTTTCAGATCTCTGTGATTCAATCCCTAATTTTTTGAATTGATCAAGTGTATGGGCAGTGTTAATAGTCCCGCCCACACCCAGGATTGGGTAGATAGTAATCTCTACACCTTTGAGTTGTTTGCACAGTTTGCTGTGTTGTTGCTGTGAGGCTCTTAGCTGGGCACTAGGCCTCGTATCTTCACAGTATTTGATTTCTATCAAGTGGATATGACGGGCTGGAGTTGTGCTACTCCCCATACTACGGAGTACTCGGTGTGAGGGAGGAATGGGTGATCTATTTGGGTTAGTTGGGTGGGGAATGACCAAGATTGCATCAGGGCGGCCGGAGTTGCGTCTTGTTTGAATGGGAATCATGGGTTCAAAGAGGTAGGAAGGTACAAGGGTTACAAGGGTTACAAGGGGAAAAAAGGCCTCAGTCAAGACGTTTGACTGCTAGCCTGTTCATAAATACACATGAGCCTGAGGTCATGAAGAAAAAAAGGAAGTTTGTTATTATCCTGGTTTAGAAAAATATTGATATCCTGGGAATTCACATGGTGAATGGTGCCTAGACAGGGCATCCTGTGGGAGGTGTGGAGGTGTAGGAAAGAGAAGTTGTGCCCAAAAAGTGAGGCATACTTCTGACGGAGAGAGCATACCTGGGGATTGGAGCATCTGAACAACACATGTTTTTCATCATGTTTTTTGTATGTCATCAGAATCACAGATATTACAGACCGGAGAAGTACTATTGGACCAAGTAGCCCGTTCAACTCGGAGAGCGTGTACCCGCAGCCTGAATCTGGCAGTGTTGCGAAGGACATGATGGGGAAGATCCAAGTACATGTATTTAGGCATTGTATAAGGTGGGTGAATGGCATGTGCATTTCTGACAGGGAGAGCGCACCATTGATGGTAAGTCAGCCGCTTACTGTTGCTTACTCTTAGATCAGGGGCTGTGAATTGGTTCCAATAGCCCAGGTGTCTAAATCTCAGGTCCACCACAAATTCACTGAGGTTCACGCTGTCCTTCTAGACTTCATCTTGTCTTCTCGTGACTTTCAGTTTTTCAGTGCTTGAGTTGCCCGTGTTTGTGCTCAACTAAGGACTTCATGCCGAGCAGCCAACCTTATGGCTGAAGGCTTAGATCCCATTGTAACATTGTAACATTGAGGTTCACAGGGTCACAAGCCATAATTTGACGTTTCATCAGATCCGAGTGAGCCAAACCATCCAGCGCAGATAAGAGGTGGGACGTCCAACAAGAATCAGTCATGGAGCTAAGGCTGATGTCAGCATGGAGAACCTTTTTGAGGAGGAGACTGTTGCACTTAGTAAGCGAGTTGTAGAAGCGCATATTGGCACGAAACCAATTGAACTGAAAAGGTTCAATGCCACATTCTCGTAAAATGCTCCAAGATGGTGTTGTGGATTTCACTCCAAGAAGATTTCGCAAAACGTTCAGGATCCACTTCTGCAACATGTTGTCCATTCCTGCGCCCTGCTGTAAGTAAGGAGTGGCCCAAATCTGGCTAGCATACATTCCTGCTGGGATAGCGTACGTTTTTAAGAGCCAGATGAGCGCATGCAGCCGATTTGTAAGGTTGTGGTTGTGAGCAAAGGTTTTGACACGATAAGTCCCCGCCATGCATGGTTTCAGAGCAGCCTCAGCAGCAGTGGAAAGGTTGAGACGTTTGTTACAGACCATACCCAGATATTTAAAAGAATCAGTGTAGGGCAGTTTTTCACCATCATACAACAGTTGGGGAAGAGTGTCAGCTCTGGAATTGAAGCAGACGACCTCAGACTTTTTTGTGTTGACCGTCAGACATTTTCTGGTTGCATAACCCTGCAACTTGTTTAACATGGCTTGCATGTGGGTGTGGTTGTTTGCAGTCAAAGCGAGGTCATCTGCATAAAGCGTATGAGAAACATGAAAATTTGGTAAGCCTGTCACCACGCCTGTTTCCCCATTTGTGATGCAGCCAATGTCATTAACGTAGATTGAGAATAAGAGTGGTGACAGTGGGCACCCTTGTTTAACTCCATGCGTTGGCTGGACACTTGCCCGTTTATCTCCGTCAATAAGGATGTATTTGTCATCTCGGTAGAGGTCTTTAATGATGGAGAGAAGCCGGCTGGGCATCTGGCATTCGTGTAAGTGTTCCCACAATCTGTCTCTGGGTATTGATTCATTTGCCTGTTTGAAATCAATAAAGGTGGCATATAAACGTGGGGAGCCTTGAGGTTGAAGTATCTGAGCTGCATGCTTTAGGTGCCTCAAAATAAAAAGTGGCTGTAAGGTGTTGCGGCCTGGAAAAAAGCCGAATTGACTGTCAGGACTATTGTTGTATTTTGCACACCAGTCTTGAACCATGGAGCGGAGGACATTTGTGTACAGGCGGTATAGTGTGTTACTGACTGCAAGCATCCGGTAGTTTGAAGGATGTGTCACAGCGCCCTTTTTGAATATTGGAGCAAGTTTGGCAGCTTTCCATCGGATGCGAGCAGTTTTGAGCATAAGCGTGAAGAGTTGTGAAATGTATGGAGCCAGCACATTGTGATGTGCAAGACCTCTGCCATGACGTCTAGGGACAAGATTGCACGCATGTTTTATGAAAGAAGGTAGGACTGTGTCAAAGCCAGGTGAAGAGGAACTGCTCATGTTGGAAATGTGCTTAGAGACAAGGGAGGTTAGGAAGGTACAGCATGATTAGAGATTTGCTCAGGGATTGCAGGTCGTGCTGAGCTACACGGTTTGTGTTGCCTGCATCCAAATGCACAGCACTGCTGCCTAAGAAAGAAAAAGAAAAACTACGTAGGCAGAGGAAACTCTCCCTACATCAAATAAGGAAAAGGAGACACATTGGCTCAAAAGAGCCGTGAGCCCCCTCCACCACGAAGACTACAAAAAGAAGATCCTAATGGGGATCTGGAGGGTTATTGGAAGCACCCGGCTCCATAACCTGGCTGCAAGAAGTATTTTTGTTTTCAATAGCACGCCTAGTGGTAACAAGCTTGTTGGCATACATGACAGAATGGGCATGAAGTTTGGGAGCAAGTTTATCGGCGCGTTGGTGGTCAAGTCCCAGTTGTTTAAACTGGTTAAGGGTGTGCTCAGTGTAGCAGGTCCCACCAACACCCAAAAGGATGGTGTGGAGAGTCACAACTTTTGCATTAATGAGTTTGCAGAGGTCTGCATGCTGCCGCTGTGCCGCCTCCAACTGCTGTCCAGGCCTCGTGTCTTCACAGTACTTGATTTCGATCAAGTGCACATGCCGCTGGTTTACATTCAGTTGTTGGGGTTGCCTCACGCGGTTGGCTGTTGTGGCCCTCAGTGTGGGGTTGTGTCTGCTGCGTAAGGCATGATGGTGTAAGCAGGAGGTAGAAGGAGAAGAAGTGGGTTTGGCTTTATAGGGAGTAATCAATATAGCATCAGGACGGCTGGAGGTGAGTCTAGATCTCTTAGAAAAATTTCTTGGAAAGAGGTCAGGGGGTATAATTCTGTTTGATGCATGTGCAGGGATTTGAAGGTTGTGCTGCTCCAACCTATCACCACTCCCTATGTCCATGTTAACCAAACCTGCTCCCCAAGGGCTTTTGCTAAGAGCTTTGATGATCATTCTTCCAGCAACATTGTGGCGTTCGGTTTTCATGCTGGAGATGATATGATTTTGGCAGCCTGAAAGCATGTGGAGTGCGCTGCCTAATTGATGACAGCCTGGGAGAGGGCACAGTGGGTTAGTGGACCTTTTGAAGCGAAACACATGTTTTTGGTTATAGAGGGTGCCAGTGCGATATTGTAAGATGGTGCGCTTCATGGGTGTGGATATACAGGACATGTTCCTAAAGGCATTGCTGATTTTCTTATCTACATGTGATAACAAACTCTGATAATATGAGTAGTAGCCTGTTTTGGAGTCGGCATACCCAAGTCTGTGTTTTGTATGCATATGAGATTTGAGAGCGTTTTGAAAATTGGGGAGGTAGGTTGTTTTAGGATTGGGTGTAGGAGCTGTGGATGTGCCAGCATTGTGTTCTCTTTTTTCCTCCTTGGCTAACCACTGGCAGAATAAATGAGAAAAAAGGATTTCCGCCAGGGCCTGCGCTAGGGATCCCAGTATCAGCCACATTATTATTGGCTTGCTTGGTATTTTGCAATAGCATCTGCACATTCGTTACCTAATTTCCGCTGGCAGGATTCAGATGATGCTTTGTTTAACCCTAGCGCACTACCATTTGCATGGTCCTGATGAGAAGAGTACCTTGAAATCATCAATTCCTTGGCATATATTTTCTATCCAGTGGGGAAGCGTTCTTTGCTGTTCGAATGAAGACAAAGCCAAGGTCTATGCCTCAGGACAACAGACTTTATGGACGTCCCAGTGCTTGCTTGTATTAGATACAACAGCGAGTGGTGGTGTTGAAAAACACCGTTTGTTGTTGTGCGTGTAAGACAAGAGGAAGGGGAGGGGTGTGTAAGCTTGTGGTTTGACAGTACCCTACTCCTCGTTCCCCCAGCCCGGCAGCCCAGCTATCAACACTTAGGCACGCTCCCCCCTGATGCGCCTGGCCAGCTGGATGTCCTTGGGCATGATGGTGACGCGCTTGGCGTGGATGGCAGCCAGGTTGGTGTCCTCAAACAGGCCCACCAGGTACGCCTCCGCGGCCTCCTGCAGCGCCAGCACCGCGCTGGACTGGAAACGCAGGTCGGTCTTGAAGTCCTGCGCGATCTCGCGCACCAGGCGCTGGAAGGGCAGCTTTCGGATGAGCAGCTCCGTGGACTTCTGGTACTTGCGGATCTCGCGCAGCGCCACGGTGCCGGGCCTGTAGCGGTGGGGCTTCTTCACGCCACCGGTGGCGGGCGCGGACTTGCGGGCGGCCTTGGTGGCCAGCTGCTTGCGGGGCGCCTTGCCCCCGGTAGATTTGCGGGCGGTCTGCTTGGTGCGAGCCATTGCTGCTGCTGTGTTGGAAGGGACTATTTGTAAGTGATTTGTGAACAATCCTTCCGGACCTTGGAAGCACAATCTTATAGTCAAACACGAACACACAGGACAGAGCACAAACAAGTTGGTCCTGGCGATCCAGGAAGGCCCGACCAGCAGGACCAGCGTTGACTGGCTTGCACGCAAGCATATTTGAATGCCATCTGCGATCTTAGAGTCAATAACTTAGCAACTTTGACAACATCCACTACTTGAAAAGCTATGTCTGGACGCGGTAAGGGAGGCAAGGGACTCGGCAAGGGGGGCGCCAAGCGCCACCGCAAGGTCCTGCGTGACAACATCCAGGGCATCACCAAGCCCGCCATCCGTCGCTTGGCACGTCGTGGTGGCGTGAAGCGCATCAGCGGCCTCATCTACGAGGAGACGCGCGGCGTGCTCAAGGTGTTCCTGGAGAACGTCATCCGTGACGCCGTGACCTACACCGAGCATGCTAAACGCAAGACCGTGACTGCGCTGGACGTAGTGTACGCGCTTAAACGCCAGGGCCGCACCCTGTACGGCTTTGGAGGCTGAGCTGCCGGCGCTGCTGAGGGAGAGTCAAAGCTGGGGGACTTTCACAAGCCCTTCCTTACAACCTCATGGTCTCGGTGCAGGCATACACAACAAACGGTGTTTTTCAACACCACCTTCCACTGTTGTGCAGGCACGTTCTTAACAAACCTAAAGCTTTTGCCTGCTCACTGTCTGTTCCTGTCTGCCAGTTGTGCTCTTGCATTCATCACCTGTGTGAATGTCGCTTGCTGGCATTAACAAGCCTGTAGCAACAAAGCTTTTTTGCCAATCGTTGAAATGAACAGCCTGAAGCAACACAGCTTTTACACGATTCATGGCAATGAACCTGCCATGCATGCTAACGATGTTGCCTGTGTCTGGCAGGAAATCCAAAATTTTTAATACTCTCAATAGGCTTGGTTGGCCTGGTTGCACATGTCTCGAGCTAGCTGCCAAGCGACTACTCCCAGTGCAGGCACACAAGCATACGTAAGAATCACACAGACTTCACCTCTTTTGAGCACCCTAACACCTCACCAAGATGAATTTTCCACGACTTTTTATGCCGCACAGTCGTGTCTTTAGTCATAGAACTCATGATACTGTACTACTAGGTGATCATCCTGCACCCCCAAAACAAGTAATTATTTTCACAATCCTGCACCAATCCCGCACTATCCCGCAGGGCCAGTAGTCCCCTTGATAATCCTTGACATTCTCTAATATATTTATTTTCACTTCACACTTTTCCAATGCCCCTAAAATAATTATTTTCAGGTCATCCTACACCCCTCAAAAACGTTATTTTTGCGGGATGATCTAAAAGTAGTACAGTAACTGCTTAAAGTACTTAGGGAGGGGCGAGGCCAGGGAGGCTCAGAAAGGTTTCCTGTGACAGACCCCCCCCAAAGTGGCCAAGTTAGGACCCTTTGATTACTCCCCACATCAATTGAGGGAAAAAGGATACCTAGGGCCGAGGCACTGTGTATCCCCTCACCAAGAGAAACAAAGGAAGGAAGTCAATGAGGATCAGGAGGGTTATTAGCAGTACCCCTTGCCTGATCTTGGTGATAAGAGTTGAGAGAAGTCTTCTCGAGATCGCATCTGGTTCTGGAACAGTAGTACTGCACACCGAAATAGACAGCAGCAATGATTGTCCTGTCTCAACAGAGTCTGCCCAGCCTGCCACCCCCCTTCCCAGTCCAGGTCCCCAAGCGCAGCCCTCTGCACCTCATTTGAATCCATACTATTGCAAGCCCCTCATTCACAGAGAGTCTGCTTAAGGCTGAAGGTGTTCCGTGTGGTGGGACTTCTTCTGGCTTGTACATCTCTGCCCTCTCTTTCGTACTTATTACACACTTTAGTACACGTGTGTGCCCTCTGCCATGACTGGACATGAACATTTTTCTTTAACAGAAAAAAAACTTCAATTCTTCTTTCACAACTTTGCTTTTATGAACAGGCTAGCAGTCAAACGTCTTGACTGAGGCCTTTTTCCCTTGTAACCCTTGTAACCCTATTGCAAGCCCCTCCGCCATTCTATAGTGTGGGTCCATCTCTCTCACTTGGACTTGCTCCTGGGGAGTGGGAGATGGTCAGGATGTTAGCCCCTAGCATATCCACATCATCAAGGTCACACAAGGGCCAAGTCCTTTTGCCTGCACCCACGCATCATTCAACAGGCTGCCAATCAAATACCTCAATCCAGAGTCCAGAGTCCAGTGTCCAGAGAAATATCAGAAAGTTCAAGAGGACCTTTTACAATCATAAGTCTTGCAGATCCCCATTATGATGTTCTTTTTGTAGCTTCGTGGTGGAGGGGACTCACGGCTCTTTTGAGCCAATGTGTCTCCTTTTTTTTAATTGATGTAGGGAGAGTTTCCTCTGCCTACGTAGTTTTTCTTTTTCTTTTCTTGCATCCAGCTCCAGCATGGAAACTGAATGCCACAGAAAGAAAAGAAGTACTTTGCAGGCAGTGAAAACAGTCCCCACGTCAATTAAGAAAAAGAGGATGCCTAGGGCCGAGGCACCGTGTATTCCCTTCACTAAGAGAAACAAAAGAAGAATCAATGGGGATCAGGAGGGTTACTAGCAGTAGCCCGTGCCTGAGATTCGAAAAAGTCTTCTCAAAAGCACGGTGCTAACAAGTTTATGAGCGTGCTGGACAGAATGAGCATGAAGCTTCAGAACAAGCTTGATGGCTGTATGACTGTCAAGACCAAGCTCTTTAAGAGCTCCAAAGTGTGAGGGGTGTAGATGACCCCGTCCACACCTAACGGAATGGTATGGACTCCTCGGAGGGTGACTTGAGCTGAGCCCCTTGAAAGGTGGCAACATAGATCACGGTGCTGCTGCTTGGACTCCACAATGAAGCTGGAAAAATGATGATTGAAGCTTTAAGTATAAGCCCTGGGGAGCAGGCTTGGATAACACATGCATAGGATGTACCCCCTTACCTCTTTCCACGTAATTTTCCTAAGAGATATAGACTCACATCTAGTCGTCCTGATACTCATCAGTATCATGATTGCTCCTTATAATGCCAAACTCACTCCTTCTTCTTGTTCCTCCTCCTCCTTTTCCTCGTACCATGTGTTACGCAGCAGGCACAGCACCCCACACAGGTCCAACACAACCACCCGCGCTAGGCAACCCCAACAACTGAGTGTGAACCGGTATGTACACTTGATAGAGATTAAAAATTTTGTGAAGCTACTAGGCCTGGGTAGCAGTTGGAAACGGTACAGCGGCATGCAGATATCTGCAAGAATAAAAGTGGAAAAGCTGTCACGTTACATACCATCCTTCTGGGTGTCAGTGGGACCTGTTAAACTGAGCACACCCTTAACCAGTTTAAACAACTGGAACTTGACCACCAACGTGCCATTAAGCTTGCTCGCAAACTTCATGCCCATTCTGTTGCGTATGCCAACAAGCTTGTTACCACTAGGCGTGCTCTTGAAAACAATGATACTTCTCACAGCCAGGTTATGGAGCTGGGTGCTTCCAGTAACCCTCCAGATCCCCATTAGCATTTTTACTTCACAGTTTTGTGGTGGAGGGGACTCACGGCTCTTCTGAGCCAATGTGTCTCCTTTTCCTTAATTGATGTAGGGAGAGTTTCCTCTGCCTACGTAGTTTTTCCTTTTCTTTCTTTTCTTGCAGCCAGCTTGGTCTCAGGCTAGCTCTTGTCTAGTATCCGGAAGAACTGTGATTTAGTTCACAGCTGCTATAGCCCATCAAGGCTTCAGGCGCAATTGCTAATCAGTGCCTCCATCCTATCAGCACCGAAGCCAATACTCAACTTAGTCAGGTGCAATTGCTTATCAGCGCCTCCACCCTATCAGCACCATGGCCAATACTCAACGGCACGTTGGGCCCACAACACAGCCCACAGCACCAGCCCGGGCGCCATGGCTGTACCGCTCAGCTCAGCCAACCCCAGGAAGACGGCTTCTCTGCCACTGTGTTATGGTGTTAGGGGTGTTACAATCTGCTCTCGCTGCTACTGACGAGACAAGCGAGGACTGAGGAGGGGATTGCATGGAGATATGTAATATTCAATATGATGAAGGAGGAGCCTCAACTCAAGATCACAGGCATGGTTCACGCTTTCTCACAAAGATACTGTTCCAGCTAATTTAACTTTCCAATAGGCTGTGGCTGGCGCTGGATGCTCCCTGTACCCCCTGCGCCCTCCTCTTTTTTTTTAATGGATACCGGGAATTCGCCCTTTGCACTGTCCTCATTGGAACAACTGACATTGCATCAGGGCAACTGCAAGTGTGTCTTTGTTTGTTAGAGAAACGACGAGGATAATAGTTAGAGAGGGCTCCATTTGTTGAGTGTTCAGGGATCTGCAGGTTCTGTAAAGCAAACGATCTACACTGCCAATATCCATGAAGGCAAGGCCTGCCCCTATAGGGCCTTTGCTGATAAGGAGGATTCTGCTAGCAATATTGGGGTGCTCGGGTACCAAATTTGACATGATGGAATGTTTACATCCTGAAAAGAACATGTAGGGCACTGTCTGGCTCCCCACTGAGGGGACATTCTAGGCCTGTGCAAACAATTGGAGAAAGAAGTTCCTGTCCCTTCCCCATGACGTCCATTACTGCTCACACGTGTGCCCTCAGACAAGGGCAGCCTTCCATCCTGCCATTTACAAAAAAATATTCACATATAAAATCAATAATTGTAGAGGCTGCCTTTCAGGACAGGTGACCTTTCCTTAATGCATGCGGCCAGACTTGGCAAGCACAGAAAAAGAAAAAGAAAAGAAACAGAAAAAAGTATGTAGGCAGTGAGAACACTCCCTACATCAATTAAGAAAAAGGAGACACATTGGCTCAAAGATCCGTGAGTCTCCTTCACCAGATGGTAAGAGCATAGTCTTTCTTTCTTTCTTTCTTTCTTTCTTTCTTTCTTTCTTTCTTTCTTTCTTTCTTTCTTTCTTTCTTGATAAAAATTACCTACACAGGTGGCAGTGTCATTCAACAAAGAATGCCTGACAGTCGTGTCGTAGGTCCCATGGTGGAGGCCAACTTGCTGGTGTAAACTTCTGTGCCACCTCTTCCTCTTGGTCTGTGTGGTGGGGCCCTGCCTTTCAGCTGACCTTTCCTTAATGCACGTGGCCAGACTTGGCAAGCGTAGTATTTTCTTTTCTTTTCTTTTCTTTTCTTTTCTTTTTCAACCTTTTTCAACAAAGAGATGAATCTCCACCACTTTTTGACTCGGGTGTTCACAATCCGAGCGGGGACAGTACTCAACCATCTCTGCACACAACAACCCAATGGACCTATAAATACTATCAACATAGCAGGAATAGCAGGCATTTTTGTAGTACTCTAACAAGGGCACACTGGCATAGCCTCTGATAGTGCACCCTGCCTCTCTCAGGTTTCTAAACAGACCCTTAATCCAATACGCATGAGGACCCACTTCATGCAGAACTCATCCAGGCCATCTCAAATGTATTAGAGCATTCCTTGTATCCAGTTCATTTCTATGTAATTAAAGCCCATTCTGGCATGATTGGCAATGAGGGGCTAACGCCTGCGCACGCACTACACTCATGGACACCACGGACACGGTTGCTCTTCCAGATACCAGGGATTTCTTCCACAGCTTTTACTTGCTTTATTTGAAATCCTCACACCGGAGCAACGGTAATCCACATCACTCATTCCCACAGTGCTCCAATTCATTACCTGGCCAACCTGACAGACAAGCTTGAAGCACACATGCACAAAATGCACATGCTAGGCTCTGCTGATACCTCTGGCTTTTATTACAATAGCTGACAGAGGCGTAACTTTGCCACTCAGCCCAATCCCCCCAAAATACTGTCATTTTGGAAGCACACAACCCACACTCGCAACTTGCCAACAAAGGAACCAACACCTCCTCGAATAACTCAAGTGTCACCCTTAAACATCAGGTTAATACGCTAAAAAGACGGACAAGAACAGTTTACACTCAGAAACATGGCAATAGGTTCAATTACTTGTTGAAGTCTTGATGTAGGGAGAGTTTCCTCTGCCTACGTAGTTTTTCTGTTTCTGTTTCTTTCTTTTCTTATTAAAGTCTTCCATCTCTGCATGCTGTCCGTTACGTGGCAAAACAGACAGCGTTAAATATATTGCCCATGGATGCCTTACTCAACAGCTTGTTCTCACTCATTGAACGCATGCCGATGGGCACCATGTCGGTCTTAACTTTTGTGCCAAAGCCATCAGCAAAGGCAGACCATAAGTCCCTAAAAACTGGGCTCTCCCTGACTGGCTTTTCCCTAATGGTGCAAGGGTTACAAGAGTCACAAGGAAAAAAGGCCTCAGTCAAAACATTTGACTGCTAGCCTGTTCATAAATGCACATGAGGTCATGAAGGAAAAGAGGAAGTTTGACATTATCCTGGTTTAGAAAAAGATCAATATCCTGGAAATTGACATCCAAGTCGTCAATGGCACCTATACAGGGCAATGCCTGAGGGCATCCTGTGTGAGACACGAAGGCGTAGGAAAGATAAGTTGTGCTAAAAAAATGAGGCATACTTTTGATGGAGAGAGCAGAGCTGGGGGTTGGAACATCTGAACAGCAGGTGTGTTTCATCTCGTATGTTATCGGATTCACAGATGTCACAGACCGAAGAAGTACTATTGGACCAAGTAGCCTGTTCAACTCGAAGAGTGGGTACCTGCAACCCGAACCTGGCAGTGTTGCGAAGAATGTGATGGGGAAGGTCCAAGTACGTGTATTTAGGATTGTAGCATTATAAGGAGGGTGGATGGCATGTGCATTTCTGACAAGAAGTGCGCACCATTGATGATAAGTCAGCCGTTTACTGTTGTTTACTCTGGGATCAGGGGGTTGCCCTAATGGTACTGGATCCTCTGCCCGACACCAACGCCGCCCCGAAGCTGTCCTTGTGCACTCTATCCTAGGCCGACCTGCCCACCTTGATCCTACTTATCTTCCTTGTCAAGACAGGGACATTCACCTTATTGAGCTCAAATTCTGCCCTGATACCACCCACTTTCCCACTCTAGAAGCTGCAACAACCCATCATGCTAGCACTTTAACCAGGCTCACAACCTGCAGCCTGAAAACCCAAACAGGAACAACAGGGTGGCCTTGCACATTATCTTAATTGGCGTGGCAGGCACTATCTATAACGACTACACCATAAAACCTCTAATCATCTTGGGTCTAACCAAGCACGTTTTGCTTCAGCTGCAGGCAGGTACAGCTATGTTACCATTCTTTTCTCTAACCAGGCTAAAGGCAAAATCACTTGCATCTTAATAAAGTTACCATGCCAAAAATTAACGACTATTATCAACCCCACGCATGCTCGTCATTGTCAAGGGGCTTCTTGGGGAGGAATAGCTGGGCGCGTTGCACTGGAGGGTGGGAGAAGGAGAGTCTGGGTATCCAGGAGCATGGCAGACAACCCTCCAGATCGCCACCAACTCTTTCTTTGCCTTTCTCCTAGGCTAGTTGTGTCTAGCTTGCTCGTTAGGGGACCTTTCCTTAATGCACGCAGCCAGACCTGGCCTGCGTAGTCTTTTCTTTTCTTTTCTTTTCTAGCTTAGGTTTGAGGGCCATCTGGTGAGACCCTTGCTAGTTAAAGGTCCTTTTGTTAATGCACGCTGCCATTTGGCTGGCGTAGACCTTTTTTTTTAGAAAAGAAAAAGAAAAGAAAAGTCTACGCGGGCCACAGGCCGCGTGCATTAAGGAATGGAATTTTTTTTTCAATGCCTTACCTCTTTCCATCTAAAGCCCCAAATAGAGGTAGATTTACTTCCAGCCGTCCTGATGCTACTCTGGTCATATCCTACCATGCCAACCCCATTTCTTCTTCTTCTTTTTCTTCTTTCTCCTGGCATCATGTGCTCTGTGCGGCACCTTACAATGGACCCGCGCATCTACCTATTAAGACAGCCCCATCAACTAGGTGTATACCCGTGGCACGTGCACTCCATTGAAACCAAATGCTATGAAGATGCAAGGTCTAGACAACAATTGGAAGTGGCACAGTGGCGGTATGCAGACCTTTGCAAAGAACATGAGCAGGAAAGCTGCAACCTTAGTTCCATTCTATTCAATGTTGGTGGGACCTTTCACAAGGAAGAAAGAAAAAAAAACTACGTAGGCGTGGGAAACTCTCCCTACATCAATCAAGGAGAAGGAGACACATTGGCTCAGAAGAGCCGTGAGTCCCCTCCTCTACAAAGCTACCAAATATAGAATGCTAATGAGGGTCTGGAGGATTACTAGAAGCACCCGGTTCCAGAACCTGGCCGTGAGAAGTATTATTGTTTTAGATAGCACGCCTAGTGGTAACAAGCTTGTTGGCATACATGACAGCATTTTTTAAAAAAGAAAGCAACAATAATCAATTCATATATTAGGCCTTGATCACCAATAGTCTACTTGCATGTAAGCTCCTTGCTCTTTTGCGCAATGCCCACAAACTTGCTTCTACAAGACGTGCATACTAGTTGCGCCAAATGGCCCTAAATTAATGGCTCATGATGCTAGAATCGACCTGACCTTCACTAATTTTCTTTCATCTCCTCTTCTGGTGGAGGAGATCCACAGCCTCCTTTATGCTGATGTGTCTCCTTTTCCTGAATTCATGTAAGACGAGGCAATAATTCCTGATTTCCACACATAGCTTGGCTGACCAGACCAAGGCCAAATGCTGGACTCAAAATGAGTTTTTTTTACTTCTGTTTGCAAGTAACATGTTCAGAACTGGAGCGTAGATTGCAGGCATTCTTTCTCACTTCACTTAAAGCTACCTACAAAGGTGGGTACAGCTACTAAAAGTCTTTCCATCCATTAATTGTATGCAATACCAAGGCCTGGCGGGGGACTTCCTCTTCCTGGTGGAATGAGGACAAAAGTGCTTCAGCCACGAAGCATCACAGGTGTCAGTCCTCATTCCATCATTTTTGTAGCAAGTGGTCATCTTGTCTCTCCTCTTTCTCAATCTAAAAGGTGCAGGCCTTGTGATGGAACACAAGATCCAGTCTATCATATCTGCATGCGAGATGCATTTGTGAGGATTTCCTCTTACACTTGCACAGCTGCTACAGCTGGTGCTGCTGATGGTGCTCGTCTTCCTGCAAGAGCTTTGCAATTGTCGGGATGACCTCAGCACGCGGACCAGAAAGGTCCAGACTTGGGTTCTTCACCTGCAAGCAGTTCAACAGGTCCACACTTAGTTCAGCCAGGTGACAATGAGAGAGAAATGACCTTAGGGAGGAAGAAATGAGAAGAAATTTTGCATGAGCTGCAGAGCCACACCCTGCAAAGAAAAGGGAAGAACGCAAAGGTAGTTTTATGGAATTGAAGTGCTCCCTATGTCAAGGAAGGAGAAGGAAAGACATTAGCCCAAAGCATTGTTGGTACCCTCCTCTAGAACACTACCTACATCTATCCAAGACAAATGTTTTTCTCGTTGTTAGGAAGAAAGCGTTGCAATCAGCGCTGCTTAATTGGCAGAGCTGAGCACAACCTTGTAACCTTGCTAGGCAATACATGCATTTTATACATTGGATGACCAAGGAATCCACAAATAAAACAGGCTTGAAGCGAGCATTAAGGGATGTACGTTCTTGTCCTGAGCTGACTGTCAGTTGTTACACATCCAAGCCCTGCAGCTCAAGGAGCACCAGCAGGCTATCGGATCTACACCTCGAACAAATATGTGCAAGCTAGGATGCATGACTTGCTCCTCATTTGGAAATGTCTGCGCCTTCAATGCGTCCTCACGTTGCAAGAACGTAACTTGATCTAAGACCAGTTGCAAAACCGCAACCAAGAGAAAAGGAATACCTCAATAAATCTACCCAGCAACAAGTCTGCATAAATTCCTTGAATGAGACCAACGTTTTGAATCTGGGCGCCTTTGCCCAACACTCAACAAACACTATACTCAACAAATAATCACACGGGAGCATGCAGAGTAAGACTGCGTCATGAGCAGCTGGTTTAGGGGAGCAAGGGGGGGCTAAGAAAATATCCAAAGCTTTTGGAATTTGGGCTCCCAAATTTTGCCTGCTGCACCCCAGACCAACAAAAGCCATAATAGCTGCTTGCTACACCATCCACGTATGTAACGTCAAATGGACCCGTTCCTCCTAGCGCGCCTTACCTTACATACCGTGGATCATTCTGCACCCCCCTAAAAACATATCTATTTTCAAGTCTTCCGCCTTAACCCTGCAACCCCCTTTTTTTTCAATATTTATTGTTTGGTGTCTTATATGTTCCTGAAGGGACAATAACAGGCCCTTTTTTGAAGGTGCTAGGATTTAAAAAAAGCATATGTGAAGTGCAGCATGCTAAGCATAAGGCGCTGCCCTTAGCCAGGGCACTCTTTTGATCAGCCACTCTTTGCATGTTCCCTGCATATGTGCGCCGGAACTTGCTGTTTTTCAGCTTGGGCTCCTTTGAAAGCACTCTCTGGAGCACCCAGGTATGAAAACAGCCAGTACGGTGCAAATACCCAAATAGGTGCGGCGTGAACCCTAGTTTTCATCACTAAAACTCCATATCTTACCACCCACTGCACCAAATTGGGTTCATTTTAGTGATTTGGGTCCTTGTAACAAAAGAATATTATTGCGGAAAAAATGTAGTGAAAAGACACAGTGATTGGTGTTATGTGGCGATTTCAGCCATTTCCCCATTATTAGGGTTATACGTGCCCCATGTGAGCTTTAGCCCAGTCTATCTAAGCACACAGGGCGATTTACACAAATCTGAGCATGTGCTCTGGTGGCTTGCAACGCCAGCTACACTTTTAAGCAAAGATTGTCCCAATCAGATAAAGTGGCTGTGAGTGGGCGCACATTAAATGCAAAAAAAGGAGCATATTTGGGCACATGCTTAGCTGACCCCCTCTGGCAAACTGAAAGCATTACTGAAATGACATCACAAAGTTACTGACCAGCTAGGAAAGAGCAGCAAGTACAAGTATGTGCAGAGCATAACTTTCTGTGCATCGTTGACCATTGTATTTATCATCAACCCGCATCAGCCACAGACACGGCAGCGATGCCGTTTTTCCAGGATCTCCCGCCCCCCTCCCTACCTACTTTGCTTTTTTACATTGCATGCATGCATAACGTTGCATCAATCTGAAGTATAACTCATGCAGATACAATCATGCAGATAAACAGTCATAATCAAGCAATAGGTACTGGAAGATAAACATGTATGTATACCGTACTTCCACGACCAGTTCGAATATTAAGCAATTCTGGAGCCAAAATTCGAAAATTTTTATTAATTATTGCCAGGGCGTTCGGAACCCATTTGAATTGGAGATCAATTAATTTTGGAGCTCAAAAAGGCTTGTGCGGAAAATGGCCTCCCGAGCCCCCAGCTCAAGCCCCAACCCCCTAGCTAGGTGGCTTAAGCCTGTATCCCCCACCCAGCAGCTCTTAGCGGACCAAGCCAGGCTTGCCAGGGCCCAGGCATCCAAGGAGGGGCAGCCAGCGAAGCAGAAGAACCCAGTGGGGCGCCCTCCAGGTGACAGCTCGGTTGATGTCGCCTTTTTAATTATTGGAAGCACATAAGGATGAGGTGATGCAGATGCAGAATGATGTTGGCACTGATGCAACAATGCAGACAGAGGATGGCCCCTCCTCTGCTGCAGGCAATGTAAATCAAATCATGCATGATGGTGTTGAGGCTGAACCAGCCAATGTTGGCAATGATGCAAATGATGCGCAGCAGGCCCCATTGTACTCTGATGATATAGACGAGCTATTGTGAAGTGGTACTCTGATGACACCCTGATGATACAGACGAGCTGTTGTGACATGCGTGTGTGTGTGTGTGTGTGTGTGTGTGTGTGTGTGTGTGTGTGTGTGTGTGTGTGTGTGTGTGTGTGTGTGTGTGTGTGTGCGTTTGTGTGCGTGTGCGCACATCTGATGACACTCTGATGATACAGACAAGTTGTTGAACATTGTGTTTTTTTGTGCGCACGCGCGCCCTGTGTTACGTTTTGAGTGCACGTTCCCTTCCTGTGTGGCTCCCTCCCTTGTGTAACTCCACTTCTGAACAGAGCTCCTCCAGTCCCCTCCAATAGCAGCAATAGTCCAGCAGCAAAGCTTGCAAGCATCAGCATCAGCAGCTCCAGCAGCACCAGCAGCAAGAGCAGCAGCAGCAAGAGTTTGAATTGGGTATTCGCATTGAAAAATTATTGCCAGCCAGAGGTCTATCGAACCCATTTGAATTGAAAAATTAATTCTGGGACCCCCATTCAAACTAACATCGAAATTTTAATTGATTATTTCTTGGGGACCATTCAAACTGGTCGTGGAGGTATACGGTATGTTACATAACGCAGCATTTAGATAAAACGTGCCTTGGCCTCCTACTGACTATCTTTGCAATTGCTTCGATACTTAAGAGCTTCTGAGCATTGCTTGTACAGGCTGCACACTTGCTCCTGCACGTCAAGACCGAAGACACAAAAATCCCAGAGGGGGCTATCTGAGAATATGCCCAAATATGCTCCTTTTTTGCATTTTAAGTGCGCCCACCCGCAGCCATTTGATCCGATTGAGACAATTTTTGCTCTAAAGTATAGCTGGCGTTACAAGCTACCAGAGCAAATGCTCAGATTTTTGTAAGTCGCCCTGTGTGCTGAGATAGACTGGGCTAAAGCTCAATGGTGCACGTAAACCCTAGTTTGGTGCTTTTAATGGGAAATTGGCTGAAATCACCATAAAACACTAACTACTGGGTATTTTCACTCCAATTTTTTTCAATGATATTCTTTTGTAACTAGCATCTTAAATCACTAAAAAATCACCCAATTTGGTGCAGTGGGTGGTCAGATATGGAGTTTGGTGGTGAAAACTAGGGTTTACGCCGCGGCTTATTAGGCATGGTCTCCATAACCGGGAACTTTGAAAACCTAGTGCTATAGAAAGCTACCAGATCGATCCAAGTTTCAAAGTTCCCGGTTACGGAGACCATATGCAAAGGAGCATGCAAAAAACACATGCATTGGTAACATAAAGAGCTAAGCATGAGTGAAGTAGTACCGGCCATCAAAACGTGAAAGTTGTCCAAATACCCTTGTTAGCGCACCACCATGCGCTGCTCCTATGTCCTTGCATGCCATCCCCTGAAACCCTTTCTAGACCTTACAGGTGCCCAGAGCAGCCCTACAACACAGGGCCTGCACGGTTTGGGGCAGCGCATGGTCAGCTGTCCAGCGTTTTGCATTTTGGTGAAGAGCATGCAGGGCATGTGTCAGGTGTGCAGTGGTGTTCCCAAGCTACGAATGCGTGCCTGTTAACCTTATCGACTCTTTCGCTTATTCTCCTTGATTGCTGAAGTGCACTGAGCAGACCAGCTGTGGTGTGTGCATGTGCGATAGACCCCCTGCTGGTCAGACCTCTGCAACGGTTGCTGTCCCTGCAGCTGTGTGGAGTCGCTGCCTCCAATAAGGCAATAATTAATTGAGTAACAGTAAACATCCCCAAAAGCGGCGAGTTTGGTGGCCTGCCAGGAAGGCGATATCGCCAGACCTGTCAAAGCTTGGAACCTGATAGCTGCTGCACCAGAGCTCATAAAACAAGTGCAGACAGACTTTTTTATTTGCATTTATTAAGTTTAATTCCTCAAATTGAGCTCCACGTGTTTTTTGGAGAGGGGGTCTGTCATGATGTGTAACACAAAAAAGTATTGGATAGTGGTGGCTAGGGGCTCCGCTGTACAACGCTCCAGCAGAGCGGGCTTCAGTCATAGACAAGTCCAGAAGGCTGGCTACACTGAATGCCAAATTCGTGGCAGAGATGTGCAGGCTCACTGGCCTGGCGCTCTGCACTGAGCAGGCCCTAGGACCATTGATGTTGCTGCAAGGCTTACACACTGCCTGACAAGAGGTCCGGCCTTGCATATGTACCTGTCTCGTCTTTAACACTGTCCACGGGGCTGCGGTCATGGAAAAGCGAAAGGGCACAGTACCCACGCTGGCTTGGGCTTCAAGCTTGCCTCAGAGAAATCGTGTATAGCAGAGCACCTGCTGGAGTCGCACAGCCCTGATGCCGCTTGTTAGGCCCAAACAAGAGCTGGGTAGCTCCTGCAATCACTGCTGGTTCCCAATACCAGGCTCTTTGTTTGCAACATATGTGCGGGGGCCTGTTTGCAATGCAGGGGGGACTACTGCCACATCAAAGCGCAAAAGGCTGTGAAACACATGATTGCAGACGTCCAGCCAGAACCTTAGAGCAGGTGGTGCTGGGGTCCAACAGGTCTGACCAGTTTTGTGAGCTTTTTTAACAGGCCAGCTTGGGGGCTGCACCCATTTCGGGGTCTTTCCAGGTCTTTGCCCAAAGAAAGGTCACCTTGGATTCAAGCACCCTGAACCCCTTGTCCCCCAGAGGGGAATGTTCGGCACTCCATACCTGACATCGAGGAATTTGTATAGTCTTCCGAGAACACAACTGGTGTACATGTAGGTATCATAAACAAATTGTATGCATGCCTGGAGGACGTCTGAATGAAAACAGTTGCCCATTTTGGTCTTACCTTCTCCTGCAGTAAACGGTCCAGCGCCTCTCTCAGCGCCTTGACCACCACAGCAGTCTGTGCAGCAGCGCGAACCCTACATGCACAAAAGATGTACAAAACAATGAGTGAAGCTGAGGGTTGTGTGACCCCTTCCATCTCACTCTTCATCATGTTACACGTCATGGCTGCTAGAGAACGTGTTTTTCCACTTAGCTTCAAGCACCAGGCCCTCAAACATGGAGCAAGCCCTACAGACGAACAGACCACTTTGTCAAGGAGAATCCCAGCTTTCAAGGTTTGGAGCGTTGAAGGATTCAAGAGCGCAGGATACCACCAAAGCTATTGCAGCAGGACCTGCTGCAAGCACAGCAATAGGGAGGCGAAGCAAGCGCAGACCGTCATCTTTAGGGGAGATTGGTGGAAGGGACATGACTGCGCCTTGGCAGTATCTCCTCTATCCCTTATTTGATATGGGGAGTGTTTTCACTGCTTACACAGTTTTCTCTTCTTTTCTTTGGAAGTGGGTTTCCAGCCTGGGCATGAGGTGCGAGCATCTAAGTAAACAAGGAGGATAAAGAGCAGGGTTCCGGCCTGGGCACGAAGCGTGGGCATCCCAGGCTGCTGCTTGTTTCCTTTTTCCTCAAGCAGCTGCCAGCAACGTACAATCAAGCCCTTCATGTCATACGTCATGCCACACCTGATCCAGCCATCCACCAGCACAGCCCCCTCCTGATGCAGCACTGTGAGAGGCCCCCCAAATAGCATGAGAGATATGGGGGACACAGGCGTGACATCGCGCAGGAAAGTGCGTGATGTCTTTACCTGCAAGGATATGTGGTACAGATGCAAAGTGATTCTTTGTTTGTCCATCCAATAATGTGGATAATCAGAAACAGACCTCAACAGCATAACAAACGTACACCGCGCTTGCTATCTCCCACCAGAAGTGTTCAGGACATCATTTCTCACCACCACCAACACATACATGCCTATCCCCAAGTGTACATGGCTTTTGAATCGATACACATTTTCACAAAAAGCTCTGATGCAGGCTGCAGGTGAACATCGTAAGTGCGCACGTGAAAGAACATACAAGACAAGAAAAGTTTTTTTTTATCAGGCACCTGGCCACTCAAACATACCTTCTCCAAATAAACCACAAAAGGCTGGCTCATATGGTTGGTGTTTATGTTGTAGCAAATCGAGGAGGGATGGATGAAGACCTCCTCCAGCTGACCCCCGCCCCCCAACCCAGCACCACTCCCACTTCTGTTTACGGGTGTCATCCACATGGGTGGAGAGGCAGGCGCAGAGGCCTCACTCATGGAGGCCACATTGGGAACCAGGGAGGCGGCCAGTAGCGCCTTCACCTGCAACAGTGTTGTTGTTGGTGGCAAGTTGCATGCAGCTGTGTGCGTTTTGGAAGGGGAGTGGTAAAGCGTGTGTGTGTGTGTGGTGTGTGTATGTGTGTGTGTGTGCGCGTGCATGTGTATGCGTGTGTATGTGTGTGTGCATGGGTATGTGTGTGTGTATGTGTGTGTGTGCGCGTGCATGTGTATGCGTGTGTATGTGTGTGTGCATGGGTATGTGTGTGTATGTGTGTGTGTGTGTGTGTGTGTGTGTGTGTGTGTGCGTGTGTGTGTGCGCATGCGTGCGTGTATGTGTGTTCAGACTCACTGCGCCCAACAAGACAGGCCTGCATCATCTCAAGGCATCATTGAATACATTGCCCGTTCTTCTCTGGGCTCACCATACTATAGCTTGGCAAGTGGTGAGCTACCAATGCAGAATGCACACGCATGCATGCTTGGAGCCCAAGCAAACAAAACCGCATCCGACCAGCATGCTCACCACTGCCGGTGTTCGGGCGTGCCTGTTCCAGGGAGCATTCTTGTCATCCAGCCAGTGTTGGAATGGAGGGAGATCTAGCTGCAGCCCTGCTTGGCTGCGCGGGCTGACCAGCCTTGCATCCTCTAGCATGGATGCAAACTGCTCCCTCATTTCCTGCACAGAGATGTGTGTGTGTGTGTGTGTGTGTGTGTGTGTGTGTGTGTGTGTGTGTGTGTGTGTGTGTGTGTGTGTGTGTGTGTGTGTGTGTGCGTGAAAAAAAAAAGTCGTCAGAGTAATTTCCCCATGCTTGAACCAGGCATTTATCAGAAGTGGTCCAAGTTCTTCCCAAAGTGAAATATTTTGATTCCCAAGTTCAGCAATCATTGAGCACAACATGGAAGTCAGCTCTGGCAGCGCCAAGGGTAAGTCACACATGCTTGTTCATTTGAAGTCTAAAATCCTAAATGTATCTGCAAATAAATATGCATGTGAACCTGTGTGCTGGTAGAGCATCTGCTATACCGTGCCAAAAAAGCTCAGCAACACCATGGTGTTGACATGCTGGAAACGGAGGGCATCAAGACCATACTTAATGAGACCAGCAACACCAATGTTTGAGCGGTGCGTGTTGCAGGATTTTGTCACATCTACACATTTACACATCTGCCTAAGCGAACACTTATTCAACGCAATCAGGATTCCCAATGTCTGCCCAGGCGCCTGCAGGCTCATCCCTGGGGTACTGTACCCACGCTACAGCCCAAGGGGGGCCTGCTGTGGCCTGGGGGGCCTGCAAGCTCATCCCTGGGGTGCTGTGGCACCCATGCCACAACCAAAGGAGGGTCCGGCCTTGGTTATTGAGCCAAGCTTCCCCACACCTGCAGCTCTTTCAGTGTCTGCTCATGCAGGAAGAACTTCTTGAGGTAGCCTCGCAGCTGGACCTGCTGCGCCTGGGGCTTTCGGGCGTCTGCTCCCAGGGCCAGCCAGCCACTGATGGCGGCCACAAGCAGCAGGTGGTCAGACTGCTGGCCTGAGGCGATGTTACCACTACCTGCAGACACAGTGAACAAGAGAGGAACATGAGTGGAGGTATAGGAGAAGTGATGTTGAAACTTACTAAGGGCAGGGATGCTGACCCCAAGGATGTGGCGCACAATTCACAGCAGCGGAGCGAGGGACAGCAATGTTGTCAAGCCGTTAACTTGATGTCAGGGTTGAAGCTCAACAGCAAGCACAGTCTAGACATAAGTGCTCCTAAATCTCTCAAACTCACAGCTGAAGAACCTCCAGGCTTCGCCTACAAATGTCACTTCACCAGGTCAAATGACCACACTGTAAAGACAAGCAGCTTTCCCTGGTCTTGCCTACGGGAAATAAGTTTCACCCTCCTTTTGCTGCAGCAGTTGCACGGCAATCTCATGGCCAAAAATTAACACACGGTGCTAAGCCACATGCCACTGACTCAAGCACTGTACAACAAGATCAGCCGCTGCTCTTCTGATGTGCCTCCCACAACCAACACCTTTGTCTGCCATGCTTCGCCGCGCCTTTTCCGCTTCGTCCCGCTTGTCCAGCGGGGCCACAAAGGGCTGCTTATGGCTCATGGCGGCAGCCACGCTGGCAGCGGGGCCCAGGCAGCCCAGCACGCAGCCCAGCACCAGCAGCTTGCCCAACCTGCAGCAAGCACAGCACAAAGCAGCATACGCTCGCCTCACGCGCCACAGGCACAGCACAGAGCAGCGTATGCTTCCCAAACCTGCAGCAGACACAGCAGCAGCTTCCCCACCCGTGGGTCTTCTATGTTTCCTCCTGCTGTTTGGGTTTCACGGCTCTCTGAGCATATGCGTCTCCTTTCCTTGATGGATGCAGGGAGCGTGTTTTCTTTTCTTGCCTTTTCAGAACACCTTACCCGCGACAGATTCGGCACCAAGCCGGGTGCCAAGCACCCTGAGGCTGGCAATTTGCCAATTGATAGCACACAGGACTGGAATTAAGCTACCTCATTCCACTGTTGTCGTAGTCTGAGCAGCCAGCTCCGGCCTCAACAGGGACCCAACCTACAGAGCTTCTATGGAGCAGTAAACAGGAGGCCTCAACAGGGACCCAACCTACGGAACTTTTATGGAGCAGTAAACAGGAGGCCTCAACAGGGACCCAACCTACAGAGCTTTTATGGAGCAGTAAACAGGAGGCCTCAACAGGGACCCAACCTACGGAGCTTCTATGGAGCAGTAAACAGGAGGCCTCAACAGGGACCTAACCTACAGAACTTCTATGGAGCAGTAAACAGGAGGCCTCAACAGGGACCTAACCTACAGAGCTAACCTACAGAGCTTCTATGGAGCAGTAAAACAGTTCTACAGAGCTAACCTACAGAGCTTCTATGGAACAGTAAAAAGGAGCCCACCTTGGGTCTACAGGAAGCTGAGCAAGATGGTGTCCCAAGGGCGTGAGGACCTCAGGGCCCTCACTGGGGAAGGCACCGACCTACAGATACATCGAGGATGAGGATGCTTTGATGCATTGAGGATCTCAGGGTCTGCGCTGGGGAAGACATCGACAACAGATGCATTGAGGATGAGGATACCTTGAGGATGAGGATGCACTCTGGATGCATATACGCATTGAAAATGAGGATGCATCGATGACCTCAGGGCCCATGCTGTGGAAGGCATTGAATTGCATATGCAGCAGGGCCCAAAATTTAAGCACCAAGCTCAAAGTAACCACAAAAGCAAACTGACATCCAATGTTGAAAAGCTAGCAACGAGCCAAGAAAGAAAATTTCATGCACAAAAACAAAAACAGATGAGCAGTACATGTTGTCTCAAGTTCACCACATGCTACGGGGGAGAAGGCAAACAGGCTTGACCAGCTTATGACCAGCCTACTTATCAACATTCATACAGAGCCCTGTGGTGCAGAATGGACACCATGCAAGTTGGCAACTTCAAATTAATAGATGACGCATCCTTCCAAAAATAGCACAACCCCATTGCACGTGTGAAGAGGGTGGCGAATGATAGCTAGTTGGGAACAAGTCAAAAGCTGAACTGTGCCATCTGCAACTCATTAGAAAGCTTCCCTACATGGTGCAGACAGCTATGCAATCAAAGTGGTTCACACACACACACACACGCACGCACACACGGAGTTACAGAACCATGAGCACGGATTCTTTCAGACCTGTTGCACGCATCAATTTGTATTATCATGCATAGCCATACATGTCCTTGTGTTTGGCTGGAGATGTAGGTATTGGTACAGTGCTGCAGGCACTGCACGCCCCTTTGCCTGGGGCAGCAAAGGCCACACACAAACATAGGCAAGCCGGTGTACCAAAGAACCTTTCAAAACTTCCTCAGAAAGCTGTAGCCACACTCACCTCCCGCAGTGTGGCCACCGCAGCAGCCACTGACTTCTGGGGGGGCGGCTGCAGCACCTTCTCCAAAAAGGATGAGGCTGTTCCCAGTCCCATAAGATGGATCTGCAACCAATGAAGGCAGCAACTAAATGTTGCTGGCAAGGGTGAAATTCAAATCCATTTCACAAGGGAACACAATCAATGAGGAGGCAAGTAGTGGACAAGCACAGCCAACCTCGTTGGCCACGGAGATTTTGATTGTTTCTAGGAATTGTAAACAAGACGCGGATGTGTGTGTGATATCTAGTACTTCTGCCCAGCAAAAAGCAGCGCACAAGGTGTCTGCAGGGCTCATTCACAGAACAAAGCATATGTACCAAGAGAACATTATAGCATTAGTGCTTGCATCAAACCTCATGCAGCTCACCTGCAGGACGAGCTCTTCCAAGGGCACGCGCACAATCTCCGGTGCACCAAAGGGCCGCATTTGAGACTCAAACCTTCAATTGCCAAGGTGCAGACAGGTTTGCTAATTACCTGGATCTGTGAAAATGAATTGCATAATGAAATCAACGACTTCAAATTGGTATTGTTAAGATCTGCCCCATGGCGTCCAATCCTCTGAACCACTCCAGCTGGGCAAAAACTTCTCAACAAATAACTCCCTGCTTTTGACTAAACACTGACCTGCACAGCTTCCCTTTTGGTGGGGATATCCTTTTTAATGCAGGAATAGCTTATACACTTCCAGGGCAGCAAAACACACACACCTTTCCCTGGTGTAGAGGCAGAAGCAGGTGCCCGGCCTGACGCGCCCTGCTCGTCCTTTGCGCTGCTTTGCGCTTGCGCGAGACACCCAGTCTGTGACCAGCAGCGACATTCGCCTTGCTGGGTCATACCTGAAGGGACAAGATCAGAGCAGCATGCAGTCAGAAACAGAAAGTGCTGGTACGCAACCCATCACCTTGTGTTCCGTCATCTTGTGCTAACCCTGTCACCTTCTGTGCTCTTGTAACATTCCAAGAGCCAAGGTGAACACGCACCCTTACTTGACCTCAAACGGTGAGGAATGAAAGCTTTCAAAAGGGCTTGCATCGGCATGGAAATATTTAATGAGAGGCTGCATGATGCAGAGACGTGGATGCAGAGATGTAGACGTGTCACTACACGTGCCCCTCACGAGCCGGAATAGAAGATGCAAATACATGACGCAAATGCAGAGACATACATGCATCCTTTACGTGCACACAGAGAGGATGTAGATGCATGATGCACATGCAGAGACGTAGATATGTTTATTCATGTGCGCACAGAGAAGATGCTGATGCAGAAGCATGATGAACATGCAGACATAGGTACATCACTTCACGTTGCCACGCTCCTGGCTGGCTTGTTTGAAACATCTGTGTGAGTCCAGTTGCTGCATTGCATCTAGGCAACATCTGCTTGAAAAACCCTCACCTCCTCTCCTTGTGCTTGCCAGTATCCACCACAGCAACGACATCTTCAATGGTGAGTGATGTCTCCGCAATATTAGTTGCCAGTACTATTTTGCGCACACCTGCAGCGGAAAGAGCACGATAGCACCTCAGGCTGATAGTCAGTAGATTGAAAAAATATTCCGTTCAACAGCAGCAGCTTGGTAGTCAGATTCCCTACTCCATGGAGTTGGTGCTGCATGCACACTATGGGGCACCTAAATTGTGCTGCTGGAAGGGGCCACCTGAGAGCAACTCGCCGAGAGTCTGGCCAGCCTGTGCAAGAGCAAGCTACGCGTCCATTTTATTGCTTTGAAAGAGTACACACATGCAGTGCATACATGGGTTGGTCCCTGTGCCCTTCCTCAGCACACACTTCCTTACTTCTTACCCTTGGGTGGGATCTTGAACGCCTGCCTTTGATCTGCTGGTGACACGGAGCTGTGCAGGGGCAGAATCCAGTGGCCGCCCCTGCTGAAGCGCCTTATGCTTGACAGCCGAGAGAGCAGCTGCGAGATTTCTCCCATGCCTGCGATACAGCAACGCCACATGCAACACGGATCGGACCTCACCTGTCAGCAAAAGAGCTTTGCGGGCAGCTGCTTGCAGGAGTAATGGGTATGATTTGAGATGGAAGGCTAAGGAACCTTGAGGAGGCCCAGGAACAGGCACAATGTATGTTAGCATTGCAATTGCATGCTCCTTCTTACTAATAAGATCGCGGTGTGCCAGCATGCACACTGAAGCAAACTCATGTTAATGTGCCATACCAAGATGCATACAATCCAGCTTGTAACCACAGCCCACGTACCAGGCAGGAATACCAGGATGGCTCCGCTCTCCTGCCCCAAGCTGTCATCTATGAAAGCAATGAGCTCCTCCAAAAGATCAAAGTCGATGGCATCCTCATTGACACGTGCAAGGTTGCGGCGTGTGACCTGGCAAGACAAGAGGTGGCATATGTTAGAGGCATCTGATAGGGGACACACGCCAGTGTATGGCGCTTCCCTCCAAGCTGCTGACCCCCACGTATGTGTACAAGAACGAACCATCTTTGCTGCATTGTCTGCACTCAACTTCCGCCTCCTGCTGCTCGTGATCTTGGTAACCCTGGACATTAAGCCTTACATCCTCTAAAACCAGTGAGACCATGTGCGGCACTCTGAAAGGAGAGATGAAGGAAAGCCCTCCATCCCCAGCAGCATTATTTCTGCCTTTTGCTTAAGTGGGACACATTTTTTGTAGGGCTGCACAGACTACATCTTCTTGAAAGCATTTTGCTTTTAAGCGGTCCACCCTGGCTGTTGGCAATACACCTCAGCATGAACATTTGGAGCTGCTCCTAGGAGGGCAGAGACACAATCAAAGGACCACATACCTCGTCAAAACCTGGGTACAAGTCTGGGTTGTAGTAAGGGTTTAAGGCTCCTTGGCTCTTCTCCTCATCTCCCCAGCCACCAGAAAGCAGCTTCTGCATGTCTCTGAAAGCATGCAAAGTTTCAACACACCAAATGAGTCCCCTGGCCTGCATCTTGCATGAGTATCATGCCTTGGGTATTGTGCCACCATATTACTACAAAGCACACCTGCCTGTCATGAAGGCTCAGGAACCAGAGCAAAATCTGCAAGTGACTGAACTCAAGCAAGGAGCGCAGTACAGCACAGCACAGCAGCATTGAAAGAAAGAACATGTTCGGGGTCTCAGACAAAAGAAGAGTCTACACCATTGGAGGTTTCATAGCAGGAGGTTGATGTTCCCTAAAACACTTGGGCTTATATCTTCCTGTAAAGGGTATCAAAACCCAAGAAAAAAAGAAAAGGGCAGGGTAAATAATGTCAAGCATTTGCTGGAAGATGTTCTGGAGAGGGCCAAAGAGGCTCCAAAGAGGCTCTTTTGAACCTCCTTTGCCAAATGCTCAACCTTATTTTACCCAAGCCTACACGACAGCAGTACTACCCTGTCAACAATGGGTCTCAGCAGCCAATTTAGAACCTGGTTACAACATGTTACTCTGGTGAGAGCTTACTATACTGGAGAGTCCCTCTGAAAACATGCATATACCGTGTGTCCACGACCAATTCAAATGGTCTCTACTTGAACATTAATAAAAAATTTGATTCTAGTTTGAATGAAGGCCCCACAGTTTATTTTTATTTTTAAGTTTGAATGGGTTTGATGGGTTTCTTGCTGGCATTGATTCTCAAATTAAATACCCAATTCGAATTCTTGCTGCTGCTGCTGCTGCTGCTGCTGCTGCTGCTGCTGCCGGTGTTGCTGTGCCGCTGACTGCTGATGCTGATATTCCTGGTTTGAAACCAAGTTGGCATTGCAGCTCTTGCTGAGGGCACACCTCACCATCAGCAAGCAATCCCAAGCAATTCAGTGTATTTTTATGCTTTGCTGGCTGCCCCTTCCTGGATGCCTTGGCAAGCCTGGCTTGGTCTAGTAAGAGCTGCTGGGTGGGGGCTCCTGGCTTTAGCCACTTAGCTAAGGGGTTTGAGCTTGAGCTGGGGGCCTGGAGGGCCATTTTTCGTACACAAGCACTTTTCACCCCCAGAGTTGATTAATTTTTGATTGGAATGGGGTTTGAACGCCCGGCAATGATCAATAAAAAAAATCAATTTTTGGCTTCAGAATTAACTAATATTGGAATTGGTCATGGACACACGGTAGTGTCGGGGCTGTGAAAGTACGAAAATTGACGGTTCAGTGTCCGATTTTGCGGTACGGTACCGTAATAACGACAATTTTCGTAATTTTACAATTTTCTGACCGTTTAGACGGTGGAAGGACGTTACGGTGGACAGTACGGTTTGGCAATCTGCTGCTGAAACAAAAATGACACTTGAGTGTCCAATTCCATCAAAATCACATACAAACATAGCTAGATGACTGGACTGCAATTGCCAACCCCTGGCTGCCTCAGAATTCCTGGATGGACCCCCCCGGACCCCACACAAGTTTCCCCCAAGTCATGGGCAAGTTCAGTCCTTTTTCCCAGTGCCCTCCCCCCACTGCTCAGCCACCCTCGCTCTCCTCACTGTCCTGCTGCTGCTGCTGCTGCTCTTGCTCTTCCTCCTCCTCGCTATCTGCAGACCCTCATGCGCTGCTGTTGCTGGCTGCGCTCACCTGCTTCACATACTGCTCCATCACCCAGAAATTCTTCTCGCCCCTACCCTTGTATCCTTTTCTGGGCAAGCCCCCTGTGTTGAGACCTGTTGTGTGGGGGGCCATCAGGCTCCTTGGGAATGGCAGGGTGGAGCCCCCCAGGGCATTCCTTGCACGCTTGGCACTATTTTACATTTGTATGGCACACTATAGTGCTATATAATGTGTATTTCGATGTGGAGTTTCATCCACAGTCGCGGCTGCATTTGCATGCTGGCAACGTGTGGCTCAGCACAGCCAGACAGTGCAACCAACTGGTCGATTTTCTACCGTAACATTCACCAAACCGTCTTTTTACGATTTAAACCATACCATACCGTCGATCGTACCGTCTAGACGGTCTGATTTCTTAAAGACGGCGTAGTTTCACAGCCCTGGGTAGTATAAGGGCACACACACCCAAAGTTGAAGAGAGAGTGAGAGAGAGAGAGAGAGAGAGAGAGAGAGAGAGAGAGAGAGAGAGAGGGTGAGAGAGAGACTGAGAGAGAGAGAGAGAGAGAGCGCTCTTAGCTGGCAGCATAAAAAAGGATGACCAATGGATAACAAGACCTTTAACACTCTGTGTTAGCTCTTGAATGATGCTTTGGAATGGAGTAATGCAATGTACAATGCAGCAAACTTCTATTGTCATGGGAAATAAAGCTGAAACTCTATCATGTATACATTGGCATGAGTCTTCCAAACCCAGGATCCACCATGCCCCACTGCAACAACACTTGTTTTGACCTAGACGTCAGAGCAGCATCCACGACTTAATGTCGAAATCTGCAAACAGAGAATTCTGTGCAGAAAAACAGAAACCCTCAATTCAAAGGAAGGAAAATCCATTCCAAGCAAAATGCCTTCTCTCCTCTTCCTCCTTATACTATGCAAGCACAGCAAGTCCGAGAGCCAGCTGCCAATTGTGACCATGGGATAGGAATGCACCTGTCACTCACACACCTGCTGCCTCCCCCAGCCTGCTTGCGCATGGCGTTAGCGTTTGCGCGAGCACCCCCACTGCGCATAGCAGCAGGCGCATCAGGAGCCAAGCGGTAGCCAGTGGCGTAATACACATCCTCCAGGAACAGGGCCTCCACAGGAAATGTGCGCCCCTCTGCCGTCAGAACTGCAGCGCATAGTATGAGCAAGGTATTGGATCCGAATGATTGAGGACCAAGGACCACAAACTCTTGCGTGGTTTTTGAGGAAGAATTGGGCCCCTGCCTGAGCCAAGAAACAGGGTGGCAGCTTATTTTAAGCGTTCAAGTCTGCCACGTATCTTTAACTGGCATTGCCAAGTATTCATGGTGATAAATCTATCCCTTCTGTGCAGTCACACTTGAACATACTTGCACACAAGCATGACAGTGTGCAAATCCAATGTTGAGAATGGAAGAACTTCAAATGCATTGTCGACTTCTACTTGCTTCAGTCCCGACATCACCATCATTTTAAGGCTGAACCCTTGCAGACAAGATGACCTGCCCACCTTGCAGATCAGTGAATGCTTGATGCAAAAGGGTCATAAACTAAGAAAGACACATTTTTCAAAGGCTGCGCACCTGGGCAGCCCCCAAAGTAATCACCAAAGGCCTCAGCATCCAAAGTAGCACTCATGAGGATGACTTTCAAGGGTGCAACACCGGATCCATGGCGGCGAGCCACAAGTTCCTGAGGAACAGCAAATTCAATGAACGCAGAATGGTGATTGATCATACATGTTCATCAATGTTGAACAGGTTGAAAAACAAGTGCTGCATTGCCCACTTTTGATAAAAAAAATCTAAAAAAAACTGCGAGGCACATATCAAGTTTCAAGTGGTACGCAAAAATATTAAACTTGAAAATTACATATGTGACCCAACCCAGTTTGTGCAGTGACTTTGGCTGTGTGTGTGTGTGTGTGTGTGTGTGTGTGTGTGTGTGTGTGTGTATGTGTGTGTATGTGTGAGGCGCACGCTCATGCTCAAGCACGCTTGCAGAATCATGTTACCTTAATGCTTTCAGTTCTGCATCGCTGACGTATGTGACAATTATGTTACAGAAACAGAAGAGCTGTGCACGCTGAGTGGGTGCATGGATGTCTCTGAATTATTAAAAACATAAAAGGCATTCAAACATCTTGGGCCTCAAAGCACGACTTATATTTTCACATCTTTCTCCTCTGCCTTTCTGGCATAGCAAGGCACACTGCTTCTTTCAAAGGTCAGGAAAAAATGTTATCAACCGCGCTTCGAAGGGGCCAGTCTTCTGGACTGGTCTGCAAGTGCTGGCTTTCCTGTGATTGATTTTCTGGACTTGGCTGTTTCCAGTAAAAATCTGCCTGGATAATTGAGTTCCTTGGACTGAACCAAGATTTATTTCAAAGGGGGAAGGGAAGAAGGGGGGAAAGTCACCCATTCCGTAAAATGTTTGGTCCGGGAAATTTATTATTTGGAATGGCATTCAACATTCTGGACTGCTCACTGAAAACAACTTTTCCTTTTCTGGAACCACTAGAAACGCAGTCATTGATCAATTAATTTTTATAAATTATTTGCTAATGGCACCACTAAGACCCCAACACAAAGAGATGGAGCACTGAGCGTCAGGCAATGACAGGCTGAGCACACCACTACCATTGGAACATCAAAACATTGCATGCGAGCAAGCACATGTGCTCGCACCTTCAGTAAAGCCATGAGGAAGTCACTTTGAAGTGAGCGTTCATGGACCTGCATTAGAGAGCACATGCAGGAGGACATGTTGGTTCAGACGATAGCATTTGCCTGCAGGTGAGCGATTTCTGTTGCAATTCCTGACACATAATGAACACTACAATGAAGGAAACCCAGGTACAAAGAGTACACCTGCGGCCCTGGGTGGTCTCCTGCATGTAGTAACACAATTCTTGTAAACCATCCATATGCCCACTTTTTCAGAAGCGTGCGCGCTCACACACACACATACACATACACAAGTACATGCGCACATACACACATGCTTGCACCCAAGCGTGCACACACATGAATGCACGCGCGCGCACCTTCACCTAATGTGTGTTGAAAACAAGCATGCTGGCACAGCTGCTCATGCGAAGGCATGCTCAAATGCATCAAGAGTGCTTACTGCCTCAAGGCCTACCTCATCCACCACAACATGCGACACAGATGCCAACAAGGGGTCTGCTGCCAGCCGGCGCAGCAAAATGCCCGTGGTGCAGAAGGTGAGGCGTGTGTCCCGAGTGACAGCAGCGTCCAGACGGACATGGTAGCCAACTGTTGAGGTGCCAGGGGGACCTGAGGCGGGTGCTGGCTCGCCTCGTTCAGCAGCAACCCTAAAGGAGAGAGGTGCGCAGCTTCAGGTGATGCATGCCTCAGGTTGGAAGATTTGACGCATCCACACCAAGTAACAAATGCAGGTTGCAAGAGGCAGGCCAATAACAGCAAGGATGACCTGAAGGTGCTGAAGAAATGTGTTTGTGTGTGTGTATGTGTGTGTGTTGGCGCTTTGATCAGGCAAAGCATGAGCTCAATCAACCAAACTAATGCGCCTCGTGAGAGGACCATTCACCTTTCTGCCACAGAGATGGCTGCTATCCGCCGTGGCTGCGTGCAGATGATGTTGCACCTTGCCCCCTGGCCTGACAGACAGGCATCCTCGAGAAGGTACTGAGGAACCTGCAAGCAGAGAAATGAAGAGACAGTTACGTTGCTGTTTTCTAAAGAGTTATTTGCACTCGATGTGCGATTACATTTAAATAGTTTGAAACTTTTTCGAATGAATGTCGAGGTGAGGGAGAGCTCCTCTGTCGACCAAATCAAGTATGCCCACCGACCTCCCTCCGCAATCGGAAACGGAGGAGGCATGCAACCTGCTGGGCATTCATATGTACGACCCGCCCAAGCCGCTGCCCAGAGTACCTGCACGGATTGATGGGAAGCAGTGTCTCGTAGGTGATGCATACCATCCTTGTATAATGGTGCTGCTTGGGGGATGTGTTCAAGCCTGTATTGCAGCAGGGTGAGTTGAGGATAAGGACAATGGGAGGACAGTGCAATGGGGTTTATGCAGGTGTTCCGCAGCGAGGGAGATAGGCAAGCCATGGTGAAGAGCTGCAAGTCTGAGGTGGAGAGGCGGTGTACTCAGGGTGCAAGGTAGATGTGCATGTATGAAAGCGCATACATGCACGCATTGGCAACATGCAGGACAACACAGCTCTCCATGCCTGCTTCAACAGACACGAACAGCCAGTGACAGAACACATTTGTGGTCACTCTTCCAACTTCTCATCTCCTTTTTGCAGTGCAACCTGCTCCATACAAGCCATGGACAAGTGCAGAGGTCCCCCTGTGCTGAGGTGGCTGGGCTTCAGCAAAAGTGCGACAGGGGAAACGAGGGTTGGACGAGGAATGACAGAAGTGTTGTTTACATGACAAGGATATTGCAGGTTACCCTCGAATGGGTGCTGGAAAAGCTTGCTTCATTCCTGCACATGTTAATGTACAAAATGCAGGGAGTCACCATGCTGCTGAGGAGTGTGAGCAAAAATTTATGGAGGTAGGTGCAACAGCACCTGGCAATGCTTTCACGAGCGTCAGTGTTGGCAAACAATTTTGAGTCATCACTGATGGCGTCAGATGCATGAATGGAAGCGCCGGATGCAGCATGCAGCTCCCCAAAATTAGGCATCAGAGCATCAATCAAGCCTTTGCCATGGGGAAAGGATGGCAAGTGTTTGTCTTTTTTTGCACACGCAGGCATGCACGACCAATGCGGCAACCGCTTGCAGGACCCATGCAAACACATTCTGTGAAGAGTCCATGCCCATGGCATGGTGCGAATGAGCCCAGATCCTCATGGGACTCTGCGCAAAACAGAAATACACACATGTCCAGTAAACTCTAATTGCGTGGAAGACACCCTTGAGGGATGCATGTCTTGTTGCAAGCCCAGGCTCTCTGGATGGGAGGTCATGGAGACTTGCTCACTGGGTGTTTAGGTGCAAGAGGATCCTTTTTTTCCCTAGTGTGCATTGTATACAAATGTGTGTATTTTTATAAGGTGTACAGCTTCATTTGATTTGTTGAGCTTAATAGGTTTTCATGACCATTTCTTATTCCTGTAGGAATGCAAACACTTTTATTTCTTGTGTACCCCTACAAGGATTGTATTTATTCAATTGAGTTCCTTGGGACAGAACCAACTAGCTTTGTTCTGTACCTGTATAGTGCATCATTTCATTTGGGCAAGTGTTCATCATTGACCCCTATGCAAATCCCAGTTTCACCACTTTGCCGGAGTATAGGATGAAAGGCCCTCATTTTTCATTTGATGCATCATGCTTCAATTCCCCCTCCTCCTCGTGCAATGTCAAGCTGGCAACGGATTCTGGAAACTTGATGTTACATCCATCCTTTCCACTCCCACAACAAAGGTGAAGCCACAGAATTACCTGCGTAGTTTTACCACACCCGGTGTCACCGCTGACCACCATCACGTCATGCTGGCGCAGCGCTGACAGCACACTGTCGCGTACTGCACTGATGGGCAGCCCTCGCCTGCCTGCCAGCATGGCTATGCCAGGTGGACTTGTCCACCAGTTCTCTAGGGCAGTGCGCAGTGCCTCGGAGGTGCGGCGCTCGGCAGGAGTCTGCAGATGGGATGTTGGAAAGCAAGGGCAAGCGCTCAAACATGACTCACATTAGAGGATGTGCTGAAGGAAGCAACGCCATGAAGAGTTTGAAGCCAGGAGTGTACACAGTCAGGAAGTGACGGGAACAAGCAGCTGGCAGTAGGGCAACAGCCACGAAATCACCAGACAGTTGCCACTGGTCTGGATGTGTGGGTATCACTACAGCAAGTGGACAGCCAATCTATGCTTTATAGAAGGAAGAGTTGACTGACTTACAGGAAACGTGATGTGGTTCTATTTGCATGAGGGGCAGACAAGCTGCCTAGAAGTAAAAAGCATGCAAGACAGCATTGGAAGATCTTAAATTTGAAACCAAAGCATGCATGTACAGCGTTCAGAAGTATAATCCCTGAAAGCCAAGGAATGGAAGACAAATCAGAGCAAGGTCATGCGACATCTTCAAGCTTCTGGGCAGGTACAGAGGTGATAACAATTCAATTGGCAAGCTGAACAAGATATACCTGCGGGACGTCAGGACGATATACGCAGCTGTCTGCATCATCTTCTTGCTGCTGTTGCTGCTGCTCAGACGTCTTGCCGTCACCCGTTGTGTCCTCAAGCAGCTCTCGCCATTCTTCCTGTGCCGCGGTAAAATGGAGCGTGTAAGCAGAGAGCTTGCCACCACAATAAAGCAACAAATGTTAAGGTTGTTAGCAATATCCTAAGACATGCACCACTCCTCTCTGATACAATTAAAGCATGCAACTCCAGCAAGTCGTTATGGTGATGTTGGTGGTGATGAGGATGGGGACCATTGTTATACTTGTCTAATTTTGTCAGACTCTTGACCACCACTAGCCCCTTTCCAAATTTTGATATGCATTCCTAGAGCACAATATTCTCGGAGGCATGTCTTGCTTTCCCAGCTATACCAGGGGAAAAGTGCCATGTATGCTGAACCCCTCTTATGAGGAGCAAGTCCGTCTTGATAGAACAAAGAATCTGCATCGCCACCTGAACTGCTAAGCTGCAAAGCTGGCCTTCAACAATGTTTGCTGGAAGTTTTTTTCTTACATCCAGAATCTTACAATTGTCTGGGTGCAACCCCATGACAAGGTTTACTTCATGACACATTGTTTTTGTTCAAGCAAGATAGTACTGCCACACAATTGCACAAAATCAGCAGTAAGTGCAGCTCACCTAAAAGATACAAAAGGACTGCATGGGCCAAAAGGATGCTTTGCGTGCAATGAGGAAAGGTTCCCTGACCAGCCAGCCAGCTAGGTTCCCACTAAACCTCACCTGCTCTACTGTATCTACAGCCCGAGAGTCATGCAGGCCACCTCCCTGGCGGTTTGCCTCCTGGTCAGGAGTAGCTGCCCCACCCCCTTCGGGATGGGTGGCAGCAGCAGCTGCAGACTTGCTGCTGTGTGCTTGCACCTCTTGACACTTCTCAGCCAGCAACTGTTGGATGAAATTGTCCTGGAGCAAGCAGTGTTCAAAGCAGAACAGGACGCGTTTGTAAATCGGAGGCCCCTCCTTTGTAAACAAAGAGCAACAAACTAGGCCACAGACTTGAAACGTCACGGCTGTTGATCAAATTCAAAAGCAAGGTTGTAAGGCAACACAGGAGCTCACCCTGGCCTGCTGCATCTCGGATTCGTCTGCTTGTTGCGCCTGTGCTCCTTTGGACTCCCACCTGATGTAGTGCACAAAAGGACATGGAAAAAGCCGTTTGGGCCTCCATTTGTCAGGCAGCTCTCCTAACAGCGTTTTGTGACAACAAAACGTTCTAGCAATCTCTCCTTTGCAATTGGCACCCGTTCGTAACCCATCCTGCAGGTGCCAGGCTTGAGATCAGATCCTTAGCAGGGACCCCAAGGAGCACAGCTGAAAAGAGCAAGCAAGCAGCCCACCTCAGCCACATGTCCTTAAAAGGCGGTGCCATGGAGTGATGCAGCGCCTGCTCCTCCCCAAACAGCTCAAACAGCGCCCGTGTAGCGACAGCATTTTGGGCATCCTGGGCAAGACAAGAGGGATTGATCTGGTGGTGAGAGTCTACAAGCTTCCCTGGGTTGGAGACCAAGCTGATTCTCCCCTGGTGAACAAGACCCATTCACACAAAGTAAAGATCAAATGGACATTTCCCCATGCTTCCCCCATCATCTTGATCGTCTCTTGAGTGTCTGATCGTTCACCTTCCATTCAAAATGGCATCAGGTAGGAGCCACCTTGCACTGTAAACTGCTGTGATGCGTCTCACCTGCGAGCTTTCAAACAGCCACTGCTCCTCATCCTCAGCTCCGTCTGCTGCCTCTGGCATCCTGATGGTGCGCACTCCCACCAAGCCGCGCCGGCGAGCAATGCTGCCCTTGGGGGCGCGGTGGCCCATGTCTATGGTGACCTGCACATGCAATCCACAGTGCCAGACACGCTTGCAGACAGGGAACCGTGAAGGCCACTCAGTGTTACGATTTCTGATTCACTATCACAACCGGAAACCAAACATGGCATACAGGCAAGCACCTTTTAGATCAGGTGAGCTAAGGGCTGATGGCACCCTACAGAGTTGGCCATTAAAATTTGCCTCACAATAGGAGCAGAGGTGCCTGAATCATATTGAATTCCTTTTGCAAGTGACAGCAAGTGGATTTCACCTACCACGAGACAACTTGCACCCTCTTCTCAAGGATATCCTGGCAGAAATAGGTGTGTCTTGGTGGCATGGAGCACACAATAGGGATTTTAAGAAACTACTGCTTAGCGGAAGCCATGAGTGACCTAAACACGCATTGGACTTAAGTATAATTGCACTTCCTCGATAGCAATCCCACTGATTTTGCGACCATTCCGACTGATCACAGGCACGTGCCGTGATCATCGTTTTCTTCTAATGTTAGGGCACGTGCTGATCAACATGTTTGCAAATCACCATTTCTTCTTGCAGCTAAGGCAAGCGGCATGCCCACAAACCGGCCTGCAAACGTATGCAAAACTTCCACAGGCAGCCCTGCAAGGCGCACAACACACTTGTGCATTTACGCTGTGCTGCATGGCAGGCCCACACGACGTCTTGCAAAAGTATGCAAACCTTTCACAGCCAGCCAGCCCAGCATGGCACACTGCACCCTTGCACTCACGCTGTACTGCATGGCAGGCCCAGGCAGCTTGTCATACCGCGGCTGCGCCCATCGTGCTCGCTGGCACTGCTGGAACAGCAGCGCACGTGGCTGTAAAGCTGCCTTGATCTGCGCCCCACCCTTCTGTTGCTGTTGCTGCTGCTTGGAAGGGAGTGGGGCAGGACGCTGCTCAACACGGCCTTGTTTGCCTGCCCCCTGCCCTGTAACTCTTCCATCTCCTCCTCCTGTTACAGCTGTGTCTGCCGTAGATGAGGGCGACGGCGCTTCCTGCCCAGCAGAAGGCGTCACTCTGCCGCCATCGCTTTTCATACCAGAAGCAGATGTCTCATGCTCAGCACTGGCTGCACTTTCCCCCTGGGCCCCGCATTCATCAGCAAACAGGTCGAATTCAGCCTCCCAGTCATCCACGGACTCATGCGAGGTCACGCCAGCAGCACCTGGTGCACTGCCTGATGCACTGTTTCTCAAGCCTTCAGGCTGCTGTTTGTGGTGGGAACTCGCATGGGCAGCAGGGCTTGCTGCCTCATCCTCTGCAAAAGGATCCAAGACCATATCCCCTGGTGCCTCATGCTCTTGCTGCTGTGCCTTTGCGTGGCCTTGCTGTGCACCCCCACCACCTGCCAGCTTGTCTTCCTCCACTATCGCTGCTGCCGCCTCTTCACTCAGGTTCAGCCGCATCATCTCAGACCTCAGATCACGGATGATGTTGCCGGCTTCTCTCTGCTTGTTCTTATCTCCTGTGCGCACAAAGCAGGAGATTCCGTCCTCCGTTTGAGTGGAAGGCAGAAGAACGAAAGTAGACTTTCTGTGGACTGTGAAGCAGTGATTGAGTGCTGCTTCACGGATTGTGCTCTCTTCCGGGCGCAGAAGCGGCAATCACATCTCCTCAGCCCTGAGCACTCAATATTCTTGCATTGCTCAGAAATTCAGCCATTTGGCAAACACTGAAAAGTCCCCAACTTTGGCGATGACCCTTTGCACTGACATTTTTTGGTTTGTTCAAGTTCTGCGCAGTCAGAGTAATTCTCACACAGGAGCCAGGCTTTGTTTGCAGGATCTCCTGAATCGAAATGAGCACAAGAGCACCCAACCTACCGTACATAAATTATATAATTACGCAAAAATAACTTTTTGGGGCTGTGCATAAGAATTGTAGCTGGCGAAAAAATAATTATTTGAGGCGCTGCGTATATGTGCGAATTAATGAAAAATAATCATTATAGGTGTGAGTGAGCAAGGTGGCGAGCAGCGGCAGCAGCAGCAGCTGCAGCGTCCCCCTCCACCTCCTCGTGGGGACTTCCAGCTCAGCTTTCACCGCTTCCTCAAGAAGGAGGCGGAGGATCCAAAGGTCAAGGAGGAGAGGGCAAAGCAGCAGAAGCAGCAGCATGATGCAAACATCCAGCAGCAGTGCAAGGACAAGGAGAAGCGCGCAGAAGAGGAATTTGAAGCAAAGCGCAATTGCGCTTGCAAGCCAATCAGGCCAAAGAAGAGCGAGGAGGGGAGTGGCAGCACAGAGGGTGGAGGGGGCTCTGATGACTTGGATTTGAGGCCAAGACCTCCAGGATTAGGCTCGACGCCAAACTAGGTCGTATTATGAGTGAAAAGTGTAAAAACAATGTAAGATCGCAGAGGAAACCACTGTGAAGAACAGTTGCTAATTGATTTGTTTGGGCTAAGGACCTTTTGGCACTGCGTAAACGTACATGAAAATAGTAACTTCTGTAAGGGGTGTGTAAGTGATTCATATGTGAAAAACTAATTATGTTTGGAAAGGGTGCGTAGTGAGTACGTGTAAGTACGGTACATATTTTTTCTGCATCAGTGCGCGTTGTATTGCAAACGCACAATGGTAAATGTGAAACAGGCCATGTTATCATGGGCTTTCCAACCTCAATTACACATTTATTTGTCAGAACACCAACTGGGAAAAAAAGCACCACACACAGCCAGGCAAGGACAAAGGTGACATGCGCACTCGCTCACTTGACGCTTTGGCGTTGGCGGCGTACTGTTTTGCTTGAGCCATGTCATGCGCCACTTGACGACGGCGAACCTCGGGGGGGATTTTGGCAAGCGCACGCTCCTGAAGAGTTCAAGCAAAAGTCAACATTAGAAATTGAGCGTGGAGCGCATGTAACACTAAGTAAAAGGATTCAGCAGAGAAAGCAACCCCTACTGCACATCCGCCCCTCCCTGTACAGGAAGTCCAGGGGTGCTCCACGGGGGATGTCTACGGGGGCCTGCAGAGCTTGCGGGGACCCGTGGACTTGAACTGCTCATTTTGGGCATTTTGGCCCCTGCAGAGGTGCTTGATTTTGTGCAGGACTTCCTAATCAATCCCATCTCAAATCATTTGTACCTATGATTACGAGCTGAGGTGCAGTGAGCTTGCAGGAAGTGTGCTTCTTGGTGACCCATGAAAGAATGCATGCAGAGGCAGCTGCAGTGAGTTGCTGGCCATGCCAAGCTGAGGTGAATTAAAGGGAGACCTAGAAGGCCTTGCTGGACGTGAAGGAAGTGGGTTGGAGCCTTGCTGGGATTTTCAATTGTGCAGCACTAGGCATTTTTTTGGGTAAACTTACAATTGTACTTGAGCTAGCAACAACAACAAACAAAAAAAATACAAACAAGAGGGTGACAAGCCGCTGATGAATCTTTGTGTTCCAAGAATAAATGCATTCTGAGTCTGCAAGTGCATCAGCAAGAGTTCATGCTTTACCAAGTGTGCAAGTGCCTCAAGGGCACAAGCCCCTTGGCTGTATAAATATGTGTCCTGATGCTGGGAGCACTGTTCTTTCGTCCTTGCTGATTCTTACCAGCTCTCGCTGCATCCAGGGTCGCGCCGAGGACACTCTCGTATGATTTAAAATGCTTCATTGAGATATCGAGAAGTATTGCTATAAAATGTTAAGTGCACGATGTGCAACCGGGGTCAAGTGTAACATTTGCTGTGGCGCTTGTGAGGTTACAGGGCTTTTGTAATAGTTACACATTCTATACACCTTGAGAAAAACCCAGCACGCGAACCCCTGGAAACTCTCTTTAGAGCCAAGCCCGCCGCTGTGCTGTGCTACCTTGGTGCCTTGCTTCTTGGCTGCTTTGCTTGCTGGCAGCAGCTTGTAACAACATTAAGGCCAACGTCACTTTGTGATTCCAACTTGTGCAATGATTGACCGTGCCAGAGCGCCCTCACCGCTACCCCCTCTCCCCAACCCCCTTGCCCACTGAACCCAAGGCACTTGGAGCAGCTGCATATGGTGCTGGCCAGAACCAGAACTGTGTGGTATTGGTAACTGCTCAGCCTGACTGCAGCATGCGCACTGCCCCTTTCCCTCCTCAGGATGCTCTCCCTGCATAGATGGGCACTGAGCATGATGGAATATGCATTACTGACACCTGTTGCTGCTGTGATGGTACGTGCAGGGGCTCGAGAAGCAACCCCCTTCGATGAAAATACTACCACTCAGTCCTTCTCTCCCATCGGCTGCACTGCAGCTCCCACCAACAAGGCTCTGAGCATGCTGTCTGTCGCTGCAGTTGTGCGTGCGCGAAGAGCCCAGCTGTCCAGTCATCACACGGCACTGGATGACACTGCAGCCTGCTTCTACTCTCTTGCTTCCTGCACCTGGTGACGCTGCAGCGTCCTGCTTCTTGCACCTGCTCCTGCACCTAATAACACCACAGCGTCCTGCTTCCTGCAATTGCTTCCTGCACCTGGTATCGCTGCAGCGTCCTGCTTTCTGCACCTGCTTCCTGCACCTGGTGACGCTGCAGCGTCCTGCCTCCTGTGCCTGCTTCCTGCACCTGGACGCTGAAGCCTGCCTCTGAGAGTCTGCTCACCTGCTTTCTGCGCTGCACCTCTCTTGGGTCCGCCCACAGCTCCCAATCATCAAAGTCACTCTCTGACGAAGAGGAGGCCTGCGTGTGCACACCAGCAAGTGCAGAGAGTTATACAAGCTTCCAGGCACATGTGACCATGCTGCAATAATACTCCATCCATGCTGTGTGCCTGTTCATTTCAAACATCACAGACGCAGCGTCTAGGTTCCTTTGCAGCGTGCACAGTTCCGTGTCTGCTACTCCCTGCCCACATCCATGGCATGACCAGTATAATACAGCTTTATATGATGGCACTCATGCTGCAGCTTTACTTGATGTCACTCACACTCATCCTGCAGCTTCAAGTGATGGCACTCATAATGGAGTGCGGGCTTATTGTGGTGCTTGCCAGATGGACACACTTGTTGAGAACGTCTGTAAGCCTGACACTCCACAACGGATAGAGTAGTCCTTGCGTCACGCACCTCTTCTTCTTCTGACCCGCTGCCCTCCATGTACTGCTGCCTGATCCACGCCTTGGCTGCCTCCCGCTCATCCTGCCCACCCCCTTTGTCTCCACTCTCCTCTTCCTCCCCACTCTCACTCCTCCCCTCTCTCCCTTGGCCCTCCTCTCCTTCATTATCCCCATCCTCTTGGCTCTGCTCACCCTCAGACGGCGCTGAGTATGCATCACACGCTACACCACGTGCTTCAGCTTCAGCCACCTCCTGCTGCTGCTGCTGCTGCTGCTGCTGCTGCTGCTGGGCCACAGATACGACTCGCACCTGCTCAGAACAGGCAAGCAGGTAAAGCTGCCGGATGTGACTGAGCTTTGTCACACCCAAACGCACATAGCATGCAGCACAACCGACAACATGATGATGGGCGACCAAAACACATCCCTTGACAGGCCTTTCACTGTGACCAGTGGGGTGTTAAAACAGCCAATTTTCATTGCACTGGAGATGGGGAAGTGCATGCGCAAGTGCAGGGGTTACAGAGGTTACAGAAGCAAAAGGACTCCAGTCAAAATGACGCTTGCGGCTTGAGTACATGGGACACCAACTTGTGCCCTAGCACCACCCGCTCTCATGTTTTTTCCGCCTGTGCAGTACAATACAACATCATCCATAACAGTGCAGTACATAAGGCAACCCACCTGTGCCCCAGCACCCCCTGCTCTCACGCCGCCTGCAAACTGCTTGGGCAGCTCACTCTGGGGAAGGTGGAGGCACAGCCAGTCCAGGGCCGCCTCAAGGCTGGCCCCACCCTGAAGTAGGTCCACACAAAAACAATGTGTGTTTTTCTGAAGTGTAATATAGCGCCTCCAGGCTGGCCCTACCCTGTCTACCACAGGTCAGCAAGGGTCGCATAAACATGTTTTGCATGTGGAGAGCTGTGTGTGCTTCAAGCAGGCCATCCACTTTCTCAAATACTCATATTCATGGGAAGCACATTTGTGCGCATCAAACCTTCCTTTGTACAAACATGATACGCATGTAATGCGCAAGAACAGCACGCTAGGTTATGCGTGGAAGGTTATCTATGAATTGAAGGCCTACCCAATGCCTATGCTTGTAATTTTAAAGAGAGACCTGCTGATTACACGGCAGGCAACCTGAACTACATGGCAACACCATCTCTGTATGCACTCTGCTGACAAGTGCAAATGCTCGCACCAGCATGCACTTACCAGTGGAAGTGCTCTCAGAACTTGCTCCACGTGTGGCTGCTTGAAGCCGTATGACATCAGCTGATCAAATACTGCAGTATACTGCAATGCATTCGTGACAGGGATCAAGGTGCGCTCCTGTGTGGGTCCACATTTACAACATCTAATGCATCCAACGCAACATGACAGATTCAATCAGGTATGTGGACTGTCAAAATCTTCTAGAGAACTGCACGGAAATCAGGGACATCAATGGGAGCACAGAAGGCAGCCTTACTCGTCTGGTTGCTTTTGTCAATCTGTGTGGCAGCTTCCCTACCTGCTTTGCAGCCCTTTGCGTGTCTGAGGACCCAACAACTGCCGGCCCATCAAGGTTCTTCTCCTGCCATCCGTACATACGTAGGGAGCGCTGTGATCCTGCTGACCTTGATATACACATGCTGCTGTGATTGATGCGCAATCATGCATCAGAACAGGCTTGAATAACCTTACGACCAGCTAGGAGTTGCTAACATTGGTCAACACACACCTTCAGGTTAGCCAGCAGGCTCTTCACTTGCGTCTCAATGTCCTGGGAGATGTTGGCTGTCTTCTTTTTCGAGACAATTTGGCTGAGTCCAACTTGTTGGGGAGGCTCATGCTGCTTGCCCCCTCCATGCTTGCCCCCACCATGCTTCCCTCCACCCTTAGCCTTGGGGGGCATGGTCTATGTAAACCCTTCCACCTCAGTTGGAGAGGTGGTCCAAGATCAACAGAATCAGCTTCCCATTTTCCACTTCTATGTTTCAATGTAAATAATTAACTCCCAACATTTTTGGAAAGCAATTTAGCTCCGTGGTTGCAAATTGGCTGTGACAGCCTAGGTCAGGTTTGGTGAAGCAATGGACATGGAAAACCGGTATTGGTAGAAACCACGCTGTGCCATAATTGTGGCCAAGGAAGCACGTTCTGAAGATGGTGGAGAAGCAGCTGCTGGCTCAGGGTCTCCACCTCCTAGGCGACTTCGCGCACTACGCATTCCTGACGCTCTTGTACACCCCCCTTTTCTTCTTGAAGAATCTTGTACTCCCCTCCTCCCAACCAGCCTCGGGGGTGGTGTTCTATGAAGGCGTGGTCACGCACGAACGCAAGAAGCCAAAGAAGCATGCCTTCAGGTGTCATTGATTTCTGACATACACAGCACTGCTACAACTATTCTCGCTTACGCTACAGCATTGCAACATTCTTTTGTTCTGGGGTGCGAGCACCTTTGTGCTGTGTCCTTAGGCAGGCAATGGCACCCTTAATCTGCACAGCTGTCCGTAGCTGCTCTTGAAACCGCAAGGCATTCAAGCTTCTGAAAACGGAACTTGGTTTTGCACAGGTACAACGTCCGGGCAGCCTACATCTATCTTGATGATCCGCCGTCGTGGTTTTCCAAACAGCAGCATGACCATTTGACAGCACAGCAGGCCAGGGAGTTTGCTGGCACAGATGGTGAGGCTAAAATGTGTCACCTGTGTCAAATTGGTTGACGTGCTGGCCACGTTTGTGGTAAACAACCTGAATACTTGCACTGGAAAGGGCTATGCAATACGGCTGCAACTCGCTGCACAAGAGCAATGCTCGGGCACGTGCATGCATGAGCGCCCGCGCGCATGCGCGCATGCGTACGCACACACACGCGCGCGCACACACACACACACACACACACACAAACTCTAGAAAACAAGCACATAATCTTTGTAAGGGAACCACTTATCAGGATGCATCTATGCGCACGCTCACACAGGCTCATTTGCAGGCGCAAGTCCATCAGCTGATTGCAACAAACCCATGTTGCACGTCTCAGGCCCTGTGCACCTCCTGACCAACCCTATGGCTGCCGGCTACACCATCAACCCCATATCTGTGTACTATTGCTCCAACGCGGACGCATACGCTGTGAGCCCCAACAACCCACGCGTAGAAAAATGTATCGTGGAGGTCACCAACACCCCCTGGGGAGAGCGTGTGACTTTTGTGCTGCCTGGGGATGGGAAGCGGCACAGCGTGAGCAAAGCCCTGCACGTGTCCCCGCTCATGGACATGGAGGCAACTTGGTGAGGGGCCAAAGGAGTGGGGGGGGTGAGGGCTGTCTGCTTGCGAGGCAGCTTCAGGGCTGATCTCTGATTTGTGTTGCAAAGTCTGCTGCTATCAGGGCAGCCCTTATTTGTGGTGCAAAGTCTGCTACCAGCTGGCTAGTGCAAGAGTATGCAAAGCAGCCGTCATCTTAGCTTGCGCTTGTCACTTAGATTAAAGCTGCCATTGTGGCGACACACTTGTACTTGTGCCACTTAATACGCTTGACCCCAAGCAACGTCCTCAACCGAGCTGTACGTATATTTTGACTCGAAAAGAATCATACTTAGCGCAACCTCGAACAAACTCTGAGTAGGGAAATGCATTTTGAAATAAAGTGGTCCCAAGCATCTCTTATAGCAGGATCATGGTAGGAGGTGCACATATGGGGAAGGACAGCAACAGGACGCGTTTGTGGAGAAATGGTTTGCAGCAGTGAGCATTGAACCCGGTTGGAGCACACTGGTAGAGGTTTGAGAACTATGTATTGCAGGAGCAGGGAGTTGCCCCTCTCAAGGTTCCCCTGTCCAATGAACCTGGCTTTGCGAATGCCTATAAATGCAACAGTGCCCTTCAGATCATGAAGATGGCATGCAAAGCTGGGAATTAACCCTCTTCCACGAAAAATGACCTGGCGTCAAGAAGCTCATGTGGCCTAAGAAGGGAAGGGCGCAGGTGCCTGCCTGGATCTGTACCGATCAGTGCATGCCACACCCACCCCTGTCTCACAGCACTCTTTTGTACCGCTGCTTTTTTGTAGGCATTTATGGCTGCCCCCGCCCGACTTGACATTGAAGCTCGTGGTGCGCTGTGAGCACCCTGCGCTGGGCAACTTCTTCCATGCTGACCTCATAGGCCTTCGCTGCCAAGGCAGCTGTGCAGGGGCCCGCAATGAGGAGGCAGGGTTGCGCACACTCTTGAGGTGCGTGAGCGTCTGGGATACTCCTGCATGAGCGGGCTCAAGCATCTTCCTTGCCTATTTCTGAGGGGAAATTGTGCAGGAATAGGGCATTGCTCCGGTGCTTTCCGCTGTCTTTGCCAGATGGGAGCAAGAGGGCACTTATTAATAAAAGAAGATCAGCGAAAAGAAGATCAGGGAAAGATTGGAGACCTTTTCTTCAAACGGTTTGGCTGATTGGCCTGGCAGGAGGCAACTACCATGTGCAGAAATCAACCCATCTCTGTTGCACCACCCCAAAAAAAGTTAGTTTGCAACCACGCATCAACAGCGCAGCCCAAAAGCTTCGGGCCCCACAATGCACTGCAAGCATCTGTTCAAAGGCACCAACAGTTCAAACACCAAATCCAGTGCAATCCAGTTAGGAGGCACACAAAAAGATCACTCGCCATCTCCTTGCCCGCTCCACCCCTTCTCTTCCACCCCTTCCACCCTTGTTCACTCTTCATCACTACTGCCCTCCTCGCTGCTGCTCCCCTCCTCGCTGCTGCTGCTGCTGCTGCTGCTGCTGCTGCTGCTGCTGCTGCTGCTGCTGCTGCTGCTGTCAGCACTGCTGCTTTCCTCCTCACTGCTGCTGCCAATTCTGCTGCTGCTTGCCCTGACTGCGAGCGCGAGTGTTGCTTGTGCTAGCCTGCCTTGCTGATGCTGCGTTGGTGCAAGCAGCTTTGGTGCGGGACCTGGTCCGCGGCCGCATCATGTCAGCAAGCTGCTCATCTGTCATGTGGAGGTCATCCTTCACCTGCCTAGCATGTCCGTTGAGTCCCTCTTGCTCTTCCTGCTCCCCCACACAATCATCCCACACACCCTTGCCCTCAACTGCTGCCATCAGTTGCGCTGGCAGTTGCTGTCCCACTGGCACTTGGGCAAGGCGCTGCACCAGCTCTGCAGGGGGGATCTCATCCTCATCGATGCTCAAAACGTTACTTTCACAACCACGCACTACCGCGCACCCTCAAAATGAATCCATATTTTTTCGTGCACACAGTCACCGTGCAGGGTAAAAAACGATAATTATACGCGGTGATATAGTTTTGGTACGTTATTAGATGTTCTGCTATACCTAACTCCACATGTGTAGTGGGTATTGCAAGGAGGTGGCATAGCAATTCTTGGGTGGGCAACATGGCAAAATGAGAGCGGGTTCACGTTGGAGGAATTTATGTGAATCAGTTTGCATAATGCAGCATGTCGTCTTTTGCCCTTGCTATGAGCTGCACATTCGGAGATTCCTGGTTTGCACCCCTTGGGAGACGAGGCAATTTGGCAAACAAGAATGCTATTGGATGAGTGGCTGTGAGGGTGAAATTTTAAGTGAGCAGGATCCACAGAAGGGCAAACATGGATGAGCATGGCGTACTGCTGCACTCCAGAATTTCGCTCGAGCCGGTTCAGCGTAAAAGATTTTACCCTAAAGCATGTAAGCTTACACTGACAAGTGGGGGAAGCGTCCCAAGCGACGCTGAAAAATTGGCGAAGCAAGCTCTCACTGACTGAAGGCTTCAAACCTGGCACGCCATTGACACCCTCAACAGCACTAGAGCATGCCATGATGCACAGGCATCAGCGGAGCATGCCATGATGCACAGGCATCAGCGCAGCATTGCTGCTTGCATTGCTATGTGCATTGCTGCATGCATTGGTGTGTGCGTTGCTGTGTGCATTCCTGCATGCACTGCTGCGTGCATTGCGGTGTGCATGGCTGCGTGCATCGCTGCGTGTGTGGCTGCGTGCATCGCTGCGTGTGTTGCTGCGTGCACTGCTGTGTGCATGGGGCATGTATGCGGGCATTGCGGTTGGTGTGGCCACAGATGCTGCATGTACGCCGCGCATGGTGTTGCCCCTGCTGTGCGTGCCTCTGCACCTGGTAGGCACCCGCACCAGTACACAGCTCACCTGTAGGTATGTGTGTAGAAACCAGCCCACTCCTCCACATGCCGTGCTGAGCAACAAACGAACGTTGAAGACAGCAACAGCGGCAAAGCTTCGCATTACTATATACATTATTTACACTGAGACGCAAAACCATCGCGGTCAGACTTTGAGTGTCGGAGCTCAGCAACGCAACTCAATTGAGGTCAGCTTCCTGCGTAGCTACCAAACTTTTGCGATGTCACTGCCCACAGCACTGCCCGGCCACCCAAGCACAAATCCTCCGATGTAACTTTTTGCTTGGCAAGCATGCCAAGTTCCAGGGCGGGGGGTGGGCTGGGCAGGCCATGCTGGGCATCTTCTGCTCAGCTGCCAAACAAAGAAGTTCCACAACTTTTTGCCCATGGCCTCCCCCACTTAACCGACACTGCATGGCTGCCTAAAACTTTTTGCTTGGCCAGCATGCCGGGTTTCAGGGCAGGGGGTGCGCTGGGTGGGCCTGGGCAGCAGGTGTGAACTCTACCAGGAAGTAGGCAAACCTAGGGGCTGACGCCCCATGAATGGGGCTTCGCCAAAATTGGATGCATAAGCTCATTCTTTTTGTGTAAGTGTCACTCCAGATGTACAGCTTCCACGTCTCAATCTCTATTCCCAAATTGCATGCATACTCGCCATTGAAAGGCATGCCTGCCCTCTAGTGGCGCATTTCTGGCTGCCAGATTATGGCTGCTAGCTTCCCAGCTCCTATTAGGAGTTGCCTGGAAGCCTTGTGGCCTGTGAGTCTACACTTGCCTTGCCATGATGTGACTTAGACCATCAGACCTGCTACGCTCCCTTTCTACCTCCTTAGGTATGGGTTCCTGCCTCAACGGATTGCAGCCTGGATATACTGGCATGCCCTGCTGCTCTATTGCAAGGGCGTGCCCTTGTACTCCCCACCCCCCCGGCAAGTGCTTGACAAGGCGACACACAATGCAACACATCCATGCATTGCTAGCACAGGCTGCCCGTTTGCGTGGCGGCCAGCTCCAGGGTGGCCATGGGATACATGGGGAACGGGAGCACAGAGCAGTTGAGGACAGATACAGGCCAGCTGAGGGTAGACTTCACAGTGAATCATGGTAGCTTCTTAGTGAGTGCCCTCAGATGCTTGGAACATACAATGTTCTCTTCATAGGTCAAGCTCGGATTTAAATCTCTGCTGATCCTTGATCATACGTGTATCTGCAGCCTTCATGTAGGCACGTGACCCATCATAGAACCTGCCTACCTGACTTAGTTCATTAGGATTGGCTGTGCCAAATATTTACTCTTGAAGAGCGAGCTGAGTCTCACTGATGACTGACTGGTGATCAGTCTTCAGCATGCACGCTCTTGATTTGTGCAGCTGACACCCTACAATTGTTTCATGTACTTGTAATGTTGCAACATGGCTTTGCATGAGTCCATTACGTTTACTTTGCCACGTTAGGATCGAAAGAAAGGTGGCCTAGTCCTTGCATGTTTGCTTAGACTCCAAGCATATATCAGGTATGCAATAGAGTTTTACTTGTTGTCAGGTGTTCTGGCTGCTCGGCTTCCTGGTGTGAAGGAAACATCCTCAGTTTTAGAGGTAAAAACGCTTAAATGCCGTTAAGTACCACTGAAGGTTGCTTGCTTTGAAGTATCCAGCTCATTCTGTTCGGTACGTATGCAAACTGTGCTAAGCACCTTCTTACTTCAGCTAAGCTGCCCTTGTAGGTAGGTACAGCTATGTCACCCATTCCTTTCCTTTCCTAGCGCCAGGCGCACTTAATAGAGAAGACTTCTTTCAACTCTCAACCATCGTGTTATGATAACACCATGTTATGATAACAATAAGAACAACAAGATCAGGCACGGGATGCTTGTGATCCCATTGATCTCTTTACAAGCACGGAGGAAGTACGTCACGGTGTTTAAAATCAGCACCACCCTCCTCCAACAGCAGCAGCAGCAGTGAAGTGAAAAGAGGGGAAGCTAGGGAGACGAAGGACAATCATCATGATTCATCCCTTTCATGCATCTGGAATGTTGCATTGTTACAATTAACTGCATAACATTTTAAGAACAAGAAGAAACTGCGTAGACCGTGATGAACAAGGTTTACAAGGATAAGGCCTTCAGTCAAGAAGTGCGAATGCTAGCCTGCTCGTAAAAGGCAGCTAATTCATGAAGGAAAAAAGGTTTACAAGGGAACATAACCTTCAGCCAGATAGTTTGGCTGTTCAGTGCGTTGAAAGAAATCCATCAATTTAGAGATAAAACGATCATTGCCATTGTCTTGATACTGGAAAAAACGAAATACGTCCTCAGAGCCAACATGGGAGAAATAGAAAGATCCTTCTTCATTTATCACTATTCTGTGTGCAGAGAAGTCATAGAAAATATATGCATACTTCCTTCTAAGACAGCACAAAAAGGTGCAAGAGCAAAGAAAAAATAGCATGCCTTTCATCTTGTAATTGAAGGAAAGGCATGAAAGAAAAAAGGAAGTTTATTGTTGTCCTGGTTCAAAAAAGCAGACACGTCATGAGATCCTGCCTGTGAGAATAAGGGAGCATATTTCCAGCGGAGAGAGACCACCTAGGGATGTGTGCAATGAAAGAGGACATGTTGTTCATCCTGGACATCATCATCCGCCTCACAGAGGTCACAGTTTGGGTTTGAAGACCCGTGATTCCAAGTTGCTGCCTTGTAGCGAAGGGTGAATGCGGAGTCTAAATCGAGCCACCATGATGAACACTACCTACAGGTTACAGGAAAAAGAAGGCCTCCAGTCAAAATGGCAGGCTGCTAGCCTGCTCATAAAAAAGCAATAAATCATGTAGAAAAGAAAAAGGCTTGTTATTGTTTTGATTTAAGAAAGAAGAGATATGATAAGACTGTACATGGTGAATGCCAGGTATGTAGGGAGCCGCGCTGTTGGAAGAGTGAAATAAGGAGAGGAGAGTACCAGAAAACAAGGAAGCATATTTAAGCCGGAGAGAACAAAAATGGGGATAGGTGCATTTGAAAAGAACGTGGTGCTCATCCTGCACATCATCTTGGGCATCACATAGATCACAGGCAGGGGAAATAGCATCATCCCATGTGGCCTGCTCGACTTACAAGGTATGGACACGAAGGTGAAATTGAGCCACACTGCGGACAATGTGTTTGGGTAAATCCAAGTAGAAATATTTGGGCAGAATATAAGGACAATGTGTAATGTGTGCAGGCTTGGTTGGGAGAGCACACCAGTGAAGATAAGTAATTTTTTGCTGTTTGTGTCTCGTGGGTCGTAACCAGAAAATTGTCTCCAATATGCTAGATGGCGAGACCTGAGATCCACAACAAGCTGACTCAAGTCCAAAGGATCGGCAGAGCGTATTTTTTGCTGAAATGATGAGCATGATGTAAGCCATTCATGGCAGACAATAGATGGGATGTCCAGCAGGAGGAATTCCTGGGTCTGAGGGAGATGTCTGCATGAAAAACCTTGTGAAGTAGAGCGCTGTTGCAATGGGTGAGAGAATTATAAAAGCGCACCTTCCTACATCAAGAAAAGAAAAGAAAAGTAAAACTACGTAGGCAGAGGAAACTCTCCCTACATCAATTAAGGAAAAGGAGACACATTGGCTTAAAGAGCCGTGAGCCTCCCTCACCAGAGGGTTAGAATTTCTTACCCTTGTGCGGGTCGCAAAGCTGGTGTGGGTCTGGTGGGTTCCTGGCAGCATGGGGCCCCAGGGCACCTGAGTTATGTTTAAATAAAAGACAGAAAAGAAAAACTGCTTACTACACCTAGTAGGCAGTGAAAACACTCCCCACATTAAGAAAAGAAAAACTATGTAGGCAGAGGAAACTCTCCCTACATCAATTAAGGAAAGACACATTGGCTCAGAAGAGCCGTGGGTCCCCTCCACCACAAAACTGTGAAGTAAAAATGCTAATGGGGATCTGGAGGGTTACTGGAAGCACCCAGCTCCATAACCTGGCTGTGACACGTATGATTGTTTTCAATAGCACACCTTGTGGTAACAAGCTCGTTGGCATACATAACAGGATGGGCATGAAGTTTGCAAGCAAGTTTATTGGCGCGTTGGTGGTCAAGTCCCAGTTGTTTAAACTGGTTAAGGGTGTGCTCAATATAGCAGGTCCCACCAACACCCAAAAGGATGGTGTGGAGAGTCACGACTTTAGCGCTAATGAGTTTGCAGAGGTCTGCATGCTGCCGCTTTGCCGCCTCCAATTGTTGTCCAGGCCTCGTGAAAGAGAAAAAGAAAAAACTACGTAGACAGAGAAAACTCTCCCTACATCGATTAAGGAAAGAGAGACACATTGGCTCAAAGAGCCGTGAGCCTCCCTCACCAGAAGATGAGAGGGGAGTTAATGCCTCGTGTCTTCACAGTACTTAATTTCAATCAAGTGCACATGCCGCTGGTTTACATGGAGTTGGTGGGGCTGTCTCACGCGGCCAAACGGCAAGCGTAGATCTTTCTTTCCTTTCTTTGTCTCACGCGGTTAGCTGTCCTGGTCCTCTGCATGGGCTTGTGTCTGCTGCATGACGCATGGTGTGAGCGGGAGGAAGAAGGAGAAGATGAAGTGGGTTTGGCTTGATCATCAATGATAGGGAGTAATCAGTATAGCAGCAGGTCGGCTGAAGGTGAGTCTAGAACTCTGACATTTTTCTTGGAAAGAGGTAAGGGGGTATAAGCCTGTTTGATGCATGTGCAGCCTGCCTGAGGGATTTGAAGGTTGTGCTGCGCCAACCTATCATCACTCCCTATGTCCATGTTAACCAAGCCTGCCCCCCAAGGGCTTTTGCTAAGAGCTTTGATGATCATTCTTCCAGCAACAGTGTGGCGTTCGGTTTTCATGCTGGATATGATATGATTTTGGCAGCCAGAAAGCATGTGGAGTGCGCTGTCTAATTGATGATAGCCTGGGAGAGGGCATAATGGGTTAGTGGGCCTCTTGAAGCGAACCGCATGTTTTTGGTTGTAGAGGGTACCCGTGCGATATTGTAAAATGGTGCGCTTCATAGGTGAGGATATACAAGGCATGTTTCTAAAGGCATTGCTGATTTTCTTGTTAACATGAGGTAATAAGCTCTGATAGTAAGAGTAGTAGCCTGTTTTGGGGTTGGCATATCCAAGTCTGTGTTTAGTATGCATATGAGACTTAGAAGCATTTTGAAAATTGGGGAGGTAGGTGATTTTAGGATTGGATTGACCCCTGTCAAGGATGAGTGTGCTCTGGCTGACACTATCAAATCCAAGTTGGATGACACTTTGTCCGAATTGAAGGCTTGGCTCCTGGAAAATGAGAAGATGAGGCACACACATCCATTCTAGCAGTCTCTAGGCCGGGCATGGACTAGGTTGGCTGCGGGCTTGCCATGTATGTCTTTGGCAGGCTCAAATTCTGGCTCCGGGCATGCATGTGCCTGTCATGGCTGCTGTGTGCTGTCATGAACGTGCTCTATCATGTGCCTTGTACCGCTTGGCTCATGGTTGTACGTTTTGCAGCCGCATGTTAATGCCAATGCAGACTTTGTGGTTCCAGAGTGTTTTGAGTGTAGGCCAAAATGTACTTCATGGTTCTCCAGCTTGACCTTGCCCATTTCGTATTGGATTTGTGTGTGGAATGTTACGCTGAGCACTTTGAATGAGCAAAGCCACACGAATCTTGCATGTGCAAAACATAGCACTTGAACAAAACGGAAACAAGCACAACATGGCATACGGCAGTTTTCTTTATAAATTTATTGTAGAAGCTTGTTTACTTGTTAACTTTGTGATAGCTGGTTGAGAATGTTTCACCAGCGACTGATCAGCCAGAAATTCGGGCTGCAGGTTAACCAATGTAAAACCCTGTAAAAAGAACCTTTTAGGATTGGGAGCAGGAGCTGTGGATGCGCCAGCAGTGTGTTCTTTATTTTCCTCCTTGGCTAGACAAAATGAGTGAGAGAATGGATTCCCGCTGGGACCTGCGCCAGGAATCCCAGTATCAGCCACACTATCATTGGCTTGGCTTGCTTGATAATAGCATCTGCGCATTTGTTGCCAGCAATGCCAGCATGAGATTTTACTTTCAAGTTATGTCTACAAGTTGTAGACATACATGCTGGTTTGTGAGTTGCTAATGAGAGTAGATATGTTTTTTAGGGCATCCCCTTGAATGCGTTGTTTGTGCTTCTCAGCGTGTGCATGACTAACCAGCCAAACATACTGGCTAAAGGCTGAACTCCATTGTAAACCTTGTAACCTTTTATCTGGCTTGCTGCTTTGATTGGAAGCATCTGAGTTTGTTCTGAGATACACCTGATTGTTGTCTCTTCTTTCTTAAATCAAAGCAATAACAAGCTTTCTCTTTTCCTACATGAATTATTGCTTTTTATGAGCAGGCTAGCAGTCAACCGTTTTGACTGGAGGCCTTCTTTTTCCTGTGACCTTCCTGTAAGGGCTGTAGGCCACCATTTTAAACCCTTGTAAACCCTTCCTGTAACCTTACACCTATTTGCCATGTGCACGTGTTGTCTGCCTCATCCTGCACAAGTGAGGCAGAATCTCATGATGTGTCTGCTATTTTGAACCAGAACAACAATAAACTCCCTTATTTCCTTCATGAATTGATTGCCTTTTATGAGCAGGCTAGCAGTCGCACTTCTTGACTGAAGGCCTTATCCTTGTAAACCTTGTAAACCTAATCCTGCACAAGTGAGAAAATATACTTTTCTCCCTCCCAAATTTATTTTGGTTACAATAGAAGGCTGAGCAGTCAAACTTACTGGCTGAAAGCTTAATCCCGTAATCAAGGTTGAGCTTTGAAGTAAAGGATGTTATTTTTAGCTGGCACAGGCCAACATGCTAACTAGCCAAACTACTTGGCAGAAGGTTGGATGCCGCTGTAAAACATGCGAAACTTGATAACTGATACGAGCACGGACACACAAGTACTACAACTCAACTTGGCATCAGCCCTTGTCATTTAGTTTGAACCATTGGAAGGCGTGGAAACTGTCATGTCTCTTGGATACAAACATTGCTCTTGGATACAAACATTAATAAGAAGTTTATCGTCAAGCTATGTTCAGCGGTCAGCCCGAGGTGCTGCCCACTCTACATGTAGAATCAGGTTGTCATAGCCAAAGCCCTCGAGCGCACGAATTGCCTTCTCAGCATCCTCCCTGCATGTGTAAGGGGATACACAGACACTGTTGGCATTCATGCATGGAACAATGCTATGAGGGCACGAGTGCGCAAGTGGATACATTAGCATTGCTGGATGCGCGTGAAGCCACTGATGTAGTCAAGCGCTTTTTGTTTCAGTCATCTACTTGCACCTGTAAAAAAATGTTGCTTCTGAAACATAGGCTTCATTCCACAAATTCCTCGTCGCAATTAACACCAAAATGGCCTCAATACGCCATAGCCTGCACCTGTTTGTCTTGCTACGGTAACCGAGTGCGCACCTGTACACATAATTGACGAATGCAAAGCCACGGTTCTCTCCAGTGGCACGGTCCACCGCAACAAACACGCGGGATACGGGGCCAAACGGCCGGAACAGCTCCTGCAAATCTGCCTCCGTCACATCATCGCTCAAGTTGGTCACGCGCAAGCTATTCTCATCGCGCCGCCTATAGGCAAAGGACAAATCAGAGGGTTGTCAGCTGAGTCCGGAACGTAAGTAACAAGTATGGCCCTTAATGATCAAGTGACAAGGGGTGGCATTGCAAGCAACTTGGGAAACTGGCGGAACCCTTGCATGCATGTGTTTGTGTGTGTGTGTGTGTGTGGGGGGGGGGGGGGGGGGGTACAGCATCATCCCAGCCGTCCAGCAATATTTCAACCTCCTTCACTGCATATTTGGCTCACTGTTCACCAACTCCAGCATAACTTTTTAAAACCAAACCTCTCAGCAGAGTTAACAGGGGGGCTGCTGGAGTGCGCTGGACAATGCTCAGAGCTGAGTCAAGTTTGCGCCAATTAGTGTGCCCCCTTTCAAATGAATGCGCGGGATTGTTACGATAGAACATTTGAATATTTTTTAACCCCAGCTCCACTGAACCGCTGGCTAGCTGGCCGCCAATCTATCAGATTCTTTGGCAGAACCCAACAAAATGTACCCAGGGTTCCTAAATTCTGGCAGCCTTTTTGTGGTGAAAGAGCATTTCAAACCCCAGAGACTGAGGTGTTGTAGGTGAGCCACGAGGCCATGGGTGAATAGAAGTGTGGCTTCCTCTAGCCACGGGGCTTGCCCTCTGAAGCTCCGCCTTCTGGGCTCCGCCTTATCCCAAAAGCTGAGCCAAAAAAGAAGCAGGAGGTAAGATATAAAGGCTTTCTTCGCATCCCTCTCCTCTTGTAGCATTTTGTTATGTCCTCCCAACCCAAGAGGGCCAGAATGGTGCTGCATTGACCTGGCTGCTACCGTGGCTAGACTCCTCCTACCCTGACTAGCAAAAAAAACATAAAAAACACAAATTTCTTGATCAAGCACTCATGCCCTCAGCATGGTCTACTGGGTACTAGACTTCGTAAAAAAGCATGTGATCCTGACCGACATGAAATAATTCGCCGGAAGCTAGGATGTGGGGAGCATTTTGTACTCAGCCCTGTTAAGCTGGCATATTTGCGGACCAAGTTGTGGGCTCGTGACAAATGGCCAGCACTTGACAGAGCTTGCAGTTGGACACGATACCGCGGGAAGCATCCAGATTGCCCCCACAGCCGGAACACCCCCCAAAAGAGTACCAATAAGCTCTTCATACTCCCTGCATGGACCTTTCCGCCCGGAGCACACCAAACGCATTTAAAAGTCCCAAGCATATAAATTTGTTGGAAATTTGGCATGCAGGGGTGCTGAGCCTGACTTAGAATCAGCTATCACGTCCCTGGCATATCCTGTTGGCCACCAACCAGCCCACCGCTGCCGGTTTGACCTTCTTCCTGAATGCTAGTTCAAGCACTTTGTTGGTGCTGAGCTAGTTTATTGGTCAACTTTGCTGCTCACCGGGCATTCAGGTTTGAGCGCTCATTCTGCCAGACTCATCCCCTGTGTGCCCAACCTTTCAGCTGCACCCCCAAGCTTGCAGATGGACCCTAGGATATACCCTAAGCGCCCAGGTTGCTGCAAGCTGGGGAAGATGCTATTTCAGGGGTCTCAAAAACCGGTGAGGAGAAATGCTGATGTAAGAGGATGGCTTTCTAGTGAATCTAATGGCAGATAGGCTTGTCAGCAGGAGAAAGCAGGACTGCAGTTGCAATTTTGTTCTATCTCCGCTGACAGCCACTGACACAAGGATGCCAAGTGGTGGAAGCGTCGCAAGCGTCGCAAAAATTTGGCGAAGCCAGTCCATCCTGATACAGAGGTGACACTGATACGCAGGACCTGAGGCAACAACAGGACCTTCCTGCAGCAGAACATGCTTAAAAGTAGAAGTCTATGCTGGGCAACAGTCAGCTAGGGTGCATCAAGGAAAGACCCGCCAGTCAGTGCTGGCACTGACAGTGAGTCCCACCAACTAAGGGCACTCTACAACCTGCGCACTCAGTTCCAGCACCTTTTTAGTTCTGCATCCCAAGTATTGCATTACGTCTTAGAATTTTCATGAACCAGGCTGATGTCCTAGGATTAGCCAAGTCCGTGTCTGAGTGCCTGAAATGCTGTGACTGACTTAATGTTTCGTTTGTGTTCAACAGCTCGGACTGGTTTGGTTACAGGCAGTTTTTTCGCTTCAGGTAAGCTGCCCACGTAGGCAGGTACAGCTATGCCATTCATTCCTTTCCTTTCCTTTCCAACCAGAGGCACAGCTAGGAGCAACCAAAATAACTAATGCAGATCCGGCAGGTTTTCGGCCCTCCTTCCAGGCTTGCGTCTTGCCGTCCTGTAAGCAGCCCGTCCAGCAGCCTCCTCCCCCAATACCCCATTGCTTGGATTGCTAAATTGGATGGCATGTTTGGTGTGGTTATTTTTGTTCAGGTCTTAACAGCATGATAGTGGTGTTGGGAAGCCACACATCAATGGCAGGGGTGCAGAGCCTGCTCCTCATCGCATCAGCAAACTTTCGTGCCTTTACCTTTCAACCCGTGGTGCACATCACACCATCATTAAGACATAAATCAAATACCCCATCACAATCGGAGTTGTGCAAATCCGTTGGTCAGCGGCAAGCAGGTATGGTCCGCAGGTAGGCTGCAAAGTCCCCAGACCAGGCCATCTCCGAGCCTCGGACACAGCATGGACATCCATAAAAGTATGCTGAGGAAGTTGTGTCAATTGGAGCTGTTCCGGGGGCCTGAGGTGGCCAGGCTGGAAAGTCAAAAGCAAAACTTTACCCGCTGCACCCTGGTCACCAAAACTTGACAGCCCCAGTAAAAAGATTTCCTTGACAAGCTTGCCGTCAGGCCAGGAGCTGCCTACAAAATCCGTTACAAACGTTTCTACAGCAGCCACTGCCTCCCACGGCCCTGACACTGCAGGGCTGCCTCAACTGTTTGTTTGGAGGGGTGGTAGCCAAAGTTTCAGGCCGGGGAATGCGTTGGATGGGCCAGGGTGACAGGTTTGAACTCTACTGGGAAACATGCGAACCAAGGGGCTCATGCCCCATGATTGGGCTTAGCAAACAAAATCACTTTTCGTCTGTATGAAGAGGACAATTAGCTCAAAATCAAGGGGTCGCCCACAATGTGAGAAATAAGCCAGAACAGCTTGCGTGCTGGTAAACATGGAAATGCAAGCATAACAATTTATGATAAATATCAATAAAACAAAGTGACTCACTCAGAGGCTTCCAGCAAATTTTTTGGAGATACAAGCTCTTTAGATTTTGCGGAGCTTATGATGTTCCAATGACTCCATAAAAGACAGCTCAGCTCAACGTCATTGCTTTTGCCCAACCTCTGTGCAGGAGAGCCAAATCATGCCTCCATGACACCAGCCGAGGCACCTGAGGCAGTGGAGAGTGCACTAGAGCATGGGGCAAAGACATTGGGATGGGCATGCGCCTGCCTCCTTGCCTGCTCACCCCTGCCTGTCAGCAGTTGCAAGAGGTCCCTAAGCTGCAGCATCCGTAATTAATGCAGCCCAGCAGAAGCTATCATGCATGAAGTTAGCTTGCATGGCACTTGTGCTCCAACATTCTTAGGAGTTCATCAATAAGCATTTCTAAAATTGGAGGCACTTGTGAGGAGTTTCCTGTGCTGACAGAGATCCCTTGCAAACACATGTTAAATGCAAGGAGGTGGTGTCACATCAAAATGCGGGATTCCTTTCTTTCCCCTCAGCTACTTTTCCCAACTGTTTTCCTCTGCTTTTCCCGTTCTTCATTCTGTCACATTCACTGCCCCCTCTTGGTACCTCCTTGTTGGGCAAAGATGTCCTATCCAATGTACTGTTCAGCTCCTGCTTTGTGGTTGCAAAGCTTCTGACACTCGTCTGCCATGGAAGGGGAGAGGGGTCCAGCCATGGGGATGACCTTGAGATCGATGGTTGTGGGGGTGATTTCTGGTCAGACATTGACCATCAAGAAGGGTGCTGGTGCAGAAACAAGAGGTACCACTGCACCACTCCTGCAATGTTTTCCTCTGGTACCCTGGAGGAAGGGAGTTTGCAGGCATTGGGTGGAACTGCTCAAGGCAGGGTGCCCTTCCTATGCCTACCCCTATCACAACACATAAAGTCAGGTCGGCTAGGCATAAGTTTTTGAGTTCTTGCCCCATTGCTGCAACCCAACTCGAAATTTGCGTTCTTGGGCCTACACAAGCACTTCTGCATGCTTGAATAGTGCTGCAGAGGGGGGGGGGGGCGGGGCAAGGATTGGGGAAGAAAATAGGCAATGCCCCGGCTGGAATGGGGCCCCCAAGGTAGTCAGTTTAGCCTGTCAACATAAACACACAGAACTCAACGTACCTGTCCCCTCCACCTTTATCATCTGCCGGCATACACACACATACCTGTCCCTGCCACCTCCGTCATCTGCCATGCGCTCGCCAGTACCCCGGTTCCGCAGCGAGGGTGGGACATAACTGCCAGGTTTGGAACCAGGGGGCGGTAATGCAGAAGATGGTCGTTGCCCAACTGGTCCATCCTGCAGCGACCCAGCAAAGGAAGAGTGCGCGTATGTGCAGTGTGGTGAAAGCTAGCTTGGTCGACCCCAAATGTTGCATTTTGGGGTATGTGCAAAGATAGGGCGCACATGTTTATGATGGTACAATCTGAGGAAGCTTGTATGGGCTGTCAAGCAGCTAAAAAGTGTCCTTGGTCATCTGACGATTGCATTTTGGCAAGGTCATGCCACTGCAGATGAAAGCACAAGCGACACCAGATGCTCTTGAGGTTCCCATGCACTGCAGTGTCCAAGCCAATGATGATCCCCCACATGGCTGCACACGCGCTTGTCTACTAGTGCGTGCGTGCGTGTGCATGGGTGTGTGGGTGTGTTGGGGGTGTAACACCAGTCCATGTTGAGTTCAATACTACAAGAGCTCCATTTGATGGTGTACTTAAACAGGTCTATCCAAACAAACCGGAGCGTGCTGGCAAGCACCATGTGCACAGCATGTTTCAGCCTTTAAATTGCATAGACATGGTTGCAGTGTGGCATGCAACCAAAAAGCATGGGGAACAGAGCGCTCACCTCCTCTCCTGGTGGCTTCTCTGCCTCCTTGAGCAGGCCCTTGGCACGCATGAGCTCTCTCTCCATTCTCTTTTTGTACAGCATGTCCTTGATACTGCATGGCCAGCGTAAGCACGAATGCTCAGATGAGCGCTCGCTTGGACATGTGTACTTTTCATTGAAAATGCAGCCAGCAGGAACTCCTAACAGCAACTCAAGGAAAAACTTCCCTTCCAGTTGGTAGAGATATGTCTCTCTAAGCACATCAAGCATACATTTCCCGGAGTTTGCATGGGGTTCCACGCTATTGCAAACAAGCCAGACCAGGCACCCAGGATCCCACGAAAGCAAACAGCTGGTTGCGCACCTGCCAGAAATTGCCTGCTTGTCCATGCCTTGCTGCATGGCTGTCTGCAGATCCATGTTGGCTTGCTTCTTCTCCTGCTGGGTGGCCTTGATCTGGCGAACCCGATCAAAGGGGATTTCCTCCACCGCCTGGAGGAGGCAGGTGAGTGTGCAGGTTCATGGGATGGGAGGGTTTTGCAGGCTGCTGCAACTCGCCCGCTCCTCCGGTCTCCACCCAAAGTGAATGGACCCCCTCTCCCTATCTTCCAGCAACAGATGACTGACTGTCGTAAGCAACCACTGGAACCAGCATGCAGGCATGCGCGCATGGGATGCTTTACAGGTATGGCAGCAGCAGCCCCCTGCTGCCTCCTCCTTCCCCTCACCTGCACAGTGACACTGTCTTGGGGGGTCTCCTTGGCTGCTGCGCCAAAGGGCTTCCACTTCCTGCGCTCCCGGGCCACCTGCGGCGTTGGGAAGGGGAGAAGGCCAGGTTTCTTGGGGGGGTGCTGGCTGTCAGAGAGTGGTGTGTGTGCATGCCCGGAACAGCACCGGACCACCCCGACGGTGTGAAATGACAAGACGCGCAGTATATAACTGCAGCATGCTCCTTACTCGACACGCACCTCATACACCTTTTTCTCCACGTTCACCACCTTGCTCTTGGTGGTGCGCTTCATTGTCTCGCCCCGATCATTCTTGTAGTACTCCGTCACCGTTTTCTGGTTGCCGTTTGTGCTGATGGAGGGGGGCGGCAGCACGTCCTCCTCATCCAAATCTAGCTGGTCACCCCACCGAGGTCTCACGTACGCTCTTGCCATCCTGTAATGACTGTCTTGTTTGTGTATTTTATAGTTTTGAATTTAAAGACCACTTGCTAACGCTTGCCTGCCAACATAATCAATCTGCGAGCACACGTTTTTAAAAGCACTTGTAGAATTTGTCTCAGTGTTTCCGTGAAGCTCACCGTGTATCACATACACGCAACACACACACGCACACGCACACACATACACACACACACACACACACACACACACACACACACACACACACACACACACACACACACACACACACACACACACACACACACACACACACACACACACACGCGCGCACGCACGCACGCACGCACGCACGCACGCACACGCACGCACGCACGCACGCACGCACGCACGCACGCACGCACGCACGCACACACACACAGTGAGCCATTGCAAGTAGCAAAATCAGTGCAATGGCTTCTGGCAGAAAAGTGGTTAAGCCTTAAGACCAGATCGGTGATACCAGAAATAGAACAAAAGCCCAGGTTTTCAACTGGAAGCATGCCAGACGCATTAAGAGCCATGTAAGCTGATAGGGACAGCTTTTCTTGAAGGCACTGGCGACCCAGTCCTGCCCCTTGCCCCTTGTGTAGCGCATCAGGTAGCTCTGGCATCTGATCACATTGGCAGACCAGGTGGCAGACTCTGCTCAGTGCGCCCCCAACCGAAGACCCCCCTTGTTGCGGGACCTGCAAGCACTCACAGAACGGAGGTAAGCAAATTTGCAGGGCAGCCTCGGGGTGGGGGGGAGGGGACATGAAGCCAGCTTGCAAGTGTCTTCATGAAGATCTTTAGGATCTCTAGAAGATCTCTAGAGCTGTCCGACTGGCAGTTGAAAGCAAGCTGCATTTCCTAACTTGCCCTAGACGAGTTGGTGAAAGTGACAGTCAGTGCTGGCCAGGGCACTGAGTGCCTGGAAAAGCCCTCCCCAAGCCATCCGCTGATCTTCACCTGACCAGCCCAAACAACTCCACCTGATCTCCACCTGACCAGCCCAAAGAAATTTGTTTGGCATTCTTCATTGGAAAGAGATGTGATATCCATCATCATATGAACCTCAGAGATGGGGAGCAAGGAGGATGACACCCAGCAAGCTCGAGCCATGCATGGCCATTGGGGAGGCCACACCAATCAGGGTGTTGTGCATGAGTACATAGAAGTCACGCGATCCTCTCTGGTGAGATGCAGGTGAATGGGTGCATTGTGAAACATGCTTGGAAAAAGTTGGTCGTCACTCCTTTTCTTCCCTGACTGCCAGCTGTTGTTGATAAAAGAGTTTACGGAGGAAGGAACAAGTCGTTCGTTTTGATTGAAAACAGTAAACAAAAAAAATGATGTTTCTCTGGTGGGGGGGATGTATGGATCCACCAGGACACCTACAGCAGCTAATAATTGGCGTGGCCGAAAGAGGAATGATCAAAGCATCAACCTAAACAGTTGCTTTTATGTTGGGCCAGGAGCACCCATCTCCCTCATTGCTGACTTGCTATAGGCACTAGAGCACTAATCAAGTATTCACTGCACATGTTCCTGGCCTCTGCAGCTCTCTGCTTAGGCAAAATTTAAAATGCCTCAAGAGACTTATGCTGACCACTGGCAGCAATAATGCTCCACAAAAAGATTCCCCTGCAGATGCTGGTACGTACCGTGTATACACATAGACAAACGCAAGCCTAGGAATGGGGCACAGAAAGATCTTTCTCAAGATGTAACAACCATATAAGGCACTCGATTGCCTTTCGTTGCATCCTGGGCAATACCTTTCCATACGTGTTACATAGGGGCACCACTTCCAGGACGGAAAAGCACCTTGTGCACGTATCATCACGTATCATCATAGATACAAACATATTTGGAAAGATAAATGAATCGGAAATAATGCAGGCACTCAAAAAGGAAGTGCATATCAAGCCGCTGCTGCTCACAGCGGCTAGTCATAATCCACCCTAACTCTTTTTCTTGGTGGAGCCGCTGGAGCAGGCCTGGCCCCCCAGGCCTGGCCAGGGATGCATGTGTGCCCGTACGGTGGCTCGGCCCATGCAGGTATCCTCTTTTCCTTGACTTTCATGGGGAGTGCTTGTAAAATCACTGCCCACGTAGTTTTCTACTTTCTTCTCTTCTGTCTTTGATTCTGCGCATGTATACAATTGCTAGCAGCGCTGTTACTATAGCTAAATATAAATTTCAATTAAGAACTTTATAAGTGTTATCACAGTTCCAGCTACCTATAGGTATACCTAAGGGGACCTGAGATGGCAGTCCGTGGTGTCTCAACTGCCAAAACTGACTGAGTCAGAGCAGGCCACACAGGGCACCTCAGATCCTAATTCAAGTTTTGTTGAGCTCCCATATATCCCCTCTAAGGACATGCAGATGCCCAGCCGGACTTGTAGCTGCAAGGAAAAGTGCTCTTCGAACGGCCCACGATGTATGGAGGTTATAAACGCAATATTGATATAATCATTGTATATAATAGCATACCACAACGTGTATTTCCACCTGCACCTTGGGTGGTTTTAGCACTTAGCGAATTTGTGTGTGTGGGTGCAAAAATGAAACTTCCAGGATTTCCCTGAGACTTTGTATTTTGAGTAATTGGGATAATCTAAAAACATCTGTGAAGTCAGATTTGGGAAATTCTTAAGGATTGGGGAGCTGCTGCTCAGGACTGCCGTACAAGTGGGCTTAAATGTGTGTGTGCCTTGAGGAAGAGCCTTCACCTGAGCTTTTCAGTTTTCCTGAGACTTTGTATTTTGAGCAATTGGGATAATCTAAAAACATATGTGAGTCAGATTTGGGAAAGTCTCAAGGATTGGGGAGCTGCTGCTCAGGACTGCCGTACAAGTGGGCTTAAATGTGTGTGCCTTGAGGAAGGGCCTTCACATGACCTTTTCAGTTTTCCTGAGACTTTGTACGTTGTTTGAGTAGTTGGGATAAAAACATCTGTGAAGTCAGATTTGGGAAATTCTTAAGGATTGGGGAGCTGCTGCTCAGGACTGCCGTACAAGTGGGCTTAAATGTGTGTGTGCCTTGAGGAAGGGCCTTCACATGACCTTTTCAGTTTTCCTGAGACTTTGTATTTTGAGTAATTGGGATATTCTAAAAACATCTGTGAAGTCAGATTTGGGAAGTCTCAGTGTGAGCTTTTTATAGGTCAGGTGTGTCTCACAATTTCTTGGGCTTTGTACTCTTTTCTGTCTTTGACTGTGAAGTCCAATTGCTTTACTGTTTGCCTCCGGCCCAAAATGAGCTGGAAAAAACAAGGCAGAATTACTTCTGTGCCATGTGCCATGTAGGTGCTGAGGAAGGCATGCAGAAGCTTCGAGATCTCCTGAATCTGTCAAGCCTGGCTATGCAACTTGTCTGATCAAGTTGCCCAGATTTAGCGAAGAGCAAGCCTCCGGAGTGCCTCAAAGCGTGCATGACCAGCTCAGCGCCCCTCACCATCAGCCAGCCATGGCTTCCCCCTCTCTTCTTCCCTGCCCTCCTGCCCTCCCTTCACTGCCTCAGCCCCTCCATCCCTACCACCAGCCAGCCACGGCTTCCCACTCTCTTCTTCCCTGTCCTCATGCCCTCCCTCCATTGCCTCAGCCCCTCCATCCCTACCACCAGACAGCCTTCCCTCTCATCCAATTTCCTCAGCAAATTCCAGCAAGAGGCGTGCTCCCCCCGCATGCCAAGACAGTGCTGACAAGCAGGCGCGCATGGAGGGGATGTTCCGTGTGCAGAGCACTGTTGGCCGTCCCAAGCAAGTAAAGGAGGCTTTCCCCCCTCCAACGCCTGCACCTCCACCCGATCAAGCCTTTCTTGTGGGCTTGGCACCCACAGGCAAACACCACCTGTTTGGCAGTACCTCAACATCCTCTCCAGCCAAGCAACTTGGCAAGGTGTCCAGCACTGCTCGTTGCGCTGGTGGGCCAACACCTATGCAAGGTCCCCACCCCAATTTCTCCTATGCCTCTGTACCCCTTGCCGACCCACGGTACGTCTCCTTTCCAGATGCAGCACTTCCTGGGGGGGGCTTAGCCGCCTTGCAGGGGGGCGTTCCCATCAAGCAAGGCACGACAGCTTGGCGTGAAGCGAGGGCAGCTGTCCCCTTCAAAGCTTCTCCAATTGGGCAGCTGCTTGGCTTTCATGGCAGTAAGGCAGCTGGGGTGCTTGGTGAGCATGCCACAGTCCGTGGGGAGGGTCATGCAGCTGCTGCATACCAGCAGATTCTTCAGCCTTCAGATCTGCAGCCTCCTTCAGCAGCCATGCAATAGGGCAGCAGCCATGAGTATGTGGCAAGCTCACACTCATCTGTGACCTTCCACAATCAGCTACCCTCGTGGAGTGTGGCTTTCAAACTACACCTGCTGCAGCTCTGCATGGCCTCTTGCCTCCTGGCGTGCTCGGTGCTTCTCCTGATGGAGTGGCCTGGGAGTGTGAAGCATCAAGCTTCACAGCCAAGGCTGTGGAGATCAATTGCCCATTTCTCTTTCAGGACAATGACGCCATGGCTACAGGTAAGGAAGCGTGGGTGCAAGGCGATGCAGGGAAATCAGGATCAATCTAGTTGTTGCACGTTTTTAAGTTGTTTATTGATTTGCTAACAAACAAAACCTGTGCATGTTTCCAGGTTTAATCTCCAGAACAACCGCGTCACAGTGGCAGCAGATTTGTACGCGCAATGCCAAGTTGTCATGATGACCCTCAGCCCTAAAGGTAGTCCTCACTATTTTTACCAGTATTGACCATAATTGCTTGCATGTATAGTTGATTAATACTTAGGGTGGCACACACACATACACGGACACGTCCTTACATACCAAGGTACAAGGAACCATTGCTGTTATTATCTGTTGAAAGATAAATAGGTAGTTCATAAGTTATTATTTGATTTAACAACGCTTTTTATTCCTGAGTTCGTTCTTGTGCATTCGTTTCGCCCTGTATGCTTCTTCCCGGTGTGTGCTCCTGCTTCTGAAATGTTGAATGTTTTATTCCTTAAAAGTTTCCGCTTACATCCAGCTTGTCCCACTCAATTTTACCGGTAATTCAGATTTTTGTAAGTGGTACCTTTTCCATAGCAAGGGCTCGGTTGGTGATGCACAAAGAAATAAAATTTAGTTTCTCCCATCCTCACTCTTTAGCATGTGCTAGGAGCTGGAGGAGACGGGCTTGGTACTGCTCAGCCGCGCGCACCTAGGACACCCCGCAACCTGTTGCACTTGCACCATCAATTACCCTATTTAGGTGCGCTAGAGTGATTGTGATGTTGCCTGAGCTGTTTCCTGAGCTAGGTCGTCCCACTCATGCTCTTGGCAAGTCGAGAAACGGGGTTTGCGTGTCTACAAGAGGGCTCGTGATTGTGCCATTGATGCCCTTGTTGCGTTGTCTGTGCTTGCGGGGCGCGTGTTGTCTGCAGTGGAAAAAATGCTTGCTTGCACAGGACAAGCCCTGTGCGTTGTTTGTGCAGGCACCAGGTGTCGCATAAATGGACAACCACCCACAAGCGGGGACGTACATCAGCCCGGGGACGTACATCAGCCCTCAGTCCTTCATGCCGTACCCCTCGCTTCAGCAGCAGCAGCAGCAGCAGCAGCAGCAGTACCCTGGGGCAGCAATCACCCAACACATCCATGGTGCCTATCCTCCCGGACCGCCGCACCAGCCAGTACAGGCAGAGGAGACTGAAGATACCGACTCCGAGGGTGGGGGCTCGAAGAATCCGGCCAACCCCAGCTATAAGTGCAAGCCCCGCAGGAAAGCTACGCAGAAGCCGGTGGTGAGTTGGCGCTCCCCCTTTCCACGCCCTCTCCATCGTAGTCAAACGACGCTCGATTGCCTGGCAATCCACTCCAGTGGTGCTGTGAATGTTAATGCTCGCGGATGGCAATGGTGCCCATGAGAGGATCCCACATGACCATGTGTGTTGTTTACAGGCAAGGATGGATTCCAGAACCTTTTCAGGTGCTGTGGATAGGGTACTTGCTTCCAAAATCACCAATTGATAGCCCCCACTGAAGGCGCGCGCACGCGCACACTAGTGCATGTCAGCTTGCATTGCTGAGGGGCAAGCAGGGTTTCCTACAGGCCATTGCCCTTGTTGCCCATCCCATGTGGATGCAGGGGTCTGACCAAAAGCGGCAAGCCTTCTCCAAGCGCAAGAGGGGGATTGTGCTGAAGGCCTACCAGCTGTACAAGCTCACAGACGCCAAGGTGAGCCCAGCCAAGTGAGGACTGCGTATGTACAAGGGAATGGGAAACAACTATGGAGTGGATGATTGGTGTTGGGCACACACACGTTCAAGTGCAAAATGTGCCTGCATCCTCCTTGCTAGCCTCCATCCTCTTTGCTAGCCTGCTGATCGTTTGCTGGGCTCTTCAGATCACTCAGGAGCTTCTGGGTTTCTTTGCCTTGTTCCAGGACATTGGTGCAGTAGTGTGCACCTTGAGTCGCACAATGGTGATGAAGGCTGTCCTTAAAAATGCATTACAAGGGCCTGCAGGGAAATCAGGAGCTCCACCCACACATGTCAGCTGAGCTGCTCACTCAAAGTGACAGTCTTGAAGCATGCCTGATGCAAACCGTGCCGTTTTCTCTATGCTTCAGCGCATCAATACCTTCTGGCCCCCATGGCCCTCCTGAACACGCAGGTATTTATGTTCATGGTGAATGACAAAGGCAGCTCCTGGGCATATGCATCCCCAAGCTTTGGGTCCTCTCTCCGGCCTGAGCACCTAAAGCACATGCGCGAGCTGGCAGACCTGCCACACACACCCAAGCATGTCACAGAGGTACGCTCGTGCAGAGTTGTGTCTTCTGGTGGAAAATTAAAGCTGGTGGCGGACCAACCTCCGTACACGTGCTTGCACTTTGTGACTGTGTCTGTGACTGCTTCTCATTGCACTGTAAGCACCAGCAATATCAGCAGGATGAAGTGGAATGTTAGTCTGCCCCCTCCTTTTTTCTTGTTCTATTACATGCTACATTGCTAATCATGCATTATCATAACCCACGGATGACGAGTCAGGGAAGCCATCATGAGGGGTGCAAAGTTCAGCTCACGCTCTGAGCCTCCTTGGTCCATCCCTCCTTCCTTTCGGGCGTTCTCTGCTCCTCCAATTTTGTGCAGGGATGAACTGTGAAAACACCTAATTGTTGAAATGAGGTAGCACGCACATAATCCCTGTGCTTAGCTACAGCTTTACTTGGCTTCAGCTTTTCAGCTGTTGCTGCCTTCTGGCATCCGTGCTCTCCGCCAGGACCTTCGTGCTTAGAATCATAAAGCACACTTCCTGCAAGTATCCAAGCTTGCATCATTGCCAACCTGCATAGTAGAGACGCATACAGGAGGTGCATGTACCTCCTCGCGTGCCTGTGCACTCACATGATCATTGCCAACCGATGTTGCGGTCATCAACCAATGTACAGGTGATGGCGCACCCAAAGCTGGACGACACTGATCGGCACACCGACAACCGCCACCTATACCTCACATCTGTATCAGTCCAGGACAACCTGCACCTGGTCAGCGGCTCTGTCCCTGCTTCTCTTCCCTACTTGCCCCCCCCCCTACCCCCTTCGCGCATCTCGTCTGGCCCGTGCCATGTGCACGACAGCATGCTTCCCCACATGGGTCAAATGCACCCCAACGCAATGCTGCCGCCCACCCACCTACCTGAGCAGTACCTGGGCCACCCCCAGCAGCACCTCCCCCAACACCACCAGATGCAGCCGGTTCCAATGCACATGCAGCTGCACCACAACCCTCACCACCAGGTGTACCAGCTGCAGGCGCTGCCGCCCCAGCAGCAGCAGCAGCAGCAGCAGCCTCATGGCCTCAGCGCCAACACCCAGATGCAGATTGTGCCCTTTGGAGCTCCGCCTGCTGCTCCATTGGCCAATACTGCTGCCACCAACATTAGCAACCACAGCACTGACAAGCCTGGGATGGAGGAGCAGCGGCAGCAGGCCCCCCTGACCAGCAGCTCCGCAAATCAGAAGCCTGGTCAGGACGGCACTTCCTCCCCCCCACCCAAGCAGGTATGAGCAACTGATTTGCTGCACGGCAGAGTTGGCCTGCAGTCTGGTTCTCGTCCAGCCTCCTGGGAATCAATATCGCAGTTGTACGCAACTCTGCCGCATGTGTTAAAGCATAGGTATCAGTTCCTTCAACCGGAAACGCATGTGTGGTGTATGTGGTGTACGTGGCTGCTGTGCCTGTTGCCCTGCCTTTGCACGCCCATACTGCTTCATCTCCCTCTCCTGAGCCCTTTATACCTTTCCGTACCATGGATGTTTGTGTGAATCTGTGCATCTCCCTCTTTCTCTGCTGCCCTCCTGTTGTTACATGTGATGCCTCAGTTTGGCGATGCCGTGGACTCTGAGGCCCCTCCACAGCAGGCCATCCACAGCAGCGCAAAGGATGGTTCTGACGATGCAGTCATGATAACTGCATCCTCTGCCAACCTGGGCAGCTTAAAGCCTGGTAAGCCTCAAGGATTGTGTTTCAGCCCTTTGGCTGCAAACTTCATTCATTTCATGACGAGGACTGGCTGTGGGGTAAACGATGTTGCCCACCAGGGTTGGTCTGCATTTACCCTGATGGTCATTATTTTCTGGTCTTTGGCAGCCTTGCTTCTGCTGGCACCTCGTCACTGGATGGTGTCCCTGTAGTAGCCTGTCTGCATTCGCTGCATACTCATCTAACATGTTCCGCGACTCGTTCCCGCTCTGCTTCCCTTGTGCAGAAAATGAAGCTGAAGGAGTGCAGAGCAAGCCAGCAGGCTCACCAGACCATGCACAGCAAAGTGCGCAGCCGCAGCAGCAGCAGCAGCAGCAGTCTCAGCAGCAGTCTCAGCAGCTGCAGCAGAAGCCCCAGCAGCAGCTTCCTCCCTCGCTGTGTACAGGCCGGGTGAGTAGGCTATCCGGGGTAAGGCTCTTCTCCTGAGCACTTGAGTTGCCCAAATGTGGCAATCGCACATGTTTTCATGGCACCGGACGGATTGCTCACTAGCATGCCCTTACCTACGCTGACGCCGCACGCACGAGCTGGCTCGCAGGAACTGCAGCTTGCACCTAGGGGCAAGCAAGTCCAAGCATGTATGTGTGCATGCACACCTTGTCGAGCGTCGCCGCATCACCTCACCTGGAACCTAATCGCACGCTGCAGGTCATCGCTGACCCCTCTGGTAACTTGTACCGCGTGGTGCATGACCAGCTGATGCCGTTGATGCCGCACGAGCTCGAGCAACACAGCATGGGCATGGTCGGTGGCAGTGGCAGCGGCACCTCCCAGAGCCCCGGCCTGGCCACCTTGGCGGCTGCTGCGGCAGCTGCTGTTGGAGGTGTGCCAGGTGGTGCACAAGGCAGCAGGGGCGAAGCCAGTGTTGCTGCTGCCGCCGCGCAGCCGCCCCAGCTGCAGCACCAGCATGCAAACCTGGGGGGGGGCATGTACGGCGCACCCACCAGCTTTCATGGGCAGCCGCAGTACCTCATGCTGCCCCAGCACATGGGCATGGGCTACAACGGCCTGAGCTTCCAAGGCGTCAGCCAGCCGCTTTACATGGATAGCATGGGTAATAGCGGCGGCTACATGGGCTCCCAGCCCATGCTGAGCATGCCCATGTCCTTTCCCATGGGCAGCCAGCCTTCGCCTGCGGGCCTGCCAATGGGGAGCTACTCCTTGCTGCCGCAGCACATGGCCAGCAGTAACTTTTCCATGCCTTCCCAGCCTCCCCTCAGGCAGCAGCCTAGCAGTGGCGGCATGCCCATGTCGACAATGGCTCCCCTCATGCAGAGCATGCCTGCACCCTAGGGGCGCAGCCAGCCGTCGTGACAGCGCCGCTTAATGCCCGTTGCATGTGCGTGATGGCAGCAACATGAGAGGTGCGACGTGCCAATTCAGGTGCGGCTGTCCAATCCTCGTCTGCACGGTCAGCAGTCACTGTGAAGGCAGGCCCTTGCGCTGCCACTCAGACCACATAGGCTCCCCCTACTTAGCCTGCAGTGATGCGTGTGTGTATGCAATAGAGGGACCCCTGGTTTCCCGCAGAGTGCAGCTGTCTTAGAGTGCCGCCACTTGTGCCCTTGACGGTATGCCGCGTGTCCAAGTGTTGGGGTCTCTGCTGTACTACTAGGATTCTGGTGTTTGGGGCTGGCAGGCCCAGAAGCTGCTCTCTGCAGGTTCGTGTTGCAAGGCCCTTTTTTTTTTCCTCCCCGCCCCTCGCAGCTGCCTGGGTGCAGCTTGCCCACTTGCGTGTTTATGGTGTCATACTCAGTAGTCATGCATAATTGCATAAACTTGAACACACGCTGGAATTAGCATTATGGACGTTACATTTGACACCTGTGGCGATCGTGAAGCCTCATGCTACTGCATGCTACTGGACAAATTTGTGTAGAATAATACCTTAGCCTTGCTAATCATGCAAGCAGCATGTGGCATGATGTTCCTGGATTGAATGATAGACTATTAATGGTATATGAATTGAAGCCTGCACACATAGCTTAGCAGGCAAGCACTCGAGCATCATTATCCGCAAATACGCACGACAGCATGCTCAGAAGGTTTGCCGTTGTACGACACTTCTGTTGATGAGGTGTTGTATGGCATGCATCTGGGAGGATTTCGTCAGAGAACTCATGTCGTTTCAACACTCCCAACAAGGCACTGCGCCACAAAAAAATGGAAGCACTGTAGATCAAGGGTTCAGGGTCTAGGGTCTTTAGAAATTCGGAGCGCACTCCCTTGAAGGTAATCAAGAACAGAGATGGAATAGCGCTGGACGAATGCATGCATAGCCAAAAAAAGTGCGTTGCTGCGTCCGTGCTGATTCCCTTGTTTTCTTTTGGTATTGCTATGAATCGTACCCAAATTCCTGAAAGGGGCATTTCTTGTTGCAGCTTTTTCTGAGATTAATTGCTTTTTTTCACATCCTGAATTTCCTCTTTTTGCTCGTATGCTTCTAGTTCTTGCCGTCTCTTTAACTGAAACAGCCAACTTCCAAGGGATGCAGATATTCCTTCACCCGTGTTGCAGTCCATGGCTGACAACTGTCCATGGCTGGAGCAAGAGCATGTTTTTGAAGCCTTGATGATGTGTTAAGCTGCTAATGATTGTGCCGCTCTTTACAGTGCACATTGTCATTTCCTGTCATTAATGTTTGAGCACATCATTGATCTACACTGTGAGAGTCATCATCAGTTTTCCCCTGTTTTGTTTATCTGTTCCTGGTTTCCAGCTGGACTATGGATGGTGACCATTGTTTTCATTATTGAAGATGCCTGCGCTGTCTTCGTGCAGCACACAGATGATGATCGACGCTTCAATTGTAACATATTGGATGCTGGTGAAACAAGCCCAAAGTGGCAAACATAAATATGCTGAAAGCCAAGGAAAAACTATGTAGGCAGCGAGAACACTCCTTACATCAAAAAAGGAAAATGTGGCATGTTAGATCAAAGAGCCGTGTGTCCCCTTCACCAAAAGATAATGTAGGGTTACATTGCTATATCCGCCTACAAGGGCAGCTGAGCGGAAACACTGAGGCCTGTAACCAGACCTGGCCAGAAAATGCTCAACTCACAAAACTTTGACTGGGAAGAAGATATAACAAGATCATTATAAGGATAGGATAGGGTTGCATAGCTGTACCTGCCTCCAAGGGCAGCTTAGCTGTAGCAAAAGGTGCCTGCAACCAAACAAGGGTTTACAAGGGGTTTACAATGGTGGCCTACAGCCCGAGACTCTGGCTGATGGCAGCTGGTTTACAAGGGTTTACAATGGTGGCCTACAGCCCGAGACTCTGGCTGATGGCAGCTGGTGAAACAAGCTCAACCAGTATCAAAAATTGAGACCAAGTCTGACACAAATCTAAGAAGTCTGTATGAGTCTTGGTTTAGGAAAGCATTGATCTCAGAATCAGTGATAGTATGATGGCAAGCCAAGAATGGAATAAAGTCAGCGTTTGAGGGCGGAGCAAACACACGCAAAGTCTTAAAGGGTTACAAGAGGTTGGCCTACAGCCCGAGAATCTGGCTGATTGGCTGCTGGTGAAACATTCTCATCCAGCATCAAAAATTGAAACCAATTCTGACAAAAACATTTGAAAATTTGTGCGAGTCTTGATTTAGAAAAGCAATGACCTTGAAATCAGTCAAAATGTGAAAGCTCACCAAGAAAGGAACAGTATCAGTGTTTGGAAGCTGGGCAAAAGTTTGTAATGGTTTGAAAAGATAAATGAACAGATCCTTGTATGTTCTGCGCAGCTCACACAACTCAAAGCAATTGAAATAAGGGTTTACAATGGTGGCCTACAGCCCGAGACTCTGGCTGATGGCAGCTGGTGAAACAAGCTCAACCAGTATCAAAAATTGAGACCAAGTCTGACACAAATCTAAGAAGTCTGTATGAGTCTTGGTTTAGGAAAGCATTGATTTCAGAATCAGTGATAGTATGATGGCAAGCCAAGAATGGAATAAAGTCAGCGTTTGAAGGCGGAGCAAACACACGCAAAGTCTTAAACATCTCCTCAAAAAGGTCCTTGTATCTCGTGCGTAGCTCACGCACCTCAGTACATTTGCAAAAGAAAAGCACATGTTTTTCATCCTGGACTTCCCCACACTCACACTTATCACAGATACTTGAACCCCCAAGCCATTTACCAGACTCCACTCTCAAGTGATGAGCACGCAATCTAAATCTGCTAATGTTTCTCAAAACATGCTTGTCCAAATCCTTGAACAGATACGAGGGGATACAAAAAGGAGCACCTCTGGGACCACTCTCAGAATTCCCACACCACTTATGGTACGTCACTGCCTTCTTGTTAACTGCACAAGGACAAAAAACATCGGCCCCTCTCCACACTTTCTGCTGTCTGTATCGCAAATCACCAATGAACTCTTGCATGGGGATTTTCTCAGCTCTCAGCATGTTCTGTTTGAACGAATCACCATTCCGCATCCCACCAAAAGCATCAGAGACTTCAGCGGCCCAGCAAGAGGAATCAAAAGAAGCCAGACTTAAATCAGCCCTCAGCACACGACGCAAGACTTCACTATTGGAGTCAAGCATGCTATTAAAAAACTTGATGGAGGCACGGAACCAGAAGAACTGCAGAGGCTCCTGGCCACACTCTCTCAACACCGGCCAATTTGTAGTACTGTTCTTTACTCCAAGAATGCGCCTCAAGGAACACAGATGTCTTTTCTGCAATTGACTCTCAAACTCACTGCCTTCTCTCAGGTAATGAGTTCCCCACACCTGGCACGCATACATCCCAGCAGGAATGCCATACACCTTGGACAACCAGAGCATAGCATGAGGCCTGTTTTTCAGGTCATGACCCTTGGCAAACTCCGAAATCCTTCTCTGTGCAGCCATATAAGGCCGCACCGCATGCTCCTCAGCTACCTTAAAATCCATCTTTTTATCCAACAGCACTCCCAAATATTTGAACCTGTCCTTCTCTGGAAGGACCACTCCATCATACGTAAAAGGATTCTGCAGAGGAGAGACAGACGTACTGTTGAAGTGCACCACCTCAGACTTAGCTGTGTTTACAGTCAACCCTTTTCTCTGAGCATACACACGGAGTCTGTCCAGCATCTTCTGCATTTCACCAGGGTCATTCGTAGTTAATCCAAGGTCATCAGCGTACATCATGTGGGACACACCATTCACTCTATCACCAGTTACAGCACCCTCAATGCCCTCACTTATCTCTCTGCCCATATCATTGATGTACAGAGAGAAAAGAAGGGGGGACAAAGGACAACCTTGCTTAACACCGTTCGATGGCTGCACGCGCGCCCTTTTCTCACCATCCATTAGAATGTACTCATCATTATCATACATATCTCTGATCACACTGAGCAGAGGAGTCGGCATTGCATTGCGCTGCAAGTGAGACCAAAGCTGCTGTCTGGGCACGGTGTCATAAGCTTGAGAAAAGTCAATGAAAGCAACGTGCAATCTGGAAGAATTCCGTGGCTTCAATTTTTTCGCAGCATGCTTGAGGTGCCTCAGAATGAACAGAGGATGCAGAGTGCTCCTTCCTGGAAAGAAGCCAAACTGCGTGTCCGGAATCTTTCCCTTTTTCATACACCAATCTGTCACCAGATTTTTCAGCACATTAGCATAAATCCTATACATTACACCGCTAACCGCAATCATCCTATAATTCCCAGGTTTCAGCACTTCCCCTTTTTTGTGAATGGGGCTCAACTTGGCAACCTTCCAGCACGCAGGCACTTTACTTTCAGTCAGCAACACTTTAAAAAGACGAGCCAACAGAGGTACCAGCACATTTACTTGTTTGGTTTTATTCCCACACTGCACTGGCAAGCACGCATGCTTAAGAAAAGGAATCGGGATCGCATCAAAGCCTGAAGAGGCACCAACATTCAACTTCTGAAATTCACTACCCAACATACCTTCTAACACAGATACATCAGGGATCTCAAACTCATCTGGCTCCGGAGCCCACCCAGACTGCGCGCCCCGCCTGAGAAGGACCTCAGGTGGAAGGTTGCGCCGGCCCAGTGGCACAGCCATATCCCTCGCAGATGGGCGAGACTCTTCAAATGTCCTCTTTGCTCTGAAGTGTTTGTGTAGGTGATCATGCCAAGCTGGAGCAGGCACAGGGGTTGTGTGAGGCTTGGTGTGCTTTTTTAGTAAAGCGTGCACTGCCGGATCCTTCCAAAATAGCCTATCCAAAAACAAATTCCGCAACTGTCTCGCGTGCCTTCGCTTCATCCTACGATTGCACCTCATACTTTCCCTCTTGAGAAATCTGCAAGCATGCCTGGCTTCACCATGCTTCACTGCCTCAATGAAAGCCCTACGCTTCTCCCAACATTCTTCATTGAACCACACAGGGTTTAGAGGACCCTTCCTATTACGCTCACGTTTAAAAACACACTTTGCTCGGCCTGACATGCCCACAGCTCTACTGCTCGCTGCCTGGATGATCAAAGAACGCACACAAAACGCCAATTTATCTACATCCCCAGACCTCTCTGCCTCATCAAATTGAGCCAGCATTTCAGCATTGTCCCGAATGTGCTCAGCGTAAACTTGGGCCTTATCCTGCTGCCAACGCAACACTAACTTGTTGATACACTCTCCAGCTTTGCACACATGGTGTGGAGCATTCACACCTTCTCCACCCTCATCAGTCACTCTAAACACAGTGCTCAAGCCTGCGTGATCTGAGGCACGCGTTTCTTTCATCTCAAAACATTGTACGATTTTGAGCAGAGCCGGAGACAACAACACATGGTCTGGCCTACTTCTCTTATCACCAAAATGCCCAGTGAAAGAGGGCTGCCCATCATCTCCAACAACACGCCCAGTCGAAATGGCCATACTCGTCGCAGCTGCTAGATCAACCAACAGCTGGCCTGCCTTGTTCACACTCTTGCACGCACATCTCCTAGTCTCTAGGAGCTCAGGGCAGTCCAACACAAACCAAGAATGCGCGTCACTCACTTCACTCAGCTCTCCAACATGCGCATTAAAGTCGCCACACAAAATGACTTGCGAAGATACCTGAAAAGCATCAAGCACGTCCTCAAAAAGATTAGTATAGTGAGAGTGAATAGCACGAGAAGTAAACGAACCACTCAGAGGATTTATGTAAGTAGCACCTATCATCACATGTTCCCTCAGCCCAAACATCTTTTTGTCACATTGAAGCCAAATACACTGCGTGTGCTCACTGACTTTATGGAAGCGCACATAATCTGAGCTGCCTGGCGCAACAAACACAGCAAAGTCTTAAACATCTCCTCAAAAAGGTCCTTGTATCTCGTGCGTAGCTCACGCACCTCAGTACATTTGCAAAAGAAAAGCACATGTTTTTCATCCTGGACTTCCCCACACTCACACTTATCACAGATACTTGAACCCCCAAGCCATTTACCAGACTCCACTCTCAAGTGATGAGCACGCAATCTAAATCTGCTAATGTTTCTCAAAACATGCTTGTCCAAATCCTTGAACAGATACGAGGGGATACAAAAAGGAGCACCTCTGGGACCACTCTCAGAATTCCCACACCACTTATGGTACGTCACTGCCTTCTTGTTAACTGCACGAGGACAAAAAACATCGGCCCCTCTCCACACTTTCTGCTGTCTGTATCGCAAATCACCAATGAACTCTTGCATGGGGATTTTCTCAGCTCTCAGCATGTTCTGTTTGAACGAATCACCATTCCGCATCCCACCAAAAGCATTAGAGACTTCAGCAGCCCAGCAAGAGGAATCAAAAGAAGCCAGACTTAAATCAGCCCTCAGCACACGACGCAAAACTTCACTATTGGAGTCAAGCATGCTATTAAAAAACTTGATGGAGGCACGGAACCAGAAGAACTGCAGAGGCTCCTGGCCACACTCTCTCAACACCGGCCAATTTGTAGTACTGTTCTTTACTCCAAGAATGCGCCTCAAGGAACACGGATGTCTTTTCTGCAATTGACTATCAAACTGGTGCCTGCAACCAAACCAAACTAAACTTGTGTAAATGTCAACTGAAAGCCTTGAGCTGAGTTCAGAAGTGTCAACTGTAAAAATCACACACACTGTCACTCTAAATGAAACAAGCACGCAAAGCCAAGCACAAAAAACTCCATAAGGCTGCGGTTTGAGAACAGCATCGCTCTGAAAAAAGGTCCAAAAGGCCATGATAGATGTGTTCATGATCATTAAAAGGACAAGCTTGTTGTTGCGCTGCAAGAGAAAATAGATGCAGCTTGGATGCGAGGTTGTTGGCGCAAGAGAAAAATTACCAGGGAAGGAAAGGGAAGGGTTACATACTATGTAGCTGCACCTGCCTGCAGGGGCTGCTCAGCTGAAGCAAAACGTGCCTGTAACCAACCAGTCCAATCTAAAAACAATACTATAAGCTCAATCGCAGCATTTCATTTCAATTTAAAAATCACCAGGATAGGATAGGTTACAGGAAAAAAGAAGGCCTCCAGTTAAAACGGTTGACTGCTAGCCTGCTCATAAAAAAGCAAAAACTCATGTAGAAAAGGAAAAAGCTTGATATTGTTTTGATTTGACCTCCCTCCCCTCCAACAGCTGGAGGAGCTGTCTGACAGCGCCAAACAAGCTATTACTTACATTGATGAAACTCGCAACAGAGAAAATAGTAACATGGCTCGTAAAAACTGCAAAAAACAATTAATACAAATCCCAAGCGAGCACACAAGGAGATTTTTACAGATAAGATGGCACAACCAAGAGCAGGCCTTCAAGCGCTGCGAGATCCAGAGACTGGCAACATTGAAACTGAGCCTACCAAGCAGGCCCAAATCGTAGAAAACTACTACACTGAAGCTATGAAGGCAGTTAACATCAAGCATGGCAAATACCTCCCAAAAGAAGCACCATGTAATTATCCCTGGGAACAGGCTGGTAGATTTGAACAAGTGCCCGATCCTTTTATTCTACAATCACAAGTTACTAAAGGAGAACTTGAAGGTAAAAATCAAAGGGAATGGCTCCACTCCAAAATCATGGATGGAATTGCCTTCAATGAATGCATAAAAACTCTTAGTAACAACAAATCACCAGGTCCAGATGGTGTAGTAAATGAGATCCTCAAATTGCTCTCCCCTGAAATTCAAGAGAGCATCCACAAACTCTTCATTATTATGTGGGCCACCCGCCTCACCCCGGTATCCTGGAAGACTTGTGAGACTATTCTGATTGACAAAAACAAGGGAGAAGAGACAGAGATTTCCTCCTACAGGCCCATTGGGCTTGCCAACACGCTCTACAAACTGTGGACCCGAATGGTCACTAATACACTCTATGAATATGCAGAAGCACACTCTCTTTTGAGCTCTACTCAAGCTGGCTTTCGCAATCAAAAAGACACCATCCACCAGCTCCAGAATGTCATCATGGGACTTGAAGACGCTAAAACTTTTGGGAAAGATATTTACGCCCTCATTGTAGATTTCACCTCCGCATTCAACACTACTGACCATGACAGGATGCTCTGGATAATGTATGACTTGGGCTTCCCCACTGATGCTATTGCCACTTTCAAAAATCTCTATGAAAGCGCCACCACCCAAGTTAGATTGCCCTCAGGACGTAGCACTGGAAAAATTCCTGTTGAAAGAGGTACAATTCAAGGAGATACGCTTTCGCCCTTCCTATTTCTCCTCTACATGGAACCCCTTTTAAAATGGCTACATGTAGGAGGACACGGTTACAAACACGGCCGCATCCCAGGCCAAAACGCCACTGATACTCACCTTGCTAACGTACTAAGCAGCGCTGCCTTTGCTGACGACCTTCTCTGCCCCACTAGCACAATCCAGGACCTCAAAGTACAAGCCAGGAAACTCACTCTCTACTCCGACTGGGCTGCACTTGTTATATCTGGCAGCAAAACTTAAGTAACGGGCATTTTACACAGTCATCCTGGAAAAGATCAAAATGGGGTGACACCATCTCAAGCTCTCTGTCAACAACTCAAAGGAAAAATAGAAATTTAAAGACAAAAGGCCCAGTTTCTTGCATCACATGAACCCTTCCTTTATCTTGGAGTTCAAATCACCATGGACTTAACTTGGAAGCATCAATTTCAACGCATGACCTGTAACCTCAGAAATAAGCTTGATAACCTTGACTCCTCTTATGCTTCTCCACGTCAAACGCTTGGCATTATCCGTACGGCCATTATCCCTAGCCTTGCCTATGATTTTGCAGTTACTCCTTGCACACCAGCAGACCTCATCATTTGGGACACCATGATAGACAGGATTACCAAACATAAATACAAACTATGGAGCAGCACAGCAGCAGCAATGATTCGCGAAGATTCTGATAACATTGGACTAGGGCGCACCTCAATTTGTGTAGAATACCACAGACGCCTGGCTTTCGCACTCACATCTAGCCTAGAGGATCCCTCAACTAGACACCGCACCGTAAGCCTCAATCTCCTCACTAAGCAAATAGCGGACCTTAAGCTCTTATCTACAGCTTATTTTACCAAACGAGAAGGAACCAATCTGCACATAAGACGCCAGCTCAACTTCTGCATGCGTGCCCGCCAATTGATCAGTATCCACTCTAGTAAGCTCCACCTCATGAAACACGAGGAAATTGTGTTCAATGAGGACTTGAACCTCATCCATAAAGCCCTCTCCCTGCATAAAGCACCTCCCCACAATCTCTCCTCCCTTATAACCTGCATAACGCAACCCCTAATGGGCCTTTAAATTAATGGAGTCCATGAACTCACATCCTCGTGTAAGACTCACATCATCACAGTAGCTCAGCTACAAGCCAAATACTCCAAGGTTAATATTAAATGTAAAATAGCACTCAACAGACTGGCAGCACTGGTTAACCTCCCCCAGACAGAAGAGTTGAATACATCCTCCATCCAAAAAATCATTGCCTACAAAAACACTGAAGCAAATATTCTTGCACATTACCGCCTTATCAACAACACACACGTGAGTGGCCTCAATGTGGAACCAGGTACCACGATTCATACCTACCCTCTTGCAGGCTCCCAACCAAACAGCACCCCTTCCACAAAAGTTGTGCCGTCACCACAACCTCGCTCCACATCCCACTACAGGCACGAACATACTGGACGCCGCCTCAGACGTAACCAAGCCACCTTGTCTGCCCCTACAGCTAACATTCCTACACAAGAAATATGTCCTATTACTCAGGAAGTAATGACTGCCAAGGACACACAACCCACAGAAGAGCCACCCAATAAAAGAACTCGCTCCAATTGTAAGCTGCGCATCACTCCTACACAAATAATTCACGCCTCAACACAAAATACTGCTAACTCTAATGTCATGACGCCCACTCAACAGGATTCACCTGCAGAAGGGCCACCCAGCAAACGCACACGCTCAATACCGAAACACACCTCCACGCCCATCACTCAACCCCTTAGCCAGAAATATCAAAGAGCAAATGCCAGCCAAATCACTGCTAACTACATCCCAACACAGCTCAACTCCCCATACACGGCAGATACCTGCCAGACAGACAAAACCCGCAACCCTCCTACCTGTCCAAACACTCCACACAGCCTAGATACACAAATCAATAATTACAAAAACAAGAAGAAACAATTACTTCACATAGAGACAGAGCTCACCCCTCCTGTCATCAACCTCATCGGCTCGCTATGCCAAGCCTCTGAGGTCTGGGAGCATAGGAAAACATCTGTCCAGAAGCTCACAAAAGCAAAAACAGCTAGCCATGCCATCAATGTTATATATTATCATGACTTTGACATAACCCATATAGATGGTTGGAGAAACTGCACGGTTCATAAAAAAGACGGAAGGAGAACCCTAATCCACCAAAGCTGGCCTTCAGCCTGCGACTACCTCAACTGCTGCTCGCACTGATATTGAATGTGCATGCTGCCAAATATGAAATTACCATGGTGGTTATGAACCTATCAACTCTGAACCTCCTTACCTTGATATGTATATTTGTGATGTCTGCCAAAGAACGTACCACTGGAAATGCATGAAAGAACTAGGTTGCTACACTGATGGGCAAAGACAAGAGATAGATGAAGCTGACACGTGGGCTTGTCCCGCCTGTGCAGGTCTAGACATTGCACAGAAGATTGACAGAGAATGTCAGTCTAAGGAAGAGCTCATAAGGGTCACTTGGTTGCCCTCCTGGGAGCCTGAGGAAACTATAGAAATTTGGCCTGAATTCCAGCAGCGCCTGCTTGAATTTGAAGCCAGGCAAAGCGAACCCGACCTCTCCCGACCTGCAGCAGACTCTGCCCTCTCTAACCTTGAGAGACAAGGTTCTGAAAAGCCTTATGCTATGAACACCTGGCAGCAGAAACTTGACACAGAACTACGCAACAAAATCACCTTTGATATTCACCCCACCAATCCACAAGTTGACATTAAACCCACTGGTTGTTGTGAATTTTGGCTGCATGACGTTGACCTTGTTAAGTACAAAGCTGAACAAAACCCTAATCAAAAACTGTTAGACACTGAATCAAACAGCCCCCAGACTCGTGCCCCACCTCCCCTTATCCTTCCAGAAATTTACAAATCATGCATGGCCTGCATTTGAAACCATAACACCTCCTCCTACTAGCTTTGCATCTGAGCTGCAGGGGCTCCTTACTCGCAAGACTATGCTAGAAACCAAATATGCTAGCAAAAAGATTAAAGACTCCTTTTCACGAGCCCTGCCAACCCACATCCACACTGCCCTTAAAGAATGGGCCCTGGTGACTCAAGAAAAAATGGCCTCCCCGCTGGACCACAACCCACAATACCAACACTACTGGAGCCACGACCCCCGAGACACTCTCTTCGGTGCCTATCATAACTCCTTCTCATCCAAATTTTCAGGTTTCTCCGTCTGCCATCCCATTTATGATGAGAATGTTATGACTCAGGCCTTGCGTCATTCTATTTACTCAGCTATTCTCAATACAGAAGCCACTGCAACTTTCATGTTCCTCCCTATCTGGGGAAAACAAATTATAACTAACCCCTACTCGAAGCTCATCACTGCTTATCCACATCTCTGTTGTGAACTTGGAACAATCACACGTATTAACCTCTGCTACAATGATCCACAATCTTGCCTCAACCAGGAAATACCTCTTCCTCAGCACACATGGGACCTACAAATTGTTGCTGTCTGGAACATATCTGCAAGGATCCATCTAAACAATCACAACCCAGCTTGGCTGCAGGGCCTGGCTTCGGCTGTACCAGAAGTTAACTGGAAGCTGCGCAATATAGGCAACCATTCTACTCTCAATACAATGCATGCTGATATGCCTGGATTCAATAATGCCAACGCCTCCCCTCTGACAAACAACAAACATCTAGAAGCCCAACCTATTCACACATAGGTATTCAGGAAAAACTTTTTGTACCTAACCAATCTAGTCCAACCCTCAAGCTCAAAGTCCCTGACTGGAGGACATGGGCCTAAACTGATGGTAGTTGTCAAATCCAGAATAGCAAACTAGAAATTGGAGCAGGCGTCTACTGCCCTCTCACTGACAGCAGAAGTTTTGTCGAGCCCAACGGTGCTGGAATTACCAACACCATATGTCGAGCTGAATTAGCAGCAATTGCTGCTGCCATCACGCACTCTTATTCACACATTGCTTCAGACAGTCTTACCTCTCTTCATCAAATACGTAAACAGCTCAATTACCCTGAGAAGCACAAACAACATATTCAAGGGGATGTTCTTAAAATCATATCTTCTCTCATTAGCAACTCACAAACCAATATTTGTGTCTACAAAGTAAAATCTCATGCTGACATTGCTGGTAACGAGTGTGCAGATGCTATTGCTAAATATCAAGCAAGCCAAGCCAATAATAACGTGGCTGATACTGGGATCCCTTGCGCAGGCCCTGGCGGAAATCCTTTCTCTCACTTATTTTGGTTAGCCAAGGAGGAAAACAATGAACACAATGCTGACACACCCACAGCTCCTGCTCCCAATCCTAAAGTCACCTACCTCCCCAATCTTCAAAACGCTCTCCAGTCTCATATGCATACAAAACACAGACTTGGATATGCCAACCCCAAAACAGGCTACTACTCTTACTATCAGAGCTTATTACCTCATGTTAACAAGAAAATCAGCAATGCCTTTAGAAACATGCCTTGTATATCCACACCTATGAAGCGCACCATTTTACAATATCGCACTGGCACCCTCTATAACCAAAAACATGCAGTTCGCTTCAAGAGGTCCACTGACCCACTATGCCCTCTCCCAGGCTGTCATCAATTAGACAGTGCACTCCACATGCTTTCAGGCTGCCAAAATCATATCACCTCCAGCATGAGAACTGAACACCACAATGTTGCTGGAAGAATGATCATCAAAGCTCTTAGCAAATGCCCTTTGGGGGCAGGCTTGGTTAACATGGAAATAGGGAGTGATGATAGGCTGGCGCAACACCTCTAAATCCCTGCACATGCATCAAACAGAATTTTACCCCCTTACCTTTTTCCTAGAAATTTTCCTAAGAGATCTAGACTCACATCCAGTCATCCTGATGCTATACTGATTACTCCCTATAAAGCCAAACCCACTCCTTCTTCTCCTTCTTCCACTCGCTCACACCATGCGTTACGCAGCAGACACAACCCAACACAGAGGACCACACAAGCCAACCGCGTGAGACAGCCCCACCAACTTCATGTAAACCAGCGACAAGTGCACTTGATTGAAATCAAGTACTGTGAAGACACGAGGCCTGAACGACAGTTAGAGGCGGCACATCGGCAGCATACAGACCTCAGCAAACTCATTAGTGCTAAAGTTGTGACTCTCCACACTATCCTTCTGGGTGTTGGTGGGACCTGCTATACTGATCATACCTTGAACCAGTTTAAACAACTTGGACTGGACCATCAACGGGCCCATAAACTTGCTCAAAAACTCCATGCCCATTCGGTTCAGTATGCCCATAAGCTTGTTACCACTAGACGTGCTATGGAAAATGATGCTTCTCACAGCCAGGTTCTGGAGCCGGGTGCTTCCAGTAACCCTCCAGATCCCCATTAGCTTCCTTCTTTGTAGCTTTGTGGTGGAGGAGGCTCACGGCTCTTCTGAGCCAATGTGTCTCCTTTTCCTTAATTGATGTAGGGAGAGTTTCCTCTGCCTACGTAGTTTTTCTTTTCTTTTCTTTTCTAGGCTCAATTGCAGCATTTCATTTCGATTCAAAAATCACCAGGATAGGATAGCTCACAGGATAAAAGAAGGCCTCCAGTCAAAACGGTTGACTGCTAGCCTGCTCATAAAAAAGCAAAAAGTCATGCAGAAAAGGGAAAAGCTTGATATTGTTTTGATTTAAGAAAGAAGAGATATGATAAGACTGTACATGGTAAATGCCAGGTACGTAGGGAGCCACGCTATTGGAAGAGTGAGATAAAGAGAGGAGAGGACCAGAAAATAAGGAAGCATATTTAAGCCGGAGATAACATATGTGGGGATGAATGCATTTGAAAAGAACGTGTTGCTCATCCTGCACATCATCTTGGGCATCACATAGATCACAGGCAGGGGAATAGCATCATCCTATGTGGCCTGCTCGACTTTCAAGGTATGGACACGAAGGTGAAATCGAGCCACACTGCGGACAATGTGTTTGGGTAAATCCAAGTAGAAAAATTTGGGCAGAATATAAGGATAATATGTAACGTGTGCAGGCTTGGTTGGGAGAGCACACCAGTGATGATAAGTAAATTTTTTGCTGTTTGTGTCTTGTGGGTCGTAACCAGAAGATTGTCTCCAATATGCTAGATGGCGAGACCTGAGATCCACAACAAGCTGACTCAAGTGCAAAGGATCAGCAGAGCGTATTTTTTGCTGAAAGTGATGAGCATGATGTAAGCCATTCATGGCAGACAATAGATGGGATGTCCAGCAGGAGGAATTCCTGGGTCTGAGGGAGATGTCTGCATGAAAACCTTGCGAAGTAGAGCGCTGTTCCAATGGGTGAGAGAATTTAAAAAGCGCACCTACCTTCATCAAGAAAAGAAAAGAAAAGAAAAAATATGTAGGCAGAGGAAACTCTCCCTACATCAATTAAGGAAAAGAAGACACATTGGCTCAGAAGAGCCTTGAATCCCCTCCACCAGGAAGACTACAAAAATAAGATTCTAATGGGGATCTGGAGGGTTATTAAAAGCACCCGACTCCATAACCTGGTTACGAGAAGTATTTTTGTTTTCATTAGCACGCCTAGTGGTAACAAGCTTGTTGGCGTGCATAAGAGAATGGCCGCAATACCTTAAAGCCATTTTTTTTATCTTGAGGCACTAAAAGCATGCGGCTCAGACACTTCAACCCCAAGGCTCCCCATGTTTATATGCCACTTTTATTGACTTCAAGCAGGCGTATGACTCAATTCACAGGGACAGACTGTGGGAACACTTACACAAATGCCAGATGCCCAGCCAGCTTATCTCTATCATTAAAGACCTCTACCAAGATAGCATATACATCCTTATTGACGGAGATAAGCGGGCAAGTGTCCAGCCAACGTACAGTGTTACACAAGGATGCCCTCTGTCACCACTCCTATTATCAATCTTCGTGAATGACATTGGCCGCATCACTGAGGGGGCAAAAGGCGCGGTGACAGGCATATCAAATTTTTATGTTTCTAATATGCTCTATGCAGATGACTTCGTCCTGACTGCAAACAACCACACCGGTATGCAAACCATGTTGAACAAGCTGCAGGATTATGCAATCAGAAAATGCCTGACTGTCAATCATTGATATATGATACAAAAAGTCTGAGGCCGTCTGCTTCAATTCCAGAGCTGATACTCTTCCCCAACTGTTGTATGATGGTGACAGCCTTCCCTACACTGATTCTTTCAAATACCGGTATCTGGGTATGGTCTGTGACAAGCGCCTCAATCTTTCTACTGCTGCTGAGGCTGCTCTGAGACCATGTATAGCAGGGACTTATCGTGTTAAGACCTTTACTAACGAACACAACCTCACAAATCGGCTGCATGCGTCCATCTGGCTTTTGAACACGTATGCTATCCCAGCAGAAATGTATGCTAGCCAGATACGGGCCACTCCTTACTTACGGCAGGGCACAGAAATGGACAACCCGTTGCAGAAGTGGATCCTGAACGTTTTGCGAAATCTTCTTGGATTGAAATCCACAACACCATCTTGGAGAATCTTACGAGAATGTGGCATTGAACCTTTTCAGTTCAACTGGTTTCGTGCCACTATGCATTTTTACAACTCGCTTACTAAGTGCAACAGTCTCCTCCTTAAGAAGGTTCTCCACGCAGACATCAGCCTTAGCTCCAGAGCTGACTCTTGTTGGACATCACACCTCTTGACTGCGCTGGATAGTCTGGCACACTCGGATCTAATGAGCCAAATTATGGCATGTGACCCTGTGAACCTCAGTCAATCTGTGGTGGACCTGAGATCTAGACACCTAGGCTATTGGAACCAATTCACAGCCCCTGATCCAAGAGTAAGCAACAGTAAGCGGCTTACTTGCCATCAATGGTGCGCTCTCCCTGTCAGATTTGCTCATGCCATTCACCCTCCTTATACTTTGCCTGAATGCATGTATTTGGATCTTCCCCACCATGTCCTTCGCAACATTGCCAGATTCAGGCTGCGAGTTCACACTCTTTGAGTTGAACAGGCTGTTTGGTCCAATAGTACTTCTCCGGTCTGTGATACCTGTGATTCTGATGACATACAAGATGAAAAACATGTGCTGTTCAGATGTTCCAATCCCCAGGTCTGCTCTCTCCGTCAGAGGTACTACCTCTGATATGATAGTATGCCTCACTTTTTAAGCACAACTTCTCTTTTCTACATCTCCACGTCTCCCACAGGATGCCCTGTCTAGGTACCATTCACCATGTGAATTCCCAGGAAATTAGTAATTTTCTAAACCAGGAAAACAGCAGACTTCCTTTTTTCCTTCATGGTCTCATGTGTATTTATGAACAGGCTAGCAGTCAACGTCTTGACTGAGGCCTCTTTCCCTTGTAACCCTTGTAAACCTTGTATCTGCCTACAAGGGCAGCTTAGCTGAAGCAAAAAGGTGCCTGTAACCAAACCAAGCCAACCTTGTGAACAAATGTGTCAACTGGAGAAGTCCTTGAGCCGAGTGCAGAAGTGCCAAATGCTAAAGAGACCAGATTTGGCTTTGCTCCAGACCAGGCCACGGCCCCCGCTACGGTTGACCAGGTTGGGCTTTGCTCCAGCTGTTATGGACGTGTATATTGGGCTTTACACCGATAATTGAAAGAGAGAGAAACAAGAGAATATTCAGAATCCAAGATTACACACTTTACAGAAATACCTAATGACCAGTTTAAATTCTCAGGCTTCTCCTCATGCCATCCTATCTATGACGACCATATGGTACATGCATGTAATGCACCTCACCCTGAAACATGCCATTTACTCTGCAATACTACAAACTGATGCAACAGCAACTTTCATGTTCCTACCAAGCTGGGGAGGTCCAATGAGCATCAATCCGTACTCCAAACTTCTTAATGCCTACCCTCACCTGTGTTGCATATTGGGAACCATACCCTCAGCAGCTCTCAACTATGCTACTCCCCACTTCTGGGTCAGCAAGGAATTCATGCTTCCCTGCCACTCCTGGAGCCTACAGATCAATTGCTGTCTGGAATACTACAGCAAAAATCCTCCCAATTGAGAACAACCCAACTTGGCTCACTGGTTCAGCATGACAAATCCCTGAAACACGCTGGTGGTGAACAACCATCAGAAATGACCCAGTTCTCAACCCCAGACACCCAGGCATTGAGACTGGTTTCAAAAAGTTTGAAAAACTACCCTCTGACCAACAACACACCCCTAAGAACATTATCCAAAGCCAACAACCCCTCTTGCCGCCTTTTGCATCTAGCCCAAACCTGGTCCGAAAAGTACAGAATTGGAAAGAGTGGGCATACACAGATGGTAGCCGCTATTGCTGCTAGTTTAGCCCTTGCAATTGAAAAGAAAAAGAAAAAGAAAAAGAAAAAAGAAAAGTCTACGCAAGCCAAAGGCCGCGTGCATTAAGGGAAGAACCCCTAACAAATGTTAGAGGCCTCACCAGGAGGCCCTCCACCTAAACTAGACAAAACTAGCTTAGGAGAGAGCAAGAGACAGAACTAATGGGGATCTGGGGGATTGCTTGCCATGCCCCTGAGCGCTCGGACTCTCCTTCTCCCATACTCTGCCGCCGCCGCGTGCCCAGCAAACCCCCTCCCAGATGCTCCCTGAAAACAAAGTGCATGTAATTGCAATTGTATTGGTGATCTCCGCTCCGTTTGGTTGGACATACTTGGGACTATCATGGTCAGGGTGGTAGACTCCTGCTCCTATTACTTGTCTTCCGAGGTGTATTTGGCAGCTACCTCCAGGGCCACTCTCACATCGCTACTGATAGCCTTTCTTCACTCCTCCAAATCAGAAAGCAAATACTGTATCCAGAGCTTCATCGCCAGCATGTCCTAGGCCATATCCTTAAAATAATTATACAGCTTGTGCGCAATCAACCTACTCCTATCTATCTCTACAAGGTTAAATTTCACGCTGGAATTGCTGGCAACAAATGCACAGATGCCATTGCCAAACACCAGGCTATTCAGGGTGATGACACCCCCGCAGACACAACCTTCCTTTGTGTCAACCTTGAAGGCAATCCTTTCCATGACACCACCTGGCTTGCCTTTGAGGAAGCTGCCCGCTCCCACGCAAGCACATCAGAACGCCCCGACTCGCCTGCCCCAAAGTTTAAACATGTTTCCAACCTTCGTGATGCTCTGAGGACGCACATGCACTCAAAACACAGACTTGGAAATGCTAACATATAGACAGGATACAAGGGGGTTACAAGGGAAAAAGGCCTCAGTCAAGACGTTTGGCTGCTAGCCTGTTCATAAATACACGTGAGGTCATGAAAAAAAAGGAAGTTTGTTGTCATCCTGGTTTGAAAAAACATTGATATCCTGGGAACTCACATGGTGAATGTTGTCAAGACAGGGCATCCTGTGAGAGACGTGGAGGTGTAGAAAAGAGAAGTTTTGCTCAAAAAGTGAGGCATACTTTTGACGGAGAGAGCAGACCTGGGGATTGGAGCATCTGAACAACACATGTTTTTCATCTTGTATGTCATCAGAATCACAGGTATCACAGACCGGAGAAGTACTATTGGACCAAGTAGCCTGTTCAACTCGGAGAGCGTGTACCCGCAGCCTAAATCTGGCAGTGTTGCAAAGGACATGGTGGGGAAGATCCAAATACATGTATTTAGGCATTGTTTGAGGTGGGTGAATGGCATGTGCGTTTCTGACAGGGAGAGCGCACCATTGATGGTAAGTCAGCCGCTTACTGTTGCTTACTCTTGTCGTTTCCCTGACAAACAAAGGCTCACTTCTAGTCGCCCTGATGCCAATTTAAATGTTCCAATAAAAAGAGTGCCAAGGACCAATTCCCGGTATCCATTGAGAAGTAGAGGGGGGCGCGGGTGGAACAGGGAGCACTCAGCGCCAGCCACAGCCACTCCACCTACTTCCAAGGTCCGTAACCCTAGTCAGATCCTTCCAGAACAGAGGCACATCCATCTTGTGGAGGTCAAATAATGTGGAGACACCAGGCCCAAGAATCAGCTGGAGGCCTCCAAGCATCAGCACCACGACCTATGTAGCCATCTTTCAAGGGCCTCAGCTCAAGTCACCCTCCATACCATTCTGTTGGGTGTGGGTGGAGTCATCTACACCCATCACACTTTGGAGCCTCTTAAAGAGCTTGGTCTTGACACTCATACAGCCACCAGGCTTGCTCTGAAGCTTCATGCCCATTCCGTCCAGTATGCTTATAAAATTTTTAGCACCAGACGCGCTCTTGAGAAGACTCCTCTCAACTCTCGTCACCAAGACCAGGCACGGGTTACTGCTAGTAACCCTCCTGATCCCCATTGATTCTTCTTTTGTTTCTCTTGGTGGAAGGGATACACGGTGCCCCGGCCCTAGGTATCCTCTTTTCCTTAATTGATGTGGGGAGTGTTTTCACTGCCTGCGTAGTTTTTCTTTTCTTTTCTTTCTGACCAGTTTAATAACGTGTCAGTCAGGTTGTCCAGACTTCATAACTTGGCTATACAAGGGAAAAAGGCATCAGTCAAGACGTTCGACTGCTAGCCTGTTCATAAATGCACTTGAGGTCATGAAAAATGAAGTTTGTTGTTATCCCTCAAGATTCCCATTAGCATTTTTCTATAAGCTTCGTGGTGGAGGGGATTCACGGCTCTTCTGGGCTAATGTGTAACCTTTTCCTTAATTGATGTAGAGAGAGTTTCCTCTGCCCACGTAGTTCTTCTTTTCTTTTTCTTATCAATATCCTGGGAATTCACATGGTGAATGGTACCTAGACAAGGCATCCTGTGGGAGATATGATCATGTAGAAAAGAGAAGGTGTGCTCAAAGAGTGAGGCATACTTTTGATGGAGAGAGCAGACCTGGGAATTGGAACATGTGGACAACACGTGTTTTTCATCTTGTATGTCATCAGAATCACAGATATCACAGACCGGAGAAGTACTAACTTAGCTACACACTGCCAATAATGCCTCAGCTCAGGTCACCCTCTATACCATTCTGTTAGGTGTGGGAGGGGTCATCTACAACCCCCACACTCTGGAGCCTCTGAAAGAGCTTGGTCTTGACACTCATACAGCCACCAGGCTTGCTCTGAAGCTTCATGCCCATTCCGTCCAGTACGCTTATAAACTTCAAGTTGCTAGCACCAGACGCGCTCTTGAGAAGACTTCTCTCAACTCTTGTCACCAAGATCAGGCATGGGCTACTGCTAGTAACCCTCCTAATCCCCATCGATTCTTCTTTTGTTTCTCTTTGTGGAAGGGATACACGGTGCCTCGGCCCTAGGCATCCTGTTTCCTTCAAGTTAATTATTAAATTCAAGTTAATTGTTGTGGGGAGTGCTTACAATGCCTGCATCGTTTTCCTTTTCTTTTTCGGCCAAAGGATACTTCCTTGTTCTCTGGTCCTCTGCTTTCACTCTCCAGTGCATCTTCCCAGGCGGTTCCATACCTGTCTTCTACTCACCATGCCTTTGCGTGCCAGCCGGAGGGGTGCTCACAGCCCTCCCTGGTTTGATGCAGCTTGTAGAGAGAAGCGTCGTGTGTTCATGGAGGCTCTTCGAACTGGTCAGCCTCTGCATGCGCGTGAGTTTGTGCGGAGGCAATACAAGATCCAAATTCGGTGGTCGAAGCGTGCATACACGCAGAGACAGAGGGATGTGTTCCTAGGGAGGCTTTACAGTAAAGACCCTGATGTGCATGCAATGCTGAGGCGATCTAAGCGTACTCAGACCACACCTGTGGCAGTCTGTGTGGGAGAGGTATCTAAAAGCGCACTTTCAGCCTTGTGAGGCAGCTCAATTGGTTCGTGGGGGTGTGGCTTTGTCTGCAAGGGATATGGCTGTTCCTTTGGGTCGTGGGCGCGACGTTGAGGCTCTTTTGAGACAGGGCACTCAAAATAATTGGATGCCTGAGCCGGATACAGTTGCTGTGCCTTCAAAGGAGGAGATGCAAGGGCTGGTAGCCAAGCAGATTGGGAAGATGAATGGGCGTGCTTCCCCTGGTTTTGACTGTGTGGCTGCTCCTTTTATCAAATATGCTGCTGTGGTGCGCCCGCGGGTCAATGGCCGGGGCATTGAGCGGGTAAATGTGCTGGTGCCGTACATTGCCCGGCTTTTCAAGCTGTTCTATGACAAGGCTCGCATTCCTGAATGTTGGAAGAAGGCCAATCTGACCCCCTTGTACAAAAAGGGGCCCCTCATTGAACCAAATAGCTATCACATGCTGGCTGTCAGTGGCACAATGTACCGCTTGTATGCTAATGTGGTTCGTTCTCTTGTCACGGACTGGTGTGTGGCCTCAAACAAGATTCCAGACACACAATTTGGCTTCTACCCTGGAAGGAACACCCTCCAGCCCATCTACATTTTAAGGCACCTACAGCATGCTGCATGCACAATCAAGCCTGGGCAATCTAGCCGGCTGCACACTGCATTCATTGACTTCAAGCAAGCATATGACACCATCCCTAGGCAGGCACTCTGGCAGCACCTGCAGCGCACACGCATGCCCACTTCTTTCTTGTCCGTCATTAAAAACATGTACGATGCTGATGAGTATATTTTGAAGGATGGAGAGAAGAATGCTCAGGTGCACCCTAACACAGGTGTGAAACAGGGCTGCCCTTTGTCCCCTCAGCTTTTCTCTCTGTATATTAATGACATTGATGAAATTGCGGAGGGGGTGCAAGGTGCTGTCACGGGTACGGCTGAATTCTATGTGACGCACATGTTATATGCTGATGACCTGACTCTGATGGCCAACGATCCTGTTGCGTTGCAGACCATGTTGAACCGCTTGCATACGTATGCTCAGAGGAAGCACTCAGTCATCAACACAGCTAAATCTGAGGTGGTGCACTTCAATTCCTCTGGGTCGGACCTGCCTGTTTTTCATATCGGGGGGGTGCCACTGGCACACAAGGAGTCTTTTAGATACCTTGGCATGATGCTTCACAAGTGCATGAGCATGGCCAAGTCCTCTGAGCATGCAACTGGCCCCTTCATGGCGTCTGCATTTCGGGTTCGTCAATGTGTTCGTGAGAATTTTCTGGCAAATAGGCCGTACGTGTCTCTGTGGCTTGGGAAGACGTATGTGGTTCCAGCTGGAATGTATGCAGGCCAAGTGTGGGGCACTGAATACATTTGAGCGTGCAAGGAATTTGCATGTGATCTGCAAGTGCGGCACATGAGTTATCTTAAGAGCACGCTGGGTGTTAAGCGTACCACTACAAACTGGGCTGTCCTCAGGGAGAGTGGTCATGAGCCGCTTCAGTTTTACTGGTTTAGGTCTGTTGTCAAAATGTATAATAGCATGCTGAGGTCTAACAGTGAGACGTTGAGAAGAGTGTTGAAAGCAGATTTGAATATTCATTCGCGTGAGCCAGCCTGCTGGACTGCTCAAGTTTTAGATGCTTTTCAAGGCTTACGGCGCTGTGATTCCTTTGTGCAAGCTCTGCGGCAGGGCACTCCTATCCCTACTCAAGAGTTTACTGATGACCTCAGACACAGGCTGCGGGCAGTGTGGAGAGATGTTGAGGGAGTGAACCCTCGGGACACATATAGTAAGCTGGCAACTTACCAGTCTCTTTTTGCAGTGCCTTTTGACCCTAACGTGCGTGCCCCTGCCCGTTTACCAAGGCACATGCATTTGGATTTATCTCCACATGTCATGACGAATGTTAGCCGTTTCAGACTTAGGGTTTACAAGGGTTTACAAGGGAACATAACCTTCAGCCAGATAGTTTGGCTGCTCAGTGCGTTGAAAGAAATCCATCAATTCAGAGATAAAACAATAATTGCCATTGTCTTGATACTGGAAAAAACGAAACACGTCCTCAGAGCCAGCATGGGAGAAATAGAAAGAGCCTTCTTCATTTATCACTATTCTGTGTGCAGAGAAGTCATAGAAAAGATATGCATACTTCCTTCTAAGACAGCACAAAAAGGTGCAAGAGCAAAGAAAAATAGCATGCCTTTCATCTTGTAATTGTTCTGAAGAACATAAATCACAATGAGGTGTGTGTCCATGCCAAAGAGAAGTTTCAACTCGAAGCTTGTGAGCGTGCAAACGGAAGCAAGCAATGTTTCTTTGCATATGCCTACCCAAATCCAGATACAAATACCTAGGAGTATGGAGAGGTCTGCCATAAGCAGAATTATGCCTGAAGGGAAGTGCCACCCAGTTGTGGTACTTGGTCAACTTGCTCAACTGACCACCATGTTCAACCTGATCCTCAGATCCTGATCCTCAGCCACACACTCCTATGTCTGTTCCGCAGATCAACTACAAAGTCTTTAATCCCAATAGGCTGACGGGAGTAAACATTTTGAATAAAACAGTTGCGCCTGTCTAATCCCTGAAAGGCAGTCATAAACTCTGATGCCCAACACTTCTTAGAAATACTGCTCATGTCAATATCCGCTCCAAGCACCTTGCGTAATGTTTGGCTGTTGCAGACAAGGGAGGAATTATAAAATCTGACAGCTGCTCGAAACCAATAGAATTGCAGTGGCTCAAACCCACATTCACGCAGTATCGACCAACTTGGTGTAGTCTTTTTTACTCCAAGAATACGCTTTAGCAAGCACAAATGTACGGCCTGCAATGGACAATCCATCTCAGCTCCTGGTCTCATAAATCTAGTACCCCAAATCTGGCTAGCATACATGCAAGCAGGAAGAGCATACGCCTTTGTCAACCATAGCATGGTATGAGGCCTATCACCCAGCTTATATTCACATGCAAGTTGCCTAATGCGTCGACATCCAGCCATGAAAGGTGCACACATGTGCTCAGCAGAGGCAAGAGGATTGACTTGTTTTGTAAAAAACATGCCCAGGTATTTAAAGGACTCAGAGCGCACAAGCTGTACTCCACCTAACGTAAAAACGGGAAAATTGATTCCCTTTGAGTTTAAATGCACAATCTCAGAGTTTGACACATTTATAATTAAGCCTTTTCTCTGAGCGTACTCATACGCTGTAGCTCATGGGGATGGTTGGCAGTGAGACAAAGGTCATCCGCATACAACATATGAGTTACTTGAAGGTCACTTGCACCAGTCACTGCACCTTGCACGTTTTCTGCCAAGCAACCCACATCATTAATGTAAAGGGAAAACAGCAAGGGAGACAATGGGCAACCTTGCTTAACCCCCAATCTGGGATGCACACGAGCTTGCTTACAGCCATCCATTAAGACATACTCATCGTTATCATAGATGTTTCTCAACATAGCTAGCAAGCCAGTCGGCATGCGAATGTTTTGGAGATGTGCCCATAATGCTTCCCTAGGTATGGTATCATATGCTTGCTTGAAATCAATGAAGGCAGCATGCAACCTAGGAGATGAATGTGGGCGCTTAATCTGTGCTGCATGCTGCAGGTGACGCAAAATAAATATTGGCTGCAGAGTGTTACGGCCTGGGTAAAAACCATACTGCCTGTCTGGAATTTTGTTATTATCCCTGCACCATCCTGTCACAACCTCTCGAAGCACATTTGCATACAGCCTGTACATGATGTCGCTCACAGCAAGCATACGATAATTTGCTGGGTCCAACACAGAGCCTTTTTTATGCAAGGGGGTCAACTTAGCTGCTTTCCAACATGAAGGAATTTCAGCTTTATCCATCATGGCAGCAAACAAACGGGCAACGTAAGGTGCCAAAACGTTGACTCTGCCTGTACCCCTACCATTCACTGCTGGCACTCTTCTTTCAGCATACTTAATGAAAGGGGCAGTGATAACACTAAAGCCAGGTGACGTCCTGGGGTTTAATCTCCGCATATGGAAACAAACTGTAGGGTACAATGCAGCTGCATCTGGCAATTCCATTTCATCAGCAGGCGCCTGATTACTGAATGCACCATCAGTCTGAGAGCTCTCTTGAGAAGCAAAATGTTTGCCTAGATAAGAGCTCCATCCATCCGCAGTAATAGGGGTCTGCTGATTTGTCCTGGGTTTCTTGAGCAACTCATGAATGTCAGGTGTATGCCGTTGCAGTCTGTCCAAAAACACAGCCTTCTTATACTTGTCATGAGCACGCCGTGCGCGTCTGGTCTGTTTCCTATATTCCTTTTTCAGGAATTGGCAGGCATGCACTGCTTCACCACTTCGCACTGCTTGAACGAAATTGCGCTTCTTTTCCAGACATGCCTGATTGAACCAAACCGGCCTGCGAATGCCCTGCTTCTCAGTTCTTTTGAATATCTTTGTACTTGTACATCCCAACGTGTTCTTCAGTAGCTGCTTGCATGATCCAACTTCGCAAACAAAAGCATGCCGTATCCACACTGCCTGCATCCAGAGCAGTCTCCAGCTGCAGTGGCATCTCCAAATTTCTCTCTAGTTCCTCAACATATGCAACTTGGCGCTCTGCTTTCCAATGCAAATTCATTTTACTGGCGCACCTACCCATGTCACATACATGTTGAGAATTAAGATTCCAGTCAACGCTTGGTACGGAATCCGGGACACAAAAATTCACAACAATCTGACCATGGTCTGTTGTACTTAGATGTGGTGTAAAAACATGTGATTGCTGGGCATGCCTAAATAAGGATGGTGAAACTAGGACATGATCAGGTCTACTGCGCCTGATAGTCCTGTTGCCTGTAGGGTATCCTACACAGGTAGGTTGCCCATTATCACCATGCACGCGTCCAGTTGTGATCACAAGACCATACGCAGCTGCAATGTCCACCAACAGATTGCCAGCCAAATTGATATCTGCACACTCACACCTTCTAGGAGTCTGGAGTGCCGGGCAGTGCATCAAAGCCTCACTATGTGCATCTGACACCTCACGGAGACTCCCAATTTTGGCATTGAAGTCGCCACACAGCACTATATGTGGGTACGCCTGTGCAACACCAGCAAGCTCATCATATAAGTTAGTGTACTGCTCGCGCACTTGTGTCCTCGTGAACTGGCTTCCTTGAGGGTTTGAATATAAAGCTCTTAGTAAGACATCTTGGTCCATGCCAAAAAGCTCTTTGCGACACTTAATCCAAACACACTGCAGGCCTTGGGCGACACAGTACACAGACATGAATTCTGCACATGCCTTTGAAGCTATTACAGCTAGTCCATAACCTTTCCTGCCTGCACAACCTTGAGGGACACCAGACCCTTACACCAGTTTATGCGAATCATGCAAATGAACCATGAGCCTATTCCAATCGTTTGTGCGAGTTTCAGACTTAGGGCACACACATTGAAGGTGGAGACAGCAGCTTGGGATACTCGGAACACTCTTTTGTGTGATCGCTGTTCTTGTGATGAAATTCAAGATGAGGCTCATGCCCTTTTGGTGTGTAGAGACGCAGATGTTTGTGCTTTGAGAAGAAAGTACACTTACCTGTTCAACTGTTTCTCTGGTGATTTTTCAATGGAGCAACCATTTTTACAACAAGCCAGTGTCCAGGATGTTTCTGATTTCCTCTTGCAACACAACAACAAGCTTTTTTCGTTTGTTTCTGAGCTTATGGACATTATGTTGGCTGGCGAGGACCAGTCACAGGCCGATCAGCCGAACAGTCTGGCTGAAGGTCCCCCTGTGTAAAATCTAAAATCTAAATCTACTCACCATGCACAATCCTTTGATGTGCCATAGCAGTGTTCACTTTCATGAATTAAGACGACAACATACTGTATCATATATGATGATCCTTTTCTTTATGAACTTCTCTCTTTTTGTGAGCGGGCCAGCAGTCAGTCGTTTTGATTGGAGGCCTTCGTTGTTTCTGTAACCTGCAAACCTTGTAACTTAACTTTTCCACTCCTCAGTCAGCTGATCCTGACAACATGTTCTCAAACTTCAGACTCAGGCTGCTTGTCACGGCACACATTTGTCTGCGTTTTTAATTTAGATATGTCTTCATTATACAATTCTCTTTGCAGTTTCAGCCTAGTAGCGCAGGGTTTTGTTGGGTTCCTTTATAAAACCTGTAAAGCTGTGATGTGCATGATGAATCATTGATGTTTTTCAGGGTGCAGAGTATTCTCTTTGCAAGTACACACCCACAAGTTTGCTCTCCTTGGCGAGAACATGCCATTCTGTTCACAGGACACAGATGGAATGTGCTTTGTGCACAAACGAACGAACTTGCATCCTGAGTTCACGCGCTCTTCTTCCCGGAACCAGATGAGCACACTATTCTTTCTCTCTCCATAACACTGTCTCCCTTATGGCTCCTTACTTTTTGGTACTGCCCATGCACCATGTGCAATCATTTGGCATGTTTAATTCTTTTAATAAAAAACAACACAAAATACGCATGAAGTCATTTTTCTTTATGACAGGTAGCAGCCAGTCATTTTGACTCAAGGCTTTCTGACTGAAGCGCACCTGCATAAGAGTTGCATGCCTGCACATGCCCATGCCACATGCCTGTGTTACAGATGTTGCAAACCATTATCTAGGCTGTACAGAGCAGCCATCACACTGAAAAAACAAGTTCTGGACTGCCTATTCCTGGCTTGGGGGACGGGTGGGCCATGTGGTTGAGCACCTTGTCACAAAAGCTCCAGAATGCGTCATACAGCAAAGAGAGCTTCTCCAAAGCTGCGGAAGACGTACACAGAGCCTGCAAAGGAAAGAGACACGCAAGGATGAGCTCCTCCCAAGCAGTGGTTGTACTGAGAAGGCTGTTGCAATAACTCACCAAAAAAGACACCTAGCGATCGGAGGAGGACCATGTTGGCTTTTCTCTTGTTCTCATTCAGCACGAATTCCTCCTGCACAATTGAGAAGTATGTCATGAGTAAGTCAGGACAGGAAAGTGATTCCAGTAGCGACAAGAGATGGAGTCGGGCATTTGTAACAGGGGCTGCTGTTCTAGGTTAGGTTAACATTGTGCTCATGTAACGTTTGGAGCATGCAGGTGTAAGCACACAAGTAAAGCACAAGCGATGTCTTGCACCTGAAGAGGCCATGGTGCATGCACACACAAGGACAACAGGTACACAAGGAACAGGCAGGCATGCATGAAGTCAGGAAGAATCCAAGATCAGCTTGGGCCAGCAAGAGGAGTAGCTTACCCGCAGAAAGCGCGAAACTTGATCCACAGCAGGGTGAGCCATTGTTGAGATGAAGTCTGCGCCGAAAATCAATTCCCGAAATATGAATTACTTATGAAAGGGACCCTCGTTCCATTCCGGATTGGTGGCACCTGAATTGGACTACTAACAGGACAACTTGCATACCCTGGTATATTTTGTTAGAATTGGCACGTTGAATGACCAATCAAAATCAAATTAGGATATCTTGTGCATGTTGCCTTCGTTTGGGTGTATCTAAGCCTGGGAGCATCAAATGACCAGCCACATTTGTCATGACAGCGGCAACAATGACTCCTCCAAGCATTGTCTCTAGGATCTTAAGGCTAGGGCTACATACAGGTATCCCATGAGTTACATAGTTTTCTTGCACATTTTTTTCTTGCACGGTACACCAGGCTCAGACTTGCATGTGCAAGCAGGCCCATGACTGAAAAGCAAGCGCTCGCACACGCACACAGACACACACACGCACACGTGTACACATGCAACACATATGAACACATGAAAAGCATATGCACACACACATGCGCGCGCGCGCACACACACACACACACACACACACACACACACACACACACACACACACACACACACACACACAGATTTCCTTGTTCTTGCTGCATGAGGCATGGACAAGAGCGGCATTGTTTGCAAGCATGCGTGCTTGAAGCTGCAATCGAAATGCTTGCATTTCAACCACAGGCAGTAATACTTGCACCACTCCAATTCCACTCACAACGCACGGCATCAGCTTCCAACTCCACTCACAAAAAATTCCACTCACCACAATCCACTCACGACACATAGCATCAGCGTATGCCCACTCTCAGGAGCACGAGCTTCTTGTGAAACGCAGGCTCTGCTGCCTCGCCCTCGCACTTGCGTCTTCAAGTGTAATGCCTCAGCATTTGCACCGTCCAGGCAGCCAGCAGCACGCATCCCAGGGGCGCATGCCCTCCCGCCTGGGGATGTGCTCAGCAGAGACTGCAAGCGCAGAGGCAGGAGGCATTAGCAACATAGCTGCAGCAGCTACCTCCCAACACGTCCGTCCACCCTCCACCACCACAAAGGATGCTGGGGGCAGCAGCCCGCTTGCAGCGTCTGCTGTGGCTTTAGGGCTGCAACGTCCACTCACTTGCCCAGCCCCCCCCCACTCAGCCTTGGATGGGGGCAGCAGAGGCAGTGGCCCCTCCTCTCCTGGTGGGGCATCCATTCCTAGCCTCCACAGCAGCAAGTCTGCCCTGTCAAAGCAGCAACAGCAGCAAAGTGCACGCTTCATGCGCCTGCAGCATCTGCAGCAGCAAGTGCCAGCAGCAGGTGGTGGGGCAGATGGACAACCTTCCTGCAGTGCTGGTGAGGAAAGGGACGCCCCCCACCGGTCTGGCTCTCCGCAGCTGCTGCAGGATGCTGGACCTGTGAGTAAGGTGGCCGGGGTCAGCTCACTCACTGGGGCTCTAGAGAATGCAGGCGAGGATGTAGGTGCTGCTTCAACCAAGAGTACAGGTGCTGTCGGGGCCTGGAGGGGAGGTGATGCGGCCAGCAGCGTGGCTCGAAGCTTGGATGGGTCTGCTCAGCCGGGAAGTGGGAGCGTGTTTGGTGCGCTGGACGGGAGGAGCAGCAGTGTGGGGTGTGTGTTGCCTAAGGGGTGGGGTGGGGGCAAGCAGGCCTGGGGCCAACTCCAGCAGCAGCCTTCACCCCCTGGCTCCGCAGGTGGTGCTCGAGGGTCGCCACTGAGTACATCGGCGGGGCAGTGGGGCTTTGCAAGCACAAGGAGATGTGGCAGTGTCAGTGGCCTTAGTGAAGCTGGGCATGGGGAGGAGGCGGAGCCATGCTTCATGTACGGCAGGTCTGGGGGCTGCAAGCAGGGGGGGCCCCTCCTACGAGGCAACCCAACCTCCAAGGCACCTCCTGCCACAGTGCCTGCCTTCACCAGGTGCGTGCATGCTTGAGTGCGTGTGTGTGCGTGCGTGCATGCTTTTGTGAGTGTATTTTGAGTATATAGATCATCTATGCCCAACAAGCGTGCTGGCATGACAAGAACATTTCAACTACATGTGTCTTGTTTTGGGCATGTTTTGAAGGCTCCTGCTGTTGCAGAGCGGGCCCTTGGGTGCTTCCTTGCTTGCATGCACTTTCTGCAAGTCAACACTATGCTGCCCAGTGCTCAACGATGCAATACATCCATGGAGATCTGAGCTTGGACACTGAGTTTCACTTCATCTGCCACAGAGAGAGAGGGGGCCTGGGGGCTGTGGCGCCACCCCCAAGGACTGCGCCCTCGAAGCTGGACTTAGAAACTTCGAGCTTCAGTGGCACTTCCAAGGGAATGTTAGTGGTGCGTGGTTGCTCAGCTACCTCCATGAGGCCTGCCTGCCTGCTCTCCTGCCTGCTAGCCTGTATTGCTGCAGCCTGCAGGCCACTGGCTGGTGCACCTGTGGCATTGATGCAGCACGCATTGGCTAGGGAAACGGGTATGTTATCATCTCTGCATACATCTTAATCAGCATCAATGCCAGCATTGCGGGCTCATTCATTCACGAGGTGCAACACCACGCGCCTACAACACACCTTCAGGGAGGCCCACCATGAGGTTAGGGTGCAGGCTGTGGTATTGCGCCATGAGTGCTTGTGGCATGCATTCCTTCAGACACACGCCCAAGCCACTCGTGTAGCAGCAGCTACATAAATAAATATGTCCCATCACATGAGGCACACTTGCCTGTGCTTCTTGGTGCTTGCTTGTGCATTCACTCCATGGTACAAGGAAGGACTCTGCCAACGTTAATTTGCAGGGCAGTGCTCCTGTGCTTGCAGGACCTGATTAAAGCCACGCGCAAATCCTGACATTGCAGGGCTGTGCTCTTGTGCTTGTAGGACCTGATAGAGGCCACACGCAAGTCCTTTGCTGCCGGCATGGGAGAGTGGGATTTGCAGGCTGTGGAGTGGGGCCACCCCGAATTCAAGCAAAGGCTGCTCAAGGTGTGGATCAGGCATTTTTGTATGGGATGCACGATGTGGGTGGTACCTGCGAAGCAAATGGTGAGCCTGAGCATTCAAGGCCTACATGCCTGAATTTCTCCATACAGGAGGGGTTGGTGTAAGACGCATTCCTTACATCTTGCGCATGGCAGCCCCATAGATGAGCGCATGCTTGGGCAGTGCCATGCTCAAAGCAAAATGTTTTTTAAACAATGCATGCCTGACCAATTCCCTTCATCTTGCAAGCTGCAAGGCAGCTGGCCCCATAGAGTGTGCATGCTGGAGCATTGCCGTGCTGCACAGCTTGGTAAGTTGGAGAGCAAAAGCGAGGTGGGTTCAGGAAGGAGTTGAGGCATGGAGCCCAACACGCAGGTCAAGAGCTTGACCCTCTTCTGTTTCCTGTGCCTGAGTGCCAAACTCGCCCTGCTTCTCTTGGACCTTGCTCACCCACGCCTGCAGCCAGATGTGGACGGACCATCACAAAGCACGACTCGTGTCAAGTGACCTGCAGTATGAAATGTGTTGCATTTGTGCCGAGTGACCTGCAGGGACCTTTGGGACCTGAGGCATTGAAGGCCCGTTACGGCTTAAAAGAGCCCGAGCAGCTGAAGCTGTACCGCGTGCTTTACTCCTACACGGTACGTGCTCCAGCGTATGTCGTCCGCGCCGCACGTGCCATCCACGTGCTTCTACATGGGGTGTGTGCTTCTGCATGTGTCATCCGTGTGCTGCTGCCCACCTGGAAGAGTGTGTTTTGTTGTGCCTGAGAGCAGCAATGTCAGCCGCATGTCCAGCTTTGCATGCTACAAGAGAGTATGGGCATCAGCATGGAAGTGTTCACATACGTCACATGCAGGCACTCATAAGTGCGCAGCTTTGTCTGTTTCGTTCACTAGGTTGGCTTCTGCGATGCTGTGGATGAGCCCACTGCCCATGCGCACCACAGAGAGGAGCTGCTGGAGCTGGTCTTCAAGGTGTACATGCAGCTGTGGGAGGAGGCCCTGGGGGTGAGTGTCTTGGAGAGATTGAGAGGCACGTTTTTTCCTGTAGGACCGCAGAACAAAGCAATTCCAAGGAAGCAAGGTGCCTGCAGCCTCTGCTCATTAGCAGCAAGGAGTGGCTCATCACCATACCGCAACTTTTGTCGCCTGAAATGAGGAGCCTCTGGCTGGTTTCAATGTTGCAATTGCCATGTATGATATTTTTGAGAAGGGTCAATGGGTCAGCCTGGTGAAAAACAGCAACTGCTGGTGCATCTGCTGCCCTGGGCAAGTGACATAACAGCCATCCACAAATGATCACCTCCACTCGGCACACAGGCACTCAAGCGCAAGTCGTGCCATGGAAGGAGATGCATGTGTCGGCTGTTTTCTTTGCCATACATCCAAAGATCTTGCCCTGACACGAAGCATGCTCCATCTTTGAGGGTGGCTTCCCGTGATTCTGCCAAGGCAGGCGCTAAGCCCCAGGAAGGGACGTTTACGTCCACCTGTCAAATGTCAAATGGCACCGTCAAATCGAACAACCCCACCCTCACCCTCAACAACATGTTCACCATTTGTTGGATCAAGAAAAGGCTTCATATCCTTGCCATGCTCACTTTGAGCAATCCCTATTTCCTCCCTTACATTGTATCAAAAGGTCCCATTCCAGCCATATACTGTGTATTGCTCTGCATCACGCCTTGGGTTGGCCGATTCCGTTTGCAACACCACATGTATTAGCCATTTGGTAGGGAAAGCATGAAATCCTTGGCATGTTTACATGGAGTTGGCCAACTCTATCCACGCCTGCAGGTCGCCTTCTCCGCTGAGGTGGCCAACACCTTCAACACCAAGAACTCTGCGCTGGCCACAGTCTCGGACCTCCAAGCCCAGCTGCAAGAAGCACAGGCAGAGAATAGTCAGCTGCAGGCGCAGCTCGCGCAGTTCACCAAAGGCAGCATCAACAGCATGCTAGCACAGCGCATGGACACTGACAGGGCGCGCACGACAGAAGGTGTTCATGTGGCTTTGCTTTGCTGTGGTTGCAAGCTGCTCCGGGTGCGGTGCATGCCTTGCAGCTGGAGTCGGTTACATCACACTGGGTTGTCTCTTGCAAGCCTGCCGCATGATGAGTGCGTGCATGATGAGCGCATGCACACCCACAGTTTGACTGCAGCAGGTCCGGCGCACCATATGTGCATGTATTGCACGGCAACCTGGTTGGCCAGATGTTTTGCTTAGCGCCCCGGCGCCATATGCCCCTGCTGATGGAATGCAAGTCATGGCACCCCCCAAGGTCCATTTGCAACTCGTAAATTACAACTCTCGCTCCAACGTATCTATCACCACATGCACAGCCTTGCATACTGGCTTGGACATGCTGCCCTGGGCATACTCCTTGAGCCTGTATCCAAGTGCAGACAAGGTTTCCGCATGACCTCAAGCTCATGTGTCGAGCCATGCTGACTATGACGCGCATGCACACACTATCCCTTCGGAACCCCCACGTCCATACACATGCACACACAGGGGAAGTCCACATGCTGGCACGTGCTGCGGACACATTGTCCCTAAAGCTGGCAGGTGCAGAAGCCAAGCAGGAGGGTCTGGTCCTTGCGGCCCAGGAGGCGCGCGACAGGAAGGAGGAGGCAGAGGTGAGCACAGGCTCCTTTCACATCAGTGTGCTTGTGATCATTGTTTCTAGGAAAGAAAACCAGACTTGCGCTCTCCTCTCCTTAGTGATATGGGTGTGCTTGCGTCCAGCTCTACCTGCTGCAGTGCCCACCTTCTCCTGTGAATTGGCCCAATCCTCAGGCCTTGCAAAGGCGCTGACACAGTTGTGGGGAATTGCAAGGGAGTGCAGCGGTGCTGTAAAGGCTCAGGTTTGAGTCCAATGGGAGGCAACGTCAATCTCTAGGATAATTGTCCGTGAAATGAATTACAACTTCAATTTAAGGCCTTGTGATGTGGGCAAGGGCGGCAGTAAGAGAGAGCTTTACAAAGATAAGGGGGAGCGTGATAGCATTTGAATCATTATTCTTTTTCTCCCTTGTACAGCCATGACCTGCAGCCCTCAACCTGTTCCTGGTCGTCTTTTGCACGAGAAAGCACATGTGCTGCCTCAGTTAAAGTGACCTTGACTGCAGGGCTTGGCCTGTGAACCTCATGCTCCTTTCCCTGCCCCCATCCTTGCCTCCAGGAGAAAGCACGCGAGTTGCTGCGCCAGGCAGCAAAGCTGAAAAGCGCGCTGAAGGAGCAGCAGGCCGTGAGCACGCGCTTGGCAGCCAGGGTGAGGGAGAGAGTGCACTAATTTGTCCCCATGCGTAGGCACAAGCGCACTCGCATATGTTCACACACGCATGCATGCACACATGCGCTCATGCACATGAGGCAAGGGAGCCAGTGCCTGCATATGGCCATGTGTCTGCATGCTTGCATCATTGAAGATGCACCACGATGGAAGTGAGTGGCTGTCCACCAAGGTCAAGTGGAGCAAGCCGATCCCAAGGAAGGAGGCGCACTTGAGGTGTGCTTGCATCCACATCGGTCAGCGTTGTCACGGGCATTTGTCCCATACTTGTCCCCCCCCAAAACACGGCCTAAACAGGCACGTCACACACTTGCAATCTCCACCAGGCACCTCTTTGCAGACAGCTCCTTGTTTGAGCAAGTGCAACCTGTGCTTGGGAGCACTCCACTGATCTCAAGCATCTGGTGCATTGCTTCCCAGGTCAAGGATTTTGACCGGCAGCTGCTGGCCGCAAATGAGGACAGGCGGCAGCTGGAAGCTGAGCTGAAGGTGCACAAGGCCCGGGTCACGCCCGTGGAGCGTCCCAAGTCAGAGCTGGAGCGTGAGCTTGCTGATAAGACGCGCGCTTACAGTTTGCTGCGCACAGACTTTGTTGTCAAGATGGCAGAGCTGGATGAGTCCAGGTGTGGGGATGGGGTCTCAAGCTCTGCATGCTGCCTCTGACCTGTTGCTGCAGATGCCTTGTGTGTGTGCCTTGTGTGTGCGCTCGCACACATGTGTGTGTGAATTTGTGTGTTTGTGTTTGCCCCTTCAAGCCTTGGTTTGGTCCTGGATGGCCCGCATCATGCCAGCTGTGTGTTTTGTCACATTTTGTTCCTTTTGGCTGTGCCATTCACGGCTATTGCTTACGCAGCTGCCAAGATGGTCCCTGGGCGGTATTGCTGAAGGCGCAGTCGAGCTTCATTCCAACAAGCCATGCTGTGCCCTGCCGCGCTTGTCCAGGCACCAGAACCGGGAATTCCGAGAGAAGGTCCAGGAGATGCACGCCACCTTTGACTCCGCATCCCAGCGCATTACCCTGGCTCAGGCGGAAAAGGAAAAGTTCAGGCACAAGTGGGAGTCCAACTGCATGTACACCGAGGACCTGGAGGCCACCAATGCCAGGTGAGGGGGTGCTGCGTTTGGCCACTCATGTGTTGTTTACAGCCACAGGCAGCTGGCAGAATGTTGCTGTGTGTGTGTGTGTGTGTGTGTGTGTGTGTGTGTGTGTGTGTTGCATGTGTGTGTGCATGTGCGTGTGCGTGTGTGTGTGTCTGTGCTGCAATATTCCTGCAACCTCCCTGCAGGAATTCATTTCCAAGAGGTCATTTTCGCCCCCTTCTGTCTGCAGGGCTTGCACACTGGCATGGATGTGCGCATTCTGTCAATGCAAACGTGCGCAACATATGGGACATGGGCAGGATGTCCCTGCGCAACCATGAGCTTGCGCATGCATACTGTCCGCTCACGTTCCGTGATGAATACTTGTAAGACATTCCATGCATGCAGGATGTCGCTGCGCAACCATGAGCTTGTGCGTGCTTACTGGCCGCTCATGTCTCACCTGAGGGAGGTGGAGGCACAATGTGAGGCGCAGGAGGCGGAGCTGAAAAGGGCACAGGAGATGAAGGCAGACCTTGTAGAGCAGGTGCGTGTCAGTGTGTGGCTGCCAAACAAGCAACAAGGGAGTGTGGGATTACACAGAGCCGCCTCTGCTGAAGTTAATGTGCAATTGTGCATTCTTTGTAAATAACAATTTCACAGCCTCAATGCCACTCCCTGGGAAAAAAAGCCTGTTTTGTGCTTGAATAGCATGCGTGCTTCCATCCTTCCAAGACAATCACGTTACTCCACCAGAGCTCACTTGCTCAGCAAGGTGCAGCACGCAGGTGTAGACACTCATGATGACAGAGAGCGGCCACCACAAGCCATGAACAAAAGGCAACCTACACCTCCTTTGTTACCCACTTGCACACAGGTGACCACTCAGCAAGAGCAGCTCCAACGTGCCGCTCTGTACAAGCAGCGCATGCGTGGGCTGGAAGCCACGCTGGCCGCTGCAGAGGCTGCAGGTGAGCTCACCAGCTGCAGCCATTGCAACTAGAGAGAAAGTCAAAGCTACAGAGGCAGAGGAAACTTTCCCTGCATCAAACTAGAAAAAGGAGGCAGATACCTTTCAATACAGGGTTTTCCATTTCTGTGCCCTGAGTGGAAGCATCTACTCGTGCCTGCTTGTCCAAAAAGAAATGCCTGCATCGTGGTGAAGATGTATCGATGCCAAAGAGCACAGCGTTCATGGCGTGCACGCCTGTAGATTGAACGCTCTGTGATGGACATTTTCACCTGTGCGAAAGCAGGGTGTCCTCTATAGCATGCAGACAAACCTGGCTTGAGCCTTGTTCTTCAAATCAGGATGAGAACACTGGGCTTTCTTGTGTCTTTTCCTAAGATCAGACTATTGTGCTATGTGCTTTTCAGTCGTTTGGCAAAAGAAGTGTTAAATTACTGCATGCACCACCACTTCAGGGGAATACGACCTCCATATTTACTCTTGACATTGCTGGTTGCATTGATTATTTCATTCATATAGAATGCAAGTGTGTGCACTCGGTTGTGGTGCCAGTCAGAGTCTTTTCCTTTGGCCCCTTTGCTTCTCATCCAGTGAACAAACTCCAGGCTTGTGTCAGATCCTGTTGGGCATCTGCCCCAACCCTGCTTCAACATACTTTTTGCCGCGCTGCCACTGCTGTCCATGTCAGGCGAGGTTCCTGCATACATGCTGGCTGAGCTGGCGCCCGAGTCTGCAGAGCGGCTGCGTGCATTTGTACGGGGTGCCAACATGCGCGTGGAAGGCCTGACAACGCAGCTGGTGCATTTGGTTGATGTGCATGTGAGTGGATAAAGGATCAATGTGCAAAGTGCTTGATTCTGGGATGCCTTGTATTGGGCTTTGGTTTTCTGAGTATTGCTGTTCCTGGTGACAGACTCTGCCAAAGAAGTGGTTAACTCCATGCACATGCAAATAGGTGGCCCGCTTGATGGCGCAGCACCTGGTCAATACCCTGCATGAAATATACATTCAGTGATTCAGTTGATCGACACCCCCCCCCCCCAAAAAACACACTATCCCCCCCCCCCCTTCTGAAACATACTATTTTTCACCTTTTCCTTCCCGCTGCAGGCCTCCTCCAGTGCAGATCTGCAGCAGTACCGCGTGCTCAATAGGGAGCTGCACCGCCAAGTCAAGTCCCTGGACCAGCAGAACAAGGAGCTTGAGGCACACTTCATGCGTCAAGTCAAGCGGGTTGCTGCACAGGCTGCCAACGAGGTGAGGCATGGGTACTGCACAGGTACACATTGGTGTATGCATTGACAAATTGGATTGGATGGTGGAGTGTGAGGCATTTGCGAGCTATGGTCAGACCTGCTCCTGAGGCAACAAAGATCTTGCTACAGGCAATGGAAGGTGGGAAAAGCAGTGGCCGGTCCAATGTATTGGGTTGGCAAGATTCGCTGCTTGTGCTTCATGCCCTAGATCAGCAGCTTCTGTCTAGGGTCTATGGAGTCCCTGGGGCATGACACGATGCTCCCTTTTGCAGTCGCCTGCATTTGCACAGGTCATCTAGCCCTGAAGTTCAAACCTCGGCGGGTGTACCCCCTTCAGCATAAGTGCACTTGTTATCCAGGGACTGCCGAATGTGGCACCTATAGAGGCTCCTGCGGCTGGTTCTTGAGGTGCATACAGCCTGTACACGAAGCAGGATGTGGCCAGTGCTGCTGACACACACATGTGTGCCCATCCCCAGCAACCGTCCCCCTCTTTTTAATGCACTTGCACAGGTGGGCCAGGAGCTTGCTGAGCTGCAGCATGAGGATGAGCGCATGAGCCGCAGCCAAGCCCAGGAAGAAAAAGCGGGCGCCCCTGCCACGCCGGTTAGCTACATGGCCAAGATTGCCAGCTTGCGGTTGCAGATGCAGGTGGGTGGATGCGGTTGCGGTGGGTGCAATTGCAGTGAGTAGATGGAAATGGGTGAGGGCTGCAATGGTTTGGGATACAGTGGGTGGATGCAGGTGGGTGGGGGTTGTGAAGTGTACGGTTACAGTTGGTGGATGCAGGTGGGTTGGATTGCGATGGGTAGGGCCACAGTGGGTGGATGCAGGTAGTGGGTGCGATTGCGTTGGGTTGGGTTCGGTCACAGATGCAGGTTTTCAAGGGCTCCCTCAACCCTTACCCTTTAGGTGCTTCAGCTGGTTGATAGCTTGCTGGCTGTGTGCATCATGCGAGCCCTTTTCCTTCAGGGGCAGGGGGCGGCATGGAGGGTCAGCAGGAACAACCTATGTTTTTGACCGGAAAGTTGCATTCACAAAGATGCATGTTTGTCTGGGTTGCAGGCACGAAAATTGCATAACATGCATGTTTTTTCTGGATTGTCTCCAACACACGCAACAATTTCTGTGTGCTGTCCTCTGTCGACCTGATTGGACCATTCATTCAAGGAAACCATTGCTTTGGAATTGAGTGGTGGTGCCAGTGAGGTTCCAGCATCTGAGGACCTACGATAAGATGGCGGTCAAACCCTGCCTCCCTGTGTGCTGGTTATGTGCTGGACAAACAGGAGCTGGAGGAACGGATGGACCTGGTGCAGCGCGTGCGCACAGCGAATGAGAACCGCATCACTGTCTTGGAGGATGAGCGCGACGCTGCGCTGTCAGAGTGTGCCAGCAGAGACAAGTGAGTGGGCTGCCATGGGAACAGGCTTTTACACAGGAAGCAGTGGTGTTGTGAGCTTTGTGGGGATGAAATGGACTGGCATCTTGCAAGCATTCCAGGTCCGTCGCGGTCGTCTTTTGGATTTTAGAATCCTTTCCCCCTTGCAGCCATTCATCCATACTGGCTACACAGGCAGCCTTCATGCCCGTGTTCGTCATACATGCACCCAAAGACACGTAACTTGTCAACCTCATGCTTGTATTGTGAGAGCAGCTGTGTGCTTATGTTTGCATATCCATTGGCTGTATTGCTGGTGGCTTCAGCCTCTGCACTTGGTTGCACAGGTGCAAAGCTGTACAGGATGACCTGTACTGCTGCCTTTTTTTTCAAGCAGCATGACAATGTGCAGGGAAAAACCTCATTGCTCCTGTGTGGTGCCGTGCCCGCTGGTGGCTGTGCAAGATTTGTGTAAAGGAGCATGCCTGTGTGCCTAGGCCTCAGCTGTTTGTGTGGGCGGTACTGTGACTGCAGGTGGCTTTTAGGGTTGGTATAAAGGAGCACGCTTTTCAGGGTTGTACACAAACAGCGTATTTAAGAATGACCATTCAAATGGTTTGATGAACGGTTCGGCTCAGTCCAAATCGTAAAAGGCGCTTCAGGGAAATGACGGTGGCACATCGACCGGTCAGTTCCGCTGTCTGGATCTGCAAAGCCACACTTTGCTTGCATGCAGCCATCTTGGTGTCTGTAAGCAAACATCTGAACACCATTCACCTTTCTTTACACGCATTGATAGAGCCAATGCAAAGTGCTTGCCAGCAAGGCAAGGAAGCAAGCAAGGCTTGCTTTGGGGGGCACTAGCATGCTTACCCCAAGGAGCTTGATAGCAACCCCCCAACAGGTCTCCAAGTGGGTTTGCCTCCCCATAAGGAGACCAAGGGCAAGAAAAATCCCTGGGTGTGGGAACAATATGAGAAGATGCAGGTGAGCAAGGCCAGCAATAGCAGCAGTGCAAGAGGTTCGGCGGACAGTGAGGAGGATGGGGAGGGGCAGGCACAGCCCCAGCAGGAGCAGGCTGGCCACAAATGAGCAGAAGGAGTATGCTGCGTGGCTGTACACGGTCCACTCTGTTGAGAAGGAGCAGCAGCAGCAGCACCAGGAGGAGGGGAGTAAGCAGATGGAAGTGGAGGGCAGTGGCTGAGCAGCTTTTTACTTTTAGAACCTTGCTTTTTGGTTAATTGAATTAATGGGGTTCAGACACCGAGCGACATTTTATGTTAGCAACAGATTACCAGACCATACAGAACACCGGATTGTCTTCCAACTGTTCAAACGGTCCAGAATGTGGAAAAAACTGTTAAACGGTACCGGGATGTTCCCGGAACATCATTCACCAAACCGTCAGCCGTCCATGTACAACCCTGATGCTGATGTGCAGTTGTCTAAACGCTTTTGTGTGGGTGGTGCCGTGTCTGCAGGTGGCTGTACGAGGTTTGCAACCAGGCAGAGGCCTTGTCGGAGGCAGTCAACAGGCTGCTCATCCGCGACCCAAATGCGCCTCCCCAGGTTTCTCGCGCAGCCCCTGGAGATGCGCTCATTCCCAAGCCCGCCCCTCCCCCAACACCCACAGCGCCAACCGCTCAAGCCATGGGGGGCACAGATGGCTTGCAAGGACGGGAAAGCCAGGCGTCTCAGTCTCATTCGCAGCCTGGCCCCAGTGCACCTGGCACAGTGGCTGGGCAGGATGTGGCAGCGCCAACAGCAGCAGCAGCAGCAGCAGCAGCAGTGGGCAACGCGCAGGCTGATGAAGGCGGCAGCAAAGGCGCCGAAAATGGGAGTGCAGCCGGCAGTGAGCCTGCGGCTGGGGCTGGCAAGCAGCAGCAGCAGCCTGGAGCAACAGGGGCTGGGCAGGGTGAAAGCGAGAGCAGGAGCCCCTCCCCTAGGAAAGGGGGCAAGGAGGGTGGGGTGTATAAGGTGCCTCAGCAGGAGCATGGCAGCCGCCGGATCCTGCTGGGGCGGCTGGCAGTGTGCGTGGGCACGCCCTCAGAGACGTGCCGGTCGCTGGTAGCTGTTGACCGCTGCTGGGAGTCGGTGCGCTTGGGGTTGCAGCTGTGGCGCATCGTTGCATTGTGATGTATGCATGGTGCTTCTGCGGCAGCAAGCTTCAGCTGGGTGTTCTTTGTGGTTGCATTGTGATGTACGCATGGTGCTTCTGTGGCAGCAGGCTTCAGCTGTAATGTATGTTCTTGTGCACATGTGAACAGCGCTCACACACCACAACAATGTGTGGTGTGTCACTGTTCCCAAACTATTTCTGCCTGTTTGGTTGTGAGGTAGAGGGGCAGCAGGGTTTGTTGTTGGAAAGAAAGTCATGTTACACCAGGTGCAGCCCTGTCTACCCCTTGCTGCACCTGCAGGGAGGAAGGTCTGCTCCGTTTGTACCCACCTTGTGGGACGTATCCTGTTTCGAGTCAGCCGGAAAACTGCAGCATTTCTGTAACCTATTGCTGCAAATTTGTAAAATTGTCATCCGCAAATATTGCTTGTGTGTGCGCAGATGGCCAGTGCCGTAGAGAGGATGCTCCAGTGGGGGTCGGGCCTTGTTACACACCCGGTGCAGGTGTGTTCAAGGCAGTGGAATTGCACAGCACAATTACGGTTAGCTTTAGAGATATAAGAACCTTGTTTCACAGTATGCGCTGTTAAAAAAAACTTTGCGCCAGTGCATAATCGGCCTGCTTGCTGTGTGTGTATGTGCGTGCGCGTGTGTGCGTGTTTGTGTATGTGTATGTGTGTGTGTGTGTGCGTGTGTGTATGAAGAGGCGCAGTTGAAGATCCTTCTGAAGGTGAGGCTTTGTTGACCATGTGTAAAGATGAGTACAATGCGATCCTTTCTTCTGAACGTCTTTTGCAGATTGCACAGCTTCAACAACTGAAGGCACAAGCTGCAGCAATCAATGCCACGAAAGAAAAGGATCATGCAGAGCTTGTGGGGCTCAAACACCGAGCAGAGGTAGGTGTCGGCCTTCTTGTTTGTTAGCTGTATGAAAGAAATGTAACCTTGAATCAGCATCAGCAACAGTTGCAGGGTTCTTCAGTGCGACAAGCGGCGCACTTTATCGAACTTGCACTTTACACGCATTTTATCGCATTTTATAAGTGCCGTTCGTCGAATTTTTACCCCCCTCTGCAAAATGCAGCCTGCAAAGTCCACTTGAAGACCACTAGAAGGTCACCTGAAGGCCACTGTTATGGCACATGAACTCATGAGGACTTCTCATCTTCATTAACAACACTTAAAATTGAAAGGTCAAGGGATGGAAGGCCTGGGCAAGCTCCTATGGGCTCTGCTGACCCCTGGCCCGGCCACCCCCTCCTCCTCGACCAAACGTCCGATCGAACAGTTCGACGAACTCGCATTTTACACGTATTTTATAGCCTTTTTCATCTCAGAACGTCGCATTGAACAACCCTGAACAGTTGATACATCGTTTCAAGATGCACGAATGGATGATCAATTGAGATCAATCATCTTTGCTTCTGATGTAAAGAGGGCCCTCCTTTTCCAAGGCGACCAAGTTTGCTTGTGATGATGCGCCTCTTGCTTAAGGTGGCCATTAACAGGCCTGGAAGTACTGCTGCAATACTTCATTGCTTTGCCCCAGGGATGGGTCATACTTGGGGTTGGGGGAAGCCATATGCATTTGAACTCAGGAAATACGAATAAGTTGCAAATATATGTTTATGCTTTCTAAGGTGCCATTTTGTAGTGGAAAAGTCTTGGGTGGAAGACCTCTGGGAGGCACCCAAGTTGGGTGACCTAACCACCCCCCAGCAGCCCACCCCTTCACCCCAAGGCCACGTACAATTATGTCAACATGATGAACAAGCCTAAGCGTCTCTTGGGCATCCTTGAGGGCTTAGGGGGAGGCTGATGGCACAAGGCTAGATGCTACTGCAGATGCCATTACAGAAGCCCCATCATGCAGGACTAAGGGAGCTTCAGCCCCTGCTGCCAAAAAAAAGGAGGACTCTGGCTGAGGGGTCCAGCTGGGAGCAAGGGCTGCAGTGAGGAAGTCTGAATGCACAGGCAGAGCAGAACCTGGAGCAGAGTAGGAGTAAGGATCAGTGGAGCCGGGGAGCCAGGAGAAGCGGATAGCCAGATTTGTTGTTTTATTTGTTACTATGATGGCATTAATTTGTTAATATGATTTGATGGAGTGAGGTCTGATATGAGAGGCTCAGGAGGTCATGGTTGGGTTTGCGAGGCATGCCCACAGACGTTTTTTTTACATGTTGCAAAGAGCCATTTTTAGCAAATGCGTTCAGACATTTTTTTCAAAACATAAAAATATGTTTTTCACGTATGATCCATCCCTGCTTTGCCCTACCTTCTGCTTGCAGTTTGCGGAGCAGCAGCTGCAAGCTGCAACTCAGCGGCTTCAGTCCGTGGACCAGCAGGTGTGTCCGCCCAAGCATGGACATGCGTTGAATGTGTGCGTAACGCCGTCAAGGAGGGCATTTCAGCTGTGGCATGTAGGCAAGAAATCCTGTCCCTGAGACGCAACAAAATTTTCCCAAACTCTGCCCAACAGCTCTTGGTTGCTTGCTTTTGCATTGCAGGTTGCTGCCATCACAGGTTCCTTGGAGACAGCACAAAGCGGGCGAGCGGCTCTTGAGTCAGCCCTGAATGGAGCACACAACGAGCTCAGGGAGCTGCATGCCAGGCACACACGCATGGAGCAAGAATACTTGGTAAATTTCCATCTGTAGATTGCTGTTCTCGGGACTGGAAGTGTGTGATGGTGCAGGGGGCTTGAGGGCTCCTGCAGCTATGCTCAAATCGTATTTAGATGCGTCATAGCATGGGACTTTGCAGAAGGTCCGAAATGCATCGCTAAGAAGCTATACCAGGGAAACAACACACATACAATGCACACACACACACACATGCATACGCACACATGCATAGCGATTGGCGTTGGCATATAGAGCTATATATTGTATCGCACTATATAACGCTATAAAGCGTTATAGAAGACCCCCATAAAACGTTATATGCCACCCTATAGGGAGCAGCATTGGTAAATATTGCTATTATAAAATTTACTAAATAACGCTATATAGCGCTGGAAAATGTGGCGTATAGCGCGATATGCCGATTCCTACACATGCACACACACATGCAATCACACATGCACACAGGCACACACATGCACTCACACATGCACACAGGCACACACATGCACACACACACACACAGCACACATATGCATACACATATACATACACACACAGGACACATATGCATACACATATACATACACACAAACACACATGCACACATGCGCACATACACACACTTGCGCGCATACACACATGCATACACAAATACACATCCCTGATGCATTGGTTTGTTGACGCTCCATGCACGCAAGCTTGCGGGTGCCACCTTCGGTGAGAAAATAGTTTCTGCTGCTATGGGCTGCCTTCGTGGCTTAATGACCCGTATGGTACTCCTGAAGATTATAAATGTTTAATTGAACTTTTTTTAATGCTACAGGCGGTCAAAGCGCAGCTGCTGGACGCCGAGCTGAATGGTGGGGAGGCTGGAGCTGCTCGAGACCGCGCGCTGAGTGATGCCCAGAAGGCGGTAAAGCGCATGCAGCAGGCGGAGAAAGAGACAGCGGAGCACAGGTAAGCTTGGCATTGTGTCTGACCCAAGTAGTGTGTTATGTAAGTGTATTAAAAGTTTAGCATGTGTCCTGGTCCAAATGAACAATAATTTCAGGCAGCAGTACTTATTGCATCTACCATACAGAATTTATATCGTCCCCTATAATGTTTTTGAGGGTGCAGGATGATTGGGGACACCTAAGAAAATTATTATTTTTGATGATGCAGGAAAGTGCGCGAATGTGGAGAAAAATCAAATTTTTTTTGGGTATGAATTAAATTGAAAGCCCTGAGGCGCCAGGGGGATTGGACAGCTAAGTATGGGAAGCGTGTTGAGACCTCCCAGTAAGAAGGAGCAGCGGAAGGCTTTTGAACAGCAGCTCTGCTACGGTTGTGAGGGATTGTGTAAGGGATTACGTGCAGGTCTTCACTTGCAGGAGCAGTGTGCAGCACATACACGCAATGCGCATTTCACAGCTCTTATCAGGGCAAGTAGGGGCTGAGTGCCCTGTGGAAAAAGAAAAAAAGGAAAAGGAGAAACTACGCAAGCGGTTCACACCTCAAGCGTTGTATTAAGGAAGGGCCGTCGCCCACCGCCACAAGGGCTTGGACTCAGAACTCCCCGCCGGGGAACATGCGGAACACCCATTAATGAATACTGAAGGGAGCGCAGGATTAAAGCGGGATTAAAACAATATTTTTTTCAAGAGTGCGGAATGATCAAGATTCTGTACATTAACGCTATGTTTCAGGAAATGCACAACATCATTACAGTCTGATGCAGGCTTTTGGCCGCCCAGATCAATTTTTGGACAACGCTGCTCATTTTGCTCTCTTTTTTTTGCAGGCATCAGCGGAAGCAGCTTGAAGCAGACGTTGTGGGATTGAAGGCCTGGGTGAGGACGATGCAGGTGAGCCAACCCCTCCATAGCACGCATGAATTTCCGAGAGAACAGCATCATGATTGATAGTTGGCACCGCTCTTGCTCTCCTTGCATCTTTTCAAGCAGATCCCATTTTCGGTATATCTGGTGACAGGCACCCACAAATCTCCCAATGCAACCTTGCTGTACAAATTCTTGCACACAGGGCACTGAGCGAGCCTACCGGGAGCTACTCACTGAGCTGGCACAGTGCCAGGACAGGCTAGAGCTTGCTGACAAGACAAACACTGAGTTGCGAGAAAGGGTAAGCGATGGAACCATGAGTGTGCGCCATAATTTTGAGCACACTTATGTATGCGCTTTGCGTGCTAGATACTCTGAAGATGCACTCAAGCTAGTACTTTCATCACGAGCTTTCAACTGTGTTGCAAGTCCATGAGCAAACTGTGGATAGCATGAATGATGAGAGGAGTCCATTGCAGCTTCTTTTTGCCAATCTCTTGCTAGGATTGCGTCCTCACCATCCACATGCTGGGATGACCACTTCTCCACGCTGATTAGGACAACACTTCTGATCAGCACGCATCTCCATCAACAGCCCAATGGGTTGCTGAACAAGATTGCAACAATCTAGCGTCCTTGCTTGCTCTTTTGTGCCTTGACTGCAGATGGATATGCAGAATAATCAGTTGGAGGCCTCACGCCATCAGGTCACTGTGCTAGCATCCCAGCTGCAGCAGTCTGCAAAAGTGGCTCTGGATGAAAAGAGAGGAGGGGCAGCGGCAGACCATGCTGTGAAAATGGCGGCAGCAGCCCAGGTATACCTGGCTCCTGCTACAGCTGAGCAGCTTTTGAGGGCCAGAAATTGTCTCACACTGCCTATTTTGCTGTAAATCTTGTATACAGATAATAGACTTGACAACATGTTGGATCAGCACTTTTAAATGACCACTGTCCTGAAACCATGGAATGCACGCGATATGTCAGAGCGCAAGTCTGATGCCCATATGCACACATACCCATATGTTTGTTATCGGTACTGATGGCCGCAGCAGAGGCTCATTGCATTTATCTTGAGCAGACACACTGTCTGTTGTCACTGCTTTCCTCACACACGGTGCATTTTCTGTCTCCCCTGCACAGGTCGCCAGTGCAGAGGAGGGGCGTGGCCTAGCTGAGAGGCGAGCAGCGGACGCTGAAGACAGGAACAAGGCAGTCACAGCAAGGTATGCCTTTCCTGATGGTCTCGTGCATGTGCATGTGGAAGTGCTTGCAAGCACATGGAAATGCTCAGATGCCAAAGACAGGAACAGGGGAACAGGGAAGCGCAGCCAGGTATTCTCTTTTGGTTTGGTGCATGTGTGTGAAGTTGCTTGCGTGCAAGTGGGAGTGCTCTATAATTAGTGAGGATCATGGATGAGGATGGTGGGCAATGTTACCAAGGGAGCAACCAAGCCTGCCTCCTCGATAAGTCTGTGCCTCAGAGAGGGCCCCCAAGCCCCCTGATCCCTTTACATGAGCACTTTGCCCACCCCGTGGGCCATCGCCTCTGTGCCTGAGAGAACTCAAGCCCCCTGATCCCTTCACATGAGCACTTTGCCCACCCCGTGGGTCATCACCTCTGTTTTGTAATTGAGGAAGCCCAATGAGCTGCTTCTGGTGTGCTCAACAGCTGATGCCCCTGACATGTTGTGGACGTGCGAATGAATGAACAAACATGCTTGAACAGGCTCCGCATACAGTCCGTACTCCTTGCCTGATTCCTCCAAGTCTGACATATGGTGATCCCCACTGCAGGCTTGCCAGCACTGAGGCCGAGCTGGCTGCTTCAGTCGCGGAGGCTGCCTCCTTGCACCAGCAGCTATTTGCGATGCAGCAGCAGGTGGTGCGGCTGCAGGCCTTGCTGCCTCAGCTGGCCTCAGGCACTCAGGTGGGTGGTGGTGATCCTGGGTTGCTCCTTGTTGGTTTGCTCCCTTTTTGGCGCTTCTTTTGCTGCTCAGCAGCTCCCCTGTGCCTGCAAGATCTAACCCCTGTGCCTCTGCTTCACCCCCCAACCCCTGCGCTTGCTGAGCCTGACCCCTGTGCCTGCTTCACCTCACCCCTGTGCCTGCAAGAGGCACTGCTGCAGTGCTGCCTGCCCTGCACGTCCTGTGCACTTCACTTCTCCAGTTCCAGAGCTTGAGCAGGCTTTCCCATGCGACTGCAACAGGCTTTGCAACTCAATGAGGCTATCAATCTGAATGTCAGTGTAGTGGTGGGTGTAGTGGCAAGGCGAAGCAGTGGCACCCCTGGGTGCAGCCTCACATGATGCTTTGAATACAGCACCCTGGCAGGCCAGGGCTGTGTGGTACAAGCATCTTTATGTCTTCCACGCGCCGCCTTTTTACCCACACAGGCCATTGAGCGCATGGTGGCCAAGATGGAGGGTCGCATCGGAAGTTTGGGAGCCCAAGTTGCCAGTTTGGGACATACCACAGGCAGCAGCACGGCAGGTTCCACACTTGAGGAACACAACAGCGGTGGCAGTAAAGAGCAAGGCACCTTGCTAGCTGCTTGCCATGCTCTGGCGAACTCTGCGGAAGCCATGGCCGACGCAATGGTGCTCTCGCTGTCATCTGTGGATGCGCACTGTGGTGCTCCACAGCAGATCGAGGTGGGGCTTAAAATGCAGGCACTGGATGGGCATGGATGACAAGGACTGCAGCACAAATGACCTGCACTATTCTTGGTCTTGCAGAATGAGATGCAGTAGGATTTGATGCTGTTGAAGTAGGCATATCTCAGAAAGCTTTTCTCCCTGGCGTTTCTGTTCCCTGAGTAAGTCGATGCTTATCAAGGGGAGGACATATGATGTTATTTACTAGATTATTTGCTTTGCACTGATCCTTATTCCTCCTTGCGCTCCTTCACGTGTTCCCTCACATCCTCACCCTGCTTCTGTCTGGTGGTGGTGGTGGTAGTGTGGTGTTGTCGGTGGTGGTGGTGGTGGTGCTGCTGCTGCTGCTCCCAAATCAAGCGCACATCGCTCCTCAGGCATCACTGCCTGCCTCTTTTGCTTCTTATGCTTTTCATCTTGCCGTCTCAGGTGCTAATCCCTCTCAACCTTCCCTTCCCTATATCTTTCTTCGGAACAGCAACTTATTACTATATATTAAAAGAGGATTTCATACGGATAGGAGCCTCCTTTGCTTCTCTGCCGTCTCAGGTGCTCGTGCGCTTGGAGGGATTGGTGAACGATCTCATGGGCCTGCTTAACAGCAGCAGCAGCAGCAGCAGCAGCCAGCCTCCTGCCAGCTTAACAGCTGCAGCCTCTTCAATCCCAGCTGCGCGCCGCAGTAGCCCACCTCACTCCGGCAGGTCAGCTGCTGCTCAGCTGGTTCCAGCAGCAACAGGTCCCCCTGGCAGTGCATGGGCTGCGCCTGCAGGAGGAGACATGAGCAGCATGCCAATGGTTGAGGAGCAACCAAGCTTGGCAGCAAGCATGGTGGCTTTGCAGGTGAGGGGGGTGCTGATAGGGTGGGAGGCACAGACAGTGTGGGATGCACTTTTTGTTTTTTGCTTGCTGCCAGGTTTTGAGTTGGAAAAGGGAGCGATGAACGGATGTAAGACGGTGATGTACAGGAACCGGCAGGTCTTGGGTGGTGCTGATGGGTGACTCATCAGCAACACGATCGAGCCCCTAGCTATGCTTTCTAACAGCAAAAGCTTAGAAGGATGCAACACATAATGAGCTGCAGAGGATGTTCACGCTACTCTGTTGTCTCGTCATACTAGGAAAAAATTTATTTCAAAAGCTCTGGTTTTCCCCAACAGGCGCCTAATAAACTGGCGCTGAACACCTTTCAAGGCATCACATCGCTGTGCTGCTTATGTCTGCCTGCAGGTGAGCCTGGCCAGCGCGCATGCAGAGGCAGCCGAGGCCAGACAGGCTGAGCAAGCCCAGCGCGCAGCGTGCGTGACTCTGGAGCGGCAGTTGGAAGCAGCAAGCATGGTTGCGCAGCAGCAGGCATCCAGGCTACAGCAGCTGGAGCTCATGGTAAGGAGGTGTAACACTCCTCAGGAGATATCGATATTGCCTCCATGGAATCGTGGATGGCAGCTTGCTCGTGGAGATGCACGCTCTTTACAGGCTCAAGAAACTGTAGTTCATGGAAAGGAGGTGTGCGGCCGAAAGTTACATATGCGGTGGAAATGGATATGTTTGTCCAAGTGAAAGTCATATATGTGGCTGAAAGTTAAATAGATTCAACGTGCTTCGTTTTGTGCTTGTGCCCTTTCATGCAAATGTCCCACCAGCAAGCAGCTGTAATACCTGTGCCTGCTCATGCTCTCATGCTGGGAGTCGTAACAATTGGGAGGCATGGGCCCAAGGCTTACATCCCCTGTGGGCTCATGACTCTTTTTTTTCTAAACAGTTGTAGGGAGGGTTTCCTCTTCCTACGTCGTGTTTCCTTTTTCCTTTCCATAACACGTAGTCAGGTGTTGTATCTTACTTGCTGACCTCAGCTTTGTCTGTTGACCCACAGATCTGGAATTCCCTTGCAGAGTTATCTGCAAGCTTGACAAATAAAGGGATGCTGCGTTTGTCGCTTGTTTCAAAAGCTGCTCGCTGCAGCTAGCTCATGATTTTGTGCAGACATAGCATAGGCATTGCCTCTGTTGCATTCTAGGAAAAACCAACCCTGTTTTCTCCTGCCTGGAACACTTCTCAGGGGACGTCGGTACCGCTTTTGTGGAAATGCAGATAGTAGCTTGCTGTCTAAGAAGCGTGCTGTGTGAGACACCCTCGAATCACATGCTTAACAGGTGAATCTCCTCCATGTCTCACAGGTCAGGGAAGGTACCGCGGAGATGTCAACCATGCGCGAAGCCCTGGATGCAGCCGTTGCTGCCCGAAAAGGGGCAGAGGAGGCAGCAAGAGTCACAGCCGCAAGCATGGCGCGTGCTGAGAAGGAGCGGGATGCTGCAGTGGAGCGCGCAAAGGTGAGCACAGCTATAGCTATGGGGTGCCGTGGCTGAAGCTGTGGGAGGATCAGGGCAGGCGTTATTTGTGGCTTTTGTTAGGAAGGGGAGATGCAGACACTTACTTCCATGACAAGAAAATGAACGTGCTCTTATGCAACACCTGAGACCTACCTCTGTCTTGATAGATAGATAGATAGATAGATAGGTAGATAGATAGATAGATAGATAGATAGATAGATAGATAGATATCGGTATCCTACCGGGTACTCCAGATGTAAAAATGACTGTGTGCCATTCAAATCAGCTCATCTATCCTGCCTGTGATGTGGCGGCTCTGCCCCTTTCCTGTATGCCTGCCCTCTTGGTCCACACAGGTTGCCACCCAGGCTCTGCAAGCAGAGCGTGATGCAGTGGCTCGGCTGCAGCGCATGTGCACTGATGCAACCTCAGCCTCGTTGCATGCCGAGCTGCGCGGGCAAAACGCATCAGAAACAGCAGGCAGCTTGCAGCCGACAAGCACGTCAGACTTACCAGGCATGGACGCTCTGGTGCAGGTAGGTTCAGGCCTTTGGGGGCGGTGCAGCATGACGCAACTCTGCAGGCTGGCTCAGCCAGCAGTCCTGACAAAGCGTACAACTGCTTCTTTTCATGTCCTGGGATAATGCCCTGGGGGTCAATATCCCTATCTTGCATTATTGATCGCATGTGCTGGCAAAAAGCACGCCACCCAATTTTGAATCCTACTGCCCCCCCTGCTGCAAGCACTTGAGCTCTCACACCAAGCCCTCTCTCTTGCGGTCTGCAATATCCCAGGATCCAACCAGGTTGCTTCCCACTCGTGCATGTTTCAACTGGCTGTTTCTGTCTTTCAAAAGAACACCTGCCAGGCCTTCCCTCACAACTTCTTGTGCATGGCAACGCAGCTTGCCTCTGCACGTGCTGAGCGCGCTGATGCCCTCGCCCGGTTAGAGCTTGCGGAGAGTCAGGCCAAGGCAGCCGTGGCCGAGGCAGCTGTAGCACGCACCACTGCCGCCCAGGCCGCCGAGACGGCAAGAAATGCAGAGGTACTGGAATGTCAGCAGAAAGGAGCATGCCCTTTACAGACTGCTGCAGTCATGCTCACAGATATGCTGGATCTTGCATGCAAGAAATTTGAACCGCACATGCCCCCTTTCACTGTGCCTGCTGGCTCTCTTTATCGGTGCCGGTAGTCAACTGCTCTGCCACCTTATCAGACTGGGAAGAAGCTAAGACTTCTCTCAACCAGACTGGCAGTCACGACCCTGGAGATAGAAGCCATTGCTATCTTATCAAATACTGCATTGCCAAGAAGGATCCTGCCCCTGCAGACTGCTGTGAAAGCACTTGCCAGCTTGGTGAACCTTGCAACTCATGTCGCAGGTGGCGCGGTTGGAGGTAACATCACTGCTGGCAGAGGCCAGGCGCGCACATGAGGGTGTGCAGGACATGGTAGGTAGCGGTGGGAGGGACGTGGAGTGCAGGGGAGGAGCAGAATAAATAGGAAGGGTGTGATCCCCCCCTCAGACAGAATGAGCAGGGAGTTGGAAAACAAACTTTTGACAGCATGTTTATGCCTGTCTGCGCCCTAGACGCTGCAGCCCATGGCTTCAGCCAGTCCATTGCGCATGCAGGAAAGCAAGTAGCTGACACTTCCATCCTAATCAAAATACTGATGTGCTGCTTTCTTAGTGGCACTTCCAACATTTGGCAGGTGTTGCTCTCCTCACATCTTCTTGCTGGCATGTGTGCGCGACACTTCCTGAAAATGGTGACTCCTGATGATGGCTTTGATGATGTAGGTCCGCCATGCGGAGGCTGAGGCAGCCCGCATGCAGAGCTGCATGGCTGAAGCTGAGAAGGAAGCAGTGCATGAGCGGGAACGCGCAGATGGGTTGTGTCGGATGCTGTTGGACATGCAGGTAAGCACTTCTGTGTGGGCTACAAGTTGCTTGCAATATATACTTTGCTGTTGAAGGTCAGTGAGCTCCCGGGATTGACTGGACTATCTTTCTTTTCAGCAACCTTGGAAAGTGTGTTTCAACTCCTTGTGTGCTAGACAGCAAGGGGGCACCGACTCTTGACCTCAAGCACCACATTTTAGCCACCCGATCAAAAATGCTGCCATTTGCTCTAATTCGTATATGAACTCATAATTGAAATAGATCTCAGCATAGAACTGGGCAAAGTTAATTAGTATCAAACTTATCCCTTAACTAAGTAAGGAAAGCAATCCTTCAGGTATTCAGAGGTTCCTGCCCCATCCTTCTTTCCAAGCTTGGCCAATTGCACATGCTTATGGTTAAACATCACGGGCGTGACATTCATAACTTTTTTATTTTGCAGGCCATGTAGAGATGAAAGGTAAAATTCTTTAATGACCACCTGATCTGCAGTCTGGATTGCTTGTTTTTGCGGTCCATGTGCTATGAATGCGTTGTGGTTCTAGCCTGTCCCCAAAAGGCTTAATGAACATGCCCCTGGAGGTGACTGGCGCCACAGTGGCTCAGCAGGAACTTTTATAATGGGGGGTTCTACTTCTATGATCGTGAACGAGTAGTGCTGACAATGCAGATCAACCTCAATTGAGATCTTATGATCACGCTCTTGCAGGTGGAGATGCGCAAGCGAGAGGGGGAGAGGGCGCAAGCACTCAGTGCCCTTGTTGATGAGCATGTGGCGCCTGCCTTACGTGCAGCCGCCTTTGAGAAAGCTGTTTTTGGGATTACAGGGATGCCTGCTGATAGTGAAAGGGAGGGAAAAAAGAGCAGCTCTTTTCCTGCTAGCCAATGAAGGCTCTCTGTTCTCCACAACGCCTCTTAATCGTTGCATTTCAGGGATAAGTCATTTGCCAATTTGGGAGTTGCATTTCGCATGTATATAAGCACGGATGAGGTGAGATAGGTAAAATGAGGGAGTGTCACGTGGAAAGTCACAGTTACAGCACGCATTTATACCAGCCAATTCTACCTTATGTGGATCTTGGACAAGTTTTGCCATTTGGAATTTTTGTTTCATGGGTGATCCGTCCCTGATTTATGCACAGTCCGCTCTGTGATGTGAGTGAATCCAAATTATGATTTTTTTAGAAATCGTAAGATGTATTTTTACGTTGTTTGCATGTTTTTGTTCATGCCATGAGTGTGCGTTGTCAATTTTTTACGGTCCCTCTATCATTGTTTTCTTCGTTGATAAGCTATCATTTTTCATGACTCCTGCATCGCTTTACATGGAAACTAGATTACGCCTTGCTCACTCTTGTTTGTAGCATGCATATTTCTTTTACAATGCATGTGTGTATGTGAGGAAGCAAAGCTGAAGCGAAGGGGAGCATGGCCAAGTTGGCAAGGGGAATGAGGCCTGGAGCTGCCTATTCTTTGCATGCTCCTTGCAAAGGTTCACCCTGACTTTAGGTCTCAGGTAAGGTTACATCGCTGAATCCACCTACAAGGGCAGGTGAGCGGAAGCACTGAGGCCTGTATCCAGACCTGGCCAAAAAGGTGCTCAACTATGAAATGTGGACTCAAAAGAAAGGTATATTAACTTAAATTTTTTGCGATCTGGTGTTTGATGAAAAAATGATGATTGTTGAGCACAAAGGTAGGTTAAAGTTTACAGGGGAAAAAAGGCCTCCAGTCAAGACGGTTGACTGCTAGCCTGCTCATAAAAAAGCAATAATTCGTGTAAAAAAGAAAACAGTTTGTTGTTTTGATTTAAGAAAAACTTTAAAACTTGAAAGAGATATGATAAGACTATACATGGTGAACGCCAGGCACGTAGGGAGCCACGCTATTGGAAAAGTGAGATAAAGAGAGGAGAGGGCCAGAAAATAAGGAAGCATTTTTAAGCCGAAGAGAACAAACATGGGGATGAGTGCATTTGAAAAGAACATGTTGCTCATCCTGCACATCATCTTGGGCATCACATAGATGAAAGGTAGGTTCATTGTTTCAAATATGCCCATCCAAACCTCCATGTTCACTAGGATATTATGGAAGGAAAGGAAGGAAAAGGTTATATAGCTACACCTGCCTACGTTACATAGGATATTAAGCAGTGTTTGGCATCCAGATGAAAGGAGACAAAGGTTTACTCCTACATAGGCACACTAGCTAGCCTGGACCATATCAACTAACGGATCCCCCTCGATAACTCCCAAGCAGAATTCAGGAAATTGGAGGCCCATTCCCATCACTTGGAGGTCCAACGTATCCCCCAGAAGTCCCATACCTCCTGGGAGGGCTCCATGTCGCTTCCATTTTGCTATCTTGCACGCTCGAGCTTGGCTAACTTGGTCTGCGCGTGCTACTTGTCCTTTCTTCACAACTCCTCCTGTGTTTTGCCCTTTTGCTGCTGCTCCTGTTGCGGGAGATAATGGCTTTGGTGTTTAAATATATATTTATATATGAGGCGTTTGCGACCCAGAGTTGCTATCATAATGATTGCTGCAGCTGCTGTGTGACCAGGCGTGCTGGAGAGAGGGTTAGAGCTGTTGCTTTCCGTTTTGTTGGAGCGAGTGGAACTACTCCTGTGCTTGGTGGTACTGCTTAGGAGGTCAATGACCTCCCTAGCAGGATCCATCAGGCGTGGAGGCTCCAATGGGGCAACAGGTGGAAGGAGACCTGGTGGCGCTTGCTCCTGCATGGGGTCAGGTGCAGGAGGCCATGGTATTGCCTGGGCCAGAGGCTCAGCGTGTGTCTGTGGGTGGCAGGTCGCAGATGCAGCCGCCTCTGATGAGCGAGCGCTCCAGCAGAGGGAGCACGTTTTTTGGACCTGTCCTGATACCCAGGCGGCAGTGGATGTCCTAGCAAAGAGCCTGCCTCCTGGCACTCGTGCTTCCTGGGCATGTGTGGTTGCTTGCTCTCCCTTGTTCTAGCGTGAACGAGCGTGTTCGGTGGGAAGCCTGTTTGTGTACCCTGAACTCGATGTTTAAACTTTGGTATTGCAATTCGCAGCACCTTCAGGAGCATGCTTTGAATTTTTTGGTAGAGGGGCTGAAAATTTTTGTTGCCTGCCAAGGGAGGCAGCCCTCCTTGGCCAGATATCTTTTACATGGCCATCCTTTCATTGCTGCTGACCAACTATCTTGAGCTTGTCCCCTAGGCTTGCCCCGTAGAGTGTTGGCCCTTGAGAGACCCTAGGAGCCTGCGAACTTTGCCTTGCCAAGCGTTATTAGGAGCCTGCTTTTGGTTTCAGGTTTTTGCCCCTGCCCCTCCTGCGCCTCCTTCTTTAAGGAGCTTTACCAGGTCCTGATTTTTAGGGGCCCCAGCCTCTCTTTCTTTGTTTGTTTGGACTTAGCACCTGTTCCTCTTTTCTGATTCCTTTGCAAGCGTGTGTGTCTTTTTCTTTGCTAAAAATTATAGGGAAATCGCCATTTCCCCGTGATGGGCTCCGTGTAACAAACAAAAATGTTGATGCTGTTGGTGCATGTGCTGCTGCTGCTGCTGCTGCTGCTGCTGCTGCTACTGCTACTGCTACTGTTACTGCTGAAGCATAAAAAGACATGTCTGTAACCAAGCCAGGTTACCTTATCCTAAAAAGTGCGCTGGAAAAGAAAAAAAGGAAAAGGGAAAATATATTCTGCTGTAAATCTTTATCTCTCGGCAATTTAGGCAGAAAAATTAGGGAGGCTTGCTGAGTTAGCCGCCGCGTGAAACTCGCTTCTCACCACCACATCTCCTTCCCCAAAATATTGCAAAATAAGAGGCTCTGAGCGTGAATCAATGGTCAGGCACAGAATTTCAGTCATATCCCAGCATATTCTTTGGAAGGAAAAGTATGTACGCAGCGAACGCTCTTCCTACTACAAAGATGTGACATCAATTGAGGAGAAGAGAATACCTAGGGTCGAGGCACTGAGCAACCCTAGAAAATCAGCCCAAAGGCTGCCTTCTAAAGTATTTTGAATGATGTAAGCATGGTGTTAGCGCGATGTATTATTTTAAAAGGTCTTATTGGAACCACAACGACGGACAGTTCTTCCTCAGAACACAATCATGCTGGAGCGTATCTGCCTGCCAGAACTTACTTAATTAGGTCAGGAGATACTTGAGATGCATCTCAAATAGATCAATTAAGGACATCCATAGGGCAAGCTAAGCCAGCATACATGAAAAGAAAAAGGAAAAACCACGTAGGCAGTGAGAGCACTCCCTACATCAATTGAGGAAAAGGAGACACATTGGCTCAAAGAGCCGTGAGCCTTTCTCACCAGAGGGTAACAGTGAGGCTAGTGTGGGCCAGGTGGGGTTCTGGAAGCATGCAGCCCCAGGGCACCAGAGTTATGTTGAGTATTTTTGATTTCAATGGCACGTCTGGTAGAGGTAAGTTTTTGCGCATATTGTGCAGAGTGGGCATGGAGCTTTCGTGCAAGCTTGGTACACCTTTGCGGGTCAATCCCTAGTTTTTTAATTGGTCCAAGGTATGGGCAGTATAGATAGTCCCACCCACACCCAGAAGGAGTGTGTGGAAAGTGATCTCAGCACCTTGAATTTGTTTGCACAGTTGTTTGTGTTGTTGCTGTGAGGCTTCTAGCTGGGCACCAGGCCTCGCAAGTTCGTATTATTTTATTTCTATTAAGTGGATGTGGCGGTTTTGGATGTTCAATTCAATTCATGAAGTTGCTTTGCTGGAGTTGTGCTGCTTCTTACTACTTCATTACCTCTCATACTGCGGAGTACCCGATGTGGGGAGGGAGGAGGTGGTCTATTTGGGTTAACAGGGCAAGGAGTGACCAAGACTGCATCAGGGCGGCTGGAGGTGCGTCTAGCTTGATCAGGAATGCTGGGGTCAATGCTATATTGCCAGGGATCCTAAATCAGGATTAACATAGATCTCAAGAGGAGTGGCAAAACTATTTGGATAAGATTCGCAAATTTGAGGCAGAATAAATAGATGATTTTGATTCAGAGGAATTCATGATGTTAACCTATCTTGAGCCATAAGCTGCCAACAACCCTCAAGATTTGCATTAGCTTCCCTCAATTGATCTTCTGGTCAAGAGACTTGAGCGAGCTCATGGTTCTTTGAGCCAACATGCTGTAAAATGCCCAAGTGCTGGGATTTCAATCAAACCTGCAAGTTGCTTTTGTTGTTGACCTTGTTGTCTAGGTGCCGAGGAGGTTTGTTGCTGGTTTACTTCTGCTGCAACCCTGGCTGCAACCTGACTTTCGACTCACACTCTATCGTCACGAACTTTCGCAGCTTTAGCACTTTAATTTGCGATTTGATGGACTCCCCCTCACCTCCCTCCTCGTGCTTGCTTTCTCAAATTCCTGCTTCCCCGCGACTTGTTACGATGTTATTTCAGCGAATAAACGCTAAGAATTGAAGTTATGTTTTAACGGACACGTTGACACATTCTCTGAGACCTCAAAAAAATGGGCAGCCGGAAGCAGACTGCTTTCTCTGCCCCCCCTGTTGATGCCATCGAGTGCATCCTGTCAAGATGCACTGCTGCTGAAGCAGCAAAATTAAGCTGTGTGTGCAAGGCCTGGCGGGCACTCCATGTGCAAGCAACCTTCTCTGCTTGGTTTCACCCACCCCTTGACGTGATTGAGTGCATCCTATCAAGATGCAGTGCAACTGAAGCGGCAAGGCTTGGCTGTGTGTGCAAGACCTGGCGGGCCGTCCTGATGCGTGCAACACAGGTGTTTGACTGACTTCTTGTGATGCTTTGACTTCCGTTTTTCCGCTCTTTCTGCATTTGCCGCGTACCCACCTGGGACAAATGACGTGAGAATATTCCCCTGTGGATGTATCTTTGTTTTCTGTGCTCTTCCCTGCATGCATGCAGTCCTGCGCAGCAATCAGATGCCATCTGTCATCTTCATACAGCAGGCCTTAGCCCTGCTGCCCTTCACTCCCTGACTCTGATGGTTCTGCAAGCACTAACATCATTTTGGAATCTTGACATGCGCAGTTCCACGCCTGGGGCCATGCAGAGAGCAGCACGCGCCAGATTGAGAGCCCAATGCTCACGCTCAACATGCAACCACTCTGGTCTCAGAGGGGAGGGCTCATGCCAGCTGCAGGCAACCAATGGGCACAAAAAGTAAGCTGAGTAGAGTGAAGCATTGCTCTTGAGCCATATTCTACTGGTCATAAGCATCACGCGCTCTGCCCTTCCCGGCCAAAGGCATAGAAGAGGGAGGGGTCGCATGACTGAAGCAATTGCAAGAACTGTAACAAAAAACCAGCCATCGAGGGCACTACTTGTACCAGGTACAGCTTCTCCTCCTTGCAGGCAAGCCTGGTGCGCTGTGCAAAGCATCTGCAGGCATCCATAGCTAATGCCTGTTGCGACCTGCCCCTGCAAGAGGCCCTGTCCCTCATCAGCCGCACACTGGGGGATGAAGGTACGTTCTCTTAATAATCAGTGGTTTCAGGCAGCCTGATCCTTTGTAACAAGGGGAAAGGTTGCAAAGTACGTGTGGCATTTCCAAGGAACTCTTGGCCCTCTGCTATGTGTAGCTCCCGTCGTCCCTGTCTCAGGTCCCTTGGGGCCATTCTGCTGTGTTTTGTGCACCCCTTTCTGCCATACGCACTTAGTGCTGCCATGTGTCATTTTGTGAGGTCACAAAGAGAGGATGGGACTTCTGCCCACAAAACCACACGGTGTGTGCGACTGCTCGCTTCACACATGCACAGTGGCACACCTCGTCCACGAAGTCATGTCCTGCCATGACTTCAGCCAGCACATGGTTGCTAGATCCCCTGGGCTTGAGCAAGCAGCATCGGGTGCCCACGAAGCAGCAAGAGCTGCACAAGCAACTGCAGCAGGGGCAGCTGCTGTTGCCAGTGTGGGGGGCCCGCTGGCAGCAGCAACTGCAGCAGCAGCACAGGCCGCCAAGCAAGCCGCCAACACAGCTGCCACAGCGGCAGCAGCAGCATATGGTGCGCTAGCCGCCCTCACCGCAGTTGACCCCTGGGGCTTCTGGACGGCGCTGATGCTGGGCATGTTGTGTGCACGCAATGCACATGGCGTGCCCAGCTTGGCATCTGAACTGTGGAGCATGACAGAGCTGTCTGGGCATGCGAGTTCCGCGCCTCGCATCAGCCGCGCACAAGTGCGGGAGCTGCTCTCGGCAGTAATACTCCTATCTCGCCACGAAGAGACTGGGGGACTCAACTACGCATACCATCTAAAGCCGCTACATGACATGTTGCTTGCGAGCACCCTGGTAAGTGGGTTGGCACTACACGCACAGTGCCCTTTGTGTTTTCAATGCCCACACAAATGCGTGCCGCATGGGTAGGGTCAGCAGGGCTGGGTTGAGGGCTAGGAAAGCGTGCACGCACGCGCGCAAACACACGCGCGCACACACACACATACTGCTTATTGCAGCACCATGAATTCCAGGTGGAATTTCAATACTTGGCTTTCACCCTGTGCGTGAGATGTCATTGGCCAAGAAGGCATGGCCCACCAGGGGTTACCCGGTGTGACCTGGGGAGCAGTACCTGACGCGCTACAAGTGTTATAGAACTTTGAATCCTTCTAGAACACTAAACTATCAGCCTGCAAGCGGATCCCACAGTGGGTCACGGTGTGTAAAGCGTCGGGTTACAGTACAGGCAAACCTGTTAATCTTTTAGTCTGCAACCAAATCCAAATCCCACAGTGGGTTGTAAAATGGATTGCCAAGTGGATGGCATGGAAGGTCATGCGATGGAATGCACAGTGGATAATATTGTGGACAACACAGTGGATTGCGCAGTGGATGGCACATGAGAAGATGTGAGCCCTAAACAGCATCAATCCTTATGGCCTCCTCTGCGCTTGATGGGAAATGCATCACCTCTGGGTGATCCCACAAAGCAGTCATTTCAATGGTGATCCCACATGGTTGGTTTAGCTTAAGGCCCCGGTCACACTGGCGGGATCACCCCCCGGGATCAGGGGTCGGATTTTTAGTTTTTGCGGAAAAAGAATGCTTTGAGCGTTCCACTGAATTCCTTGTGCCGTATTTACCCTCTGTTCGTATTTAGGCACTTACACTGCATGGCTCCTCTCTTCCATCAATTGTCCCACACTCATGCTCGCCTTTGCGCACAGTATCTGGAGAGCATCGACGCGCACAGGGCGCTTGCAGGCATGCAGAGCCATAAAATACTGAAAGGCATCGCCTTGCCTGCGCCTGCGTACCACCTGGATACCAAGGGCAAGCCTATGACCAAGGAGCAGGTCAACATCATACAGGTGGATGTCCTCATTCAAAAAAGGAATACCTCTGCACCTGCTTCGCTCAGGGAATTGAGGAAATGAGGGCTAGTATTGAAAAGTAGAGTTTCTGGTGGGGCAGGTGGAATGAAAAATGTGCTGGGCACTATGCGAGGTGTTGCTTCACTGGGGATTGTAGGGTCACGTGGGCCTTGCTTTGGAATGCCAAGTTTCTCAAAATGTGGCAGAGGACACGTTTGTATTCCTTGCCTTCTCTATTTACGCTCCTCTGCATCCAGAATGTCCTCTCCCCCTTCAAGCCGCTGCCCGATGTAGTACACAGGTGGGCAGTGTTCACACACACACACACACATACCCACACTCACGCTTAGGGATTGCCTGCCTGTACTGCATATCTAAATGTTAAGAGATACCTTGTGCCATGTGCATAACGTAATGAGCGCGCAGTTGTTTGAAATCCACTTGAACGCTTGGGAAAACGCGAGGCTCCACAGTACCCTGGATCAGCCATGCTTCTACTCCTGCTTTTTCTTCTGTTCCTTCTGCCTGGACATTTCAAGTTATGACAGCCGCACAGTGCTCAGGTTTTGAAGCTTGCTCTTACGACTTAGGCATTTTAGTTCTGGATGGCCTGTTGTGTGGCACATCTGCCCTGTTTTATTACCAAAAGTGTGTGTGTGCAGATACCTGGAAGGTGATCAGCGTTGCTTTCCTTGAAGTCAGTACCAGCAAGTCTGACAAATAGTGTACAAATAATGTACAGGCATGTTCAAGACACCTCCCCCTTGCGCGTTCTCTTCCGTTCTGACAGGATTACTGCATTTGCGGGATCTGGGAAGACACATACTCTGAGGCTGCTGGCATCGGCGTATCCTTCGCTGAAGATCCTGTACCTAACTTTTAACAGGTGGGGCTGTCAGTCTTCCTGTGATTGCCCTGCTATTGAGCAAAACGGTCTGAGGATGCCATTGTTGTACAAGTTGGCACCTAGTAACTTTTAAGACAGGTGTGGGCACTCTGTTGGAGATGCATGCCCACTGCAGGTAATGCTTCCTCCTTCCAACTTAATCAGAGCATCCCTTGCTTGTGCACTGCCACCTCTTTGGTGCACAGTTGTACAAGCACGCCAGCTGCATTGCATTTGGATCTTCAACGTTTGACAAAATTTAAGCGATCTCCCTCGCCCTGGCAACGCAACCTCCCTCGCAAGGCAGATTGTTTTTTTTTTCACTCTTGACCTGAGATGGTACAAGGTTGTACCTTTGCATCTGCTAGGGGAGTCCAGCTTTACCATTCTGAGTTTGCTTTCCCAATGCTGTTAATGCTATTTGAAGGGATGATGATCCACTAGCAAGTGAGAAAGACAATAAGGGCTTTCCCAGCAACGTGGTTCGTCAGACGACTTGCAGCATCGCGCGCAAGGAGACGCAGGCAATGGGGAACTTTGAGTGAGTTTCTTGGCCTGTGCATTTGAGAAAAAGAGGGCGCTGGAAGTAGCTGTGAGATGCCTTGTGCAAGGAACACATACAGGGAGCATAGAGCAGCACTGCAGTGGCATCGCTGTTCAGCAATGCTATTTGGTGAAAGCAAGAAACAGGACAGGCTTCCAGCCTTTTTAGAGCATGCGTACAGGCATGTGTTGATCGTGCATGCCGTGATAAAGCTCATTGCTTTTGCAAATTGTGAGGTGGATTTGAACCTCTTCCAGTGTGTATGAAGTTTTCCTTGAAGTTATCCTGCAAAACAAGAGTTAATGTTGTAATTGACAGCATATCCTATTTTCATAACTCTGAATTGAGTGGACTCAAAATATGAGTTTAAGGAAGCCGCAAATGAGATACATGAATGGAAATGTTCATGATCCTCAAACTCCGCGCTTGAATCCTTGTCTTCTTGTCAATGCGCCCTTCTTCCCCTCTCCCAACCTTCAATTCTTGGTTAAGCCAGTGTCTATCTTTGAAACTACACTGGCTGCCTGGCTTAACCAGCACAAGTTTGAGTAGCTTAAGGTGCAATTGACAGAGTTTTGGAGTATTTATGTGTTTGGGAGCAAAAGAGAAGTTGGATGCAATGCAAGCTTGTGTGCCATGAGAGCATTCTCAGTTAGCAATGCTGCCGTGTGCAAAACACTGCCATGGTTGGACAAGCTCAAATGATTATTTACACATGGATGATTATTTACACATGCAAGGAGCCGTGTTAGCGCGTGAACAATCGTGCTTGCACACACACACACACACACACACACACACACACAACCACACACACACACACACACACACACACTCACACTGGCACTGGCACTGGCACTGGCGTGGTGCTTTCAGAAGTGAGTCAAAAGCAGAATCCAAGGCAAGAGCTGTGTGAGCACCGCATCTAAAGGCTGAGTTTTGCCTCCGTGGTTTCTGCAGAGAGCCTCGCAAGAAGGTGGTGAGAGATTTCCTAGAAAGGAGGCTTGGCCACAGCTTAAATTACAAGGTGCGTCATACTGTCTTTTATGTTTATGATCAAGATGGGATATTGCGTCTTTCCTTTCTTTCTGTTCTTAGAAAGGCATCTGCAGGACCTCCATTAATACATTAATGGTATTTTTAATGCTATGCTCCTGTTCTACTTTCAGAATTGGAGTAAGACTCACAACAAAGCTGCTTTGCAAGGGTGGCAGCCATGGTGAACTTCTTTCAAAAGAAGGTTTAGGAAGCAAGCGGCAGTGTAACACCAAACACGCAATAAATCATCTGCATCTACATTGTCTATAAGGGGTGCGGGATGACTGTGCAAACCCAAAAAAGACTGTTTTGGGGCGTGCAAAAATGTGTGATGAAAATTAATGTTGTTGAATGTATCTCGTAAGAGCAAACACGAAAGCCCTAAAGCGCCAGAGGGGCGTCAAACCCCCCTCCAAGTGAGGAGCTTCCTCACCCGAGGAGCGGCAGCAGCAGCAGGATGCAAAAGAGCATTCTTGCAGTTCAAGTGGGCAGATCGAGCAGCACACGTATTTTGGAGGCACAACAGGTCCTTTCAGTCCTCGAATGTAGGAACAGTGTGTGCAGTAGGACTTTGTGCATTCCAAAAAAGCAGTTTTTAACTCAGTGTAAATTTGGTGCTTCTTGAGCAGGGTTTGGTATCATTGGTACAGTGGATGCAGCTGAAATCCATGCGCTTTTGAACAGCAGCAGGTCTTCACATGCAGGTGCAAGCGCAGCCTGTACACGCGATGTTTGCTTTACAGCTCATATGCTTCAGGGCAAACTAAGACTGATTGCCCTGCAGGGACATGCAGGACACCCCCCCAAACAATTGAGAGGGGTACGCGATTAAGCAGGATACATGACATACATGTTTTTTTGGGGTGTGAAATCTCATTTATGTACTGCATGTATGTTTGTGCCATGCTTTCCACCAAAAAACTATATTTTGAGTTGCGTGACTGCGTGTACCTGAAGGAGAAAATATTTTTGGGGTTGCAGGGCAGCGCAAGATAACGGAACATGTATGGCTGAGAAATCTGAAGGGGATGACAGGCAGAAAGCCCAGGAGGTACGTCAACATCTGGGTCTACACAGCTCCATGTGCCCTGTTAGGAGCAGCAGCAAAAGCAGTGCGCAGCAACATATGGAGCTGCTGGGTTCTTGGACATCTCTTGAGAAGCTGCATGAAAGTAACTGGGCCTGCATGTATCGATGTATGTATCACTTCATGCAATAAACCTTTCTTGATGACTGCAACCTCTTTCCCCAGGACCTACAACGGGTAGTGCAGAGATATTAAGCATTAAATGTTTTGTGGGCAGTTTGGCCTGGCTTTCCTTGGCTGCCACAGCCTTTTTTATGCATATCATATTTGCATGCGTGTGCATATGTACAGCACAGATTTTGTGGGCCCGAAAGGCCGTTTCCCCCTGCAGAAATGTGTGGGATGATCCAAGTTAATGGGTGTGGGATTAGAACAGGATCATGAAACAATTTATTTAGGGGTGCGGGATGACCACCTGTTGGTGCAGTAAGAAAAAAAAGACAAATTTTATTTTGTCATCAAACAGCTGTCAAAAACAGGACAAGCAAACGTGAGCCTTTCTTTTGTGTCATCCAAGTAGATGCCAAAGATAGAGCAAGCGATGCCGAGTCTGGCTGTCAAGGTACACCCAACCTTGACACAGGGGATGCATGGGCCACAAAACATGTAGATGCCAGCAGATGTCTTTACATCTATCCATGTAATCTTTGAGTAAAGGCTTCTCATGGAAAGCATTCATTTTACTTTGCTGCAGGTTGTGGACGTTGTGCTAGGTACAGCCAACGCCTGGATGATGTCAAGTGATCCTGAGGTAAATTTGTCCTAAACAAGGTCGGCCTGCTAGAAAAAAAAACTGTCCTGGGAATAATAAATAAATAAATCATCCAAAATAATCTGAAGCTTGATGTTCTGCGCATAATGTTGCTTGCTGTTCCTGCTGCCATTAAAATACGCTTGGCTACCAGCATAGCTGGTCATCCTCATTTATACGCCTACAGCAATCCTTTGTCAGGGCCACCCTAAGTGACAAGGCAACTGTGCACCCTTTCATCTGCCTGCCTTCTTAGATAAGCATATGTCATTTACAAGTCTGGCAGTCCCTTCACCCTATCGTAAGCAATGCAACCAAAGTGGCTCCCAGCGCACCAGGTTCAGCCGGAGTGCTGCCAAAAGGTTTCTAATTAAACAACAGAGTACAAGTACCTGACCTGAATAAGTGCATTGAGGTAGCATTCCTTCTGGAACATAAATTTTTGCAGAGCTGGACAACTTCCCCCCCAAAAACAGGTGTTTTAAACATGCTCCCAGCATAGGTGCGCCCCCAACCCTGAAAAGTTAGGGTAAAAAGACTTTGTTAGGAGCTAGAGTTTTTCTGTCCAAGATTAGGGCGCACCCTCCAAATTAGCTGTGGCATGAACCCTAGTTTTTGACCACCTAATCTCCATTCCACCCACTTCACTAAATTGGATGTTTTTTAAATGGTTTGAAGTCCTTATACTAAAGAAGATCATTGCAAAAAGAGTGGAGTGAAAAGACCCAGGTGAGATACAGAGTTTCAGCTCTTAGGGTGCCAAAAAGGTCAATTTTAACTGCCTTCTTTCCTTTTTTTGAATATGCAAGATGTTAGTGATGTATATGCCTCTCCTGATAAGAGCACCAAGGGATCCACCTGCATGGGGCTCAGATGCTTGCCCTAGTAAAGCTAAGACCCAAGTAGGCAAAATTCCGACTGTGTTCTGCATGGTACACATAGCTATCCGAGGAGCATGTGCGGAAGGGGGAGGTGTGCGAGCTGAAGCCAGAGTTCCGGGCACTCGATTTTGTGAAGCTAGCAAAGGTGAGAAGCTCAAGCCCTCAGCATTTGCCTTTCTAAGATGTAGGGGTGTCTAGGCCTACTATCAAGCCAGCGTTGTCTGCTTGCAAGGAACCCGCGTCTGTGCTCCAGTGCCTCCTTTGCTATGCGTATTGGTCCTGCAATCTTAGTAGGTCATCTTGCCAACATACTTGACTTGCAGGCATTTTGTTGATGCATGCATGACTTGAGTTGTAGGTGCAGACTCCTTGCGGTGTTGCCTGCACAAGGCTTGAAGATCAGCAGACTCCTGGCTTTGACAGCCCACTGCCAGTGCTGGGCATGCATTCCAAGTTGCAAGAGCACTGGCTCAGTCATCCTTTCAAACACCATTGCTGTGTGCTCCTCATTATACAGGCTCTGTACGATGCCATGATTGACCCCCATTGCCACGAAATCTCCATGACACACAGTACATACCTCAAAAAGTTTGTGCTGAGCGGCGCAGAGATCACTTGCAAGTCAGGTGGTCCCTTCGACGCCATCCTGCTGGATGAAGCTCAGGACGTGAACATGGTGGGTGAGCTCATGCATCATTGCCTTCTTCTGCCTCTCCACCTTAATAGTGGCCCTATTGGTAAGAGAAATGCTGCAGCATTGGACGCTTTGCGCCTGGCAATCCCGAAGCAAGAGACCTTTCATCACAGTAAAGTTACCGAATAATTGTGTAGGCTCTATGATGCCTGCTCACCCAGCCGGTTTGGTGAACAATGTGTAACAACCAGCAGCAAGAGCAGTGGAGTCGACCATAGGAAGCAAGCTCAATGAGCGCTTGCTTGCCCAATTGAAAATGTGACAGTTTCAAAGTTTCAGATTGGCAAGAAGCTTGCAACCAGGGCAGCAAATGTCGCAACCTGGGCCGCTTCATATTCTTGTAATTCGCGTGGTGTGACAAGTTTTGTGAAACTACATCTGCACCAAGCAACTGTGCCTGTTGTCGCCTGCGGTCTTTGATCTTGGCAGCAGGACGGCACAAGAACAGTGTGCATAGCGCATGCATCAACAGCCCTGAAGGCTTCATTGCCTGGATGTCTTTTCCCAAATTTCAGGGTGGGGTGCGGCACATGCTCTGATGGACAGATAGTCATCCTGAAGGCAAGAGCTAGAGAAGCGCATTCATCTCCTGCCTGCTGTTTGCCTGCAGGTCACGCTGCAGATGCTGCTGGCCCAGCCTGGGACCAAGGTTCTGTGTGGTGACCCAAACCAGCACATTTACAGGTGTCTGCTTCGTGCAGCTGTGTCTGTCTTCTCCTTACTGCCTATTGCATGAACACTGCCAATGCTGCATGCGTAAGCAATGCCTTGGGTGGGATTGTAGCTGAGTCATTGAAAGTGTGTAGGCCGTGCTTCCTCATTGTCACCTTGGCACCCTGCTGTGCTGTGAGAGCTGTGTAGGCTGCTTCCTCGCTGTCAACTTGCTGTGTGAGCTTTGTTGCCCTTCCACCTCCCTGAGCAATTGATTCCACGACTCAGCGCGTTATCCCCCCACTCTGTTGACACGCACAGCTTCAACGGATGCTGCGACACGCTTTCACCCACGGGTCCCTTCAAGGACCTCACACAAGGGTCGGCAGCTGCTGAGGTGGTAGCTGGAGGAGCATCCTCACAGCAGCCTGCTATGCAGCCTCCTACCGTACAGCCACCCACGCAGCAGCAGCAGCAGCAGCAGCAGGGCCATCCTACCATACCCATCCCCTGCCTCCGCACAATGGTGCAAAGACAATACAGCCAAGGCCTGAGCCTCACACTGACCACCTCCTTCCGCCTGGGGCCTGAGATCGCACACGTGGCCAGCCGGTGGGAGGAGATGATGGCTCCTTATGCTGCTTTCTATTGCAGGTTAATGGTTCAAACACATCTACTGCCTGACTTCAATGAGCACCCCCATGAACTCACTGTTGTGCAAACTTGTTACCCCTGTGCCCACGACCCAGGCTGCTGACAGAGTGCTGCCATGACACACGTCCCTTGCTGGGCATGGGCTCAGCTGACGCAGTGGTGTTTGCGCCCGAAGTACAGAACGGAGTCGTGCGCCGCTTTCAGCAAATGCCCCTGCTGAGCACGCGCATCAATGAGGGCTACCCAGGGGAGGTCAGCTGCATCCCCATTCAGCTCTCCAGTGAGTGCTTGGGCGTCTTTGTGTCACAGAGCACCTCTGCTGCACGATCAAGTGAGCTGCTGAGCATGTGTGCAGGCACAGGCGGATTGGACAAGCTTGCCTCATCAAGGTGTGGCTGCTCAATGAGGAAAAGCCTGTGTTGGGAAGTTAGCCAGCATGCACTGGGAAGAGACCTCACAGCCTGTGCCAGCACAGAGCTCGGCCTCATCCGTCATCACCAAAAGATCCCTGACTTTTTGATGTAAATATTGTTGCTCTTGGTGTTAGGAAAGGCTGTACTTTGTGCTCCAATTTCAGCAGTTTGGCTGCAGGGTTGCTACAGCTCTCACACAGAACATATGTGTATCACCAGTCGTTTCAGGTCACTTTTAACAGGTTTTGCCAGTAGTAAGGATTTAATCAAAGCCAAGCTGCTGTCAGGGTCTGCACCTTTGGCCTGAAGCTGGACCAATCACCATTGTCTCGCGCATTATCCTTGTGTTCCTGAAGGCTATCACAGTCTTCAAGCCCGTATTGCATTGGAGAACTAAAGAGGAAGAGCAGGAGCGGTGTGGGAGGCGGCCCTTCCTGCTTTCACACCAGAACAAGACTTCTTGCTGGTTACATACTTTTTTTTTTCCAACTAGCGCACCGAACCCATTCTGGTCGCATTCCCATTTCGTTCGACACACTTGCTGTTCCATACATCTGCTCTGCTCTGCGAGCCTGATCAGGTAAGGCGCTGGTATTATGGAGGAGGAGTGTGGCAGCTCCGCAATCCCTCCTTCCAACTCCAGTGCCAGACTTTACTCCTCCCGCCCTCTTGCCCAACACTGAGGCACCCTTGTTGTACCTTGCCCGTACCAACCTTGGATGGTTTGCTGCCGCTGTTGCCATTGCAGAGGTATGTGTGTGGCCTTGCTTTAGTATGACTGGTTTCGCATCCAAAAGCCATCCTGGTGCTCTGCTTTCTGGGAAAATGTTGGCCGCCAGTGCACGTGTATGGTCTGGCTGTGTGTGCGTGCGTGTGTGTGTGTGTGTCATGCCTCACAAGGATCCTTGTCGAATGCCCTTGGGTTTATGCAAAGGGTGTGTGAACAGGGTGAGAACAAGGTGTTTACAATACTCCTACCGAGGTGTAACCTCTCCCAGGTGTGGTGGCTGCTGACGGAATGCACCAGGCTGCTGGCTATGGCTTCTGTAATGGCAACATGACATGAAGGGACGTTGGGTCTGAGGCAGGTTCTCTCAAGGAGCCTGTGCTCATGCCCTTAAATAATGATATTGGGCATCAGGACATGCTTTGGTAGCTTGAGGGGAACGATCAGTGCAGTTGCATGCAATTTGATGGCCCTGGTGTTGAGTGCCAGTATAGATGTGCGGACGCAATTGAGGCCCACACGCATAACCCTTTGCTCTTTTGAAATTCCTTGCACAGAACGGCATGAAATTTTATGTCGACCAACAGAAGTACAACGATCTGTGCAGGCGGATCAGGAGTGTGGAAGCGCTTTGGTGAGTGGGTGTCAAAGGTTGCATTTGCTACCCATTCTCATCTTCCTGTCAATTTCATAGATCTTGCTGCATCAGTGCCGTTTCTGCGTCTTAAGCAGTGGAGCTTGTTGCTGGAATGGCTTGCATGTGGCTGCTATTAGCCTGTCTGTCATTGAGCAACCCGCAGGACCCTCCTGGCTTGCAAGGCCTCCTCACCCAGATCAACTGTTGCATTTTTGCTCCGTACAGCACCAGAAACCAGGTGGAGGACTGTGGGCTGTGGGCCTACTTTGATCAAAGGGGCTCGTACTTCAGCACGCTCAAGCTTGACCAAGCAGCAGAGAATGGCGTGATCGATGCTGAATGGGGGCGAGCGTTCAAGGTCAGGCATCGCTGCTTGCATGTCCACACGCAGGCCTTTGTCTTAACATGGCGATTGATTGAGCACAGAGCAGTCGCTGGTTGCATGTCCACACACAGGCCTTTGACTTAGAATGGCGATTGATTGAGCACAGAGCAGTCGCTGGTTGCATGTCCACACACAGGCCTATGACTTCATGTGGTAATTGATTGAGCACAGCTTCTTCATCATGGCATTCGGTGCAACGCCCTCATTCCTGCACCATGTGCGCATGCAGGAGCGCTCTGTACACTTAGATTGAAAAGCTGTGATGAATGCAGGGTGCCGTGCATGGAAAGTGTGACCCGTAGAACTTCAAAGGTCAGGAGCAATGGGATTCCAGTGGATTTTTTGTCTTTTTCCTGGTTCTGTTGCAGGTGTACCAGGCATGGAGGGAGCAGACAATCAAGACTCTTGAGCTCGTTGCCTCATGCAAGGTCAGTGAGTAGGCTGCATGGCAGCCTTGCCGTACTTGGCATTGTGGAATACGAAGCACTCTGATTCCTTCATTGGTCGAACAAACAATGTGCTTCTGGTACTTTTGACGTCTACTCTTTAAATAACTGCTGACATTCTTAAACACACACTCACACACATATACATTTACACCATCCCATTGTGGATGATCCTCCTTGTTTTTTTATTGCTGTATTTGCTCAGAGCTCAAACTTACATTGGCTATGCTTGCCAGGTGGTACATAAGCATGAGGCGCCCTTTTGGCTAAGCACCGTGCACAAGGTCAGTGAGCTTTTTGCTGCTTCATGTCCAGAAGGCACTCTTTGCCATTTTGTGACAGGGCCAAGGGAATATGAGACCTCTTGGACAAGGACTTGTCAAAGTCTGCAGTGTGCTTGAAAGGGGTTGGACGGCTTCATGGTAGCCATTCTTTCTCACTTCAGTGGACCATGAATCCTAGGACTGCCTGTGCTCTGTGCAGGTGAAGGGCCTTGAGACACCCTACGTGCAGCTCAGCAACGACTTTATCAAGCTCAGCAGACCAGACGATCGGGTGCGTGTTGAAGTGCACAGGCAAGGAGCTTACAGGGCAGGCTCACCCATATTTCATGAGTCCTCAATTGTAGAGGGGCCTTATGAGAAGTTGCTGAAAAGGGGTTTGAGATGGAGATATTTCTATTCCACCTGCGCTGACAAATAAGCAGGGGTAAACTTGCAAGGCAGCAAAAGACAACCTTCAGGGCATTGAATCTTTTACACACGCTGCCCCATTATGAATACATGCATTATGTTATTTCCCTGCCCCCTTCCTCACATCTCAATGGCCATGAGCTCTAGGCAGCTCCTGACCTGCTGTTGAAGCAGCACAGTGCAGGCAATGCAAAAGGCATTTCGGCAAGCAGGCAATGATGCAGGGTGGTGGGTGGCCAGGGTAAACAAAAATGGATCCCTGAAATACTTTCAGTACAATTGCACGCTATCATGCAGATTCTTATGCTTGACTTGCCTCGCCTCCTCTGCACAGAAAAGGAAGCCTGATGACGACACCTACTTGCTTTATGTGGCAGCCACACGAGCCACGCGGATGCTTCTGATAAATAGCGATCTGTGCTGGGTAAAGAGCCCCAGCGTCCCTCAGGAGCCATGCCCTTACTTGGAGGTGAGCTCTCCCTGTTTAGCTCTGCTATTTCTCAATCCCTTGTGGGCCTCGGGACCAGTATACAAGCCCCTCTGTTTTCTGTGTGTGGTCTGCTGGGGCCAGGGAGTGCCATGAGCTCCCCTGTGGTGCAGTGTGTGCATATTCCTGATGGTGCCTGCTTTCCAATCAACTCGCTATCCATGCTTTTGCTAGCACCTCAGCTGCCGCGTGCCACACTGACCTGAATGACACTCTTTCTTGCCTTCCCACAGGTCCTGGGACAGGATGAAGGCAGTGAGATGAGCACCCAGCTGATGCCTCCAACTTTCTCGGTGAGTGCTGCCTCCCTTTGGAGGCCCTTTGGGGGCAGCAGAACCCTCAGTGCTTGATGGCCCACCTGTAATTAGATCAGAGCGCAATGCAGCATGCCATTGAAAGATGTGTGCACCTCGCAATTTTGCACACTCACGCACACACATGTATACTCCAATGTGAATCGATATTCATGGCCTGTGTATGCCCCTCTGCCCCCAGATGTCGTTGCTGGACGTGCGCCAGCTGCACCCTTTGGAGTTCCAGGCTCTGAGCTGCAGTACCACCCTTCCCCCAACCAGCCCGCACTCACCCTTAGCAACATTGGATTGCACAACAGATGGCCCGTGGCACAGGTTTGTCCTGCTTGAAGTGATCCAAGCACGACCACAATATATGCTGCTCGCAACTCTTTGCACACACTGCCCCCTCTGTCGTTTTTGAGTCATCGACTTGTAAGAGCCACCAGTGTAACGTGCAAGCAAGGCCATGAAATAGTCAACTATCCTGGTACTATTGCATACACGCAGATGTGGTGTACCTGGCTGCCCTCGCCCCTGGTTTAGGTAGGTGCAGTAGCTGCACCAGAAACAGCAGCCCTGCGTTTCTCTTACTTATCTCCAGCGCTCGCCCTGAAATGCTTCCTGGAAAGAAAGCCTGATGTGCAGGGGAGCACAGGGGTGTAACCTTGCTAGGCCAGAAAACCGTTCATCGTTTCAGACAACTTTGTTGGATCTTTTGCTGTTCCCTGTGCGTGCAGGCACCGAGAGGGAGCAAGGGTCAGTGTGTGCTGCCGTTACAGCTACCCACCTCCTGGTGAGAGCTACCAAATGTGCAGTGCATGTGCACGTGCTTCCCTGTTTGGTGACCTGTGGGGAGCTTGCTAACTTTTTGTGTGCGCGGTGTTGATTCATCGCATGAATGATTTTTAGATTCGTTCCTGGTGACGCCTGTTTGGCGTTGTATACTGGTACAGTGGACTGCAAATGTTTTTGCACTTAAAACGGATATATGATACCTTTCAGAATTAGGCTGGCTCCAATTCGACCCAGTCCGACAATGCAGGGTCTCGCTCTGGTTTCTGAGATCCTTAGCATAGGGCTTGTGTGCGTGAGTGAATAGTTGGTGGTCATGAGAGCATCTTTGCCAATTTAGGTTGCTTGGTTTAGTGTAGAGGAAAACTCCTGCAGACGGCAGGCTAGCATATTTGTTGGCAAGCGATGCTTCGCTGTCCTCTGCTTTCAGGAAACATTTTACTTTGAGGGCTTAAAAGCAAAATGCAAGAATAAATGAAGGATCAACATGAGCTATGAGCCCTGGAAAGCAGTTTCAAAAATGTTGTCATTGCCGAGAACATAGGTCAGCAAATGGAGCTTGTGTTGCAGGCGAGGACTCAGGGGAGCAGTAGGTAGCACGCTTGTTCCGCCTACACAAGCCAGTAGTAGAATGCACATTTGTTCCGCAATTTTCCAGACTTTTCTTGTTTGGTTCCTTGGTCATGTTCTCTTGGCTTCTACGCAACACCTTGTGGCCTTTGCCTACACAACACATGTCTTTGTTGCCTAGGTACCTGCATCTGGTATGGGGAAAGCATGATTGGAAGGCCATACTTTGTTTTTGGTTGCATATGTCCACACTTCAACAGTTCAAGCTGGTTATTGACAGGAGCACAGCAATTTGCAGGAAATGTCACCTGACAGGAGATATGATTGAGCGTGTCTGGTTGTAAGGTCTTGCGTGCAAACGTGAACCCTGCAGACAAACCCATGTACAATGGTTTTGGCCTCCTGGTGGCAATCAATGTCTCATGTGTATCGATTTTTTGCCTGTGTTTGTTCATGAATTAGGCTGATGCTCTAAGATCCCTACAAGCCTTGGAGAGCCAGGTTTGTGCTTAAGTGCCTGAAATGCTGTGATTAAGGAGGTATTGCTCTTGTTCTCCACCTCAGACTGCTTTGGTTACAGGGAACTTTTTGTGTCAGCGAAGCAGCCCTCATAGGCAGGTGCAGCTTTGTATAGCCCTTTACGTTCCCTTTCTGTGTTTTATAGTTCCACAGTGCATGTGTCTGAATGCCTAGTCCTTTAGGTCTAAAGTGCCTTGCCGCACAGCTTGCACAAAGGAATCACAGCGCCACAGGCCTTGGAAAGCATCTGAAACTTGAGCAGTCTAGCAGGAAGTCTCACGTGAACGATTGTTCAAATCCGCTTTCAGCGCTCTTCTTAACGTCTCACTGTTAGACCTCAGCATGCGATTACACATTTTGATAACAGACCTGAACCAGTAAAACTGAGGCAGCTCATGACCACACTCCCTCAGAGCAGCTCAGTTTGTAGTGGTACGCTTAACACCCAGCTTGCTCTTAAGATTACTCATGTGCCGCACTTGCAGGTCACTTGCAAACCCCTTGCCCGCTTTAATGTACTCAGTGCCCCACACTTGGCATGCATACATTCCAGCTGGAATCACATACTGATGTAGGGAGCAATCTCACTGCCCACGTGGTTTCCTTTTCTTTTTTCTTTGTTGAGGATCTGAAAGCTTGAAGAGCAAGAAAGAAAAGAGAAGAAAAGAAACATAAGTAGGCAGAGGAAGCTCTCCCTACATCAATTAAGGAAAAGGAGACACATTTGCTCAGAAGAGCCGTGAGTCTCCTCCACCACAACTTGTGGTGGAACTTTGAAAGCTACAAAACAGAAAATGCTAATGGGGATCTGGAGGGTTACTGGAAGTAGCCGGCTCCAGGGCCTGGCTGTGAGAAGTACCAATGTTTTCAATTGCACGCTTAGTGATAACAAGTTTGTTTGCATAAATTATAGAATGGGCATGAAATTTGCAAACAAGTTTATTGGCACGTTGGTGGTCAAGTCCCAGCTGTTTAAACTGGTTAAGGGTGTGTTCATTATAACAAGTCCCACTGACACCCAGAAGGATGGTATGTAATGTCACAGCTTTTCCACGGATGTTCTTACAAAGGAATAGATGGTGTTTAGCTTTCATGCTATGGATATGATTTTGGCAGCCTGAGAGCATGTGGGGTGCGCTGCCTTGTTGATGACAGCCTGGGAGAGGGCACAATGGGTTAGTGGACCTTTTAAAGCGGGCTGCATGTTTTTGCTTTTTGAGGGTGCCTGTGCGTCATTCTCATCTTATCTGATGAAAAGAGGTGAGACTGTCTGAGGCAACTTGCCAATTGAATGTGTGCATAACATTATGTGATGGCAGCATCAATTGCTGCTAATTCAGCTTGACATGTGGTGTTGGTGTTTCCAGCACCGTTGGGCTCAACAGAATTTCTGCTGTCAGTGAGAGGGCAGTAGACGCCTGTTCCAATTTCTTGTTTAACATTCTGGATATGGCATCTGCCATCAGCATACGCCCAGGTCCTTCAGTCAGGGACTGAAAGCATGAAAGTTGAACTAGATTGATTAGGTACAAAAAGTTCCTCCTGAACATTTATGATTGGATTGGTTGGATCCTAGCGAATTGTTATTTGTCATTGAGGCGTTCACACTTTTTTATCCAGTCATGTAAGCATGCATGGTAACGAGAACAGAGTGGTTACTGACACTGCGCAGCTTCCCGTAGGCTTCTGGTACAGCTGTACCCAGGCCCTGTAGCCGATCTGGATCATGATTGTTTAGATGGATCCTTGCAGCTGTGTTCCAGACTGCAATAATTTGTAGGTCCCAGGTGTGCTGAGAAAGGGGTATTTCCTGGTTGGTGGAGGATTGTGGATCATTGTAGCAAAGTTCGGTACGTGTGATGGTTCCAAGTTCACAACAGAGATGTGGATAGGCAGTGATGAGTTTGGAATAGGGGTAAGTTATCATGTGTTGTCCCCATACAGGGAGGAACATGAAAGTAGCAGTGGCCTCTGTGTTGAGAATGGCTGAGTAGATAGCATGGCGAAAGGCCTGAATCATAGCCTCCTCGGTGTAAATGGGATGGCAGACAGAAAACCCGGAATATCTGTATGAGAGGGAGTTATGATGGGCACCAAAGAGAGTGTCTCGGGGGTCAGCGCTCCAGTAGTGTCGGTATTGTGGGTTGTGGTCCAACAAAAAGGCCATTTTCTCTTGAGTGGGTCCAGCCCATTCTTGGAGGGCAGTATGGATGTGGGTTGGCAGGGCCTGCCAGGCCCTGCAGTGCAAAAAGGAGTCTTTACAAGAGTTACAAGAGTTACAATGGGGTTTGACCTTCAGCCAGGTAGTTTGGCTGCTCGGTCTGCTCAACTGTTCCAACTGCACAAAAAATATCCATGAGATCGGAAATAAAACGATAAGTGTCATTTGTTTGCTTCTGCAAGAAATGATAGCATCCTCAGAGCTAGCTTGAGAATAGTAGAAAGTGCCTGAGTCGTCCAGAAAAATTCTATAAGACGAGGGGAAGTCAGAAAATAGCTGTGCAGAATCCCTTCGAAGAGAGCACACAGAAGCGCAAGAACAAAGGAACACAGCATGCTTTTCGTCTTGGAGTCCTTGTTCACATTTATCACAAGTTGATGTGTGCTCCTGCCAAAGTGATGTCTCAACTCTTAAATTATGAGCATGTAAGCGAAAACGTGCTATGTTTCTTAGCGTGCGCTTGCCCAAATCAAGATGCAAATACCTGGGGACAGAAAAGGGCGCACCATGAACAGACAAGGGTCTCAAAGGAAGTGCCATCCAGTGATGACATTTGGCTAATTTGTTTGTGTGGTCACCATGTTCTGCCAAGGCATCAGCATTCCACACACCTCGCAGCCTTTTTCTCAGATCAACAACAAACTCCCTCATGGCTATAGGCTGCCCTGACCGAACACAATGAGTAAACACGTTGCACCTGTCCAAGCCTGTGCAGGCAGCTAAAAATTCTGAAGTCCAACATTTATGGGAGAGACTGCTCATTTCAACATCTGCTTGCAGTACCTTACTGAGTGTAGTGCTGTTGCTGCGCAGTAAAGCATTGTAAAACCTAACTGCTGCACGAAACCAGTAGAACTGTAAAGGTTCATGCCCACACTCACGCAGTACAGACCAATTAGGAGTGGTGCGCTTTACCCCAAGGATACGCTTCAGTAAGCACAGATGTACAGTTTGCAAAGGACAATCCATTTCAGCTCCTTCTTTCATAAATCTAGTGCCCCAAATCTGGCATGCATACATGCTAGCAGGGAGAGCATATGCTTTAGTCAGCCAGAGCATGGTATGCGGCCTATCTGTCAGGCTGTGCTCAGATGCGAATTGCCTAATCCGTCTGCAACCAGCTAGGAAAGGTGCACACATATACTCTGCAGTGGCTTGCGGGTTGTGTTGTTTTTTGAACAGCATGCCTAAATACCTAAAAGAATCTGCACACGCCAAACGAGCTCCACCTAACGTGAAAGCTGGCACATTATCACCCTTTGAATTAAAATGCACAATCTCAGACTTGGCAGTATTGATCACCAACCCTTTCCGCTGAGCATACGTATGTAGCCTATCTAACATCAGTTGGAGCTGATCAGGAAGGTTACTAGTGAGGCACAAATCGTCTGCATACAGCATGTGGGTGACTCGAACGTCCCTAGTGCCTGTAATAGCCCCTTGCACATTTTCTGCCAAGCAGTCCACGTCATTGATGTACAAGGAGAACAATAAAGGGGAAAGCGGGCAGCCTTGCTTAACTCCAAAATGGGGGCGCACACGAGCTTGCTTGCAGCCATCCACCAAGATATACTCATCATTAGCATACATGCTTTTAATGACAGCCAACAGGCACGCAGGCATACGAATGCGCTGCAGGTGAGTCCAAAGGGCTTCCCTAGGAATTGTATCATAAGCCTGCTTGAAATCAATAAAAGCTGCATGCAGCCTTGGGGATGCATTTGGGCGCTTGACCTGAGCAGCATGCTGCAAGTGCCGTAAAATGAAAATGGGCTGCAAAGTGTTACGGCCAGGATAGAAACCAAATTGAGTGTCTGGAATCTTGTTTTTATCTTTACACCACCCAGTGACCACCTCCCTAAGAACGTTAGCATACAGCCTGTACAGGGTGCCACTTACTGCGAGCATGCGATAATTCCCTGGGTCCAGCACAGAGCCCTTCTTGTAAAGAGGAGTTATCTTAGCCACTTTCCAACAAGCAGGAATCTCAGCCCTCTCCATCATGGCAGCAAACAGACGTGCAATAAAAGGAGCCAAAACATTCATCCTATCCGTGCCTCTACCATTAACTGCTGGGACCCTCTTTTCAGCGTACTTAATGAAGGGTGCTGCAACAGCATCAAAACCAGGGGATGTCCTAGCATTCAACTTACGCATGTGCCCGCAAACAATAGGGTGCAGGGCAGCTGCATCAGGCAGTTCCATCACATCAGGTTCAGGCATCCACCGAAACTCAGCACCTTGACGGAAAAGCTGCTCAGGAGGCGGATTGTTGCGCCCCAGGGGCACTGCCATATCCCGAGCTGGAGCTCCAGAGTTGCCAGTCCAGCGTGCAGCAACCCGCTGTGCCACCCCACGCATGGCTCCAATAACGGACTCCACCCCTCTGCTAATGCTGTCCCACATTCCAGGCCTTCTACTTAAGGTGCTTTCAGGGCAGCTACCCATGGGGCTTGCTTGTTGATCAGGGATGTGAGGAGCGCTTCTTGCTGGACAAGTGGGGTGCCTGCCCACAAATCCGTTGGTATGCAAGGCGGCGTCCTGATAGTGTGTGCTTTCAGGGCAGCTACCCATGCCATGCATATGTGCTGCTTCTCTAGTTGAAGGAGAAGAGCAATTGTTCATGCGGGCACCGAAATGATGCTGTAAGTAAGAGTTCCAGCCGTCCGCTGTAATGGGAGTCTGATGGGTGCTCCTGGGCTTCCTAAGCAGTTCATGAATGTCAGGCCTGTGTCTCTTCAGCCTGTCCAAGAAAACTGCTTTCTGGTACTTCTCATAAGCCCGCCGTGCACGCCTTGTTTGTTTTTTGTATTGTTTTTTAAGAAATTGGCAGGCATGCACAGCTTGACCACATTGCACAGCTTGAATAAACAGACGCCTCTTTAACCGACACTGATCATCAAACCAGACAGGCCTTCTAATCCCATGCTTTTCTGTTCTCTTAAAAACACACGCTTGAACTCTATACATGCCAACTGTTTGTTCACTAGCAGCTTGCATTATCCAGCTTCTCAGGCAGAAACATGCTGTATCTATGTTGCCAGCATCAAGAGCAGCCTCCAATTGCACCGGCATCTCCAAGTTTCTCTCCAGTTCCTCCACATAGGCCAGTTGCCGCTCGTGCTTCCAAGTTAAACTCAAACGACTTGCACAACGTCCCATCCCACACACATGTTCAGGAGAAGGGGTCCAATCCACATTAGGCACAACATCAGGAATACGAAAAACAACTGTAATACTGCCATGGTCAGTGGTGGCCAAGATCGGAGCGCAAATGTCTGATTTCTGAGCACACTTAAATAAGGAAGGTGATACCAAGACATGATCAGGCCTACTCCGTCTGGAAGGCCGAGTGTCTGAACGATACCCAACAAATGTGGGCTGGCCCACATCACCAGGCACACGACCAGTTGTGAACACAAGTCCATAGGCAGCTGCAATATCCACGAGCAGTCTTCCAGCCACATTAACATCTCTGCATTCACACCTTCTAGCAGTCTGGAGAGCCGGGCAGTCCACCAAAGTCTCATAGTGGGCATCAGAAACCTCACGAAGATTGCCAATTTTGGCGTTGAAATCCCCACACAACAGCAAGTCTGGAGTCACCTGTGCAGCACACGCAAGCTCATCAAAAAGGTGAGTAAATTGTTCACAGACCTGGGACACAGTAAACAACCTTCCTTGGGGGTTAGTGTAAACCGCACCAAGCAGGACTTCCCTATTTAGACCAAAAAGTTCTTTCCGGCACTTAATCCACACGCACTGAATGTCTGGGGCAATACGAAACACGGACAAGAACTCTGCACAAGCGTTAGAGGCAATGATCGCAACTCCATGACCCCTTCTACCAGCACAACCAGCAGGAACATCTAAACGGTGCACAAGTTTGTGCGTGCCCTGCAGATGCCTCATGAGCCTATCCATATCATCTGTACGAGTTTCCACCAGCACAGAAATGTGATGATTCCTAATGGTCGCGCACAGCACCTCAGTCTTTACAGACTCGGGTTCACAAGCAGTGTCTGGAATGCCATCCACATTCTGAACATACAATGATATTTGTTTGCCATGGCAATCAGGCACACCATGGCTACCCAGCCGGTCTAACCCCTACTGTTGTTGGGCATTGTTGTTGGGACGTACACCAAATTGCGCGTTGCCGGCCCTGGCAGCCTTGGCCGACGGGGTGTCACCACTGTGCCCGTCCCTGGGGCGAGGCGCTTGAACTGCTGGAATCATGGGGACCTCAGGGGCGGTAGTCCCTGCTGGGCCGGCTCCTGCTGCTGCTGCTGCTGCAGAGTTTGAGGGCGCAGAGGCAGAGGCTGCCGCTGCTGCTGCTGTTGCTGCTGCTGCTGGTGACAGTGGTGGCAGCACCTCTGCAAGGTACTGCACCACCTTCTCCAAACCCACCGCTGATTTGTGCCACTTGCCAAAGGAGTCTTTAACTGTTTTGCTAGCCGCTAGCGCGGCGTATTTGTTTTCCAGCAGTTTTGCAAGCAAGAAGACCCTGCAACTCAGACGCGAATCTTATAGGAGCAGGTCTTATGATTTCATGCAAGCCAGCAAGCTCGGCTCAATAGAATGCCTTGTAAAGGATTTGAAATTGGCTGGGGGTTATCATCCCAATATAATTACCTTGTATATTGTAAATGCCATTAACTAAATGCAGGCCACACCCTGTATATTGTAAACGCGGGCCATGTGTGATTTGTAAATTTCTGAGAGGATATGGGGAGGTGAACCACGAGGGAGGGGACTGTGTGATTCAGTGTTTGATTTCAAGATATTCTAGCTTTGTACTTTATGAGGTCAACGTAACGGAGCTGGGATTTACAACAACCCTCCAGACCCCCATTATCTCTGTTTCTGGCTTTCTCCTAGGCTAGCTGTGTCTAGTGTAGGTTTGAGGGCCCTTTGGTGAGACCCTTGTTAGCTTGCTAGTACTACTGCGTATATTAATAACAAATTTAAAGCCTTTAAAACATATCCTATCATGTTAGCAAAGGTCTTAACACGATAAGTCCCCACTATGCATGATTTCAGAGCAGCCTCAGCAGCAGTGGAAAGGTTGAGATGTCTGTCACAGACCAAACCCATATATTTGAAGGAATTTGTGTAGGGAGGCTGTTACCATCATACAACAGTTGGGGAAGAGTATCAGCTCTGGAATTGAAGCAGGCGACCTCACACTTTTTTTTGTATTGACGGTCAGGCATTTTCTGGTTGCATAACCCTGCAGCTTGTTCAACATGGTTTGCATGTGGGTGTGGGTGTTTGCAGTCAGGGCGAGGTCATCTGCATAAAGCATATTAGAAACATATAATAACAGTTCGGTAAGCCTGTCACTGCGCCTGTTTCCCCCTCAGTGATAAAGCCAATGTCATTTACGTAGATTGAGAATAGGAGTGGTGACAGTGGGCACCCTTGTTTAACACCGCGCGTTGGTTGGACACTCGCCCATTTGTCTCCGTCAATAAGGATGTATTTGTTACCGTGGTAGAGGTCTTTCATGATGGAGACAAGCTGGCTAGGCATCTGGCACTTGTGTAAGTGTCCCCACAGTCTGTCCCTGGGTATTGAGTCAGACGCCTGCTTGAAGTCAATTAAAGTGGCACATAAACGTGGGGAGCCTTGGGGTTAAAGTGTCTGAGCCGCATGCTTTTAGTGCCTCAAGATAAAAAAATGGCTTGAAGGTCTTGCGGCCTGGAAAAAACCCAAATTGATTGTCAGGGATAATGTTGCGTTTTGCGCACCAGTCTCGAACCATGGAGCGGAGGACATTTGTGTACAGGCGATGAAGTGTATAACTAGCTATGTTTAGTGTAGGTTTAGAGGGCCTTCTGGTGAGGCCTCTAGCTTCCCATTTAGGGGACCTTCCCTTAATGCACGCGGCCTTTGGCCTGCATAGACTTTTCTTTTCTTTTCCTTTTCCTTTCTTAGTGCATTACTGACGGAAGGATCCGGTAATTTGAAGGATGTGTCACAGCGCCCTTATTGTATACGGGTGCAAGTTCGGCAGCTTTCCAGGAGGAGGGAATGCAGGCCGCATTAAGCAAGAGCGTGAAGAGTTGTGAAATGTATGTATGGAGCATGCGGTCCGCTTCAAAAGATCCACTAATATGTTATGCCCTCTCCCAGGTTGTCATCAATTTAATCGTGCACACCACATACTCTCAAGCCACCAAAATCATATAATCTCAACATGAAAACTGAACGCCATAATTTTGCTGGAAGAATGATCACAAAATCTCTTGATGACCACCAACGCGCCAATAAACTTGCTCGCAAACTTCATGCCCATTCTGTCATGTATGCCAACAAGCTTGTTACCACTAGGCATGCTATCGAAAACAAGGATACTTCTTGCAGCCTGGTTATGGAGCCGGGTGCTTCCAATAACCCTCCAGATCCCCATTAGAGTCTTCTTTTTGTAGCTTCGTGGTGGAGGGGACTCACGGCTCTTCTGGGCCAATGTGTCTCCTTTTCCTTAATTGATGTAGGGAGAGTTTTAGAGAGAACCCAGATATCGTGGTACTTACAGAAACAAAACTAACCAATAGCAGCAAACCTCGTCCATGGATGGATTCCTGCCTTAAAAACTACAAACGGTGGTCAGCCTTTGACAGAACAGGAGGCACTACCATCTGTATCCGAGATACCCTTGCTCTTGCGACCCGTTGTTCTGCGGCCCATCTAAACTCCAAGGGAAGAATTGCATCTGTCACTCTTCATGGAATCAATGCAAATCTTTTACGACTTGGTACCTATTGGCCCTCTGGGAGCTCTGAGGAGAACATGGCTAGTAGACTTGAAATGCAAGAACAGATCCAGACTTTAATACAACAACATAAAAACTGCACTCCCCTCATGATTGGTGATATGAATGCTACTTACCAAACAGATGACCGTACAAGTACGGCTACCGGTACCAGCAATAGGACCTGTCCAGCCGACAGAGCTTACCGCAAATTCCTCAATTCAAACAACCTCTCCCCATGCAGAGAGGAAACCACCATACCATGGACCCATTGCCAAGCAACCCGCAAGATTGACAACAACTGCACTGAATACACGTTCAGCCGGATAGATGATATTGTACTCCCTCCTGAACTTGCCCACTTATGCAATCCTTGCCACATCCCAGAGTTAGAATCCCTCAGCGACCACGTCCCCCTTGTGGTGAGCATACCTACCAACATTCTTACAATCCAAATTCCCGTTCTCTCTACCTCTGCACCCCCCAAGGAGTGTCCACAAAAGGTCCTCAATTGCCCTGTAAGTGAGTCGGATCGGGCTGCTTTCATACAATCCCTGCAAGATCCCACACATGGAGTAATCCAGGAGCTAGGAGAAATCCTACGTCTCTTAAACCCTGCTCATGCGGAAGCCACAACCTTCCTACAAAACTTGAATGGAGCATCAGCCAAAAAGACTGCAAGGCTGGACATACTCGGCAACAAACCTGCTGCCGAGGTAGTTGAAGACCTAGCCAAAGGTGTTGCCAACTTAATACACACATGCTCTCAAGTAGCACTCAAAACGTGTAGCACAAAAGTTATCTCCTCTGACCACATCCATTACAATCCAAGGCCCATCAGCAATAAGCGGCGTGCCCTACGGAAGAAGCTTGGGATTACTAAATTCATACAGTCCCAACTGAAGCCCCCTGTTAGTACCCAGCCCGAGGTTGACAGTGCCAAAACCATCATGGAAAAAACAAGGAGAACCAAGCCCTATGTAATGCCATCACGGGGCTAGAATACATAGACTTTGACCTTCCCCTCCTCCAGCAAATTGATAGTAAATCAAGTAGCACAAAAGGAGCCATGAAATACATAAATGAAACACGGAATAAGGAAAGCAACAACATTGCCCGTAAACAGCTAAACAAAATGATCAACAAAATTCCAAAACAAGCACACAGAGAAATCTTTAGAGATAAAGGTGCACAGCCTAGAGCAGGCTTACAAGCCCTTCGTGACCCTGGAACTAACACTATTTAGACTGAACCAGAAAGACAGGCCAAGATTATTGAAGAATACTACACAGAAGCCATGAGCGCCATAAACATCAAAAATGGTAAATATCTACCAGAAGAAGCACCTCGCAACTACCCCTGGGAACAGGCTGGAAAGACACAACCTGTACCGGATCCCTTCACGCTCCAATCTCAAATAACAAAAGAGGAACAAGAAGGAATTAAGCAAAGAGACTGGCTACACTACAAGATCCTTGATAAAAGTACATTCAATGAATGCATCAAATCACTCAGCAAGAACAAGTCACCAGGCCCTGATGGCATAGTGAACGAGATTCTGAGAATGCTCCCGCATGACATCCAAGAATGTGTCCACAAACTTTTCACCATCATGTGGGCCACCCGCCTTACCCCAGTGTCATGGAAAACTAGTGACACTATCCTGATTGACAAAAATAAAGGGGAGGAGACATAAATCTCATCCTACAGACCCATTGGGCTCGCAAACACACTCTACAAACTGTGGACTTGCATGGTCACAAATACACTCTATGAGTATTCAGAAGCACACTCCCTACTGAGCTCCACTCAAGCTGGGTTCCGTAGCCAAAAAGACACAATCCACCAGCTCCAGAATGTCATTATGGGGCTTGAGGATGCTAAAGCTTTTAGTAAAGACATTCATGCCCTCATTGTAGACTTCACCTCCGCTTTTAATACCACTGATCATGACCGAATGCTTTGGATCATGTACGACTTGGGCTTCTCTACTGATGCTATTGACACGGTCAAAAACCTCTCTGAAAATGCTACCACTAAAATCAGGCTACCCTCGGGAGGAAGCACCAGACAAATACCTGTTGAGAGGGGGACAATCCAAGGTGATACACTATCTCCCTCTCTCTTTTTGCTCTACATGGAACCACTCCTTCGATGGCTCCACGTAGGGGGCCGTGGATGCCAACACAGCTGTATCCCAAACCAAAACGCTACGGACACCCACCTTGCTAATATTTTAAGCAGCGCAGCATTTGCTGATGACCTCCTGTGCCCTACAAATACAATCCAAGACCTCAAAGTCCAAGCCCGTAAACTTACTCTGTATTCAGACTGGGCAGCACTAATCAAATCTGGCAGCAAAACAAAGGCCACCGGTATCCTCCACAGTCACCCCCCAGAAGATAATAATGGGGTAACACCCTCCCAAGCCCTCAAGCATCACCCCCGAGGCAAAATAGACATCCAAGGACAGAAAGCTCAATTCCTACCATCTGATGAGCCCTTCCTTTACCTTGGAGTCCAACTTACCATGGATCTAAACTGGAAGCACCAGATCCAGCGTATGACTTGTAACCTGAAAAAAAAGCTTGAAAACCTCAACTTCTCCCAGACCTCCCCCCATCAAGCCAAAGATATGATTCGCATAGCTATCAGTCCTAGTCTTGCCTATGCCTTTGCAGTTACTCCATGCACCCCAGCAGACCTTATCATTTGGGACAAAATGATTGACAGAACCATTAAACATAAATACAACCTCTCAATCAGCACAGCAGCAGCAATGATACGAGAGGATGTGAACAACTTTGGACTAGGGCGCCCCTCAATCTGCATTGAATACCATCGTCAGAAAATTCACAGGCTGATTGAAACTGATTGAATGTGATTGAAATCGATTGAAGCTACATTTCAATCAGCATCAAGCAGGCCTCAATTGATTTCAATCAGCCCTATTTCAATGAGGTTTCAATCAGGTTTCAATTGATTTCAATCAGGTTTGAAGTGGATGATGCCAACATTATAATTGCTCTGCATTATATGCTCCATGAGGACCTGAAAATCATAACCAAAGCCCTGTCACTGCATAAACCACCCCCTCGCAACCTCTCAAACCTCATCACATGTATTATACAACCACTCATGGGCCTTGGTATTAATGGAATGCATGACCTCACATCCCCCTGCAAAACCATGGTTATCACAGTGGCTCAACTCCAGACACAATACTCTGGGGTTAACACCGAATGTAAAATGGCACTTAATAGACTGGCTGCCCTCATCAACCTTCCAGCCACCGAAGAGCTTAACACTGCTATTGTCCAAAAAATCCTCACCTGCAAGAACACTGAAGCCAGAGTCCATGCGGCCCACCGCCGCATCAACAATACCCACATAAGTGGCCTCATTGATACCCAACTCAATGAAGAGTTTAACCCCTCCGTTAGCATCCATGCTCACCCTCAAAGGAACGAAAACCGATCAACACAGGTGGTACCTACACTACAACCTCCCTCCACAACGCACTACAGACATGAGATTACTGGGCGTCACCTCCTAAGGACACCCAATTCTCGTCAAACTCCTACGATATGTCCTTCTAGTACAAACAGAGCACACCCAACCCATCCTTTGTCACAAAACACTAATCAACCCATTACTATGCCAGCCACACAGCAAATCTGCCCCCTTACACAGGAGGTGATACCCACTATTGTGACTACCCCCATAGATGATCCACCCAGTAAAAGAACGCGCTCCCAGGGCAGATCCACCCATCACTCCCCCGCTCACACAGCTCACACCACCATTCCATCCAATGTCCTGCCTCCCACGCAAAATGTCAATTTAGAGACCACTAATGCTGGAACCTCACCTCCTGATAGCGCTCCCACCATTCAGGCAAGTCAGCCTGGTCCACACAACGAAGATGGACCTCCCAGCAAACGCACACGCTCAGCTAACAAACAAGAATCCAGATGTTCACAGCAGCACCTGTGCCAGAACACTCAGGGATCTAGTGTTAATCAACAAAATGGCGTGCCTTCCATTCCCCATACCCACTCCAACATCCCGAGCAGCTCAAATACACAGAACAGTATCCAGAGTCATAACAGAAAGAGGGAAGCTTTGCTTCAAATAGAGGCAGAACTTCGGACCCTTACCATCTACCCTCTAGCTCCAAATTGTCAAGGAAACGATGTCTGGAGGTACAAAGAATATTTGGTGAAAAAGCTGGCTCAAGAAGCCACAGCCAACCACGCCATTAATGCTGTCTACTATAATGACATTGACGTCACACATATAGACGCATGGAGAATCTATTTAGCCAAGAGAAAGGACATGAGAAATGACCCCTCATCCCAACAGAAGCAGTACCACACACACTACGGGCCCATGATAATAGAGAAGTGGGCTTTGCCCATCTTCAAGAAAGCTAACTTTCAACCAGCAAGCATCTGCACAGCTGCTCGCACAGACATTGAGTGCGCATGTTGCCAGATATGCAACTACCACGGAGGCCTGGAGCCTATCAACTCGGAGCCCCCCTTCCTTGACATTTATGTCTGTGATGTGTGTGAACGTACCTACCACTGGAAATGCATGAGAGAACTAGGATGCTATAATGATGACCAAAGGCAAGAGGTCAATGTAGCTGAAGCCTGGGCCTATCCCGCCTGTGCTAGCCTCAGCAACAAAGACAAAATTAACAGAGCATATAAGTCTACAGAAGAACTACTTAAGGTTTGTTGGGTACCATCATGGGAACCAGAAGGATTAAAAACTAGCTGGCCCATCTTCGACCAGCGCATACAATAATTTGAATCGCAGCTAAGCAAACCCAACCTTCTCTTACCCACAGCAGACTCTGCCCTCTCCAACTTAGAGAGGCAAGGGTTCAACACATCTGACACAAAAAGCACCTGGAGCCAGAAATTAGACATAGAACTTCGCAACAAAATCATCTTTGACATACACCCTACCAACCCGCAAACGGACATCAAGCCCACAGGCACATGTGAGTTCTGGGTCCAAGAAATAGATCTTGTCAAACACAATCCTGGACCTTCTTCAAATCATCCCGCAACAGAAACGCCTGAAAGCCCCACACCAATTATCCTACCTACCCTCACCCTCCCTGATACCTACAAATCAAGAGTGGCCTGCATCTACAATACAGATGGCAAATGCATTGGGATGATAACCCCTCAACGTTTTGACGTCCTTTTCGATGCTTTCCAAAGGTCCAAAGCAGAAAATCTGCATAATAACATCTGCCCCCCATCAGCAAGCTTTGCATCTGAGATCCTGGGGCTCCTAGCCCGCAAGACCAAACTGGAGGACAAATACCAAAGCAAAAAGATTAAAGATTCCTTCTCACGGACCCTCCCACCTCACATTCACTCTGCCTTCCAAAAATGGGCACAAGTCACCCAAGAGAAAATGGCCTCTCCCCTGGACTATAACGCTCACTACCATCACTACTGGAGCTCTGATCCCCGCGACGTTTTGTTTGGTGCCCACTACAATTCTCTCTCGTCCAGGTTTTCCGGGATGTCTATCTGCCATCCCATCTATGATGAAAAGTCCATGAAACTAACACTACGACATGCTATCTACTCTGCCATCCTTAATACAGAGGCTACAGCCACCTTCATGCTTCTGCCAGCAAGTGGCAGGCATATGATAACCAACCCCTACTCACAACTCCTCAATGCCTACCCACACCTTTGCTACAAGCTAGGGACCATTCCTAAAAGCAAACTTACCTATGACGAACCCCAATCCTGGGTCGGCCAGGAAACTGCCCTACCCAAGCATACCTGGGATTTACAAATGATTGCAGTTTGGAATACAGCTGCAAGAATTAACTTGAATAATCAGAACCATACCTGGCTTCAGGATCTAGCCAAAGCCATCCCTGAGGCCAAATGGATAATCAAGAATGTTAGCAACCACCCCATTCAGAATGCAAGACACAAAGTGATGCTCGGGGTAAGGAAATGTGAAAAACTCCCCCTAGACATGAAACAAATTTCCAAGGGCCCCAAAAGACCCGCTTCAGACATTACTGTTAATGCTCCTTGTCAGTCCCATCCCACCTCCAGCTTAAAGTCGCAAACTGGAGGTCTTGGGCCTACACAGACGGCAGTTGCCAGGTCCAGAACGGCAAGACCGTCTGTGACAGTTATAGGGGCAGGTGTGTACCATCCTATGAGTGACTCACAAAAACTAGTTGAGCCTAATGGCGCTGGTATTACCAATACCATAGGAAGAGCTGAGCTCGCTGCCATTGCTGCTGCGCTCATTCACGATTACACACACATTGCCACAGACAGCCTTAGCTCACTTCATCAACTCAGAAAGTAAATCCTGTATCCAGAAAAGCATAGACATCACGTGCAAGGAGATGTTTTGAAGAAGATTTCATACCTTGCCCGAGCCTCTCAAGATCACATCTTTTTCTACAAGGTCAAGTCTCATGCTGGAATAGCTGGGAATGAATGCGCAGATCAGGTTGCTGAATACCAGGCCTCCCTCAAAAATGGCAACCTAACTGATACTAGTCTCCCTAGCGCCGGCCCAGGAGGAAACCCCTTCCACAATACAATCTGGCTGGCTCGGGAAGAGATAGATCCTAGGCCTCCTCAATCCCACCCTTCTTCTCCTCGTCTGAGCTACCTCCCAGACCTTAAAAATGCTTTAAAATCCCATATGCATGCTAAACACAAGCTGGGCTATGATGACAGGAAGACAGGCTACTATACTTACTGCCAGAGCTTGCTACCTCACGTAAGCAAGAAAATTAGCAATGCCTTTTGGAACATGCCTGGTCTCTCAACTCGAATGAAACGCACTGTCTTCCAATACCGCACAGGCACCCTCTACAATCAGACACATGCGGTCCGATATAAAAGATCCACTAGCCTGACATGCCCCCTACCTGATTGCCATCACATGGATAGCGCTCTCCACATCCTATCTGGCTGCCAATGTCCTGTCATGCGTAACATGGTAACTGAGCGTCACAATATTGCTTGCAGGATGATTTTGAAACTGGTCAGTGAAGGCTCATATGGGGCCAACCTTGTGCAGTTGGATGCAAGCAACACAGACTGTTTGGCCCAGCACGACCTGCAAGTCCCTGAGCAAGCCTCTAATCGTGCTGTACCTTCCAACCTCTTCAAACCCACGGTTTCTGTGCAATCCAGACAAAACTCCAGCCGCCCTGATGCAATCTTGGTCACTCCCCACCCAACTAACCCAAACAGACCACCCACCACCCACTCCACCCTCAAACCGGGTACTGCGCAGTATGGGGAGTACCACAACTCCAGCCCGTCAAATTCACTTGATAGAAATCAAATACTGCGAAGATACGAGGTGCCTGGTGCCCAGCTAGAAGCCTCACAGCAACAACACAGTGAACTTCGCAAACAACTCCAAGGTGCAGAGATCACTATCCACCCAATCCTCCTGGGTGTGGGTGGGACTATCTACACTGCCCATACCCTTGATCAATTCAAAAAATTAGGGATTGACTCACAGAGATCTGAAACACTTGCAAGAAAACTCCATGCCCATTCTGTACAATTTGCGCACAAACTTACCTCTACCAGACGTGCCATTGAAAATAAAAACACTCATCATAACACCGGTGCCCTGGAGCAGCGTGCTGCCAGAAACCCACCTGATCCACATTAACTCCCCTCTCATCTTCTGGTGGGGGAGACTCACGACTCTTTGAGCCAATGTGTCTCTCTTTCCTTAATTGATGTAGGGAGAGTTTTCTCTGCCTACGTAGTTTTTTCTTTTTCTTTTTTCTTAGGGAGAGTTTCCTCTGCCTACGTAGTTTTTCTTTTTCTTTTCTTTTCTTTTCTTTCACAAAATCTCTTAGTAAAAGCCCTTGGGGAGCAGGCTTGGTTAACATGGACATTGGAAGTGATGATCGGCTGGTGCAGCACTACCTCCAAATTCTTGCACATGCATCAAGTAGGACTCCCCCCCTTATCTCTTTTGACATAGTTTCCCTAAGAGATCTAGACTCGCATCAAGCCGTCCAAATTGCTATTTGCCATTTTTCTGATTTCAAGTTGCAGTGGAGGGAACTTGCGTCTCTTTTGAGCCAATGTGTCTCCTAAATTGATGTAGGGAGAGTCTACTCTGCTTACGTAGTTTTCTTTTCTTTCTTTCTTTTGACTGAAGGCCTTATCCTCGTAAACCTTGTAAACCTTTCTTTCTTTTTTCATCACCCAACAAATAGCAATAATCCTGTGCTTCCCAGGATTTGACGCCGCTCCTTTTTTTGAAGGGGGCTCCTTGATCACATTCAACTGTCGCAGTCGAGCACATGGTGTGCTCTTGCCTTGTACAGCTTCAGCTTGCAGGGTGCATGTGCCACAGTGTGTAATCAAAGCGAGCGATGTTTCTTAGCAAATGTTCGCCAAGGTCAAGGTGCAAACGCAAAAGGTTCAACATAAGTTGGCCTACAGCCTGAGATGCTGGCTGCCGGTGTAACATATTCAACCAGCAGCAAAACTGAAATCAACTCTGACCAAATGCAGGAAAACTGCAAGAGTATTGATTTCAGGAATAGTGAGGTTGTGGATTTCAAGAAAGTATACTATAAGGCAGCACCAAGAAAGGAACAAAGTCAGAGTCTGGAGGCAAAAGCATTAAAGAGCTGACAAGATTGAAAAAACGATCGTTGTAATTTTTTGCTCAGCTCACACATCGTAGCAATTGCAATAAAAGAGATTGTGTCTCTTGTTTTGAACTCAGCACACTCACACTTGTCTCAAGTGTTTAGTGATCGGCATATAGCGCTACACACCACATTTTCCAGCGCTACAAGCGTGATATATAAATATATTATAATAGAGCTATTTTCCAATGCCGCTCCCTAGAGATTGGCATTTAGCGTTACATGAGGGTCTTCTATAGCACTATACAAAGCTATATAGCGTGATACGCTATATAGCGCTATAGGCCAACGCCAATCCTTACATGTATTTAATCCACCTAGCCATGTACAAAGGTCAGAATTTACTGGTTTAAGAAAACAACTGACTGCTAGCCTGTTCATAAATAAATATACATATAAAAGGATAAAGTCCGTCGTTGTTCTGGTTCATGCAAGTAAAGCCATTCATAATTTACATGGACGTCCGGTATTAAGGGACCAAGGGTGACTGGTTGGAACTCCCAGCCAATACACATGGCAATTCTAACATAACAAGTTTGATTCACGTTTCAGTAGATCATCTTGTGGGGCGCTGAAAGCAACTCACGGCACATGTGCAAACAATGCTTGTCATCGCAAGGAATGGCCTTTCAAAGACGCACACATCTAACCCTGTTGTGTTCTTGTGACGGGGAACCATTCAACTGATGTAAGGAAATTGTGACAGTTGTAGGGGTCTCTGGAATCCTATGATGATGTAGTAGCATTGACTGCCTGATTACTCAAGCTCTTGCCTCGAGGGGAAAGCACATATTTATCGATTGCCTGGGCCACCCCGTCCTCGTCATTTGTTGACATTACATCAGCTGAAACCGCCCGTGCTTTTTTGCCCGCGTTGCCCATGGCGATGCCAAGCTGCAAGAAGCACACGTACGTGTGTGCATGCATGTGTAAGCTTGCATACGTGCACTTGCATATGTGAGCCCATGCATATGGTATCGGGATACATGAGACGCCAGAATCATGCATACGTGGGGAAAAGGCCACTTCTGCAGAGCTGAAAACAAACCTGCTATGTAGAGCAACTTTGCTGAATAAAAAAAACCTGCCAGCGAATCTGCATCGCCCATGGAAATGCTAAGCCCTAACAATCCATGAAATCTTACAAGAAGCAGCAATTCAAGCACTTGCCATCCCAAGGAGTTGCTGTAATCAGCTCTCTCTGATGGATGGACGTGTCCAAACTAGGTAGGATGCAATGCATAGGGTCTTTAACACTGAGCCTCTGAGCTGGTCGAAAAACCTACACCCCATCATGGCTGTGAAAGTGCACAGAGCGGGCAGCAGGCAAGCCTATGCTCTTGCCTTAAGATCGCCAGGTGCCTCTACCATGCAGCAAGGCATTGAAATGTACAAAAGCCTGGATCTGAGAAGGTACAGGATGTCAGAAGAAGCGTAGGTTGGTTAGAGGTTTTTGGCAGAGTAACCTAGATTGAGATGCAACATTGCACCCTTGCTGTAGGCAAAGTATGCTACATCAGTAGTGCTTGCAGCGCAGGACATTGGAATGTAAAACAGAAAACAAGCCTGAGCTTGATTCACAAATTGGCTGCAGGAGTGCAGCAGGGTGTATCACTCAGTCACAATACTATAAATCAGTCACAACACATACACACTCTAGCCTGAAGCCCCTTTTGCCTGAGCAAATACCTCTGATGCTCATGGCCCAGTAGGAACCTGTATGTGCCATCTGTCCCACAGCTCCCCCAACAGTTGAGGTCCTCTGATCATCACAACCTATCTGACTCAGTGCTCACCCCAACAGCCTCCAGCATCTCAACATCATTCTCGCCGTCTCCCAGCGCCATGACCGTGGATGGGTCCACGTTCATGTGCTTCAGCAGCCACAGTACGCCTGTTCCCTTTGAGGCCCCCAGTGGCAGGACCTACACGCAGACCAGCACACGGTGTGGTACAGGTGTGAGTGAAGCTATAAGGCAGGGACCAAGTATGCTTAAAGTGGCATGCACCAGCAGCGTTTTATTTGCTGGCTCTGGTTCAGGCACATTTGCAACATTGTTTGCTAAGTCTGAGCCACAGGTGCAATTACAAAACATGTCATCTCACAAACAAAACACAGAGATTGTAGTCCTTCAGCTCACAAGCAAAGCATGTGATGTGTGTAAAACCTGTAATAACAAGCAACAGCATCCACACCTCGAGCATGCATGGGACTGCCGTCGTTGTAGATGCTCTGCCTTGAAGGCGCTCCTCCACCACGGGCCGCAGCGCGTCAATCCTGAGAGAGAAGCGAGGAAAAGAAGCACCTTCTTGCTCTAGCAAGGCCTCGCAGATGATCTGTCTTGCGTGTTTATGGTGTTGAAATGCTCCATTGAAAAGTAAAGGAAAAGAAGATGGGGTGGCAATACAAGGAATGAAGTGGTTGATAGGGTTAGAAGTAACATCTTGAGAACATAGGAGCCTGCATCAGAGGTAGCGCCTGAGGTGACTTACTCTTGCTGTGGGCCCATGAATATAAGCTTCTGCATTGCCACCTTGCCGACCGACTTGCTCAAGTGGCCCACCGCCTCGACATCTGGCTGCAACAAGAAGAGAAATATACAAAGCAATGAATGTGTGCAAAGGGGGTTGCGCGTGCTTGTGGTGGTGGTGTGAATGTGCGTGTACATGTGTATATGTATGTATCGTAGCGACACTGGGGAATTTACCAAAAATTGACTAATTACTGGGTCTCTCGCACTATGGAGTGTCCTTAGAAGTTACTTTTTCAAGGTCTTGTAAAGAGTCCAGCTTTATGTTCAGCCATCCATCGGGCCCCACAATGCAGCCGTGTGCTCTTGAAGGGCAGGGATCCCTTTTCGACATGGGCTGCACCAAATCTGAAGGATTTGGAGCTGCTCAGCATGAAGGTAGCAGCTTCTAGAAGCGTGGGGGGAGCAGGGCAGGGCATCTGGGAGCATTGGGGGGAAGCATAGCAAGCCTGTCCAGAAGAAGAGTTGATGGGCCCCATAGCCACAGCTCCCAGTCTAAGGGGGATCCAGAGGCAGGTGAAGGGGCACAAGGGAGCTTGCTGCATGCACAATTGCCGCACAGAGCCAGGGGGGCAGGGGGCGTGGGTGGGAAGGCTGAGTGAGCCGATGGAGGTGTCTGAGGACACCACAGACGAATCAATGGAGGTGAGTAGAAACAGTGAACCAGTGTAAGGGAGACGCGAAGACGCAGGAGTTTGTAAAGTTTGAGTTTTTGTCGCTGTCCTTGTAAGCCCTCAAAACTCGCAAAATAATAGGGTTGGCCATTTCCCTCTTTTTATATGTATCTATACGTATCTATACGGCAAATGTATGGAATTTTTAGCACTAAATTTACGGGCATACGGTATTGGCATACGGAACTGGCCAACCCTACAAATTAATGAATGAATATATAGTGGGACCTCGTAATAAATCAGTCGTAAACCATTAGTTTCGCTACGGTATATATACATGTATGTATGTACCGTACCTAATGTGGATCATTCCGCACCCCTAAAAAAAAATTATTATTCTATGGATCCTGCCTTAATCCCGCACCACCCTCATTATTTATCTTAAAGTTTCCCGCATGTTCCTGCAGGGACAATCAGCCCGATTTTGCCCCAACTACTGCATTTACATGCTCCACGCTGCTCCTGCATGTAAAAACTTGCAAGGATTGGCCAGCATGCAAAATTTTGCAAGGCTTGCAAGGCTTGCACTAGGATGCTGTTCAAAAGCGCATGAAAGGTGCACAAGCTGCTCCTAAATATGAAGACCTGCTTAGCTGCTGAAACATCATTGGCCTGTTCCATCTACTGCTGCTGCCGCTGCTGCTCAATGGGAGGGCGCTTTAGGAAGCTTCCTATTCCTAGCTGTCGACGTCCCACTGGCGCTTCTAAACTCATGTCCCAAACAAACCTCAAACACAATTATTTTCACTTTCATGCACATTCCCGCATTCTAAAAAGTAATTATTTTTTCAGGTGTCTGCAGTCATCCCGCACCCCTCAAAAACATTATTTTTGCGGGATGATATACATGTTGTACGGTATGTATGTATGTATGTATGTATGTATGTATGTATGTATGTATGTATGTATGTATGTATGTATGTATGTACGTGTGTATGTGTGTTTGAATGCTCTATATTGAATAATCATAGCAAAACGTGATCACAATAAGATAACAAGAATGCGTAGAATCTGAGTCTCTTTGCTTATTGTTTTCCAGAGCAAAGGCAAAGAAAGAGTGAAAGAGCAAATTTGCTTTCCTAGCGGAAAACACATGCGTTTAAAGTTTGAGCAAGGAGACATGAGGACAAGGAGCTTACCTCTTTGTAGAACTTTAAACTGTCCGTGTACTCATTTAAAGATGCAGACAAAATGCGGTCCGCACAGTACACTATAGCCGTGAGTCCTGTTGCAAGCAGGTGGGTAGAGGCTTATTTCCAACACAAACAGATCAGACTCTGGCTATGCAGACAAGTGTAGATCGGCGGGACCTATTTAATTCCAACACAACAGTTTTGCTGTCGGCGCAAAGACTGGCTGCACATTCGCATTCATGCTGTTGTGTACCTTCCTGTTACACTACATGCACGCACCTTTACTGTCCGCTATGTCTAAGCACTCGAGAATCACTGAGTGTTCCAGCTCCTGCTGGCTGAGCACTGTGCCGGCAGCATCACACACGTACAGTCCCTGTAAGTAAAAGTAAGCATTTTGCATTGCTCACATGCCAGTCTGATGTTCTTTTCGCCTCTCTGCGTTTTGAAATGATAAGGCAGCTACGGTTTCAATGTTTTCCTAGAACACCCACCCCTCCCAAGGGGACTGACCAGACATTGTTGTATGCTCTTTCATACCTCTTTTAGTCATGCCAACCAATTTCATTGTGTGAGAAGCTAGTAGGTCGCACATTAAAGAAATTCTTAGGCTTTATTTGGTCCACAGCTGCGCTTGGGACCATTCCACACCAAAATTTAAGCATCAATGGCTTCATAACATCATGCTTATACATCCCCAAAAAAGAGGAGGTTTGGCACCACTTCTACCTCTCCATCGAGAAAAGGTATTGGATTGAAGTACCTGACAGACCATAGCATAACTTTCTATCCCTCTCCTTGCTAAGATCTTTGTTTGCATGTTGGTTTTTGTTTGCACTTACAACCTGCATACAAGTCCTGAGCAAGTAACATGAAAACAGCCTGGAGCATTAGGTGACTTGAGAAACGATTTCACTGAAATGGGGCTCGAGACATGACTGCATTGAAGCGTTGGCCCTGGGATGAATGAATCACGATGTTATCAAACGTGCTGCTTGATGTACAAGTGGGAAGATCTGCAGCGTTAGATTAGGGTATAACCAATGCTGCGCCTCCCCCCCCCCCCAAGTTCA